>CM042151.1:26858008-26925508 GCA_023376005.1 Doryteuthis pealeii
TTGCATATGTCTCCTGTTGTTAATAAAGGAGTTATCACCTGACAGATATTACTTTCAGGAGAATAATCAAAGATATATAGAAAAGGACAATTGCTAACAGACTGTATTCATATTACATAGTTATTGTCAGGGATTTGTTGACAAAAGGAGGATTTCAGAAAATTGTTCCACACGTCTTGTGCAAATGGAAAGAGCTTAGTTGACTTAAAAGCTGGATTTTGAAATTCTGATCTCTTTTTAAACTTTTTTATTTTTGGGATTTTAATGTTACTAGACACAAACTTAATTTTCTCTCTCTCTCTCTCTCTCTCTCTCTTTTTCTCTCTTTTTTTTTTCAATTTTTTTCATTGGATTTGAGTTTTGATTGATGTTACCAGGCACCAAATTGATTTTCTCTCTTCAACAAAGCAAAATGAAGGATACAGGCTACTGGATGAGGTAGATTGATGTCACTAGTTCACTAGAAATAGAACAATCTATCTATTAATAGCATTGTAACTACCTATCTACCTACCTACATTTTTCCTTATGATTTGGAAAGTGTCACACTAAGCTAACTGAAACATAATCATATGAATGCTTTTATAAAATGGGTGATCAGATTAACTAGGTTACTTAGCACATCAGCTCTCTCTCTTTGTGATCACTTTGTAGGAACTCCTGTCCAAGCCAACTGCTCTCTGCCAACTGTAACTTATTCAACGGTGCTGGTATAACCACACATGTGTACATGAATGAGTAGGTTTCATGAATACATGTGTATATGTGTATATAAACACAGCAAATGTTAGAACCATCTTGATGCTTGTAGTGGACTTACCCCACCCCCAACCCCCCCAAAATCTGACATAAAGGTATTGTTAATTATCTGATACACAAATGCAAAGTATACCGTATTCCTAACCTCATTTCATTTTTCAGGAACACCAGTAGTAGTTTAATTTTATGCTGGACATTTAAGCTACACATGACTATTTGGAATGTTTCATTTTAAAAATTGGGTGAAATAAGAAATCTGCAATTAAACGACACCAGATAATCTGTATTTTCATTTTGGTATTGTCTTAAACAATTTGGATGGTCTCATTTTTAACCAGAGTGTGTTGCAGGATGATAGCAGAAGGAATATTTTGGAACACTGATATTAATATATAGATATCCCACACATTTCAGAGACTAGTGGAAAAATCGAGGATGTCAAATGCTGATTTTCTAGGCGGACAAGCTCAGTGCACTTAGTAGATATATAAGTATTCAACTTATTTCTCATAATTTAGCATTTTTGCATATAACTCTTATTAGCCTTGTAAACAAGATAAAAAAAAATCTTCATCTATTAACCACTTCGGAATGACAGGGGAAATAAGTTTAATATATAGGCATCATTAAAGTAAATGGACCCTTCCAATTTTCTCAAATCCAATCCATCTTTTAAAGCTTACTGAAAAAAAAATCTGTTTAAATGTAAAAATCATATTTAGTCGTTTATAACTTTGTCAAACTCTCCAAGTGTCATGAGGCCGAGGCATGGAATAAACTGCCTGCATCCATTGTAGGCTGCTGAAACACTGCATCATTCAAAGCCTCCATGCTTCCTGTGATCTGCTAACACTAAACCTGATGTCCCCCTCCACACATACACACACACATGCGCACGCGCATATGTATATTATTACTGTACACTATTCCTGTTCCTGACACTGGTTTAGTTAAAGGAAAAGTTACAAACTGAGTCTAAAAGGGGTGGATAAGGCCATGCCTGAGTCATAGACCAGGGAAAGTCAAGAACTGTAGAATCCAAAAATGCTTATGATGTTGGTTTGGGTTTGATGGCATACCAACCCTTGTGGATTATTTAATGCCAAATCAATACATATATATGTGGATGTGTGTGGTGTAAGTGTGATCATCATAGGAAATGGACACAGAGAAACAACTTCCCATATTGGATGAGGCTGTTTGCATTTCACATAGTGATAAAACCATTGGGAAAGGTATGCATCCAACTATTCTCCTTCCAGCTATGGCAGACTGGGTGTTTGTTAGGTAACCAGTCTTGGAAAAGGAAAACTAAATTAAAATCTGTTAAATTCCACCTAAGAAATTGACTTTGTGTCACATCCTACTAGTGTAGAGAGTTTGAGATATATATATATATATATATATATATATATTTGATTTTAATGAATAGTTTGTAAGTGAATATTTTTGGTTGGTTGGCTTATGATATATGCCTATCAAAATTAACGTTGGTTTGTTATTTTGTTTAATGGCATATCAACCCTTGCAGGATATTTAATGCCAAATCTTGATAGTCTTTGTATATATGATTTCATGTGTATTAATAAACTGGTAGTAATAATTTTCATTAACTTCATATATATTAATAAATTTGAAGAAATAACTTCATACTTATTAATCTGGTGGTTGACCCTTATCCACCACCACCTAGTACCTTTAAGATAAAAAGAGTTGGGGGATAAACATAAGAGCAATTTAAAGAATTCATGACTTATATAGGTGCTAGGGCTTAAAATTGACCAGCCATTTGGTCAGATTGAGCCTAGCTAGTGTAAGTAACAGGTCACGTGAGTGCAATGAAATTACATTTTGTTAATTTGTAAAATGGTACCATAGAGATGACCTACCAATTCCACTGCTTAATGTTATCACTTCATCCTGAGACAAGCACAGATACATTTTCAGCATGAGATACACACAGATACAATATTGAATATTAAATGCCATCAATTATTTTGGGATATATGAAATGATTTATCAAAGATATTGATTTTGACAGGTTAGGGAAGTTAAAATTGGGACCAAGTTGAAACCCTAATTAGAGGTGACTGTTAACCTGCATTCTACCTCTTTAATTTTAGACCAAGTGACAGCTTGTAATTTGGAAAACTCATAAGTTGGGTAACTTGTAAGTCAAGGTATCAATATATATATATATATATGCATATATATATATATATATATATATATATTATATGAGTTTACTAAAAGAAAAATACATCATTTGAATAGAAGTCGAAAACACCACAGTTGAAAATAGCTTTCCTCTCCAATAGATGTTCTTTAGGGTTTTTATTTAGAACTTTTTATGCTGTCATTCAAGTCAAGGTACATTGTATTATAAAAGATATGTATACAAACCAAACATATTACTAACTGTACAGTAGGTTTATCTATTTTTTAAAGAATGATTGGCCTTAGATATACATTGATGTATCCATATTAGAAATTCTTCATTTCTTCTGTGAAAAAATGCACCAAGTGTCCTGTTTAAAAAGGTGCTTATGGTGTAATTGTTATTATCATAGGAAATGGACATGGAAACCTGAGTTCAAATCCTAGACAAGGCTGTGTGCAATTCACATACTGCTAATACCTCTGAGAAACAAATGAATCCAACTATTCTCCCCACAAGCTATTGGTAAATAGTAGGGCAGACTGGGCTCCAGTCAATGTTTGGTTTCTTTGTTTAATGGCAGGAATGTGGGTTATTTAATGCCAAAGCCATCTTTTTAGAACAGTTGTGGAATTATTTAACTCATAGCAAGGAGCATGGGATGTTAATACTTTCCCAAGTATAGAAAAAAATGAAATCTGACAAACCTGTTAAACCACTTAAAAATTGACCTTGTTGCATTAATAATCATTATTTCATCTTAATTAGCATCTTATTTATTAACAATGTTTCTATTAAGGTCCAGCTGAGATAGATTTACCTCAAAACAGACCATACTATTAATGTGTTTAAAATCCTGCAATGTGTCTTATATATCATTAAGAAATGTTTACATATTATATGGTGTGAATAATTTGCATACCGGTTTTAACAAAACTATGTTTAATAAATAATAATTGGTGTTATTGATTTCTAATATTATTTATTCTCAAAAGATATTAATCCTATGTATAATTTTATATTGAAATCAATTAGAAGAAAGTAATAATAAGTAATCTTTTTTTGTGCTTGTATTTAATTCATTAGTCTTTCTAATTCAATGTAATATTCAATCATATTAAAACTTAAATACTTGTACACAAAGGGCGAATTTTTATTTGCTAGTCAGCTTTAAATATTTTCTTGTTACTCTTTTATTTTTTTTAGGGAATTTCTTAAATCCACTCTTTTTCTCTCCCCCCCTCCAATGTTTTCAATTTATTTGGATTATTCTGTAATTTGTTGCTACAATAGTAGATTGGTTGGTTAAGTAAATAGGAAGCACTCACTTAGCCCATTAGAACCAGTTATTATTGTTTTGATGCTTCTAACCACCAAATGACCCCCCTCTTACTCTGTAATCTCTTGTGGTCAACCTCTTCAAGATAAACGTGATGGTCATTCAATAGTAAAATATTATTAAGATATCATATTTCAAGAATATTGGGAATAAGCATAAAGCAAATTGACAACAACTGATTTTTCTGTTGAATATGAACCTTTAAAAAAAAAATTGACTACCTCAAAATCACCAATTTTTGTGCAAATTTTAGGTGTCGATTTTATTGTATGCGTAGATTAACATGATACCAAAAAAGGGCTCAATTTTAGGAATTGACAGAGATATGAGTGTTCAAAGCTCCCCTAATTATGAAGCACAAATCTGAATTTAAACCTCCGCTTAAAAATGAATCTGTTGCATTCAGCTCATAGTAAAGGGGTCAGTTTAATGAATAGGAAGCACTCACTTTGTTCTTTAATTAGCGATTATTATTATTGATTTGCTGCTTCAAATATTCATATTTAATGTTAATAATCATATGGTTTTAAATACTTATTTCTATTTTAATATAATCATTTGTTTGCACATGGTATCAAGTATTCCTGTCTAATACAAATAATTTTCAAACAGATCTGTTTGACCCATAGATGGGACTCTAACAGGTACTACCATTCCAGTTCAGATTTGACCTGGGAGTAATGGCAATGAAAATGTACTCCACACTGATCCCCACTCCATTACCCTGTAATCTCTTGTGGTCAAGCTCTTCAGGGTAAAGGTCAACAACAGTTGAACATTAAGATATCATGTTTCAAGAATATTGGGAATAAGCATATAAAGCAAATAAACAACAACTCCTGATTTTTAAGTTGAATATTGGTTTCTTACAAGTAGATTTTTTTTTTTTTACAGTTACTTATATCCTTTATGTGTGCATATGCATGCATGAACAATGGCCTGCCTAAAATAGTTATAAATTTCCCTCACATTTCAGAGATCAATATAAAAAAGTCAGGACATCAAATGCTGATTTTCCAAGCAGGTAAGCTCACCACACTTTGAAGTTAGATAAACACAAATAATCTTTACCCTATTTATAGCTTCTCACCATATCAATCTTAGCTTAGTAAACAAGAATCTTCAGTTATTGTCAACTTGGAATGGATTATGTTTTTTTTTTCCCCCAGATTGAATGTTTTCTTAAAATTTCAGAGAAAAATATCATATTTTTACCCCCTCAGATTTCTATATAAGATCTATATATTAATACATGTGCTCCTGAATCTTCTGTCCGTTATCATGCTGCAACACCTTGTGGCTAAAAATGTGACCCTCCAAATTTGCCCAATGTAAAATTAAAAGGAATTGAAAAAAAAGATAAAGAAAAGAAGTTAAATGTTTGTTTTATCTGTAATATTGAAAGTGTGAATTATGGAATATATTTTGGTGATTTTTAGCCCAAATTAGATATTTTCCGAGTTGTGTTTTTGTCACTTTTTTGCCAACAAATTAATGTAGATATTTTAAATGTGTCCCCACAGATTTTTATTTGCAAATAAATATAAATATTTTACAACCCTCTTTTTAAGAAAGGGTGAGGGAGAGTTAAATCAAGATTATTATACTTTTTACGAACTGCAACACCCAAAAGCCCTTACTTCAGCTCAATAGTCAGTAGGAGAAGCCGTATTTGATCAATTGGCTGGTCATGTCAAGCCTTAGCAACTATATGAATATTCCAACCAATGTCTTCAAATTGCTCTTATGGCAATCACCCTTATCATAGGGGTGCTAGAAGGCGGTGGCTGAGGGTCAACCTCAAGTATACACATGTAGTTAATGAAAATTATTTCTACCAATAGGAATTGGTACTTACACAATACACATGAAGTTGACAAAAATTATTTCTACCTATTTATTAATACACATGAATTTAATGAAATTATTTCTTAAACAAATCATATAAGTGACAAGTTTTCCAATTTAAGAACAGTTACTCGGTCAATTTTTTGCCTTCTGTTGAGAGCTAAAATGTGAGGTATGATTGAGCTTCAGATATACTCATGTTAATAAGTTTGCAAAAAAAGAATATTATTTATAAAAAAATAAATATTAAAACATATTACAGCACATAATTCATTACTTTATATTTTATCATATTCTTATGCAATAAAGTGCTGTTTTTCTTAGTTAAAAAATGTAACAAAAAATTAGTGAGTTTTTGGGTGGGCCTTTAATGGATTAATAACATTTCAGTTTATCTCAGGTAAAATTGATTTGATATATGAGAAAATTAAGTTACGAGCAGAATTAATTAAACTCATAAGTCAAGGTACAACTGTATATATATAAAAAAGATTTGGCATTCAATAACCCATGATGCTTGATGTGCCATTAAACCAAACAACCAACCAACAATTATTTTGCACCTGTTAAAATCAAGATTTGTTTCGCAAGGGGTTAAAAGTGACAATTTAGTTTCCGTTTCTATAATGCAAATCACAGATCAGCCTCAAGAATAGAAGTTAAAATTTTTGTCCAGTGCTAGAGGGGGACGTATTTGGCATTCCTACAATTTTGTAATTAAAATTATGACCGATATCAGTGCCATTTGTCCTTCTGCAAATTGGTCTGGCTTTGCTCATTAACACTGAATTCATTGTAAGTAGTTCAAAGATTACAGTTTGATATTTGGGAAATAAAGCTCCACTTGAATCTGAATTATTTATACAGAATTCACTTATATAAAGTAGGGGACTGGCTTTCGTACTATCTATTCATGTAATAAGGTTACTCCCCTACTTTTGTATCTCCTATACACTGAACCTGTCAAGGTTGACAACAAGAGTAACATCTTTGATGCTGAAGGTAAGATAGGTATCGTGAAACCAACACCTTTCTTCATTGAGCATCATGGAATGGTTGTATTTACCCAATTCCTCAGCTACAAGCAAGATGAGACATAAGGTCAATTTTTAAGAGTTAGTTTGATTTTCAGAGCTTTCCTTTTACTCCAGTTGCCATACCAGTGTTAAAGAGCCCAGTCTGTCCTACTATTTACCCATAGTTCAGAGGAGAATAGTTGCATTCATAAATCCAGGATGAAGATATTTGTCCATATGGATCATTTTATAAAAAAGACAGTTGTCCGGGATTTAAAAAGTTAAAGATAAATCTCTTATCTACATTTACATATATGGACCTTAATGAGTCAGACACTATCTAACTAGGTTTCACCCGATTGGTTCTTCAGAATAATTTTAACTGAAATAGGTTGTTACAAATGTCTTTTATTATGGCAATGGGTATTCGAGAGGGTAAGAATTAACATAAACAGTTAAAAATCAAAAATTTGTAAAAAGGTTGGTTTATAACAACTATTTTTCATTGGCTAAGGAGTCATGCCTTTTTATGTCTTCATGCATTTAAGATTCTTTGGTTTAATAATTCCCTTGTTTTTTTTTAGTTAGCTATGGTGAGTTTTTCCTCCGTGCAAAGTATGCAAAATTCATCTTCTGTTTTGTATTTACAACATTTCTTTATTATTTCCCCTTTTAGGATTGGGTCTATCCCTAGTTTTTCTTTTAATTCCCATGCATGATTAGATAAATTAGTATTGTGTCTATATTTTTTGGTTACAAAACTACACTTGTGGTTATAGTATCTAATTTTAAAGGCTCCTTGTGTGGATCCCAAGTATACTTTTTATTATCATTATTGATATATTTATATAGAGATTAATAAACATTCTTTTTCTATATATTTATTTTATAATCTTTTTTTCTTTATATATTCTTGTTTTTGAGATGTTTATTTTTATTATTCTTCTTGTATTTTTTTCATATTTTATTTTTAGTGCTTTTTATGTTTTATCCTTTATTAATTTGTTAGATTTTTTAATCATTTCTTAAAATTGATTTATCCTATATCTATACTCTTGTTATAGCTTTTCTTATTGAAAATGAGGAGGTAAAATGTTTTCATTGACACCCTCTCAGATAAAAATAGGGTGTGTATTTTATTGAACCTTGGTCTTTGCTGGTTTCCACCAATTTAATTTATGAAAATATGTATGCTAGGTTTTTGTACAAACATACAAACATACATATTATGAAAATTATATATATATATATATATATATATATATATATTATATATATATATATGAGAATTCTTTATAGATAGATTTCATTTACATATTGATTATTATTTCAGATTCCAATGTCAAATTTGATTTTTGTTGTGGACACACACACACACACACACACACACAGACATATATATATATATGTATATATAATATTAAAACTTTTATTGAATAAAGGAAACATTAGTGAATATCTCGTTTTTTTTCCACATTAATTCCCTTTATTAAAAATATCCAATCATTTTTCAACTGTTGTTCATGCAAGATAGCAACAATGTTACTGCAGGCAATGGCCAGCAAGATACATTGTATGCATCAATCCACTTCACAAAATTTATTCTTCAGGTGAGAAGCCATTTTTTCTATGTTATCAAGTAGAGTAGTGGTGATGTATGGGCAAAAAATACTGGTGATTTTCATGACCCCTGGTATTATGATAAACCTGTCTGTATATTTGAGTATTTCATGATCTTTAATATTGTGGTGTTCTGATAAACTGTATCTGATGGTGAGAATCAACTTCTGGGGAATGTGGAGTACCCCTCATTGCTATTACTCCTAGGTCCACTCTGACCCAGAATGGTAGTTTAGTTTCTTTGTTTACTGTTTTTTGAACTTAAGAAATATTGCATCCTTATAAACAAAATGGACAAACAGTTACAAAAAATGTAAATAAAATCTAAAATAAAGTAGAAGTCATATTACATTTAATATGTCAAAAATATTTTGAAATCCACTCATATATATATATATATATATATATATATATATATATATATATATATATATGTGTGTGTGTGTGATTCTAAAAAATCTGGTTAAAGATAATAGAATCCTTATTGTTTTCAAGTTTTTTCTTTTTTCTTTGACGTTTTCTAACAATTTTTTTGATGCTATCCTCTTGAAAAGTGTTAATCAGTTGTCCGATTTTATATATATGTATATATATTTAAGTTAAGGTATCAGGAACATAGAATCAATGGCGCCTGGTTACAGAGAGTTTCTCACCTATGTGAGCTTCACACCAAACTTCATGTTCACGTTACCTTAACTTAAATATGAATATTCTATCAATGATATTGAGCACTGTTTACTTATAAATATAGCATCTATATTATCTACATAATATATGTAGTTGTTGTTAAGGAGTCCACATATGCTTCTTTATAGACATTTGTGATGGATATTGAGAAAAACATATGAAAATCATTATTATGAACTTTCATTAAGGGAGTCAAAATAAACAATGATTGGGGGGGGATGCATGATGACAAAACATTTTTAAAAATCTTTAATTTTGAGGAAAAATGTCTTTTTAAAAATCTCATCTTTTATGGTTTTAAATACAAAATTTTTTATCAAAATCCAAAAATTAGTCAATTTAGGGGGAATTTAAAAAAAAAACGGTGCATGTTTGTACATTTCTACTGTAAAACAGCACTTACATAAAATGCATTCGATATACACAAAAATGTGCTTTTTTTTCCTATTTCTTTCTTTCTTCCGTTCTTTAACAGACACCTTCTTTGATTGTTTGGTTTCTTTGTTTAATGACATATCAACCTTTGTGGATTATTTAATGCCAAAGCCATCCTTGAAGAAAAATAGTAGTGGCACTATTTAAAACATAGCTGGGGGTAGGATGAAAAGGTTCATATCTTGCCCAAAAATATTAGTCCAAAATTATATTCAATAGTGTGACTGGAGTTCAAACTCTTTTAATACAGTGTTGCTTGTCCAGCATGTTAACCACTATATCACGAGGACTCCCCATGGAATTGTAGTACCTGTTAGGGTTCCATCTATAGATCAAATAGAACTATTTGAATACTTGACACCATATAACTGTAAGTTATTTGTATTAAGTATAGTTACTTGGAGCTATAATTGTTACTAAGGATTATGAATAGTTACTTCAAATTATACAGCTGAGTGCAATTTATTTGTTTTGAATGGGAATACTTGACATGACCTATCCATGTGCAAAAAAAACAAAACTTTTTAAACAACTACACAAAAAATTTAAATATGAATGTGATTCCCTAACTCCGGGATGACATGCCATTAAAATCAGTCAATCAATATCATAGATAGACTATTCTGAATCCAAGGCTAAAATGACAAGATTAAATTCTCACGTCAAGCCCTAGCACCTATATGATTTTCCCAACCATATTGCCCTTATGGCAAGCCCCAACCCCTTTATTATATGGGTGCTAGAAGGCGGTGGCTGCGGGTCTACATGTCCTGGGAATGATGTTAAATTCTATCTGATGGTGAGGTCCCAGTTTTGGAGGTTTTGGGAATGTGGAGCACCCCTTCATCACCATTGCTCCCTGGTCCACTCAGACCCGGAGTGGTAGTACCTGTTAGGGTCCCATCTATGGGTTAAATAGAAAAATGTATTTATAAAAAAATTGTATTATCCATTAAGAATTGATTTATTTCAAAACTTTATCGGCATTAAATAACCCACTGAGGTTGATATGCCGTAAAACAAAACCAAACCAAAACAAGATTAAATTCATGATGTTTTAAAAGAAAAAGAAAATGATATTAACAATGATTATTTTGGGTGATACATTAATTACAAGATTTGGTAGAAAACTTTAAAGGTAATGTATATTAAAGTTTTAATAATTTATAGATTGATAGTTTACTTCTAGATTGTAATGTAAAGTGTAATCATTGTTGTGAATATTTCAATTTATTAAAATAATTCTTTAGACGAACAAATTCCTTTTATTTAAGGTTAGTCAAATAGCTACAGCAACAACTTTTGGAGTTCTGGGAAATTTAGAGTCACCCCTTCATTGTTATTATTCCCAGATCCACTCTGACTATGAGCAGTTACCTGTCCCATATATTGGTCAAATAGATCTGTTTGCAAATCATTTGTATTAGATAGGAATACTAGAAAATTAAAATAAGAAAAGAAAGAAACTTGATTGTATCTTAAAAGTAAAACCTTACACTATCTGATTGATATAAAGCCATTTTCTGTGTTGATCATTAGACAGGCTGCTTTTCTCAAATATTTAAATGATTGGCTAAAAATGATCCTGAGTCCTTTTTCATCAAAATGACTTGATTAGAGTTGATATGCTGTAAAACAAGACAAACCAAACCAAACCTAAAATCTAAACTATTTCTCTGAATTTTTAAAATGAGGCTTGATAATTTGGATTATTTGGACTATTGTCCTCATCTTTATTCTTATCTGTACTGACGTTGACAAATAAATATGTGGACTGAATAATCCAAATAATATTAAAATCTAAAGTATTACGCTTTTCTTGAAATATTAGATGTATAATACAATATTATAATTACTAATGAATTCGCTTTGCATAGCATGGTGTTGTGCTAGCTGATAATGATAAAGATATTATAATAATAGAAATAATAATAATGATAATATAATAATAAGAAGAACAATAATAATGATAAAGAAACGTACAGATTACACATCAGTAATTAAAGTAATTTCCTTCAGCCTCTCAGCTAAAAACAAGAAAACACAACTAGTAAAGTTTTGAGATATGTTTGAATCTTTTCAAATAGAAATTCTCATCTAGAAGTAAAAAGAGAAAGTAAAGAAAGAAGAAGGAAAAATATGACCTTGGGTGCTAATAGATTGGTTTAAAAAAAAACAAAAAAAGAAAATAATTCTCTTCATTATTTGCTTAATATTTGATTTGCAGTTTCCATGTTTATTTCCAATTGAATAGACAGACAACATTTGTATTGGCCTTCGAGTCACACAACTGCTGGTCGTGTGGGTGAAGTATTGCTGTATCTATGAGAGGGGCAGGAATGCACGTGTCTAGAAGAATGTTTCTAATGTTACATGCTTACGTAGGTGCATAGAAAAATGTACATAATTGTGTATGTGTGTAGAATTTCTTTTCTCTGATTGTTCCTTTCTATATTGCTAATTTCTGGTAAGATCAGAGTGTAGTATATGTGTTCTCTGTCTAAGATTAAAGTGGCACATGTTGAATACTGCTTCTTAATTTCCTTTAATATCTCCTTTGATTGTCTTCATCTTTGTTGTAGAGTAACCCAGCATCCCCTTCAGTACTCTACCAGATGGCTTGGCCCATAGCTTTAGATAGCCTACAATTAAGGACATCAACAGTTGATTAACAATCTAATTATTATTCAGACAGATCTTACTGTATTTCGCTATACTGCATTTGACCCTCCTCTATTTCTTGTAAGTTGTCTTGTTAATTGTTTTGTAACTTATTGTATGTATCCGTTAGCACTGGATACTGGTGCTGAATAAATATATTAAGCAATCAATTTCTTCTGTGTATCATTTCACCTTGACGATACAACAATCATTGGGTGCCTGTTCTTCCTACTGGAGTTAATGGTAAAACAGTGGAAAATTACTGTAAGTTTAAAGTTTGATTGGCACCTGACTTGAAATCAGTGTCATCTAGAGCAGGGCTCTCATTGGCTTAGAGAGTCATGTGACCAAGTGAATCTTGGAAACTATCTAAGCCAATGAAATACCCACTCCAGGTGACACTGGATTCAAGACTGTTGTCAATTAAACTATGGACTGACAGTGATTTTCCACTGCTTTACTGTTGATTTAAGAATTTACTCTACCCCCCCCTATAAAAAATGATTGGCTTTGCCATCTATTATATAACGCATATTCATGCATAATATAATGAGCAATTTTTTTTTTAAATTTTGTTTATCGTTAACTTCTAGAATGAAAGTGTAGTATCTGCATTTCCTGCTAAAGTGCTAAATATTCATGCATGTTTTTATGTATAGCTATTTATATGAGAAATAGTGTAACATTTTTTGGTTACTTTGTTTATCAGTAAGTTTTACTTATAATCAGAGTGTAGTATTTGTGTTTTCTACAATGCATTCCTATAGCAAAAAGGATTTGCAATGCATTGGGATAATGAAAATCATTTGTAATGCATTCCTATTGGTAAAATTATTTGAAATACTTTCCTATAATCAATCATTTGCAAATGCATTCTTATAGTGAAAATCATTTGCAATGCATTTTGAAAAATCATGCATTTCTTATAGTGAAAATCATTGCATTCTTATAGTGAAAATCATTTGCAATGCATTCTTATAGTGAAAAATCATTTGTAATGCATTCTTATAGTGAAAATCATTTGCAATGCATTCTTTATGAAAATCATTTGTAATGCATTCTTATAAAAATCATTTGTAATGCATTCTTATAGTGAAAATCATTTGCAATGCATTCTTTTAGTGAAAATCATTTGCAATGCGTTCCTACAGTGAAAATCACTTACAGTGAATTCACATTGTAAAATTGATTTGCTATAAATTCCTATAGTAAAATTATAACAAATTTTAACTTGTCAACAACTAAGAAAGCTGATAATTTTAGTAAAATCTTCTTAGTACATTCTTTGAACATTCCCTACCATTTTCATCCTCTGCATTTGGCTACTGCTGTGTAGCTATGCACTAGAGCACCTGCCATTGAACAATAGTGAACAGGTTAGTCATGCAAGCCATTCATTGTAACTTACTTGCTGTTTAATAAATCTGGCCTTGAGGTAAAGTCCGATAAATACTTCTTGCCACACAGTATTGCACGGTACTCGTGGTGCTCTAGCCATGAGCAATTCCTTCATGGAACAATACGAAGATAGATGATAGCATTTTAGATGTTTTAAGGACTAGACGTACTTAGTCAGGATAAGAAAATGAATGAAAACATTGAATTGAGGATAATCAGGTCTTTGTTGAATATCACAATGTCTGTTGAGGACAGTGATTTCCAACTGGGGTTTCAGAAAAAAACTAAAAATTATAATAAAGTAGTTTATACTGTCATGCCAAAATTTAGTAAAAAAAATCTTTTTTAAATGCTGGAAAGAATATATTGAGTATAAAGCAAAAATCAATTTTTGTGTATAAAATAGAGAGGAGGTGGGAAGACAAGAGTAAGGGGAAGAGATAATGGAAGAGAAGAAGTGAAAGAAAGAGGAGAGAAGGAAAGAGAATGAGAGAGAGAAGGTGATGGGAGGGGAAAAGAAGGCAGGGGAGAGAAAATGGTGATGGGGAGAGGAGAGAGGAAATAGAGAGAAGGAAAGGGAGGGAGGGAGAATGTGTGAGAAGGTGGTGGGGCCGAAAGACAAAGAAAAGGAGAGAGAAAAAGACAGAGATGAAGGGAAGGGAAAATGGAAGAGAAGAAGGGAAAGAAAGAAGATAGAGGGAAAGAGAATGGGAGAGAGAGGGTGGGAGAGGCAAGGAAGACGGGGGAGAGAGAATAGAACAGTGGGTGATAGCATGAAAACCATAATGCTAATCTGTTTCAATCAATGATGAAAAGAAGGAAAAAAAAGTTTAAAAATCAGTGAGAGTTAAATCAAGATTATTATACTTTTTACATATTGAAGTATTTGGCAATAGCTCTTAAGTAAAAAATTATCATATTGTGATATATCCACAAGTCCTGCTAATAATGCTAATTATGTATTGAATGTATCTCTGTACTGAGGGAGAAGACAACAGGGTAGGGTGAGAGAGGGGGGAAGAAAGACAAAGAAAGGAGAGAGAATAGGAGCGAGGGAGAAAAAGACTGAAGAGGGAAGAGAATATGTGAGAGAAGGGGGGAAGAAAGAATGTAGAGAGAGAGAAGAAGAGGGGGGAGAGAGAGAGAGAGAGAAAAGGGAGAAGAAATACAGAGAAGAGAGGGAATGGGAAAGGAAGGCAGAAGAGAGAGGGAGAGAATGTGTAAGAGGAAGAAAGACAGAGGGGAGAGAGAGAATGAGAGAGAGTATAGGAGGGGGAAGAAGACGGGAAAGAAAATGGGAGAGGAGGAGGAGGAGGAAGAAAGACAGAGGACAGAAGGAGACAGAATGGGGGGGGTCGGGATGGAGATATATATTTATTCCCAATTAAACCCATTTGTCCAAAAGTAAATAAAAAAAAAATGACCCAAAGGTCACAAACAAGATTATTCATATTGATTTCCATTGTGATTGAAAAATAAATTTAATACAGAATTAGCATTATTAGCAGGACTTGTGGGTATACCACAGTATGATGATTTAATTATTATAGGTATTAGTATGTTTACTGCTCACAGAGAACTAACGAGGAGGTAATCAAGATAAACATAGAGAGGGGGAAAGGGATAGGTAGAATATAAAGTAGGAGATGGGTCAGTTTTTGACATTATTACAACTAGTTAGAACCAATTAAAATGGATTTTTTTCAAACATAACTCAATCCTCAAACTAAGGAATAATTCAGTATAATTTTTGTGTCATTAAACTGTACAATAAAAATGCCTTTAGGAGACAAATATTGATTCGCTCAGCTTTAGTATAATAATAGATGGATGTCTTCATCAACCTTACTTGGGATTTGTTCCCTGCTCACCTGGAAGAACACAGTTTTATCTCTTATCCTCAGATTTATGGTAAAAACGAGACAGTTTCATTCATTTTATAACAGTCAATGCAAAATAAGATTTGGTCAATGGTGAAACATCTAATGATGCTTGCTGCTGTATAAAGATCATATTGCTGGAAAATCTTATTGATAATCACAAATCAGTTTGACTGTTTTTTGTGCAGATTTGAGAAGCTTTTTTAGAGATATCCTTTATATGACACAATCTTCTTTTTTTATCGGTAAATCTAAAAAGGAAAACAAAAAACACTGGTTTGTAGTAGCTTGGGATTAACCACAAACAAGGGAATATTCTGATATACTTTTTAATGTTTAGTAAGGAGGTACAGTCAAAGGATTGGGTATCATTAGGAATCTAAGTTATGATGTCAGATCTGTAATCTAGTTTGGTTGTGAAAGTGCTTCACAACTAGAGTGTATATAGCCTATCATTTGTGTAATGAAGTGTAGTGAAAGATTTAAATCTAACCTTGAATTCAAGTTGACTTCAAATGAGGTTGTAGCGGTTGTCTTCCCTTGTTGGGATGGAATTGAGTGGAAAAGGGTTATCTTCCCTTGTCACCAGGGCTTACTACTAGATGGCATTACTACCTGGCTATTTGGAGCTCTCTCCCTCTTTCTCTTCTGGTATTTCCAGGCATATACTAATAGTGTCTGTTTGTTGGACTTAGGGAGTCCCCCCCCCCAACTAAAAGGCTTTTACCCGTGTATATATGTAAACTGTCCCCAATCTGAAGAGAACAAAACATATCCCAAGACGATAAAAAAACCATTGCAGAAAATAATTTAACAATCACCTGGCAGACCCATCTCTTTCCAGATCTACAACTTGTTTGAATTCAGTTTTTCTTCTATGTAGACTGGTTGCCAAACCAAGGTTAAAGAGCCCAGTCTGCCCTACTATTTACCCATAGCTTGAGGGAAAATAGTTGGATTAATACCTTCCCCAAGGTTATTAGTGCCATGTGTAATGCAAACAGCCTTGTCCGTGATTTGAACTTTGGTTGCTCTGTCCAACATAGGAGAGGACCCTGTGCAAAATAAACACAAAAAAAATGTAAATAGGAACATACAATGAATATGATTCCCTAATGTCTAGGCATAAAATAACCCTAGACAGGTTGACATACCATTAAAATCAATCAACTGTTATTTTCATTCAAATTCCTTGAGGAATCAAAGAAATTTTTGTTGCTTCTGTTCTTACACCTTACGTTTCTTGTTTTGAGCCTAGGAATCCATGATTGGTTTTTAATATAATAATACCAGTTCCGGCCCAAGAAAATTACGCAAATCATTTATTGGTTAGGGGTAATTAGGGACACTAAACTGCAAGATTGCCTTGATTTAATATCAAGTTTTTTATTTCATTATCAGATTTTTGAATTTTTTTATATTAATATTGGATTCTTGAATTTTTGACATGTAACCAAGTACAATTTGTTACTTGTTACTCAGAGAGGAGATAGATGCTGCCATGTGACCTGTCCATTGTCCAGAGTAGTGAGATGAAGAAGAATTAATAAACATTTGATTTAGCTGAGTCAATAGAGCATCCGTCAAGGGATTGCAAGATTCTGGGTTTGATACTGACCCTCGCCTACTCAGTGCACAGGTTGGGTATCTTATCTGAGCAGTAAAACATCTGGGAGCTGATGGTAAGTATGATGCTCCACTTCAGCAAAATCATTCTCAGCATTTACAGCAATTTAAACAATTTGCAGCATGTCAAACCTTGTTTGGTTATTTTATGCTGAGTCAGTTTAGCAATTATGGTCTTAAATCATATTCAGTACAAAACCATATCTTCCCAAATGCCATGTCTTCCCAGCAGAGGAGTAAGACCTTCCCCCAAAAGGGCTATTGGTTGGTTGGGTATCTGATCTGAGTGGTAAAGCATCTGGGAGCTGATGGTAGGTATGATGCTCCACCTCAGCAGAAACAATCTCCCTCATCTAGTGTGAGTGAAAAGTGGATAAATTTCCACATTGTTTGTCTGATGCCGACAATAGGACTCTCCACCAACTTTACTATGGGAGATGATGATTGTCAACTCAGTGCACAGCTTGGATATCTGATTTGAGTGGTAAAGCGTTTGGGAGCTGATGTTGTGATGCTCCACCTCAGCAGAAACAATCTCCCTGGTCTAGTGCGTTTGAAAAGGAGATAAACTCTCACACTGTCTGATGCCGACAATAGGCCTCTCTACCAAACTTACTATGGGAGATGATCATTATCATAATATTCATGACCTGTCTTTTCTTTAGCCCCATCAATGTTAGAAAGATTTCTATAAACTCTTCTTGGCCTGGACACCACTTGTTTTCTTGTGAGCCTGTTTGTATCCAGTTGATACAGTAACAAATAAACTCTGGTCACTTGAACAATAACACCTGTTTTCTACTGTGTGTCACTCACAATGACATTGACTCTTCTAATTGAGCTTTACAAATCAAGTATTGCTGTATTACTGACATCACTCTGTTTTCAACCATTTATACACTTTGGCCCTTAGCCAAACAAGAATGGTAGGAGGTGATATTACAGTGATAGTGAGAGTAGTGTTTGTTAAACTATCCACAAAATTATTCGGGTAAAAGTTTAGATATTGTTTGTTTTACTATTATGTGCAATTCTTGATGTTAGCACACCTTGGGTAATCTGGTAAAGTGGGGAGCTGATGGCTGGTATGCCACTCCCCCTCAGAGGCAAAATAATCTAGCTTTTCTAGTACTAGTGAAAAGGGGGATAGACTCATACTTACAACCTCAATTATTAGCACTCTGTTTTGAAGTACTTTAGTGTTAGTACAAACTCTTATTTGAATGTAGTAGAATACAAAAAACATTTTCCGCCCTGTCGGCTGAGGCGTTAGAATGCACCGACTGCACCTCTGCAGATGGGTAAGACTCCCCCAATTGGGCCACCTGTTGGCCGTGGGTGGCGACCTGTGATGCTTAAGGATAGAGCCCAGGTGGATGAGCAGTTCATGACATGCAATACTCCACTTTGGCCTTATCTTGGGCTAGACGGGCGGTCGGAGAGGCCCCCTCCGATCAATCGGCTGGTCATGTCAAGCCCTAGCACCTATATGATTGCCCCACCCTATTGCCCTTATGACAAGCCCCACCACTTTTTATCATATGGATGCTAGAAGGCGGTGGCTGCGGGTCTACATGTCCTGGGAAAGACATTAAACTCTATCTGATGGTGAGGTTCCAGGTTTGGGGAATGTGGGCACCCCTTCATAACCATTGCTCCCTGGTCCACTCTGACCCGGAGTGGTAGTATCTGTTAGGGTCCCATCTATGGGTTAAATAGAAAATTGTATTTATAAAAAAAAATTGTGTATCCATTAAAAATTAATTTATTTCAAAACTTTATCGGCATTAAATGACCCACTGAGGTTGATATGCCGTAAAACAAAACAAACCAAACCAAAAAAAAAAAAAAAAAAACATTTTATGCTCCAGTATACTACATCGATATGAGAAAAAATGGCAATGAAGGGGTACTCCACACACACCAGATCTCCATAACTGGAGCCTCACCATCAGATGCTGTTTAGTGTTATACCCAGGACACATTTCCTAATATAGAATTGGTCAGAATTTGGCTTGCCAATTACATGTATGATAACCACTATACCAATCACACCTTTATAAGCATATGAAGCTGTAAGTAAAAAACAGTAAAGTTAGCAGAGTGGCCTATGATAATTATCAGCTGAACAACGAGGGAGTCTATCCCCTTTTCACTAGTGCTAGACCAGGGAGATCATACTTGCATCAGAGGTGGAGCGCCACACCTACCATTTGTTTACCTCTTTACTGCACAGATCCAACCTGTGCTTCTCCTGTGCTGATTTGGCGAGTGCTGGTATCGAACCCAGAACCTTGTGGTTCATAGTTGGATGCTCTACCAACTGAGCTAAACCGGCCCTTTGTGCTGTAATTTTCTCTATTTCCTTCTGTTTTTCATGACTACAAGTTAACAATTTTATATGAGAATTTATTTTTATCTGTGATCAATATATGTCGATGCATCAGTGTCTTTGCATAGGTGGGTGAGGGGGTAGGTCTGAAGCATGGGTAATTCAGATAAACATCATTATGATAGAGAACTCTTTGTTAATTTTCAAATTTAAAAGAATATAATTAGCTTCATTTATTGACATAGTTACCCTTTCTTTGTTACTGTCCACTCTTCTATTTCTCTATGTCACATCTTGCTCTTCCCCAACCCCGTCCTCTTCTCTACGTAATCTCTTGAGTTATTAGTCCTCCCTCTTTATCAAAACATTTGCAGACACAACAAATATAAGATAACAGTCTGGCTGAAAAATAAAAACATAATAAAAAGGTGCTTATAATTTCATTTAGTAAAAACACAACCATTACTGTTGAATGTTATATTCCATTTCTGCCTCGTGGTTAGAAATTCTTGAATTTTTGACATGTTAGTAAGTGTTTACTCAACATCTCCGAAACAGGCAGGATGAAACATAAGGTCAATTTTTAAGTATTTTTTTAATGAATACACATATAAAACTGCTAAAAGAGCTCTATGCATTTTAAGGAGAGCCCTGTATTTTTTTTAGCGTAATCAGCAACCCCCCAGCAAATTACCTGGACCCAGAGAGCTCAATACTACTCATACACTGAGTTGGCGTGGGCCAGTATCAAAACAGGAACCTTGTGGTTCCTAGTCGGATGATCTACCGACTGAGTGGGGGACTGGACATTTTAGTCTTGGTAAGGTAACCAATCCAGGGGAAGAAATCTAAAAAAAAAACAACAACCGTATATATATATATATATATATCTCCATGCGAGCAGGATGCGACACAAGGTCATTTTTTTTTAAGCAGAGTTTAACAGGTTTGAGTTTTCCTTCTCCTAGACTCGTTACCTAGCCATGATTAAAGAGTTCAGTCTAGCCTGCTATTCCCCCATAGCTGGTGGGAGAATTGGATTCATACCTTTCCCAAGGGTATTAGCACCATGTGAACTGGTCGACGAATTCATTTCCCATGACTCTAACCATTAGACCACATGCCTCAAAAAAAAAAACTGTATAAGATCAGTGATCATTCCTTATTAATGGTACCACTTTAAACAAATACAATATGTCACATGTTACTCAGAGAGGAGATGGGTGTTGCCAAGTGAACCTCTCCTCTATGTAATTTCTTCAGTTATTAATCCGCCCTGTTGGCTGGGGCGTTAGAATGCACCGACTGCACCTCTGCAGAGGGGTAAGACTCCCCCAATGGAGTCACCTGTTAGCCGTGGGTGGCGACCCATGATGCTTAAGGATAGAGCCCAGGTGGATGAGCAGTTCATGACTTGAAATACTCCACTTTGGCCCTATCTTGGGCTAGACGGGCGATCGGAGGGCCCCTCCGATCAATCGGCTGGCCATGTCAAGCCCTAGCACTTATATGATTTCCCAACCCTATTTCCCTTATGGCAAGCCCCAACCCCTTTTTATCATATGGGTGCTAGAAGGCAGTGACTGAGGGTCTTCATGTCCTGGGTATGACGTTAAACTCTATCTGATGGTGAGGTTCCAGTTTTGGAGGTTTGGGGAATGTGGAGCACCTCTTCATCACCATTGCTCCCTGGTCCACTCTGGCCCGGAGTGGTAGTACCTGTTAGGGTCCCATCTATGGGTTAAATAGAAAAAATGTATTTATAAAAATTGTATTATCCATTAAGAATTGATTTATTTCAAAACTTTATCGGCATTAAATGACCCACTGAGGTTGATATGCCGTAAAACCAAACCAAACCAAATCAGTTATTAATCCTCCCTCTTTATAAAAAAACATTTGCAGACACAACAAATATAAGATAACAGTCTGGCTAAAAAAAATAATAAAAAGGTGCTTATAATTTCACTTAGTAAAAACACAACCATTACCATAAAATGTTATATTGGTACTTGTGCCTAGTGGCTAGAAATTTGAGGAAAAATTCAGATTTTGTTCAAGTGAAGCATAAAGAGATGAAAAAGAAAAGAGAAATCTTTAAAAACGCAGGTGGTCTTTGACATCTTGAAATTCATCCGAGATCAACCACAAAGTGCAAAGAAGGAAACCCCGAAATATATTTCTTTCAAGTGAATAAGTAAAAAAAAATATGTTCTTTACTTATTCAAAGTGATTTAGTTCAAAATAAAAATTATTGCTGAAAAGTTCTTGGCTCAACCAACATGACCTGTACTTTAATATATTCATTCTGCAGTTCAACACAACTGGCACACTACCCTGTCGACTGGGTTTAGCTCAGTCAGTAGAGCATCTGCTTAGGAGTCACAAGGTTCTGGGTTCAGTACTGGTCCCCCGTGAACTCACTACATGTGAAGCACGGCTTGGGTAATCTGATCTGTGTGTAAAAAATCTAGGAGCTGATACTTGGTGCGGCACTCCACCTCAGAAAAAAAATCTCCCTGTTCTATCATAAAGGGGATAGACTCCTTGCTGTTCAGGTGATACAAACAATAGGCCACTACTATTTTGCTTTGCCTTGTATCCTCTGCAGAGAGGTAATATCCTTGCAAAAAGGTGTCATAGATATGAAACTAAAATATGTCTGATGGTGAGGCTCCAGTTCTGGAAATCTGAGTAGTGTGAAGTACCCCTTCATTGTCATTACTCCCTGGTTTACTCTAACGTGGAGTGTTAGTAACTAATAGGGTTGCATCTATGAGTCAAATAAATCTGTTTTAAAATATATTTGTATACAATAGGACTATGTACAAAAAAGTGTTAAGAAACAATTACGCAAATGTAAATATGAACATGATTCCCTAACCTCTTGGCATTAAGTAACCCTAGATGAGCTGACATGCTGTTAAAATGAATTAATTAACAAGTGGAAAATCTATCAGTTAGACTTTATTAGAGATATTGTTAATTAAATGCTAATTAAAATAAAGATGCTAATTAAATTAAAGAATATTCTAAAATCATGGATTATATAATGTTAACAACTGAGAGAAGTGTAAAGTTGGCGATGACATAGTTTTGGTTACAGACTCATAAACTTAAGTATTAATTTATTTGGATCCTGATAGAAAAATGAGGATTTTATCATTGAATATTAAAGGGTTTTATTGGTCTGTAGACTTGTGTGCTTCCAAGTTGTAGAGGCAAGTAAGTAGTACTCAGAGAATATCAGGCAAACTTATTGTACTGTGTGGTTTGTCAACTTCACAACCTTTGCAAATTGGTGACTTGTGCCTCACCAGAATATTGCAAAACTTTTGACTCAACCTAGTAATATACATATTTACCAACCCCTTCACACAACTAAGATGTGTCACAAGATCAATTTCTTAAGTAAAATTTAGCAGGTTTGTATCCAGCATTTTCTTTCACCTAGACTGGTTGCCTAACCAAGATTAAAGAGCCCAATCTGCCCTACTATTTATCCTTAGTTGGAGGAAGAATATTTGGATTCATACCTTTCCCAAGGGTATTAGTGCTATGGGAAATGCAAAGAGCCTCGTCCAGGAATTGAACTCAGCTCACCAATGCCCATTTCCTACAACAGTAAACATGCACCTCAACCTAGTAATATATGAGGATCATAAAAGGCAAAAGTTGATATGTGTGCTTAAAATGAAATTAGAGCTTTTATATATTTCCTGTAAGCTCAAAGAATTTTGCTATGGGTATTAGAGTTTATAATATGAAATATCAGTTTAGATATTTTACAATAAAATTTTTTTTATGAATATTTACTAACCCCAAATTAAAATTTCAAATATTTACCATGCTGTGTTTCTCACTTTTTATTTGCAAATATATATAGATATTTTACAACCTGCCCCATTTAAAAAAAAGAAGAAGATTTTAATGAATTTGTAAAAAAGACAATGTCCCCTCATAATGACAATGTAAATAAATATGAACCTGTCTGTAATTTTGAGATGAGGCTTGTTGTGAATAATTTCAATTTTTCGGACTGTTGTCTTCATCTTTTTTGTGGTATGTATAAATACAACATTTTGGTCACTGTATCTTCTGGCTTTCCTCAGGTGTTCCCTGTGTATCCGAGTATAGTAATGATCCAACCTGGGAAATCATTTTTAATAGTTTGACAGTTGATCAAACAGGTGTTGAAGAACTTTCGAAGATCTCATTAAAAAAACATTGTCATTGGTTTTGCATGCCTATCATTCCGACATGTGTCACAAGAAGAATCACAATCATTTAGAAGAAAAAAAAAAGTTCATTGGCTAATACCATTGGGAAAGGTATGAATCCAACTATTCTCCTTCTAGATAAATAGTGAGGCTGACATTGCTCTTACCCAAGTTCAATTCTGGACGAAGTTCATATAGTGCTAGTACCCTTGGGAAAGGTATGAATCCAACTATTCTCCCACCAACTATGGGCTAATAGTAGGGCAGACTGGGCTCTTTAACCTTGGTTAGGCAACCTGTCTAAGAGAATGAAAACTGAATTCAAACATCTTAAATCTCTGCTTGAGGTGGTCACTACTAAAATAAGCTCAGGCCTACTTAGTAATCTATATCAATTTATTTTAGCCTTGGTATGGCAACCAGTATAGGAGAAGGAAAACTCTGAGTTCAATTCTGTTAAACTCCGTTTAAGAAACTGACCTTGTGCCACATCCTGCTCATGCAGAGGTAAATACATATCTAAAAAAAAAAAAAAAGATCCATATCAAAGAATGATACTTTTTTTTGCAATTTCAAAGTGATAAAAATCACTTGTAGATAAGTTAATTCAATTCAACATTTGTTATGTTCCGTGAGGCAGTGAAGATACTTCTGATTGATATTTTATACACTTTAAATTGCCATTAAAAATGTTCTTGGGCAAAGTTCTATAGACGTTTGATGCCAACCACTTCAAAGAATTCTTCAAAAGACTAGTCTACATAAGTCATTTTAGCTGACCTTCTTTTCATGTCTTCCAACACTTCCTTACATCCAACCTGAGGTCTTCATTCTCTTATGTATATACGTTAATACATCTGAGCAGTGGGCAAAACCTATACATACCAGCCAGCTGACATCACGAAAGCTGACATATCTATATATCGCTAAAATTCTCATTATATTTTATATATATGTCTATAACCATAGCTCAGCAAAAATGGCATATAGCAAGAATTTTATTAGAGCAATACAATTAAATTACTTTTAAGAATAAACCAAATTCCAGTCAAACTTGCAAAAGGATCCTAATTTTGGAAATTCTGCATTCCCACTAAAGGACATTTTTTAATCATTCAAATCCTTAATATATGTATTCACTGGCCCATCTGCACGAGCAGGATATGATACAACGTTAATTTTTTAAGGAGTTTAACATGTTTGAATTCAGAGTTTTTATTCTCCTAAACAATTGCCATACCAAGATTAAGGAGCCCTGTCTGTCCTGTTATTTACCTATAGTTGGTGTGAGAATATTTGGATGCATACCTTTCCCACAGGTATTGGTGCTATGTGAAATGCAAACAGTGTAGCCCAGGATTTGAAGTCAGAACCTTGTGTCTATTTCTTATGACAGTAAACATTACATGACAACACATCCCAAATTCTTAACATAACTATGAAATGGTAATTAAAATCCTTAATTCCTTCCTAAATAGAAGATATGATCATTGACCAGGTTGATTGATTGGTTTTATGGCATGTCAACTATTGTTGGGTTATTTTATGCCAAAGAAAGTTGATCCATTATCATCTCCAATTATATACAGTACAAAAATGTATCTTCCCAAACATTTTAAACTTTATGCACACAAATGACTATTATCAAATACAAATAATTGCTTGAAACATATGATTATTTGTATTTGATAGGAATACTTGAAACCATAAAACTGTGTGCAAATTACTTATATTAGATAGAAATACTTGATACAATATATTTGTGTGTAAAAAACTCTAAACAAGTACAAAAAAATGTAAATATGAATATATAATGAATGTAATTCCCTAACCTCTATGCATGTAATAAACCTAGATGAACCAGGGAGTAATGGTAAAGAAGGGGAACTCCACACTCTCCAGAGCTTGAGCCCTACTGCTAGGTGTAGTTTAGTGTCATACCTGTAAAATAATTTGTGATCTCAAGTAATAATTTTAGTAAGTGTAATTTATAATTCAAGGGTTTGGATTCAGAAGGGAAAGAAAAATAATGTTAGAGAAATATTTTGTTGCAATGTAACAATCCAAGTGTCAATAATACTGGAATGCAAATCATCCAAGGATGGAATGGCTGGTGTACATGTTACTAATAATCAGCTGATATTTTTGGTTAAATGCTGATGTGTGCCAAAACGATTAGAATAAATTAATTAATAATTAAAAATTTTAGGATATTAAAAATGACCAAGTTTTGGATGGTAGAGAAAGTTTGTTGGATGGATGAATAAAACATGCATGACAAGAAGGTGAAGTAAAATGATAGCCAAATATTTGTCCACTTTTCTCCTCTTTCTTTCCTTCTGACATGACATTTGTGTGGATAAACAATACATTAACTACTTCCACCCTCACTCACTCTCTGAATTGACAGTTACTGATAAACAAATTACCATGGCAATATAAAAGTTGTTTTTGACAAGCAAGCAAAGTGTTTAGCACTCAATTCTTTCTAACGCGGGTTACCATGTAAAACGAAGTGTCCTTTGGAAGTAACTCTACACCTCTAAAAGAGGGGTTGGAATTCAACAGTACCCAGGATACCTCTTTTTAGGGGTTCTAGAGGGAATATAGTCAGGAAAGTATCGGGTGCCTGTTTTTGAATTTCAAAACCAAACTCTTTGTTCAATCTGTGTGGGTAGATTATGCTCACCATACCCAGAGGATATTTTGTATATTAATTCTTCCAAGTTGATTTGCCCTTGAGATGTCACTTGGCTGAACCAGGTTATATGAACTTTCCTGCTCTGCCTGGCTCAATGATTGAACACTCAGCCACCAGGTTACTAAATACATTTTAACTAATGCTTATATCCACCCATCATTGGGCAACTTACTGGTTGAATAATAAGGATAATTACCCATCTCAGAAATTCAAACAAAAATCTCTCCTCTCTGTGTGTTCATAATTGCTGTGGATTTAGATTCAAATTGGCCATGTTTATACAAACATGTCTAAAGAATTGGACACAAAACTGGATTTTATCAATTCAAGTCTGAGAATCCATCTCATTTTATATGAAAATGATGCTGGGCTATATTCACCGGAGTCTAATGCAATGAATTTTAACAGCTTGGAATAAGTGCCTTCATTTCGTATTTGACTTGGTTACTTGGTTTGGTTTTGCTTAATGGTATATCAATCCTGTTGGTTATTTAATGTCAAAGCTTTCTTTTTTGTATATATGATTTGTATGGTATAATAAACAAGGAAATTTCCACATCAACACTCATGTATACTCATATGTATAATTACAATAAAACAAAGACCCGGATTTTATAACTTATCCCCTCACTTAGTTAAACTAGTACTTAAAGATCTCAAAATACCTTATGTTGATCCATAATTTTTTTTTACTCAATTAAATAAGGTAATTTTTTCCATTAATTAAAATTTAAATATATAAAAAAATAAAAAAATAAAAATATCACTTAGTATAAATGGAGATGCCAACATAAAATAATTTTCCATTCATTAAAATTAATTTCCAAGAATTTTCGGGAAATATTATGTCACATAGTTTTAAATTAAGATGCAGATATTAATCAGTGTCATTTTGCAGTAGTATTGCAACAAGATTAAATTTGTATTCAGTTACGACTACTTGTTGCCCTGTCTTACCAATTCAACTGTAATTGGAACTTAGTGTGATTATTCTACATTTGTAAAATATCATAAAAACTCACCAAGTAGTTTTAGGTAGTTTATTGTTTGAAATCAGAAATTTTCTGCAATTTGTGCAGCTGCAGGTTACCTTAGACATTTCATGCTATTAAAGATCACCTGTGTAAGTGAAGATTTTGCTTATTGAGGTTTGTGCAACCCCTGAAGCATTTTAATTTCTTCTGTCATGCGGGTTTCCTTATTTCCTAAGGAAATGGGGAAAGTCATTGTCAATAACAATGGACTCCCTTACATGACACTAAGATACAGTTTAAAATAGTTTATCAAATATGAAACATTTTTCTAAATATGATTCACAGTTCATTCATATATTTAAATGCACTTTCACAAAATAGAAATGTTAATGCCATTATCTATTATCAGACAATAATAAAGTGTGAAAAATACTTTGGTTAAAGGCTTTAACGTGTAAAATTACACTCTCCTTATCTCATCTTCTGTGCTATGTGGAGAGACTTGAATCTGGTTGCTGGGCTGATCTTGAGTTGACTGGCAATTCTGTGATGTTTGGAGTCTGGAAATCAAGTTGGGTTGCTGGAAGGCATCTTGCCTTGTGCCATTTATAGATTTTAGTAATAAAACTTTTTTTCATGGGATTTTTATTTTCCCCTAAGTCACTACATCAACACATAGTTCCAAACTCACAACACACTCTCACCTCCGCTTCTACTCCCTCCCACTTTACCTCATAACACTTCTTGACCAGTTTTGGTGATTCATGCTTAAAACTTTTCCTTGCTATCCTACTGTCTCTTTTCATTCTCTCTCTCACATTATATAATGGTTAACAGGCTAGTCTTGCAGGTACATTGCTAGTGTATAGAGAAATCAATTCTCACTGCATATACTTGCCAAAATGCTACCAATTGTGATTGGCTATGTTTTTTAATATTATGAATAGGTGATATATATGACATAATGGTTAAGAAATATGTGAGGAAAAACCAAAAATTAATCCTGACAAATTCTGATTTGCTACCAATGGTCATCCTGGCAAGACTGCCATCTGTCGCCCTTATTGATAAAAGTATATGTATTTATTGAGTACAAGGCATATTACAAATGGCACTTTAAAAAAACATGAAGCAGACATTTGCTTCAGTAAAAATCATCACAAATGATCCAAAATAATTCACAGGGCTTACAATACACTGGCTGTATTCTCTGCCAAAAGAAAATGTGAATATTAATTTGTAATAAATGTTATCCCCTAACCTCTAGGCATGAAATACCCATAGATGGCTTGATTTGCCTTTAAAATCAAATAGCTATAAGAATGAATTTTTCTTAGTTTTATTTTTCAAATGCAACTGAGTGCTGTTTTATGAAGTTATATCACAATTACCAAGTAGAGAATTATATACATACATACATACATACATACATATATATATATATATATATATATATATATATATATATATATATATATATAAGACAGGGGGAACAGCCCACCAATCAAAATTCACCAATCAAATATCACCAATCAAAACATACGCAATTGAGTGAAGAACTGTAATTTGCAAGTTATTGGCTTACAAATTAGAATGCAATCTGGGGGCAAATGACACAGCAACCCACTATTAAGATGGCGACACTTCGACATTAACTCTAATCTCCCATTGAACAATTTATTTATATTTTAAATGGAATTTCATTTGAACGCCTACATCTTGACTTACTAGAGCTGGCTGACAAGTTCATATCTTTTATTGATATTTTATTCAATAAAATTGCAGCAAATAAATGTGTATATAAGTGTGAAATTAAAGACGAAAAACGGAAAGAATATCCAGGATTCATTTGAGAAAAAAAATGTTCGGTCAAGACCATTTTCTTTTGCTTTTTATTATAGCAATATATGTACATATATAGTTATTTACTAAGCTTAGCTTAGATGTGGCACAAGGCCAGAAGTATGGGTCACCCAGTGAGAATCGAACTCACTAACAATGGTCTACTAAGGTAGCTATATCACCATTAGGCTACATGTACATGTATAAATATGTGTATGTAATATATGTATACATATTTGTGTTTATATGTATGTGTATGCATATATAAATATATATAGCAATAGCATAATCTTTACAGATCATTGCCGTCCCTCACAATCCTATAACCCCACACCAGAACCTTTTCTCTTAATGAGCCCTCAAATGACATCAAACCTGCTGCAGATCCTCAAAGTTTGATGCAAATATGACATAGGAAGGACGTCCTTCCAGTTGTATCAGATGATTAACTTGATGCTTATGCACCACTATATGTCTCTTAAGACCAGAAGCTGACTTACAGACGTTTTGCACAAGACATTGTTTGTCCTTAGAGTTTGCATGACTTTTCCCTGATGAGATTTCCTATGATTGACATATCCAGCCTTAGAAAGAAGAATTCGACCACATGTTTGACCTTTCCCACCCTCCATATTCTCTGCAATATGACAGGTGTATCTCTTTCGAAGTTGATGCTTGAGGTTTTCATGCTCAATTCTTTCACTCTCTGAACTGGTACAGCCATCATTCACATGAATTCTCCAGTCAGTTCTCTTCAATGCCAGCTTTTCCCAGTTGTCAGGATCTATTTTTATTTTTACAAAGTGTTTTTTTAAGCAATCCTTATACCTCTTCCAAGGCTTATGCTGTGGTCTTTTGCCATCATGCAACTGACCATAAAGGAGTTGCTTTAGCATTCTAACATCACTCATACATACAACATGACCTGCCCATCACATTTGGGCCGTTATGATGAGAGTTTCGATACTTTAGAATCCTGCTCTTGTAAGGACTTCTGTGTTAGGTGTGTTGGAATTCCACTTGATCTTTAGAATGCATCTCAAACGTTTCTGATGAAAGTGTTCAAGAATTTTCATATGTCTTCAAAACAATGTCCATGATTCCGAGGAGTACAATAGAATGCTCAATATGCAGGACCTATAAACCTTCTATTTTGTTTTATGGCTAATGCTGGTATTAGACCATAACCATTTTTCAAGCCTTTCATAATCCACAGATGCCTTCTGGATGCGTAGGTGAATGTCACCTTATTATACATATGTAGATACCATCATTATCAAACAATTGCCATGTCTTAAACTGTCGAATAGCAAGGGGTTTTAATGCTTTAGGTTTAAAGGTAACTGTGTGTATTCCTAGGGTTTGCTTATAACTCCATCATATTTAGTAGTTGTGCTGAAAAGGAATTCAAGGAAAGAAAAGGAAGAGACAATGACAAAAGGTAAGCTTTAGGATTTAGGCTTTACTCACAGTCATAGCCACCACATAGTAAGGAAATTCTTCCTGGCCAGTAGTAGTGTCTAGTCCTAGTTAAGGCCTGAGTTCAAATGTCCGAGAGATTATCTTGGGGGTTGGAAGTAGATCCTTTTTTCTGCACATGTTTGGAGGGTTCTTCCAGTCTGAAGTTCATGGTAGATTGTTACTTTCTTTTTTATTTTATTTTAATTTTATTTTAATACCCACAAAACTGCATCTAATGGTGAGATTCCAATTTGGAAGTGTGAAGTACACCTTTATCACCATTACTCCCAGGTCCACTCTTACCCAGAGTTGTAGTACCTGTTAGGGTCCCATATATGGGTTAAATAGTAAACAATGACATTTAAAAAATATTTCAAAGAAATTGAGTTTAAAAAAACAAAAAAGAATTGAGTATCCCTTAAGAATGAATAGAACAAAACCTCTTCAGCATAAAATGACCTGAAAGGGTTGACATGCCGTAAAATCCAACCAACCAACCAACAATTGCCTAGTATTTGAGTGGTAGTGAAGTAGAATCTCAGAAGAACTCTGGACAAAACTCCACCCTGTTGGAGGCACTTGTAATATGCTGATTGAATCCTTTGCAGAAGGGTAAGACATTCCCCCTAAAAAAGGGGTGTCTGGGTATGACACTAGAATGTATCTGATGGCGAAGCTCACAAAGTACTCCTGGTTTGAAATCAGAGTTTTCCTTTGAGATGTTGCCATGCCAAGGTTAAAGAGCCCGTCTCCCCTACTATTTACCCATAGTTGAAGTGATAATAGCTCAATTCATACCTTTCCAATGGTATTGATACTGTGTGAAATGCAAACAGCCTCATCCAGGAGTTAAACTTGGGTAGCCAGGTCCATTTCTTATGATGATAACTGTTACACCAAGAGTGCCACAAAATACTACTAAAAATAGTTTTGATTAGTATTATTATAATAATAACTCAGCCTGGTAATTATTGCTACAACAACAAGGAACATAGGATATTAGAGACTATAATAAAGGATAAGCTCTTGGTAAGACTCAAACTCACCTCCTCGTTTGCCTTGTGATAAGCATCTTTACCATTAAGCCATGGGTGATTAGTGCATTGTGGTTCTCTCACAAAGATGTCAGAGAAAAGTTCAGATGAAGAAGCAATGAGACGACAAAAAGAGATGAATGAGATTGTCGCTTGATCCTGGAGATAAAGGAAGATGGTTACAAAAATAAACACACATTTATTTTGGATGTTACATGTTCTTTTTAGACTGCTCTCACAAACAGAAAGATGTAAGGTATTTTTTGTTGAGTCAATGGAGGAAAGATTAATTCGATTATATACCTTACCCATGCCGATTAGATGGGGGTCATGTTTATGCCACAAATGTATTGTTTCCCTTGGCATTTGGGAGACTACCATATTGCCCTTATGCAAGCCCCAATACTTTTTATCATATATGTTCTAGATGGCTGAGAGACTTCATGTCCTGGAATGACATTAAAATCTATCTAATGGTGAGGTTTCAGTTCTGGAGGTCTGGGGAATGTAGAGCACCCCTTCTTCACCATTGCTACCATTATTCAACTCTCTTCTAGGATAAACTCTAATATAACTCAGGACAGATTAGCAGACAAAGATTAAAACTGATATTACATCTTTCTACTTCCAGAAAGGATCAAACTTTATGCCACAAGGGATCTCCACTGTAAACTGCTTTCACATACAGTTTTAATCCTTGTCTGCTAATCTGTCCTGAGTTATATTAGAGTTTATCCTAGAAGAGAGTTGAATAATCCTTGTCTGTTGGTCTGTGCTTTCAGCAAGAAATTTAGGATAATTTATCAATGCCTTTAAATAGTAAATTAAATACATGTTTGGGCATTTTTGATTGGCTGATTCAGCCACTGCTGTTTAAGAATAGTTTATAAATATAAGTTGTGTCATTAGCACACCTTATACCACAAATACAGCAACCAACTCCAGTCATGCTATTACATTCACTTTCACACACTTGAAAAAGGTATGAATCCACTAATCTCCAATTATGGGTACCACCACTGTTCTTCTAGAAATGGCTTAGGCATTAAATAACCCACAGTTTCATATGTCATCAAAGAAAGAAACCAACCAACCAACCCTTGGCATTTAAAACTTGCTTTTTAAATCTCTCTTTTTTAATTCATGTATGACTGTCCCCAGCCAACCACAAGGACACTCGTAGTTTCTTCATGGCAAGGGTTTGAACTTTGACCTGTTATCTGTCAATCACTCCCACTAAATGTTTAGTTGATGGGGGAAGCCATTGCATAACAGCAATTGATAATACAGAAACCTAAATCACACCTATAACTTATAACAGACTTAATTAAAATGATGAAAGAAAATACAAGTCAAAATTGATAATGATATTTTATCAAAATAGAAAAAAATATTATAAAATGAAACAGAAATTATGAATTTTAGTCATTTATTTCCTTAAAGCATTTTGAAAACTAATATATGCAAGTTCAAAACATGGAGTTCTTTGCAAAATTATGATAATATTATAAATGCATTTGTTTATAGATTTGAGAAAATATTTCCTAACAATCTGCAAAGAGATTGGAAATTTGCAACTAATCTTGTCAGTAAATTCAATTTAAAATCAACAAGGGAAATCTTTTCATAAGCAGATTGGGAAAAAAATGAAACACAAAAAATGGAAATTTGATTCATTAATGATTTCAATTTAAATCCAAATTAAATTTTATTCAGAATTTCAAAAAGAAAGAAGAATTTTGCAACAAATTAAAATTTATTTCATATTTCTAACAAAGGATTCTGACTTTGCACTGACTATCATACTTAATAACAGAGAACACACACACACACACACACACACATAAATATACTTTTTGGTGAAACCTGGGTAGTTAACTTCTGTTACTGGTTTGGTTTCTCTAAATGTATGTATTGAACACTTTTCAATATTTGTTATTATTGCAACTCATTTGGATTCTTTCTTCTTTTTTTTTTTTTAGATGCTGTTAATATTATAACTCACACAGTTTTGTTCTTTTTTTCTTTCTCTGAAGAATCTTTTTTTTTTTTCTTTAAAAAAAAAAATGTTACATAATTGATAGATTGCCTATCAATTATGCATGATAGTGTAGTTAAAATTAAGATAATGGTTTTATTTATAAAAATACATATTATTTGATTGGTAGATTTCAGCCTGTATTGACCACTGTGAAGTCAGTCAGCAATCACACAAACCATACTACTAAGACAAACAAGACATGCTGAACACTGCTGGAGAAGTAAGGACGAACCATTGAATGATGTTTTCCTGTTGAACACATGGACATATCAGTGTTGGCTGACTAGGAAAAATTTATATATAACAGCTAGGTACAGACACTGGATACCATGCGGAGTACTTGCCAGGAGTGATGACCAATAGGACGGTGGTGAGAGAATGATAAACTCATGAGTGATGTTTTCCTGTTGACACATACACATGAATTGGCTGACCAGGAGGAACTTACATATAACAGCTAGGTATGTACAGTCATTTTAGTCCCTGACTTAGACTAGACGGGCAGTCAGAGAGGCTCCTTCTGATCAATCAGCTGGTCATGTCAAACCATAGCATCCATATGTCTTAACCCTATTGCCCTTATTGTCAGCCCCAACCCTTTTTATCATATGGGTGCTAGAAGGTGATGGCTGAGGGTTTTCTTGTTCTGGGTATAAAGTTAAACTCTAGCTGATGATGAGGTTCCAGTTCTGGAGTTAAGGAGAATGTGGGACACTTCTTCATCACCATTCTTCCCAGGTCCACTCTGACCCGGAGTGGTAGTACCATCTATGGGTTAAATAGAAAATTTGTTTACAAAAAGGTTGAGTTTAAAAAATTTTCTTCCCAATTATCACTATGAATCTTTCACAACTTTGCCGGCATTAAATGTTCCAGCATAGTTGATATGCCATAAAACAAAACAAACAAACAAATACATACAGACACTGGATACCATGCTGAGTACTTTCCAGGTGCGATGACCAATAGGGACGGGTGGTGAGAGAAAGTCAAGGTGTTGCATACCTCTTTCCTTACTTCTATTCTTCTTCTGGCATCTTTGATATCAAGTTCTTCTAACATCTGGACTTCGTCTTGGTGGTCGGTCGCACTTAACTCATTTCTTCTTCTATTCAGTCATGTTACCAAGACATTCACCAACCACAAAACCGTGTTATTTTCATAAGCTTTTATTTACTTAACTAAACATTTCATGCGTATGCAGGTGATTTCCAGTTAAGGCAGTACATCTTCTCTGCCTGACGTCTAAACTGAAACTGAAGACCCAACCAGGTCCCATGTGACTTCACGTATTTCGCAGGCTTTCTGTACTATTCCATGGAAAGTCCCGCCCGTGATATGAAAAGGGCCATCCCTTTAGTAATACAGGGGATTGACAATAATCTTATGCAACCGCATAGATTATGTAACAAAGGAAATCCATGCTGTCAGCAAGACTTGATAATCCCGATGGTAACATGTTGGATATTTTTATTAATATTGCTGATATTATAGAGATTTCCTTTTGCTTCTTATGCATTTTTTTTTTTAAAGGTGCGAGGCATTTTAAATCTGTGTATGATTATTAGTGTTTGATTTGATAAAGATATTTCTCTTTAACTAGTTATCCTGAGATTAATGTTGTGTTTGCATTCGTGGGCCAGGAGTGGGCTGTTAAAAAAAATAAACCAAATTTAAAACAAGTAAAGGAAACCTAAGCTGCAATTCTTTGTGAAGAATTTAGAGAATAGCATTTAAATTTAACAATCTCTCATTTCAATTTGCCTGACTGGCAGTGTATTTTATAAATTCAACAATTTCATGTAGAAAAATTGAAATGCTTGGAGCCATTTGGCACATGTACAGACACATAGCATATTTTATATACAAGCTAAATTCTACTTGATGGATAGGATTTTAAGTTAAGTGATGCTGTAGATTCCTTGTGTGGTGTAGAGACACAACAGTACCATGTTCTTGATGGTGATGCAGTTTCAAGATGCAAGTCAGTTTTTATGGGGTAGTGTTGCTAGCTTCATGGTACTGGCTTTGAATTCAGCCAAAGGCTAGAGAGCCCAGTCTGTCCTACATTTTAAGCTTGTAACCTGAACTATGTTTTTCTGAGGAGTTAAAAAGTTAATTCATGCTTTCAATGTGACTTGGTCATAATTATGCATATATTGACATCACTTTCTATGAGATATTACTATCTAGGTATATGAACTAGTTTTTGTATGAAAAGATGAAAAAATACTAATAAAAATTAATAATTAATTTTTTCTTATTTTCTTATAGATAAAATGTATGGAATTATAGGATTTTTTCTAAAAGATTTGAATTTTTTTTGTAAAACTTCTGATTATTTTTTTTCTTCATTTCAACATTATCATTACTAAACTTATAAATCTATGTGTATTCCTTAAAATGCATGCATAGATTGCGATATATAGTTCTATAAGTAATTCTTTTGGTTGGCGTATCCTTGGGGGATAAGTGTGTGCCTTGTTCTCCTGTGGATGTAGTTGTATTCTTTTTATGTTGTTACTTTGGGCAGAATAAACAAATTGTCTGCACTGAGATAGAATTTGTCAATTCCCTGGTTGCCTTCATTCAGCCCAAACAAAGTCAAAGAGGTTAACTCTGAGTTGTAAATCCCATAATTCCTATGGGCAACTTTTTCTCTCTTAATTGATATTATCTGAGAGTGAGTGTGAGAGGAAAAGAAAGAGAATGGAAACTTAGAGTGGGAGTCAAAAAACAAAATTGAGAGGGGGTAAATGTGAAATATTCTAGGAGGAGAAAGTGATTTTTTTTTTTTGGAGGGGGGATTTTGAACAGGAGTAACAAGACAAGATGGTATAAAAGGAAAGTGAGAAAGGTAATGAAAGTGAAAAAGAAGAAAGAACAAAACTGAAAGAGTGTTTAGAGAAAAAGAAAACAATAGTTAGAGTTTATGGAGAATGAGAGAGAGAGAGAGAGAGAGAGAGACATGATGAGAAAGAGGGCAGAGGAAAAAGGAAATAAATGATAAAGAAAACATAGGAAAAGAGAGAGAGTGTTGAAAGAGGTAGAAGAGTTGAGAGTAGAAATGATAAGAAAGAAGTGGAAAAATAGACAAATGTACAAAAGTAGAATGAGAGAGAGAGAGAGAGAGAGAGAGGACGGAGACATAATAAGAAGGATAAAAGAGGAAGAAATGATAAGAATGAGAGAGAGAAATAGGACATGATATGAAAGAGGAAAAAGGAAGAAATTATAAAAATGAGTGAGAGAGAGGACATAATAAGAAAGATGAAAGAAGAAGAAATAAGAATGAGAGAGAGAGAGAGAGAACACAAGAGAGAGTGGGCATAAGAAAGATGAAGGAGGAAAAAATATGAATATGAGAGAGAACAGAGAGAGATAGAGAGAGGGGAACAAGAAAGATGAAAGAGGAAGAAATATGAATGAGAGAGAGAGAACAGAGAGATAGAGAGGGGGTCATAAGAAAGATGAAAGAGGAAGAAATTATATGAATAAGAGAGAGAGAAGAAGAGGAAGTTGACAAATGGACACAGAAACAAAAGAATCAATAAGAGAGAGTGTGTGTGTGTGTGTGTGTATGTGTACCCTTATTGGATTCAACATGATTAGGTCTTATGCTAGATACAATATGACAGTGTGACATGATCAGTCAAAAAAAAAAAGGCCGGTAGATATGAACATAATGAGATAGATAGAAATACTAGGTGATATATAGGTGGAAAAAAAGAGCATGATGTAGCATATAAGAGAATAAGGAGAGAAAAAAGAGAGCATAGTTACATATAAGTTAAACAGTGAGGGACAAAAAGAATGAATGAGAGAGAGAGAAAGAGAGTAAGACTCAGAGAGAAAAGGGATACTTATTTAAAATAGCCTGGAGGAAAGGGCTTCAGTCCTGTTAAAAAAATAATATAGAATATAGTACTTAGATTTACAATCCAGTTAAAAGTAAGTAACAGTCATTGTTGTTTTTATTTATGAACTTTTACAAACTCAAAAGGATAAACAACTTCTAATCTTAAAAGACAGCAGCCATATTGATTTCCCAAATCACCTAACATAACTATGGTGAAATCTCAGCAGGAAAGTGTTTTTTGTTTTGTTTTGTCTTAGACATAGATTTGATAATTTACCATTAACCCCAGCTTCAACCCTAACCCTAATTAATTCACCATTTAAACATTGAAAAAATACACTACTTACCTGATGGGGGGATTGCCTTGTCTCTTGAGAAATCAATATGGCCGCCTTTTAAGATAGGACATTTTTTTGTGCATAAAAATTCATAAATAAAAAGACAATGACTGAAACATATTTATCTGGATCGTGAATATAAGTAATGCATTTCTATATGTTTTTTTTTTATCTAAATATTACTGAAGCCATTCCCCCAGCAGCTGATAGGTGCCAAGGATTCTGAGCAAAGATGAAGAAAATCAAACAGTAAAAGAAAAAGAAAAACACCAGCAATATATATATATATATGTCTGTATGTTTGTTTGTACATCGACCAAGTGCACATTCTTTTATAAAGGGAAATTGGTGGAGACCAGCAAAGACCAAAAAATAATTTTTTTTTTTCCTGGGAGGATGTTAAAAAACCTTTTACCCCTCATTTTCCATACGAAAAGCTAAATAAAAGTATAAGCTTATAAATCAATGATATATTAAAAAATTGATTTAAAAAATGATTTAAAATAAAACAAATTAATAAAGAATAAAACATAAAAAGCAAATAAAAGAGAAAAATACAAACAAAAAGAACAAGAAAGATGGACAACTTAAAAACAAGAAAATATAAAGAATGAAAAATAATAAAACATATATAGCAATATAATACTTATTAATCTATATATATATATATATATATATATATATATGAGAGATTTATGTCTAACTTTTTAAATCCTGGGCAACACCTGGTAGCTTTACTGGTGTGTGTATATATATATATATATATATATATATATATATATATATGTGGGTACCTAATTGTAATTCTCATATTAGCAAGCTAGGTTCACCGATCAATTAGTATTAAGTGATGAGTTCAATCCCTTCTAGGTACTCAACACTTTTGAACTTGTGCTAAATTCAAGTTTCTTTATTAGATTAAAGTCATACTGAAAGCATTAGTTTCTGCTGGATCAAAGTTAAGCAATGATGAGCTTGTTCAGTACTCCTGATTGATTGATAGATTTTAATGGCAATTTAAACTGTCTGGGTCATTTTATGCCTTGAGGTTAAGGAATTGCATTCATTGTACAAGAATATTTGTATTAGATAGTTTAAGACAGAGATTTGAATTTATTTTTTCTATTTTTTTTAAGAAGTGGCTCTTCTTTCTAGATAAGGCTTTTCGAAAATCCTTGTAAGGGTTCCTTACATGCCTTTAAAAGTTTATTTAAATTATAGAGAAATTATCATATAAAATGCTATTTTCATATGATGGAGTAGTGTCAAATAATTTTAAAAAGTTTTTTTTTTTTTAAATTTTTGTTTCAATGTTGTTGAGTTTTGCAATGATTAATACCTAATTTTTACTTTCAGCTAGAAACCACAAGGTTCATAGTTTGATACCGGCCCTCACCAACTCAGCGTATGAGTAGCACAGGGATCTGTGCGGTAAAGTAAGGAGCTGATGGTAGGTGTGACGCTCCACCTCAGATGCAAAAACAATCTCCTTGGTCTAGCGCTAGTGAAAAGGGGATAGACTCCCTCGCTGATTGGCTGATACCGACTTTAGGCCGCCCCAACGACTTTACTTTTACATATATAAAGGGCAGTTGTGTGTATGTATGTCCGGATGAAACTTCGAAAATAAAACAATTAATGACAAAGTAAATATATATACACATTAAATATCACCAGGGCTTGGTTTTTGAGTAAAAATAATAGAGATTTGATTTATATTCATGAAGATAATAAAAAAATAAAATTTAAATAACAGCATGGATTTTTTTTTTCATTTAATATTTTAGATAGTAGACATTAACATTTTTTACATAGGGATTTAAATGGGGCATCCCACGAGGAGATCAACTCACGATTCAGTAATAATTGATCTGAGGGACTAATTTAAGAAAATCCCCCTCTACCCAGGCGATGCCGAGTAGCCGCTGCTAGTTAGAAATAAAAAAAATTACTACTATCTTTGGTTTAGAAGAAATTAACTTTTAATCAAAATCATTTGGGTTGTACTTCTTTATAAGTACTACTGTATGCTAGTGAACCCGTGGATATACTACAATGTGATAATTTAACAATTACATTGGATATTTATACTTAAGAGCTATTTCTAAATAGTTCTATGTGTAAAAATTATAATAATTTTGATTTAACTATGTCTCTCTCTCTCTCTCACAATTACCTTGGATATGTATACTTTATAGGGATTGGCCCCTATATTTTTACGGCATGTGGAATTGACCAAATTAAAATAATTAAGTTTTCTTAAATAACTAGATTTACAATGGTATGTCATGATTTTAGAATTAGGTAAACAAAAGAGAATCGAATGAATATTAGTTTAGAAATATTTTAGAAACAATAGAAACAATGGTTTAAATTCATCTGATAATTTACGTCACCAGAATTCCACAGATATCAAAATCATTCGATATTGCATCATTGCAAATCACCTGAAATTTGAGGAATATTTTAGCTTAAGGAACACGTAGACAATGAATAATTAAAATTATAAAAAGGCCCATAGAGCTGGAAAAAAGGTGAGAAGGAGACAGAGAGACAGTGAGGAGCTTTTGCTCTTCCTGACTCAACAGAGTTGGAGAGGATGCTCCTAACTCGACAGTGGGAACGTCCGAAAACATCAAATACGACTCAACAGGTCCGTCTATCTTTTCATCTCCTATCTCTCTCTCTCTCTCTCTCTCTCTCGATCAACAACAACAACTTTCAATCACAAGTTCCAATCACAGACAAACTACTAATATGTTGACACAAGCAATCACACTAATATAAACACCATGTCACAGTTGTCACACACAACTATACACAGACACAATCAGACTGCAACACCACTGAAAGAACAATGAAACTATATTAATTGTATTTATGTATATAAAGTTTGTTTCCTTTATCAATGTCTTCTTCTTTTGTTACCTATGGAAACTACATTTTCCGTAGACCTTATACATATAAATTGTGGGGACCCATAACTCGGATCTTCAACCCATCAACTACACAATCTCCAAACAAATGGGTCTCTACAACTTAAGAGCTATTTCAAAATAGTTCTATGTGCAAAAATTATAATAATTTTGATTTAACTATGTCTCTCTCTCTCACACACTTTTGTTCTTCCTTCCATCTTTGCCTTCCATTGAAACAGACTATACTCATCTGATTAGCATTATTGCTTCCACATTATAACTTTTTCACCCCACTCTTTCTCTATCTTTTTCCCCTCTCTTTTCTCTATCTTTCCCCCCTCTCTCTTTTCTCTATCTTTTCCCCCTCTCTCTTTTCTCTATCTTTTTCCCCCGCTATAATTGTTTACTAAGAATTATTATTATTAGTTACTTGAAACCATATAACTGTGTGCAAATTATTTGTATTAAGACTAGTTACCTGACGCTATAATTGTTTACTAAGAATTATTATTAGTCACTGGAAACCATATAACTGTGCACAAACAAATCACTAATTTTAAATAGGAATAGTTATATATAATTGTGTATAATTATTAGTATTAGATAGGAAATTAATGAAGAGATGGCACAGTCTCATTTAAAACACATGAGTTTAGTTTTATCTAAATTCAAAAATTCTTCCAAGCTGTAGCTGTGTCAGTACTACTGTATGGTTGCACAACTTGAACTTTAATAAAGTATTTAGGAAAAAAGCTGGATGGGAATTTCTCAAGGATACTATATGCTCTCTTGAACAAATGCTAGAAGCAACACCCTACAAAACAACAGTTGTATGGCCACTTACCTCCCATCTTAAAAAGTATCCATTAAGATAAACAAGACATGTTGGGCACTGCTGGAAAAGTAAGGACAAACTCATAAGCAATGTTCTCCTGTGGACAAACCAGTGTTTGGCTTACCATCAAAAACTTGGATTAACCAACTCTATATGGACACTTGATGCCATTTAGATGATCTATCAAGATTTATGCATGATAGGGATGAATGGCAAGAAAAACTCAAGGGAATTTGTGCAATCAGCATGTCTTGGGGATGATAGAGTACTTCCATTTATTTATTTATTTATTTGCAAATAATTATAAATTTTACAGCTAGGTGATTTAACTTTAAACTTAATGGTTTCCAAAGGAGGACAATTCAGATTAAAGATAAAATACTAACATAAATTTGATTGAAAGCAACAATAAACCTTTGAGACTTTTATCTCTTTCTAATCTTAACTGCCAATTTGGCATAGATTGCACCTCTCTCTAAAATGATTGGATATTTTCATTCAAGATTCAGTCAAAATGATTTTCTACAAACCAGTTCATTATTTTGATTTTTCAGACTGTTGTCCTCATCTTAATTGTGGTATGTAAAAACACAATGCTTCAGCCACTGTATCAAGCCTTCTTCATGACAAAATCACAACTTGGAAATTATCTAAGTTGGGCCAGAAATTCGCCGGACTCTGGTTCACTAAAATATAGCCTAAATTAAGGCAGGAGTCTGGGACATCATAAAATCAAAATCTATAATTCACAATTTTAATGTTACAAATAAAACAAATATATAACTTTTTCTTTTTTTTTCAATTCATTTTAATTTTACATTGGGTATTTAAGCAACGCAAGTCCATTTGGAATGTTTCATTTTTAAAATTGGGTGAAATAAAATGTGACAAAAAAGAAATCTGCGATTAAGCAACACCGGTATTCTGGATTTACATTTTTGCATAGCATCTTAACAATTTGGACGTCTCATTTTTAACCAGAGGTGTTGCAGGATGATAATGGACAGTATATTTAGGAACACCAGTATTAATATATAGATGACATAACCTTCTTCTTTGTCCAAGCACTTAACCCAATGATTCTCCATTATATACACTGGACATTATAGAATAGAGATTTCAGATTAAATGTCCAGCTAACTACATTTTAGGCTACAGACCTATCAACCTTATACATATGTGTATATAACACGCACATGATATATATATATATATATATATATTGAGAGATGTTTATTTACTTCCAAATTGTGTACCTTTCAACTCTTCTTTCATGAAAACTGTATCCTTTTAGTTGATTAACTTATTCAAAGTTTTTACCAGTTTTGAATTCATCTTGGTGTGTCCTTGGGCAAGTCATCAATTCCATTGCCAATGTTTCATATGATCTTTTTTTTATCATTTGTATGTATCAGTAAATTTACATTCTTCTCATGGACTACATTGCAGTTGTTGAGTATTCTATGGAAGACTGCTGGTGCCATTGTTTCTTTCTTTCTTTAGCTTTTTATTTCTATATAAAAAGAATATATCGGTCATGTTACTGTATTCTTTAGCACCATAATGGCAATTTGAGAAGCCATTGAGAAACAATAGGTTTAATTTTCATGATTCTGTGTCAGTCATGCGGAACCTGATGTAAATTTGTAATCAATTGTACTAATTGACTAATAATAAAACTGTGTAATAATTATAAACATAATCATCTTGCTAAATATACATATGAATAGAAAAACACACACCTGTCCGCATGTACAGAAGCCTGTTTAGTTTTCTTTGAAATATTAGACTTTATGTTTCAACCGTCTGCATCCTTCAAGAGCTGGATCTTAAAATATATTCATTATTAATTCACTCTCTTTTTATCATATATATATATATATATATATATGTGTGTGTGTGTGTGTGTGGAGAAAAGTAGACAAACACATGATGTTACACTGAATGGAAATTTAATACTAGTGGTAATGTCAATGCTATAATGTCTCGGTCTTTCAGACCTTCTTCAGGACACGAGCTGACCCCATACATATCATACCCACTGCAACAACTACATCTAACCCCTACTACCTCCCACCATTCACCCAGATCATCATATGAAAAATTTGAAAATACAAACATTCAGAGGATATGTTTATTTATGAATGAATAAATAGTTCTACCTATGTTTAAACATTTTGGTCTTTATATATATTGAATATCATCATCAAAGCAATATTAAGGAGTGATGTCATGAAGCTTCTTCAAAAATTGTCACTTGAAAGTAACTTTTTTGAAGGTGCTTCCTTAATATTGGCTTATTGGTAGTGGATATAATGTATATCTGATATATAAACTGTAATGAAATACTACCTCTAGAATATATATATATATATATATATATATATATATATATATTACCTCTATACAATATTATATACACACACACACACTACACTGATGCTCTCTCTCTACACACACACACAACCCTTTTATTACTTATATATATATATAATATATAACCTTTTTATTATTGGTTAGCTCAGTCGGTAGAGCGTTCGGCTAGAAACCACAAGGTTCCTAGTTCGATACCCGCTCTCGCCAACTCAGCGTATGAGTAGCACAAGGATCTGTGCGGTAAAGTAAGGAGCTGATGGTAGGTGTGGCGCTCCATCTCAGATGCTAAAATAATCTCCTTGGTCTAGCGCTAGTGAAAAGGGGATAGACTCCCTTGCTGCATGGCTGATACCGACATTAGGCCACCCCGACTTTACTTTACTTTTATATATATATATATATATATATATATATATACACACATTATTCCTCACTATTGGGTTATTCCATAATATTTTTCTCTGCATGACTTCAGAAAAAAAATATACCATTAATTTAAATAATTTTACCTAGTTTCTTAGATGAATATTTCATAAAGTAATAAATTCATAAAATCAACTGCCAATTAGGCAAATTGAAATGAGAGATTGTTAATTTAAATTTTAAGTTGTTCACAAAATTATGTTTTCTTTTACTTGTTATAAATTTGGTTTATTTTTTTAACAGCCTTATACATTTTTTATAATTATTACTGCTGGATTGATAATTATGAGAGTGTAGTTTATTTATGTGCACATTTATCCACTCTCTTCTGTTACAAATCATGTCATGCCAATAAGAAGACATTTTGTTTTCAAGATAACAATGGGGCTGAATAAAATAGATGTGAATTTATGCATTTCTCAAGTTTTTAGTGCTAACCTGAGATGAATGTTTCATTTTAATGTTTCTAAGAGGGAGAGTCAAAAATTATCTGCACTCTTTTCAATGCATTTACATAAACATTTTCTCTATATAGTCCCCTTATTTTTCAATCCACTTGGTCCAGCAAATATAATCATATCATCATCCTCTGGAATTTTATTGTTCTGCAGTCACTGGATTCCAAAATTCCTGTATTGTCTTGATAATTGACCAAGTGTTTGTGTCACATGATGTGATAGTGAAGAATGCTTATTTCTTTTGTCTGTCTGCTGCTCTCAACTAGGGTTTATTTTAAGAGGGAGGCTTATATCAAAATCAACCCAAAAAATCATGCTAGGTCTTATTTTGCAGGTAGGTGTAATTTTCTGGGAAACACAGTACTTTTGGAAAATGTATGAACTCCCGCATTCACCCCTCAGCAATCAGATAAATAGTACCATTACTGTTTCTCTACAAGGATAGCTTTGTTGTTGTTGTTGTTGTTGTTGTGACGGCATTCACCCGGCTCCATCCAGCAGTTCACAAGTTTACGTATTCTCTCCAAGAAATTGCTAAGTTGTTATATATCCCTTACTGAATCGTGTCTATAAATGGCGAAAGGAGAGTTTTTAGGAAGTTCTATTTCAATGACTAGTCATATTTCTCTGGTTGATATGGCCACCCTGTCAGCTGGGGCATTAGAATGCACCGACTGCACCTCTGCAGAGGGGTAAGACTCCCCCAATGGGGCCACCTGTTGGCAGTGGGTGGTAACCCGTGATGCTTAAGGATAGAATCCAGGTAGATGAGCAGTTCATGACTTGCAATACTCCACTTTGGCCCTATCTTGGGCTAGACAGATGGTCAGCTGGTTACGTCAAGCCCTAGCACCTATATGATTTTTCCAACCCTATTGCCCTTATGGCAAACCCCAACCCGTTTTTATCATATGGGTGCTAGAAGGTGGTGGCTGAGGGTCTACATGTAATGGGAATGACGTTAAACTCTATCTGATGGTGAGGTTCCAGTTTTGGAGGTTTGGGGAATGTGGAGCACCCCTTCATCCCCATTGCTCCCTGGTCCACTCTGACCCGGAGTGGTAGTACCTGTTAGGGTCCCATCTATGGGTTAAATAGAAAAATGTATTTATAAAAAAATTGTATTATCCATTAAGAATTGATTTATTTCAAAACTTTATCGGCATTAAATGACCCACTGAGGTTGATATGCCGTAAAACCAAACCAAACTAAACCTGATTGATATTGCTTCTTCTATGCTGGCTTCAGTTGTCTGTGTTTGTTTTTTATAATGAATGCAAGACTTGATTTATTTTTCAGAAGTCTTTATTAAAACCACAACCCAAACAGGTTTAACCTCGCAGTGAGAAGATGGCTTACCTGGGAACAGATGGCCATTACATCTGGCTCCTTCAACTAACTGCCAAAATCTAACTATTCTAATTCAGTCCCCTTCACATGCTCTTCCCTTAGCCAATGAGAAATCAGCAGCTAGGTCAGTGAAAGGTGAACTGTTGAAAATAACTTTTATAACCGCTATGATGGTAATTTTCCATTTACCATACCGTTATTTAAATTTTAGTACACTACAATCATAATTCATAGGTGACCCATGAATTATTTGACAAAATAAGCAAATTCATATGAATTCCTAACTCATTTTAATGAAATAAGGTTTATGTATATCTGACCGAAATAAAATAATATTAGAACTTTTATGAGATGGATTTATTTTTTTGAGAAAAGAGACTAAATAATATATATATATATATATATATATATATATATATATATATATATATATATATACTTACATTTATTGTAAGCATTCTTTACTGACCACTTCTTAGTGTAACATGACATTTGTTTAAGTTACTATGAGCATATCTCAGTAAAAGTTTTCACCCTGTTAGCAGGTCCACTATAAACCACTGTGTCAGGGTCTCATTTATATGTCAAATAGATCTGTTTAAAAATTGTTAATATTCGATGGTGCTGTGTGCCTGCACTTGCATGCAACTCACTTATATATAATTTCAATTATTGAATACATATTAAGTATATATCTATAATTAAATATATATCTATAATCTTTCGCTGGACATTCAAATATTGCCTGTTGATGTTGGCTTTAGTTTATTAAGTGATATCGTATCACTTAATAAACAAACACCATCTTATTAAAGATAGCAGATAAATTAAGCCTATTTTCATAAGCTTCTAGTCTTTGTTTCTGTATAACATCTTGCCAGAATATTATATATATTAGAGAGAGAGAGAGAGAGAGAGAGAGAGAGAGAGAGAGAGAGAGAGAGAGAGAGAGAGTTCAATTGATAGATAAATAGATAAATGGTTATTTGTTTGGTTGGGTTATGATATATAAATACTTAATTTTTGTAAAGAAATAAAATTCAAGTATTCCCACACAATACAAATAATTTTTACATATCTTAATTGTATGGATGACTCTATACTCCCTTACTGGAGCTCCAGATCTGTGGTTTCACCACGGAATGCAGTTTAGTGTCACTGGACACACTCACTCTCTCTCTCTCACTCACACGCACACATGCACAGACATGCACACACACACACACACACACTTATATATAGGTGTGTGTATATATATATATATATATATAATATATATATATATATAGTGAGAAAAAGGCACAGAGAGAGAGTGAGAGAGATTTCTATTCCCCACTAACAACCCATACTCCCCAAAAAGACAATAATACACCCTTTTTCGGTTTTATTTATGTATTGTAAGTTAGTCCTTCATAGAGAAAAAAATAATATCTAGAGTAAATTGAGACAAAACAAAATTCATACAGTAGAATGTATAATAAATTTTGAACAGTTCTTATTCACTTTGCATCCCATACTGAGACATTAGTTTCAACAATTGGAAAAAATTTATTAAAAAGTTTAGAAAACTTGTCTGTTGTCTTTAATAAAGCATGTCTACAAAAATAAAAGCTCTATAAAGTTTTTGTTTGCACCAGTTGACAGTAATATCTACAAAATGTCTGATTTTCTATGCCATTGTGAACAACAATCTTTGGGGAGAACACTGCCATATAAAAAAATGGAAAAAAAAAACTGTATGTTTGGGTGATGAAGATGCTTTTACTTTTTTTCAACCTCATTTGCTTCTTCTTCTTCTTCCTCCTTTTTTTCTATTTGAACTACCAAACCAGTTTCTCTTTTCAATTTCCCTCTCTCTGTCCTTCATGCTTTTTTCTCTTCTCTACCATCCTCTCATCTTCCCTCTCGATCTTAGCTACTGTAATTGTCCTCGATTGAAATGTAATCAGTAAGGAGGAACCACAATTGGCATCCATTATTCATGTCTCTCTATCTCTCTCTCATTTATTCATCTTTCAATACATACATCAATCTTTCAACCTGGGCATCTCATCAGGGTGTGATGGTTAGCAAGCTAGTCTTGCAGATCTATTACTATTGAATAGTGAGTTCTGGATGCCCCATATTTGTGGCCTTATGTTACATGCTACCAGTGGCAAACAGGTTGGGTAAATACCTATCACTTAATATATCCATATTTATGTTTTCTTTTTTTCTGATTTATTTATATGTAAATGAAAGAAATTATTGAAAAAATTAAATGTATTCAGTATTAATGGCCATAAAGAATAAAGCATGATAAAAATAAATATTGATTTTTGCAATATTTTGGGGTAACCATACCCCTTACTAGGGTGAAGAAAAATCAAAATGAAACAATCACTTTGAACAGGAAGTAAATTCAATTTGAAATGTAGTCTTTGCTACTGTTTGATTATATCTGGGTTGTTAAATGTGTCTAAAATAAGTAAAAATTTCATTTCCTTTTTTATTAATTTTTTTTTCTAGTGTGTGTGCATATATATATATATATATATATATATATATATATATTGTTCCTTTTTTTATTCCTACCCTTTTATATTTATTCATTTTTTCTTTTACTTTCTTTTCATACTTCTCTTTATCTTTCAATGTGTCTATATTTGATCTATCCACATACATTTCTTGCTTCTTTCATTCTATCTTTCATTTTTGTAAAACTTTCTTTATCCTGTTTTTCTTTTTGTCTTTTTCATCTATGATTTTTTCCTTCCAATTTTTAAAAATATTTTGTTTTTCTTTTCGTTTTCAATTCTGTCCTTGCTATCTGCTAAGTAAGCACTAACTCAGTTCAAATAAACAGCCCCTCCCAACTCTACCTATTTCACCCCTGTTATCATTATCACTACTCTCGCTTTCTTTATCCTTCCTTCCTACCGTCCCCCAATTCCAATGCCATCCAACCCTGTCAGCTGGGGTTTTGGCTTTGGATGGCGACCTGTGATTCTTAATGATGGAACCCGGTTGGTTGAGCAATCCATGATAGGCAACACTCCACTTTGGCCCTTTCCTAGGCTAGACAGGTGGTTGGAGAGGCCCCCTCTGATCAGTCAGCTGGTCATGTCAAACACTAACATCTATATGATTTCCCTAACCCTATTGCCCTTATGGCAAGCCCCAACCCTTTTTATCATATGCATGCAAGAAGGTAGTGGCTGATGGTTTTCATGTCCTGGGAATAATGTTAAACTCTATCTGATGGTAAAGTTTGAGTTTTGGAGGTTTTGGGAATGTGGAGCATCTCTTCATTACTATTGCTCTCTGGTCCTCTCTGACCCAAAGTGGTAGTACCTGTTAGGGTCAATCTATGGGTTAAATAGAAAAACATGAGATTATAAAAAATATAAAGTATCCATTAAGAATGTATTTATTTCAAAACTTGGTCAGCATTAAATGACCCACTGAGGTTGATATGCCATAAAACAAACCAATGCCATGCACTGCTGTTCTTCCTTAGTGATAAAAAGTCCTTTTTATGGCGTTAATTACAGTTTTAATTGTTTTGCTTTTCAGGCTGAACTTTTCTTTTTTTCTTGGCTTTTTCTTTTTCTTTGTATTAAATTCCATTTTTCTAAATTTTATCTATTTCTTTTTTTCTTTTTGGAGAGAAACAGAAATTGCAAGCATTAATTATTGGTGGTGAGGGACTTGTACAAATTAGAGTAAGCGGTGATTAAGAAGAATGTGTGTGCATATGATGATCAAGAATTGGCGGGTTGGTGGGGGGGAAGGCTTGAGTAAACCTGAACCTTATGTGCCTAAGTGCATTTAGATCAGTTCAAGGTGAGCAAATGAATTGGTTCTGATCAGCAAGTACATCAAGTAATTAGCCAGTTGCATGCAGACACGCATATGAATGTGCATAGATTATATATATATATATATATATATATATATAAAGATGAAGAATGGCTATGTATTCTTATGTATTACATGATGACTGATTAGTCCTTTTTCCTGTGTGTATTCAAATTTACATAGGTAGATGTGAGCAAATGACAGTGAGCACAATTTGGGGTTATTGTATTTACCAAGAGAAAGGTTCACCTGTGCGTAGATCATCAATTAAAGTTTTGGTTGCCTGGCTGATTTTTATGATACGTCAAACCTTGTTGGGTTATTTTATGCCAAAGTCAGTTTAACAGTTATTGTCTCCAGTTATGTATTTACCCAAACACCTCTGCATGAGCTGAATGCAACACACGGCTAATTTTATAAGTAGAGTTTACCAGCTTTGACATCAGAGTTTTTTTAATCTTCTACTTGTTATCTCTGATTTGCTCTCTCTCTCTCTCTCTCTCTAAGAAGTAGAAGAAGAAGAAGGTGTACCTTGAACACTGAAACCCTGGCCAAAAGAAAAACTTTTTCTCCAACTATAAATGCTCTATATTTTACGAAATATATTGAGCTCTTTTGGATTAACAACTTATGCTACTACAATGAAAACGTGGTTGTAACTTTGTGATATATACAATATTGGCCAGAATGGATGACTCATATGAGTTTTTGCTTATATGTATTTTTCTATCACAGTGTTCATTCATTTCACACTTGATAGCCATTATTCTTAGAACTTTTAAAATTACCTATCAACCTCACAACATTTGGTTGTTTTATTGGAAGAAATTTTTTTTCCCTTCTCAATTCTTATATTTATGCATTTACCAAACCCTCTTCCATGAGTAGGATACAACACAATGTCAATTTTAAGTGACTACAGCTGGTTTGATTTCAGAGTTTTTCCTTCTCCTAGACCAGTTGTCATACGAAGGTTAGAGCCCAGTCTGCCCTATTATTTTACCTATAGCTGGAAAGAGAATAGTTGGATTTATACCTTTCCCTAATAGTATTAGCACTATGTGAAATGCAAACACCTTTGTCCAGGATTTGAACTCAGTAATGACAGTAAAGATTACACTACAAACACATCCAATTGCCTCTAATTATTGTTCAAATAGATCTTCAGAATCATTTTATCTCAAACAGATCTTTGACTGAAGTTTTAGTTGGTTGGTTTATAGCATGTTTTATCCAGAATTTGAACTTGGGTTAATGAGTCCATTTCCTATTACTCAAACCATTAACACCATGTGCCTTCATAATATATATATATATATATATAATTAAACAAAAGGTACGTCTCCTGTTTAACAATTTTATTACCAATCTTTTCGAGTTTTCTGGCCAACTTTTTTACATTTGGATAGAATCCGTAGATTAGTCCACTGAACTTCTTATCCCGAGTACTTTGGCACTTTGAAGTGCCATCATTAGGGGTGATGTGTTTATGTTCCAGTTTTTTTTTTTCAAGTTAGTATATTAAGGGGTGTGGATGCTGGAAGGAGGAGATTTGGTAGGAAAAGTGAGTGATGTATTGAAAATTAATCTTATTTAAGGATGGTTTGTATTGTTTGATGAATAAAGCTTCTAGTATTTGGTGTTTTTGTTTGTTTTTTTTCTTTGTGCAGAATGTGTCTATTTCCATTAGGATATTTTGGTAATTAGAGTGGGGGCATTCATGTAATTTTAAATGTTGTGAAATGGAGCTATTATTTGTCATATGACAAGTCAAAGCTCGAAAAGATTGTTAATAAAATAGTTAAACAGGAGTCATGCCTTTTGTTTAATTCTACATGTATAAATGAAAGAATGTTTTCCAAATACACACACACACACACACACACATATATATATATATATATATATATATATAGGCAGCAGACATTTATTAATATTTATTTGACTAAAGGCTGCAACTATTCTTGTTTCTATACAAGTAAATCTACATCCGTAAATAGTATATGCTAGAACTTTCCATAAGTTTTTGATTACATGCCTTTGTCTAGTAGATACTTTTGCATTCACATGAATGAGCATCCACCAATACAAAATATTGTTTATAATAATGGTCTGTTATCTTTTGCACAAGCATCCAATATTGTTAATCACTGGCTTCAATGAACCATATATAAAGAGAACATAAGTCTATATCAATGGGGTCATTTGTTGAATATAAACTTAATGATTTCTTCTATCAGAAATGCAAAGAGAAAAAAGGCCCTGAGCAGAATAAAGAAGTAACATTTTATGCATGGATACTATAAGTAAATTTTAAGCAGTATAAATGTTATGCTAAAGTAGGCATTATATATATATATATATATATATATATATATATATATAAAGTCATGCCAACAGCATATATCTCCATGACTCTTCCTTGCCATCAATTCCTATTGACCATCGCTCCTGGCAGGTCCTCAGCACAGCTTCCAGTATCCGTGTAGAGCTGATTGATGTAATTTTTGCTTGTCGCCCCTCACTGGTATGTCCTTTTGTAGGTATCCATAGGATAATGTCACTTATCAGCTCATCTTTGCTTCTCCAGCAGTGCCTAGCATGTTTTGTTCATTTTACCTGAATTATGATATATATATATATATATAAGTAAAAGTAAAGGCATCTGGGTGACCTAAAGCTGGTATCAACAGACAGCAATGGAGGCTATATCCTTTTCACTAGCACTAGACCGAGGAGATTAGGTGGATCTGATGGTAAAGTTCAAATAGATTTGTTCAGAAATTATTCATCTTCAATATTAATATGAATATTGCAAAAATGGAAGAACCTAGGCTATTGAAAAGTTAACAGATTTTTTAAAGTAATCATTTAAGTTGTTTTAGCAACAGTATTTTTTTTACTAATTCACAATTATGATATATTTATTCTGCTTTCAGAAATATGCAGTATTTGAACACACAGAAACATTCAGAACCATAATAATAATAATAATAATAATGAAAGTACCTAAATCTTTTATTGCCTGATATGTTGGAAAATATGTATAAAGAACTTCTTTATATTTTATGAATTTTGATAATTTCCTATATAACAACCATGGGGAAAACTGATTTTGTTTATTGTTCCCTTAAGAAGATGCTGAAATTTGATGTAGAAAAATTTACTGTTTACATATTTTTATCAAAATGCCTACATAAGGGAGTGTGCAAAAAACAAACAAAAAAAACTTATGAAACAAAACAAAAAATGTTAGTTGTTTGGTTTCATTCAAAGAAGTTTTTGTTTCATTCATTCTTGTTTGATATTCAAATTTTTTAAATTCATTTTTAATCTATTTAATCCATATTGGGACCCTAACAGATTCTAGCACACTGGATCAGAGAGAACCTGGGAGTAATGGCAATGAAGGGGTACTTCATAATCCTCAGATCTACAGAATTGTAACCTCACCACTAGATGCAGTCTTTTTATACCCAGAACACAAAGACCCTCATCTACTACCTTCTAACACATATATGATAAAAAGGATTGAGGGTTTGCTATAAGAGCAATCCAGTTAGGACAATCAGTTGATATGACCAGCTTATTGATTGGCAAGGGCCAAAGTGGAGTGTTTCATGTCATGGACTGCTCAGGTACAAGGATTCCATCCTCAAGTATCATAGGTCGTCACCTACAGCCAACAGGTGGCCCCACTGGGAGTGTCTTACCCTTCTGCAGAGGCTTGTATTTTACAGCTCCAGCCAACTGGGTTGCACAAAAATGTAAATATGAATACACAGTGAATGCATTTTCCTATTTTCTAGGCTTAGAATAACTCAAGATGGTTTGACATGCTGTTAAAATCAATCAATACTTTAGATATTAAGCATAATTTTAAAACTTGTGACTGTGAAAAAAGTCAGAAAAAAAGGTCATTTGGTTTATGACAAGGAAATTCTCTGCATGATATCCACTTTATATGGTTAAATAAAAGGATAAAGATTTGATTTAGCTAACCAGACAGATACAAAGTAAGGGTCTAGTTCAGCATTATACTTAGATTATAAATTTAACTCGGTGCTAAAAAAAAAAAAAAAAAAAAAAAACTGTAACAATCCTATGATCCAAATTTTCAATTTACATGAGTACCAACATGAGTATCAATTTTAGCACCGATGATGAAATTGGTAAGGAAAAAAAACTTCCAAAAAATAATGCAAAATATTTTATCTCTACACTATCTTTCTTGATACAGGTTTCATTATTCCCCTAAAAAATGTTGCTTAAATATTGAATAGGCTCATCACTGTATAAATTCAGTGATCTAGTTGTTTTTGTTTTGTTTTGTTTTATAGTATATGAACCCTTTTTGGATCATTTAATGCTGAATCAAGTCATTTTGATAAACAAAGGACAGGTTGTTTATAGTACCTGCTATTGCTTTAGTGGTCACCCAATTAAGTATTGAACAGGTTCATCACTGCTTAACTTCAGTGATCTAGCAAGCATTAATTGTATCAGATAAGAGGCTAATAAAAAAAAACTATCATAAAACTTAAACAATAACAAAGGAAGTGAATCAGATACCAAGAAGGGTGGATAACAGATTATGCAAAATTATGGTGACTAATGAATAATATGTTAAGGGCATAACTGATGATAAACATAAAAGAATTTACTATTTCTCTGAATTTTTGTGACACATAGCGTAGTGGATATAGATGTTAAGTTAATGCAGTTCTAATGACAGTTATCTCTAGGCTGCAGGTTCAATCCTAGTCAAGAGTGACAGTAACATAGAATAATAATTAACACAGCTTAACACTTGTACCCAGCTATGGTTAGCTAAATGAGAACAGCATACTCCCATGGATTGAACAAAGAGTTGGGTTCAAGGTTCCGTGATTGCTCCCGATTATGACAAGAAGGTTTTCTAGAAATACCTGAAGAAAACCGGATGGCACATAGGCTGAAACATTGTACAGATAAAAATAGAGATGAGGACAATAGTCCGAATAATCCAAATAAAAGAGTTTTCTTGTAAGCCCTAGCAGAGGTTAGAACAACCAAAATAGTCAGAGAAAGCATCAGATGCTGATGATGATCTATTCTGTTGCATTCTGATGATGATGATCCATTACATGTCACATTGAATAATTTCCAAAGAATGCATGTCATATCCAGTCAGCTTCAATTTTCAATGGAATCCATTATTTTCTTCAAGAGAATATAAACTTACCAAACCTTGCATTTTGTCTTATCCGGTAACTTCCACAGAGATCGGAGATCTGAATTTACAATTCCTAGTATGCTTTACTTCTGCTTGCAGACTTTTTTTTTTTACTTCTTACATTTCTTCTTAGAAATCAATAACAAAAAATATTAAATACACTATGTATAGAAAAATTATTAGTTGATATTTCATTTAAATGAAATATCTCTTCTTTTTTTCTTTTTCAAAAACGTAGAAAAACTAAGAGTGCAAAAAAAAAATCTTGTATTTTTTTTCTTTTTTTACAAAAGTCAGCGAGAAAAATGTTAAAAATATACAGTGGCCAAGATTGATAAACAAAAAAATGATAAAAAATCAGGGAATTAGCTGATTTTGATAAACATTTTCAGTGTTAACTTATCAATCAATGAATTCTTTCTTTAAATTTCTGTATCATTTCAATCAAATTGATTCAATGGAAATAAATTGAAATTCTTTAAAATAATTATTATTATTTGCTCTATTTGACAGAGACAGTGTGTTCCCCTCTAGTGCCCTGCCAAGAAGAATCATGGTTTCAATTCCTGAAAGAAAGGGCTTTATTCAAAATAATTGAAAGTTACAAAAACATCTAAACGTTAGAAAGTAAAGACTGGATTAAAACAAAGGTAATGATTTTCATTATTAATTTTGACTTGCATTTTCTTTCATTTCAAAGAATAATATTTGTCTGAAATTTTGAGATGAGGCTTGATGTGTATAATTTTGATTTTTTGGACTGTTGTTCTCATCCTTATTGTGGTATGTAAAAGCACAATGTTTTGGCTGTTGTATCCTCCAGCCTTTTTTCGATCTTCCCTAACTATTAAAAAAAATTGTTTATTGGTGTTTCTTGCATAACTTTTTTCTTATCTTTTTTTTAAATGATTGTGAGCCTTCTTGTGACGCATCTCAGATTGATAGGCCTGCAAAAACAAAGACGTCATTATTTGAATTAGATTTTTAAAAGTTCTTTAACACCTTATTTGATCAACAGTTAAACTATTCAAAATGATTTCTCAGGTTGGATCATTGTGATGCTTGGATTAATAGGGAACACCTAAAGAAGGCCGAAGAACACAGTGGCCAAAATGTTGTGTTTTTACATAACACAATAAAGATGAGAAAAACAGTCCAAAAGATTAAAATTTAAAAAAATGTTTGGCAATGAATAATCTAAAAGGAATCATCATCATCGTCATACTAACAGCACAGATCTCCATGACTCTTCCTCACCATCCATCTCTATAGGCCATCACTGCTGGCAGGTCTTCTGCACAGCATCCAGTTTCTGTTTAGTGCTGATCAATATAGGTTTTCTTGCTGACCCTCACTGGTATGCCCATGTGTAGATGCCCATAGGAAAATGTAACTTAAGCTCATGTCTATTTCTTCATCAGCGTCAAACATATCTTGTTTATCTTACCCAGATGGTTTGTGTAATAGGAACTAAGTGGCCATACAGCCGCTTTTTTTATGTGGTGCTACTTCTAGAATTTCTCAAGACAGCATGCAACACCCTCCATGTATTCTTATTGAATATTAATGATCTGCTCATATGGTTTCAAGTACTCCTATATAATACCAATAATTTGCCCATAGTTATATGGTATCAAGTAACTAATAATAATACTTAGTAAAAATTATTGCTTCAAGTAATTATTATTAATACAAATAATTTGCACAAAGTATTTTGGTTTCAAGTATTCCTATCCAATATGAAAAATTTGTATGCATTTAGATGGTTTCTAGTATTCCTATCTGATAATAATAATTTTCAAACAAATATATTTTTACCTATATTCTCCCTCCATCTATCGGTAAATTGTAGAGCAGACTGGGCTCTTTAACCTTGATATGGCAACCGGTCTAGGAGAAGGAAAACTCTGAATTCAAACCTGATAAACTCAGCTTAAAAATTGACCTTGTGTCATGTCCTGCTCATGTGGAGGGTTGGTAAATACATGTAGGTGGGACAATAGAAAAAATATTACCATTCCAGTTCAGTGGACCTGGGAGTAATGACAACTAAGGGATACTCTACACTCCTCAGGAGATTTTGTTTAGTTTCATACACAGGACAACTCTTTTGGGGGGTGGTACGTGGTGGTCTGAATCCTCTGCACTAGATGCTCTTGACATATTATATATGTTGATCAATAAGACTAATTTTTTTTATTTTACTCCATTAAATAAAGTATTTTTCTATTCACTAAAATCATTTTCGAAAAAAATTACGTCCTGTAGTTTAAATGGGAATGCCGACAAAAAAATATTTTTCCTTTCACTAAAATTATTTCCAACAATATTTTTGGGAAAAAATGATGTCACGTAGTTTAGATAAAGATGCCGACATTACTCAGCGTTTTAAAGTATGTCTTTTTTCACATATTTGAATATCAACAAAATCAGCCACATACCAAAAACAGAGGTTGGCAGACTTTTGTTTTTGATAATAATTTCTTTTTCTTTAAACAAACGAAAGCCCTGCAGAAGGTTTCTTAAACAAACCAAAACACTGCAGCATCGGCTTATTAAACATCACTCATGAATGAAACTTGTGTTTTTTAATTTTTTTATAAAATCACATATATATAAATGTTTTATTGAACTCAACACATATTTCTTGTCAGACAAGTTTCTTTTCTATCCTTTCCAATTGTCTGGCCATCTGTTTTATATCAGGTTGGAATTGGCAATGAATCCACCAAAGGTTCTTACACTAGTACTTTCTTGAGTACTTAGTACCATCATCAACAAAACATGCATAAAAGAATATATATATATATATATATATATATATATATATATATATATTCTTTTATGCATGTTTGTTATATATATAATATATATATAATATATAATCATGCAATTTAAAATAAATGGCAATTACCTCTGGTAAAATGTTTAAAGTGCCCCTCTTCCCGGGAACAGGATATATAATACAATAATTCTTCTGGAGGAAGAATTAAAGACTGAAATAGTCAGTTTAAACGTGTTTCAGTAAAAGAGTCAACCAATGTGTACATGATTCATAGAAGTATGAAGAGAAAAGGAAAATAAAAAAAATCTAAATAAACAAACATAATAAAAAAAAAACACAAGAATTCTTGAAGGAAGATGTCTCTTCCTCAGTAATTTGTGGATGAGGAAATTTAATCAACTTGTGGAAGTTTTGTTTATCTTTTACTATACTATTCCTTCTTTTGTCTCTTTTTATTCAGGAAGTTTCAGTCTCCACATTCAGTTATCCTCAGGGTAAATGGCATGGAGCCATGTTTGTAATTTGCCCAGCCTTCAGGCTGTGAAATCATTGCTATAATACAACACCCACCTTGAAAAAAATAGTAAACAAACAAAAGGCTGTGCATAACAATTGGAATAAACAAACCAGCAACAATGATTAAATGAGAATTAGCTTTCAGGAATTCCAACAATGGTTCTTCAATTGTTCCTTCTGGAAGCCAAAGAATTTAGTTGGTTTTTGTCTGCTGCAGAAAGAATTTAAGGATGATTCACCTGTACAAGAGAATCGGGGCCCATTCAACATATCATCAGCAAAAAGGGGGCTTAGTAAAATAACCTTTAATTCCTCGCTTGAAATAAATTTCAAAATTAGGAATGATAGTTTTTGTGTTTTTTTTTTATTTTGTTTTAATAATAGTTTATTTTTGTCTGATCTACATGTAAGTGAATTTAAGAGGAAGAAAGAATATGCAAATCTCATAAGAAAATAGTTAAAGATAGTTCTGATCTTCTAAATCCCCCCTCTCTCTCTCTCTCTCAGTGTTGCCTTACATGTTCTTTTCCAAGACTCAATACATTTCATGGAGAAAAAAAAGTGCCATTGTACCCATAGACCACTTAAATAGACCATGCCATACAAATATATATATATATATATATATATATATATATATAATCTCTCTCTCTCTCTCTCTCTCTGTATATATATATATATATATATATTGTGCATCATTGTCTATGGGTACAATGGCACTTTTTTTTTTTTATTGAAATGTATTATGAGTCTTGGAAAAGAAAATCTAAGGTAACCCTACATTATTACAAACTTGAGAGGCTTATTTTTCTTACTAATTTTAAAGTTTTGTTTTATTTTTTTTATTTCATTTTATATATTTCATTTTATATATCTTATTTTACTTTTATATTATTTTATTTTACTTATATTTTATTTTTTAGTAATATCATCATTTATTTATTTTTATTTTTTAATGAACCACTGTTAACCATTAATGCTTGATCTATGAATAAAAAAATGAATTTGTTCTTTCTGCAGACTAATGGCTTATCATAGTTCAGTTGGTTAGGGTAACTGAGATATTTAATCAGGCTTTGATTTGAAGTAGATTATAATATGACTGAAGATAGATATGAAGCTTTAAAAATACTCTAAGTACAATTTTATTGTCATTTTGGTGCTATTCGCAGTATTGCGACCCTGCCTCCTGCCTTAGAAAATGCTAGGCAGTGATAGCTGAAAAAAACAAACCCACCTATGAATGAAGTCCCTAGCTGAAAAAAACAACCAGTGCTTAAGGCGTTTTTCCGGAAAAGTTAATGCAATATTTTTTTCCAGTCTTTTTTCGACAAGTAAATGTAGATATTTTAACCCTTCCCATCTTTAAAATATCTTAAGCGGGGGCTAAATATTTACATTTACTTGTCAATAAAAATATGGCTTACTTTTAATGCCTTCAAACCACTAAAAAAAAAAAAATTTTGTTGATGAAAACGCCTTCAGTCCGCTAAAAAAATTTTTTTTTTCTTGTATTTTTTTATTTTTATTTTAATTTTTTTCAATAATCAATTACAAATAAAATATCAAAACATTTTTTTCGGTATTTTTATCTTATTTGTATACCACAACGATGGGTCTTCTGTGCTTCAGCTAAGGACTTCATTCGTAGGTGGGTTTTCAGCTATCACCGCCTAGCGTTTTTTAAGGCAGGAAGCCGCGATGCAATTCTGTGAATAGCACCATCATTTCTTGTAGAGTTCAATGCATAGATTACAATGCCACCAAAAAATGTGGTTAATTCAAGTTTGAGTCTCATCAAGAGATCATCCTTTATTATTTTTTATCTGTTATGTTTCCTCGTTTTTGTAGATTTACATTCCTTAGATAAGCAGTCCTTAACTCTTAATATCCTGTTCAGAGTTTTCCAAGTCCATGGACTTATAAAAAAAATGGCTAAAAAAGGCCTTTTCATTTAAAGTTACCCAAGTTATTTCCCTTGAATTAAAGACTTCTAAATATATTTAATATTACATTTAAACAAAGGCTATTATTTGGGGTGGATTAAGAAAACCAATGTGACTTTTGGCCGGGCGGAATGAGGCAGTATAGGACGTTAAGAGTTAAACCAATCTAGCAGATTAGGGAAGCCGATATTTCACTGGATATTTTAACCACAATAGTCACAAAAAGAAGTCTGTTTAAAAGATTTATTCAAGACAGTGTGCAGCATCCTTGCTTAGTTACTGTCTAAGCATTTCATTAAAATCCAAGTGAAAAGCAGCTGTATGGCCACTTGCCGCCTATCACACGAACCATCCAACTAAGAAGAACTATCATAGGCTGGATGCTAAAAACCTTCGTCAGTGCTCTGTGTGGATTCTGTATGCTGTGTGGAGGACTTGCCAAGGACAATGACAGGTAGGGATAGTTGGTGAGTGAAAATGATGGGTCACAAACTGAGTTTTTGTATTGAAGAACTCACTTCTATTACTGATGAATGTCTTGTGGTAATGAGTGGGAGGAAGGTGGAGGTCAATTACTACTGATGTGGGGTGAATGTTTGGGATGGAAGTAGGGGCCATCTATGGTGGTGCATAGTAGACGTTGGGTCAAGTGGTAGATAGAAATGGAAGTATGGGTGGACTGTGAGTGGGTAGTGGTAATATATATATATATATATATATATATATATATATATGCTCTAATGATAAGAACAAAAATTAATAAAAGGCTATGGAAAGTGTTCTATGCTATTGTAGCAAAGCAGGTTTCAAAACTAAAATGGAAAATTGGTCATGTGACATATGCACATGAACCCCCTCCCCCTCCCCCAAAAAAAAGAATCTATGTTCCTATGACCCAATAAATAATGTATAAATTGAAATTCAAAATTTTCCATTTAATATTGATTATATTACATCTTGAGTTTAATCAAGGAGTAAATGATAGAAAATAAATTTATTCAGGTGTCTGAACTTAAATATCAATTCTCTTTTCTTATTCAGCTATTTATTGGGTTTTAGGTATTCCAACATACAAAGTTCTTCAACACACAATCTGCAGTTGATTTTACTGTCAGTATATGTGGGAACTTTTTACAATTTCCTATATGATTATGGAAGATTTACCAGTTTTGTCTTTTACTTCTCATACATAGCTACTATTGTTAGAATATTTTCTGTTGACAAAAATTGAATTAAGATTATACATTCTTTTTTTCCTCAATTCAATTTACTTTGATCTAGATCCTTTCATCATCGTTGATATAGTTCTTTCTAGTGGTAACTTTGTATATAACATTGTCTATAAGACAATTACTGTTCAAAAGGCATCTCTCCCTATTTCTCTGCCTTGTTGGTTGGGGCTTAAAATATGCTGACTGAATCCCTTGCGGAAGGGTAAACCCCCACCCACCCAAAAGGATGTCTTTCGAATAACACTAAACTGCATTTGGTGTAGAGGCTCCTTTATTGGTGCTCTAAAGAGTATGGAGTACACATTTATTACCATTACTCCCAGGTTCACTTTAATGCAAAGTGGTAATACCTGCTAGGGTCCTATCTACATATGTACCAATCCCTCCACGCAAGCAGGATGTGACATGAGGTCAATTTATTAAGCAGAGTTTAACAGGTTTGAATTTGGAGTTTTCCTTCTCCTATACTGTTTGCCTAACCAAGGTTAAAGAGCACAGTCTGCCCTACTATTTACCTGTGATTGTCGTGAGCAAGATACGCGACATCATGCACGAAAGCGTCCGCGATTTGCATGCGCGTGTTGTGGAGTAGTTTGGAAGCGTGCTGGGCCGAGGTGCGCTGATGCAAATCTGAAGCTCTGCAGATTGCCCAATCGGACGCCTCGCCGTGTCCTATATAATGTGTATCGAGGCTTGGGCAGCAGTTCGTAAACCTTGCAAGAAGTGTTTGCTGCCAGGTCCGTGCGAAGGTTGTGAAGTCGGTTATCAGTATGGAGAATTGGAGCGAGATACAGTTGGACTATCGATTGGAGCCTTGAGTCAGACTTGACCGTGACCCTCCCCTCTGATTATAAGCTATTTCGGCAATTATGGCCCACAGTTTCGACCAAAATTGATACCACTTTTGACGGAAGTGATTCTGGACAGTCGGTCGTCGAGTGGAGAAGGCAGAATTGATATGCCAGCTAAGCGGTGTAAAGCGTATAGAGTGTGTAGTGCCAATGCGTCTATCGGTGGTGCATATGCGGTGTACCAGCAGCTGAGTGAGGAAAAGAAGAGCGACTTCACCTGTATTAAAAAAGCCTTGATACAGCATTCGCTCTAGATGCTGTTACAGCTGGAAGCAATTTGTGGCACGCGCTTGCGCCCGGGAGAGACTGTTGATGTCTTTTTGGCCGAATTGCGTAAACTCTCAGTTCTGGTCGGGTGGTATGACGGATCGGAGTCTGATGTGTGCATTTATCGCCGGGTTGCCAGAGCATGCCGAGGATCTCCTTCGAGCCACTTTCCAGTTAGATGATATGGACATTTCGCAAGTGTTGGCTCGAGCAAGAGCCATACTGAAGAAGTGCCCTGATAATATGGGAGCAAGTAGCGGTGGCTGCACGACCATCACGCTGCCAGGCGAAGGAAGATGACGCGCCAACAAAATGTTATGTATGCGATGGCCCCAATCACTTGGCACGCGACTGCCTCTTGCGGCGTGAAACATCAACGAAAGCGGATGCTAAACCCCGAAGACCAGTTTCGTGCTATCGATGTAAGCGGCAGGGACATGTAGCCCGAAACTGTCCGGGAAACGAGCAAGGGGACGAGATTTCGGCGCCTGTCTTCTCCCCAAATGCCCGTTAAATACGGCGCTACCTGCAGTGATTGTGCAGATCAATGATACGAGGCGTACAGCCCTGGTGGACACTGGTTGCACGCAAACACTCGTACACAAAACATGCTGTCAGGCATGGAGGAGAAAGGAGGTACACGTGCTGACTGTAGGCGGGAGTACACTCAAGTGTTGTGGAGTCGGGACGATCCGGCTTAGCGTGGGCAACAGGCTTCTATCAACGTAGAGGTTCTGGTCGTTGACGGGGAGCTACTCGGGTTTGATTTGTTGCTTGGACTAGACGCAATCAAACAGCTGGGTGGAATGTCCATGACTAGCACCGGTGAAGTAAAATTTCCCCAACTTGATGAGCCAAGTTGTGCTGCCATCGTCATCAACGAGCCTGATTTCCACGCAAAGTATGATGAGAACAACCAAATATGGATTGCATCATGGAAGTGGTCCGGTGACCAGCCGCCAGTCACGTTAAAGAACAGGCTATCAGAATATCCTGCCCCTGAGCAGCTTCGGGAGGAGTACAACCGGAAGCTGCAAACATGGATACACAATGGCTGGCTGCTTCCATACCCTGCAGACGAGCTCGACCCCAAAGGGCCTTATCCCCCTAATGGCCGTCCTCCAGGCAAACAAACAAAAGGTTCGGCCCGTCATGGACTACCGTGAGCTCAATGAGCACGTAGATGCATATACGGCCAGTGCAGACGTGTGTGCACACAAGTTACGAGAGTGGCGACAGCAAGGGTCAGATGTCTGTGTTGGACTTGCGTCGGGCCTATTTGCAAGTTCACGTAGAAAAGTCCCTGTGGCCATTCCAAACGGTGGAAATCATGGGGAAAAGGTATTGCCTCACCCGTTTGGGGTTTGGGCTCAATGTCGCACCCCTGATCATGCGGTCCATCGTCCATACCGTGGTTGCGCAAGACGAGAGAGTTGAGAAAGCTACCTCTTCATATATTGACGACATATTCGTCAATGAAGCTATATGTTCTGCATCCCACGTAAAAAAGCACCTTGAGCGGTTTTGGACTTGCGTGCAAGGCCCCAGAGCAGTTAAGATGCGGCACACGCGTGTTGGGATTGCATGTCTGGGAGGAGCGCAATAAACTTCGGTGGTGTCGTGGAGGTGAGCCACCGACGCCCCCTGATGTATTAACCCGTCGGACTATTTTTTCCGTGTGTGGAAAATTGACGGGACACTTTCCGGTGTGCGGTTGGCTGCGCGTTGCAACCGCGTTCATAAAGCGAAGGGCAAACGCTGCAACCATTGGATGGGACGATGAAGTGCGAGACCCCTCTTAAGTCGAATGTTGGCGGATGTTTTCGCCAGAGTGGCGCAAACAGATCCAACACGTGGTGATTGGTGCGTTGATGGAAGGGACGTCACTGTGTGGGTGGACGCGAGCTCGTTGGCCACTGGTGTTGTTATTGAGAGTGGTGGAGCCGTGGCTGAAGATGCGAGCTGGTTGAGACCGATAAGCGAGGATAAACATATCAACTTGGCAGAACTCGACGCAGTGTTACGGGGCATTAACCTTGCACTGCAGTGGAAGGCAACGACGATTCACTTGCGGACAGACTCGGCGTGCGTGCATCGCTGGTCTCAGACACTTTGTCTGGAAGGTCGAGAGTGCGAACCAAGGCTGCCACTGAATGTTGATCCGGCGTCGACTCGGCACGCTTGCACAACTGGTCTCAGAGTATGACCTAAAGATAGACGTGGCACTGGTTAAGTCTCACGACAACCGAGCCGATCAGCTCACCAGAGTGCCGCAGCGATGGCTGGATGATATGCAAAAAGAGTCAGAACCCGCAGGACAGGCGTGTGCGGTGGTTACAGGGGGACCAGGAATCTGCCCGTATACGAGCCATTCATCAGTCCAGCGGACACCCGTGTGGAAGCGCACGCTGTATTTTGTAAAACTGGTCACCCGGAGCCTCCAGGGCGGCAGTTCAAGCGGTGGTCAGGGATTGCCAGAAATGTCAATCGATAGATCCTGCCCCGGTGCATTGGAAGCCAGGCAGGCTTTCTGTGCGTGATAATTGGAGTAGGGTGGGAATGGATGTGACCCATTTCGGAGGCCAGCACTACCTGACATTGATGGACTGTGGTCCCAGTCGTTTTGCCATTTGGAGGCCATTGCAGCGGGAAGACTCCGCCAGTATCATCCGGCAGCTAGAGACAATCTTTTGCGAACGGGGCCTCCTATCGAACTGCTTACCGACAATGCCGCAGTGTTTTGCGGGGAAAGATTCACCGGATTTGCAAAGGAGTGGGTGTCCGGATAAGATTCCGATGCGCCTATGTACCATCGGGGAATGGGATAGTGGAGAGATCCCACCGCACAATAAAGCGCATCGCCGCGAGAACAGAATGCTCTCTTATGAGGCTGTTTACTGGTATAATTTGACACCGAAGACGACACCACGGCGTCAACAGCACCAGCCAACATAATATATACCCTACCGCACTCGCGTAAAGGGCATTGATACTGCTCCACCGGTTGACGCCACAAATTCTGACACATACGCTGCAGGGGACGCTGTTTGGGTGAAGAGACCACATGGGCGGTGTACAACACAGTTCGAGAAGAGAAAAGTGACGAAAGTCTATAGCCCTCATTCAGTCCTTGTGGATGGAGTACCACACCACGTAAAAGATGTTCGGCCGGTGCATGGAGCAGAGATTATCAGCAGCTACGTTACCACCTCGGACGAAGAAACCCCTATGGTGTATGAGGGGCAGATGCAGGAAGACATGACAATGTCAACTGAAAGCGCAAGCAGCGCCCTCGAACAAGACGAGCTCAGTGATACCTCAGAGGAAAGTACCACTGAGGAGATAGCCGAACCCGCTCCACTGAGACGAAGTAGCAGGATTAAGCGACCTGCTCCACATTGTCCTGTGTGTGATCCCCAGATCAGGGAGGAGTGTGATTGTCGTGAGCAAGATACGCGACATCATGCACGAAAGCGTCCGCGATTTGCATGCGCGTGTTGTGGAGTAGTTTGGAAGCGTGCTGGGCCGAGGTGCGCTGATGCAAATCTGAAGCTCTGCAGATTGCCCAATCGGACGCCTCGCCGTGTCCTATATAATGAGTGTATCGGAGGCTTGGGCAGCAGTTCGTAAACCTTGCAAGAAGTGTTTGCTGCCAGGTCCGTGCGAAGGTTGTGAAGTCGGTTATCAGTATTGGAGAATTGGAGCGAGATACAGTTGGACTATCGATTGGAGCCTTGAGTCAGACTTGACCGTGACCCTCCCCCTCTGATTATATTACCCATTGCTAGAGGGAGAATATTTGGATTCATACTTTTTCCAAGGGTATTAGCACTGTGTTAAATGTAAACAGTCTCATCCAGGATTTGAACTAGGGTCCCATCTATGGGTCAAATAGATGTTTGCAAATTATTTGTATTAGATAAGAATACCTAATATCATATCACCATGTGAAAAAAAAATTAAGAAACTAAAGAATAAATGTACATATAAATGTAAAATGAATGCAATTTTCTGACTTCTAAGCATAAAATAACCCCAGACAGATTGACATATTCTTAAAATAATGAACTAATCTCCCTATCTCTTCAGTTGTATCCATATGTCTTTTTTTTCAGCTAGTATATTAAGTCTAAGACCTGTCAACTGTTCCTTATATTTAAAATATTCATCTTATTTCCACTGAATATTTATATTCTTTCCAAAATTCATCCAACCTTGCCTTAAAAGAGTTCAGAGATGAGGCATTCACTGATGATGG
>CM042151.1:26933008-26983008 GCA_023376005.1 Doryteuthis pealeii
TATATATATATATATACTAAAGCTGAGTGAATCAATGTTTGTTGCCTAAAGGCCTTTTTACCATTTAGTTCAATGGCATGAAAGTTATACTAAATTACTCCTCAGTTTTAGGATTGAGTTATGTTAGAAAAAAATTCCGTTTTAATTGGTTTTAATCAGTCGTAATTTGCAATTAAGTCAAAAGATGACCCATCTCTTACATTCTGCCTGTCACTTTACCCCCTCTATGTATATCTTGATTACCTCCTCGTTATATGTTAGTATCTGAGTGAGGAGAGGGAGCTAGAGAGAGAGATTAGAGGGTTCAAAATGTATTTGTATGTAAAGTTTCATAAGCAGCCAGCTCTACCAACATCTAATATTTAAATTAGGTCAAATGTTCACTTTCTTAGATATCTTTAAAAACGATTTTAATGTTGTTTTTTTTATAAATTCTCCAGCTATATTTATTAAAAAAAAATTTTAATTTGCTTTGCAAACTCACTTTTCCCTAATCCCAATTATCTACCCAGAGCTCAATGGGTAACCCAACGGGTCATGCTTTACCTAGTGTATATTTATATAATATATATATATATATATATATATATATATATATATATTCACTACAATATAGTTGCATGAAAATCAATCTTCAGGTGAATTAATTTTTACCAAACAAAGTAGCTCACCTGACAATCGATTTTCATGAAACTCAGTAGTGAGTAATATTTTCTGTAGACTTTTGTTTATTTCAACTTAGCATTTTTAAATGAGCTTTTAGGCCATTATACATGTAAGCTAAGCTGTATAATCACCTCAAATACATTTTCAGGTCATTCAAATAAAAATGGATTCAGGTTGAATTGTATCACTTAATCATTAAAAAAAAGGAAATTTTGTCTAGAAAGACAAAACCACCACCAACAACAAAAGCCACATTTTGGCCATGAAAAACTCAGCAAGAACATTGTGGGCCACAAAAGAAAAAGAAAAGAAAAACACCAAGGATATCTTGGCCACAAAATGATAGTTTTATTGGTGTCACTACCATTTTAGACTTCTAATACATTGGAAATTATTTTTACTACAAAATACTTTGTATGTAATATTACTACAAAATGCATTGCAAATGATTTTTACTATACAAATGCATTGTGAATGATTTTTCCTATAAAAATGCACTGGAAATGATTTTTACTGTAAAAAAACACACAAGGTCAATTTTTAAGTGGAGTTTGAATTAATATTGCTCCTTCTAGACTGGTTACTATACCAAGTTTAAAGAGCACAGACTGCCCTACTATTTACCCATAACTGGAGGGTGAATAGTTTGAGGTATACTTTTCACAAGAGTATTAGCACTTAATGAAATACAACAAGCTTCCTCAAGGATTTGTACTCATGTTGGCGTGTCCATTTCCTACTGTGAATGCCAGTCCCACTGTAATGCTAACAAGCAGTTTGGCCTTCCCGAACTATTTTTCAAAGAGTTTGTGCAGCACCGTGCACACAAAGGATGTACAGACCACACCGTAATTCAAAACAATTCTTTATTTTTCCTACGGCGCATGCTGTGAAACTGTGAATTAAACGAAAAGAATTCATGTAAGACACAAAATCACACAAAATACAATGAATTTACAAAACAATAAAACAGACAAATTTTACACAAAAGGATAAAAAACAAGGTTACCGGGCAAGGTTTACGCCTCGTAATTCTACCGAAAATTCTAACTATAAAAAACATTCAAAGCTAAAACTATGAATTACCAGTTAAACATACGAAGGGGGGGGGTAGGGGTATTTAAACTTATTTGCCACAGAAGGCACAAACAGTATTTTAACTAGGGAAAAGGATAATTTTCATTTAGAGAAATAACAAATTAAAACAAAAATTAACACATGTAAATATTAAATGCAGTTTTAGAGAAGAGAATGGAGAATTTGCCTACCTTTGTTGGCACATAGGGACTTGGACATAAACGAGACCAATATCTTAGTAGTTCTTATACTAAGAATGCGGTTCCAAAATATACCGCCAAAATTTGCTCTGTGAGAGAGCCTCAAGGTTGTGACCTGCTCAAGTGGTCACCTAAACGGGAAAAGGAAAGATTTTTGCCAGGAATCCCTTAACCTGACTGTTTACAAAAATTACTACTCACAGTCCAAGATCCTACAAACTTTTATTTTTTACTAAAACTTTTTGTTTTCACTGCACAAAAGCAGTGATTCACTTTTACATAACAACACAAAAGCAAAATAAGTACTCCAAACAATCTCAAAAATGCATTTACACATATTTAGGTTTTTTTTTAAACCCCAAGAACTGTTTCTTTTAAGGGAACCATTTTTACCAGTGGGAATGACCAGGTCACAGGGTACCTTATTCAGGGTAAGGGCGAAAGTAGAAGGGGGAAAGGCATACCCAAACCATGACAAGACAAATATATACAATTACTACTAATCTGCCTAAAACAGTGGCAGGGACACCTACAACAATAACCATTACACCACAGGCGCCTCTGTAAAGGAGATCAACTTGGTAATTTGAATTCAAATTCAGCTGTGTTTTACATCAATCTAATGGGAAAGGCATGAATTGATCTCTTCTCTCTCCAGCTATGGATAAATAGGACAGACAGACCTTGTAAGGTAACTACTGGTCTAGGAGAAGGAAAACTCTTTATTCCGACTAGTCGTGCTTTGCTTAGACAAAGATAATAAAGTTTAATCAGATTCAGAAGTGAAGGTGTTTACATACCTTTTCATAATGTTTGTTCTACATTAAAAAAAAAAGTACATATAATAAAAAAATTTCTTCAGTTTTACACATTAGAAGATGCTTAAAATACACGCACATGTCTGAGTTATGTTGCTTTTTTTGAATTATCCTACAAGAGCAGGTATTTCCAAAATAAGGTGGCCAGCCATGAACATTTATAAATCTATTTGCCCACAATCTTCTTATATAGCTATTCATCAGATTACACATCCTCTCTTAGAGATACTCCTTTTTCCTTTGTACAAAAATAAAAATGTCCTTCCAATTGCAAATGCACACATATCTATACTTTGATTCATACATACATACATACATACATGTATGTATATATGTATATATTTATATGTGAGAGTGGATGCAATAATCTGTTAGCTTATGTACATGCCTATTTACACACCCGGCTGAATATAATTCCGGATCATGAAGGAACATAAATACTAATATTTATCTGTACGGATTTAGAATGAACGCAAGCCCTTCCTTCCTCCTGGCAGTGTCATTTTTCTATTGTTGTCATTACAAAACAGAAACATTCATTGTAATTTAGACAGATCTTCTGCTACAATCAATTTGTAAGTTTGTTTTTCTGGCCTGACTTGCTTCTTAATTTTTCTTTACTTTCTTTTTGTTTTTTATTTCCTTTCCTTTTCTTTTTTTTCTTTTTACTTTTTCTCTGAGTTTGACTTTGTTATCTACTTTGGTTCACAAATATGAATGAAACAGTTTTAGGATTTGCCAAATAGAATATTTCCTTCTTTTTTAATACTTAGTTTATGATATATGCATCTCTATTTTGAATGTTTCATGCATGGTCATATGCACAGACACATATGTATGTAACAATGTATATATACATATATATATGTATATATATGCATATGCATAAATTTTCATATATATAATCTTACTTTTGGATGTTCCCTGTAAATATGCATATATGCACACACACACACACACACATATATATATGTATATATATATATATATATATATATATATATATATATATAACTTTCAAAGAAAGAAAAAACTTAACAAACCATCATTCCGTAATAAATTTATTTCGACCAAAAGCTCAAAAGGCTTTTAAATTTTTTAAAAAAATCTTTAAAAATCCTTGAGAGACTGGCCTCTTCAGACAAAAATCACAATATATTGCTCTATATTTAATCTAATTTATTGATTATTATACATTGAGCTCTCTTTAGGAATTTATAAAAATCCTTGTATGAATATATGTTTGCACCTACAGGAGTATACAGTATGGTTATACAGTGAGATTTTGAGGATCCCAGGTGGAATCATCACTTACTACCAGTCATTTGGATACCTTACATACATACATACATATATGTACTTTTTCATGTGCATGTTTAACTAATTATATATACATACATACACACATGTGTACAGATATACATGCACCTATATTTATTCAACTTCCTTTAGATTTGCTATGAACCCAGAAGTTTAAGGCACCCAGTGATCATCAAGCTCACTCATAAGAATTTTGATCGTTAAAAATACCTAAAGTCAATATGATTTTAATTCAGATTAAACAATGAATTGAGCAGTTACAGAATGAGAAAAATTTGATTTTATGCATATGAACTATCCAATATATATATATATATATATATATAGATGAAGTTTCTTCGAAATTGATTAGACACTGGACATTATTTTATTTTTTTTATATGCATTGTAATTGCCCTTTTAATATAGATAAATAATATCATATATATATATATATAATTGGAAGAAGTGTGAGGACTTCAAGGAAGACTAAGCTGAAAAATGTATCTCATTTCTACAAGAGTATCTTGGTCATCTTCTAATACACATGCTTACATACACATAAATGTATATATATATTTGCTTACATACACATGCATGCATATACACATTTACTTTCTTAAACACATACACAAATATATGCATACTTATATACACACACATATGCACATTCACACCAAAATCTCTATATATTCATAGAGATATTTGTGTCTGATGAAGTGTGTGAACTGCAAGAAAGACTATGCTGAAAAATAAACCTCATTTCTACAAGATTATCTTGGTCAGGCAGTCGACATGCTTACATACACATAGACATCTATATATATATATATATTTGCTTACATACACGTACAGGTTTGCATATACATATTTACTTTCATAAAAACACACAAATATATATATGCTTATATACACACTTATTCACATTCATCCTTAAATCTATTTTATATTTATACATATGTTTGTGTCTGTTTCAAAAACCATGAAGGGACTTTCTATTGAACAAAGATGTTTTTTCCGAAATGTTTGGGCTAAATTGTAGGCCATGCAAAATTCCTGTTAGCTTAATGAATGGATCAAAGGGTTCACATTGGAGAAATTGCTAATACTCAGAAAGCAGCTCAAGAAATCAGTCTAAAGAAATAAATGCCACTAATAGGCTGTAGACTCAGCACGTTATCAGAAATACAGACAACTAACGATGGTGACTGGAAGCTGGTATTAACAAAAGCCAGAAATAGATTTGGGTGCCTTAACTAATGGAACAACCTACAATGGTATCAGAAATTACACCATCTGACTGACTGCTGCTGCTGCTGATGAACAGCAATACCTTGACATCCAGTTTTTATAAAAGATGAGAATGAATGAGAAGAGTTTATATGACACAATGGTCACCTCCACCCTCGGCACTTTGGATAGTGGATTTGTCAAACATCTGAAAAGTTTTTTGACAAGTAACAGATCAAAAGTCATGACTGGGAAAGTAAAAATCGCATAGGTGTTCATTCATTGACTAGAGGCAATCACATGGGATTTGAGATATTTAGTTAGATTCAAAAAAACAGTTGGGAACTAAGAGACTAATGTCAAGTAGTTTTGTAGTTGAGAAACCTACTCTATGGTGATGGGGATTGAAGTGTTGTATCTGTTCCTCTTCCCCATCTGTATTATACCAGTAACATTTCAGCCATGTTTGATTTGTTTTAATAAAAAGGCGGAAGTGATTATTCCACCAGCTCAGTACAACTGGATTATGTTGTTCATTATTCATGAGTATTTGCTCACACAGTATATATATATATATATATATATATTATATATATATATATATATTGTTCCATATGGGAGCATATATTAGTGTGTATATATATATATATATATAGTCTAGGCTAGTACTGTTAAAAATCATGGAATATTTCTTTTTCAGGATCTTCATCTTTAGGGTAAAATCTTTGGGACAGTTCCTTTACCAGCCGGACCCTGAATTAAGAAAAATGACTAGACAACTAGATAAACTAAAGATAAAGATCATGAAAAAGAAATATTCTGTGTTTTTTAACAGTACTTGCCTGGACAATAAATTGCTGCCAAAATTCACAATATATATATATATATATATAGAACTAGAGTAGTAGGATTCAAATTGATAAAAATAAATAAATATAAATAAATAAATAAAATGACAGATTTTAACAGTGTTCTGTGTTTGTCATTTTCTTTGTTTTTTTATTGGTTAGTTTAGTCTATGTTAATTTATTTGAGTCAAGGTGGAAGGTATTGTATAAATATGAGTTTGCTCCAAATCTCTTTAGTCGGATCTTAGCCCTGAAGAGCACTAAGCGGAACTTTAAGTAGGTTTATCTGACTCATTAGGTTTGTCTTTATATATATATATATAAAGACAAACCTAATGTATATATATATATATATATATATATATATATATGGAGTAAAATGAGGAAATCAATCTGACATTGAAAAACATTCATCATCTTTTTAACAACAAAAATCTTTTTTCCACTGAGCTAAACTGTAGTATCCAATTGCCGTTTTGACTTTTATGTTGCAGTGGCATCAGTAAATAATCCAAAACTTAATTTTACCTCTACTATTATTACTTTCATTATTTTATTATGAATATATATATATATATATATATAAATAACATTTCATTCTTTGCAATACAAATTATACCCATCCACCAAAACTTTCAAATTTTTAACGGCCTCTGACGGCCTCTGCATTCCTAATGATTCAAAAAAAAATTTTTTTTTTTTTTTTTTAGAACATTTAAAATTCTGTTCTTGTCTCCAACGATTTTAGCTCTACTCGAAAAATAAAAAAATTCACTCTGATGAAGGTCGGAAAAAATCTCTCTGTATACGGAATATTTTATACATTTTTCCTATTATTATTATTATCATCATTTCCACTCCATCTGATTATTTTAATAATAATAATAACGTAAATCTGTATACATTTTGATAAACAGACTGAAACACGTGTAAGTGATATCGATTAAAAGTGATATCAATAAAATTCATTTTTATCCATCTACATTTCTTTTCTTTACTCATTTTTTCCTCATATTGTCGGATTCAATTCCCTTTCCATTCTTACATATATATATATATATAAATATATATATATGTAAACTTATTACATGTAGTATGTATTGTATGTATGTGATTGCCTCAGAAAGCAGTTCCATCTATCTATTTCCATGGAAACTATTACAGATACAGGGGAGCACATTAAATAGAGAAAAGAAATCTGCATCAATTTTTCACAGCAATGATGATGACATTGTCAGGAAAATGTTATCAGCATAGTTCATCTGTCATCAGTTTGATTTGTGTGTAAATGAGCTGATCAAGGGACTCTTCATTTTATTGCTTGACAGCCGTGTTAAACATAACTTGTCACTGCTGAAATCTATTACCCATCGCCTAACTGTGTTCTCCACTGTTTAGTCTCTGTCAACATTTAACATTATTCTTTATTATCTTATGTTATAGTTGCCTGGGGAAATGCAGCAAAAATGTTATCCAATCAAACATTTGTTTTTGCAAAAACGTGCCTTTCAATTAATACATTTTTTTTTTCAAAATACACAGCATATACAATACTGTATTTCTTGTCTTCTAAAATTCTATCTCTGAATATGTGCATGATGTAAGTAAAAATATCACTCTGCCTAATAGAATTTATTTATTTATTCCAACAGATTCATTCCCATTTCTCTGAATGTTTGAGATGAAGATTGATGATTAGTATTATCTACGTTATTCTGACTATTGTCCTCATCTTCATTGTTATCTGTACAACGTTTCATCCGATGTGCCCTCTGACCTTCTTCAGGTATTTCTTGTCAAATTCTGGAACCTTCTTTTCAAACTCAGGAACCTTCTTGTTGTAATCGGGAGCCATCACAGAACTTTGAACCTAACCCTTTATTCAGTCCACGGGGATATCCTGTTCTTATTCCCCTAACCATAGCTGGGGTAGAGGTATTAAGCTGTGTTAATTATTATTTTATCTTACTGCTGCCCTTGACCAGGATTGAATCTGCAGTCCAGAGATAACTGTCTTAACCTAACTTAATCTAACTCCTTTATCCACTAGGCCATGTGTCCAATTGGACACAAGGCCAGAGGGCCGAAACGTAGTACAGATAACAATGAAGATGAGGACAATAGTCTGAATAATGCTGATAATACAGATTCAAACAGATTACATAAAGTAAATATCAAGTGAAATATTCAAGAATACAAAAACAAATTGCATCTTTTTCAAGAATAGGTGTAAAAATTTATAATAGTATATACATAAATGGTCTATTCTTGATTTTCATAAATACCCTGTCATTCTGCAGTAGGGTTGCGTTGCAGCAAGATAGGTTCGTATTGAGTTACGACTACTTGTTGTCGTGTCTTACCAATTCAACAGTAATTGGAACTTAGCTTGATTATTCTACATCTCCCCTTCCTCCCCCCATTGTGCGGGCGTAGTGGCCTTTGAGGGGGAATTAGTTCCTTTCGACCTTGCCGATTACAGGGGAGCAACCTGGACAATGCATGGGGTATTTTCAACGGCATTGGCTTAGGGAGTGGAGTGACATTGGGTGAGGCTAAATCCCTAGTTGATGTTATCATTCTTTTGGTTTGTGGGACATCCTCTAACGTTGGTTTAGGGGGTTCAGGCAAAGGAATATGAATAGGGGTAGGGACTGCTGGTGCTTGGAGCTTCCTGAGGAAGTAATGTAATCCCTTCTGATCCATCAATCCTGAATCGGTATTGATGATTAGGGAGTGTTTCGACAATGGCTGTTATGTCCCACTGACGGTTGTTTGGACATTGTACGGAGACTATATCACCCTTGTGAAGTGGATACAGTGCATGTGCTGTGCGATTGTATCTCTCTATTAGCAGTGGATTGCACTGAGATAGGCTAATTTCGCGGTTTCAAATCATTGTTATCCACTTAGTATGCGATTTATATAGTGCATGTTGGGATGGTATGAAGTCACGCAGTCATCGGTGGAGAAGTTGTGCAGGGATAGTCCAATGTTCTGAATGGGCATATTTCGATATTGAAGGATTGCCCTTGCAGCCTGGTTTTTATCCACAGATCCCTGGGGTCCTGTGTTGCCATTCACTATCCTTTTGGCTGTCTTGACGGCTAACTCTGCCTGACCATTGGATTGTGGATAGGCAACTGATGATAGTCTATGCTTTACTGTCCAGTCCTTCAGAAACTGCTTAAATGGGAAGGGTGGTCCACCATCACTGCTGAGTTCTTCCAGGGCACTATAAGTCTGGAATATCTCTTGACAAATTGAGATGATCTTGAATGGACTATTCTTGATTTCCATAAATACCAACTGTCTTGGACACTGATTCAGTTGTGCTTAGCCAGTTGCTGTTGTTCAAACCAACAGTAGATTGACTGACTTCAATAATACATTAATATAAGAAAATTGAAAAAGAAATCTGTTTATTAGAAATATTTGCAAATACTAAAATAATAATAATTATAATTATGGGTTGGAAAGCAGATCCACTGGGAATTATGCAAAAAAAACTAAATTTTGACCATACATCAAAACGTATATGAATAAAACAGAATTCTCTGGGACTTTAAGATTAAGACGGATCACCTTATCCCAGCCAGAAGACCAGACCTAGTATTGATTAACAAGAAAAAAAAAGAGAGAACTTGTCTTTTGGTAGATTTTGTAGTTCCAGCAGATCACAGGGTGAAGATGAAGGAAAACTAAAAGATAAACAAATATCTGGACCTTGCCAGAGAATTGAAAAAGCTGTGGAATATGAGGATGAAAGTGATACCAATTGATATGAGGAATTGAAAATCAGAGAATTGAAACCATCCAGAAAATAGTGTTGCTGAAATCAGCTAGAGTACCCAGAAGAATTCTAGAGACCTGAGGAGACTTATTGTTACTCATACTCCAGCGAAGGGCCATCAGCTAATGCTGGTGTGAAAAACTGACAAAGATATCTACTAACAATTACTGCAGATATGAGGAAGTACCCTGATGTACTGTGAAGAAGTACTGACTTGGAGACTTATCTTCTATGTCAATGATATCATGAATAATACTTCCAAGTTATCTCTCAAGAGAGAATTCAGGCTCTGATTTATAAATTCATTCATGGATATCAATGCTGTCAGTAAATTCCTGAGATGGTCTTTTTGTGAGTTTGCGCCATTTTGCTTAGAGGTGATTTGCCTAATTTCACACTAAACATTGGTGTTATCAAGACCTATGATGAATTATGTCCACTGTAAAACTTTTCATATCTGTCTATTAATCCTGTGAGCTAGCTCTCTTTTGGTTTGCTTACTGGCTAAGATAGTTGGGACTGCTGTTAGATACTCATTTTTATATCTTCTAACCGTTTCTACATACCAGGTTCTCTGGGATTTTTTCTTTGGGGTGTCTTTCTCCACTTCCACTTTAGTTTTTATAAATCAGGAACACAGAGACATATTCTTTTGGTGTACACAGAGTTTTTTTCCATTATAATGAGATATGAACTTTATCCACTGATAACCATCCATGAACATCATATGAATGTTTGTTTCAGTCTCTCAGTGTCCAGCAGTAGGAGGAGAGTTCAGGTTCTAAACAAATTTTTTTTGTGTTTCACTTCACTCAAATGCCCTTCAGAAAAGAAGGAAACCATTAGTTCTCTCCTTATCTATGGGTAAATAGTATGACAGACTGGGTTCTTTTGTCTTGGTTAAGTGACTAGTCTAGAAGGAAGACTGAAATCAAACTAGCTTTACTCTGCTAAGAAATTGACTTTGTGTTACATCCTGCGACAAAGGGGTTGGGTAAATACACATAAGGAGATACTGAAATATTTGTGACCTAACCTAAAAGTAAAGTACCTTCTCTTTTTAAAAAAAAATTCTATTGAATTTTTGTGAAAAGTAAAGAAAATGGAGAAACAATAGGCCAATATGGCTGGTTTTATAGCATATCAACCCCTGTTGATACTAAATTTAGTCTTTTTATACAGTTTCAAGTATTTCAAGCAATTCTAGGTTTCAATTAAGAAATAATGAAAATAAAAGATTTTGTTTCTCTGAAATTTTGAGATGAGACATGATAATTGAGATTTTATTTGGATTATTCGGACAATTGTCCTCATCTTTATTGTTATCTGCATGTTTGGACACATGGCATAGTGGATATAGGCATTAAAATAAATACAGTTCTAAGTGACAATTATCTCTTGGCTGCAGGTTCAATCCTGGTCAAGGACGATAGTAACATAGAATAATTAACATAGCTTAACACTTGTACCCAGTCATGAATGAGAACAGTCTATCCCTGTGGATTGAATGAAGGGTTAGGTTTGAAGCTCCATGAATGTCAAAAAGCCAATTATGACAAGAAGCTTCTCGAGTTCACTCAGAAGGTTCCTGATTTTGAGGAGGTTCCCAAGTCTGACAAGAGATACCTGAAGAAGGCCGGAGGGCACATCAGCCAAAACCTTGTGTAGATAAAGACAATAATCCAAATAATCAATACAAAAGATTCTTTATAATGAATTATAGCTTCAACTAACTATTCTTAATACAAACAGTTTATACATATTATATAGTTTCTAGTATTCCTATCTAATACTAATAGTTCTCAAACAGATCTATTTAACCCATAGATGAGACCCAATCTGGTATTACCTCCCAGGGTAGATCTAGGAGCAATAATAATGAGAGTGTGACCCCACATTCTCCAGAGCTGGTGTTTCCCCATACCTAGGACATACAATACGCCAAGTGTGTTAAACTATGAGCCGAATACTTAAAATAGCTTGAACATTTTCATGGCTCAAAATCATTTCTGGACAAAGAACATTTATTCATTTATAGCATTTTTTTGTTAGTTTTGAGAAAATAAACAAAGCTTAAGAAATAATTAGTGAGAAAATAAGAGGAAAAAGTAATTTTGTTATATTATGAAGTTGAAAGTGAGCCAGAATGATAATTGTGTATTGGCTTCCTGTGTCAAAAAAACAAACAATTTGATATCTGAAATTAAGCTGATCCATTCAGAAAGATGATAAAAAGCTGAAAAAGAACCCAGTGTTGTTATTCATTATTTATCATTAATGAAATCTAAGACTGATGTACTATCTGAAATAATATAAAAGCTAGTAGATGTACACAGCATTGCTCGGGAAAAAATATAAATAAATATCTTTAGTCAACTTACAAAGAGTCTCTTTTACTCTAGCAGAATAGTTTGAGGATTGCTGACTTTTGAACAAACCCTGAGAAGTTGAACGGATGTTCTACTTGCTATTCTTAGGGCAATGCATCTTCAATTCTTTTGGCTAGAATTGTAGATAAGAAATGCAGGCACCTTTTTAATTGCATCATTATTTTATAAAAAGGATAATTTATGTACAAAAGTAACTTGATATTTGCTACAAAGAAGAAACTCAAATTGGTCAAATATACTTAATGCATTTTGGTGTAATGGTTAGCAAAGCTAGTCTTGCAGATCTCTTACTACTGAATAGTGAGTTTGATCCTCACTGGATGCCCTCTACTTTTGGCCTTGTTAAATCCTACTTGTGGTAAACTATAAAGATGAGGACAAGAATCAGAATAATCCAACTAATACTAACTAATAATGTATATGTAAACAATTGCAGCTTTAAGTATTTCTATGGAATCTATTAATAATAGAGATTCAGTCTCTATTTGACTGTAACCAAAACTATATCACTGCTTATGTCATTACCCAGAATTTTTAATTATCTCTTACTCTCCCCTTTTTTCAGTAACAAGGAGTAAACTAAAAAATTTACAAATAAATAAATACCTACAATTTTGTGTAAAATTTATGTGTAAAATATTCAAAATAATTATTTGATTAACAGATGCACACATTTGAAGGAGACATAACTAAGTTTCAATTCCAAATGAGTTTTTTTTTTTTTTTTTTTTTTTTACTCTTTTAATAAATTTGATGATTTTACTTATGATATAAACCTTCTGACACTGAATTTTTAACTCCCAATCTTCAGGTAATATCTTTAAAAAATCAATTTTTACACTGCCCAGAGGGCGTTTTTTTGTTTCTTTTTGCTTGTACTGATATTTTATACAGAATTAAATGGTTTCAAGTAATAATTCCTATTTAATAACAATAAATATTTGTTTAAATACAATTATATAATTCAAGTATTCCTATATAATATAAATAATTTGTAAATAGTTATGATTTCAAGTGTTCATATCCAATACTAATAATGTTCAAAGAGATCTGTTTGACCTATAGATGGACAGCCCTGTTGGCTGGGGCTTTAGAATACACTGACTGCACCTCTGCAGAGGGGTAAGTTGGCCATGGGTGGCAACCTGTGATGCTTAAGGATGAATCTTGGTGGATGAGCAGTCCATGACCTGCAATACTCCACTTAAACCCTACCTAGGCTATATTAGCAGTTGGAAAGGCCTCCTTTGGTCAATCAGCTGGTCACATCAAACCCTAGCACCTATATGATTGGTCCAGCCCTATTGTCCTTATGGCAACCCCCAACCCTTTTTATCATATATGTGCTCGAAGCTGGTGGCTGAGGATCTTCATGTCCTGGGTATGACATTAAACTCTGGAGGTCTGGTGAATGTAGAGCACTCCTTCATCACCATTGTTCCCTGGTCCACTATGACCTGGAGTGGTAGTACCTGTTAGGATCACAACTATGGGTTAAATAGTAAAATGTGTTGATTAAAAAAAATTGAGTATCCATTAAGAATGAATTTATTTCAAATTTATTTCAAAACTTTGTAGGCATTAAATGACCCACCAAGGTTGATATGCCATAAAACAAAACAAGAACCCTAACATTTACTATTACTTAAGTTCAGAGTGTATTTGGAAGTAATGGCAATGAAGTTGCAACTCCATTCAATCCAGAGCTCCAGAACAGGAGCCTCACCCTCAGATGCAGTTTATTGTCATACGCAAGACACCCTTCTTTTTTCTTTTTTGGAAAGGGGAAGTACCTTACCCCTTTTCAAAGGATATAACTGACAGATTTTAATCCCTGCCAATATGACGAGGATTTATGGATACAGACGTATGAACATGACAGATACAGAACAAAAAGATAGTTAAACAAAAGAATAATTTTGATTAGTTTTTGAGAGACATTTTCTGCACAATATTTCTTGATTTTATTTGTAGCTTTTTTTCTTTTCTTTTTTTTCAATCTTAGAAATATATTGAATTTCGTTTTTTTTTTTTTTCATTACTCACTCATGGACATCCAGTGTATAGTTAACCATGTGCAAAACATGGATCTGACCTCATCTGTCCCACCATTTATAAGGTCAAACACATTTTTTATTTCATATCAAAGTGTCTGTCTTCTTCCATTCAGCCAGAAATGACATATTTTGCCTTCTGATGACCTCCAGTAACTTCATAATCTGTATTGGAGCCCAAATTCAATCAATATCCATGCAGCCCCTCCAAAAAAACAACAACAAAAAAATACAAGTCTCTTGGATTTTCTCTTTGACTATAATCACTGAATGGGTTCACATGCACAAACACACAAATATTCAGTATTATTATTAGTAGTAGCAGGACCTGTGGATATAAATAAAGTAAATTCGTCGGGGTGACCTAAAGTCGGTATCAGCCAGACAGTAAGGGAGACTATCCATCCAGTATAACATTCTGTGTTTGTCTACTTTTCTCCCCATACTGTCAGACTGATTTTCTCTTTTTACTCTCATGTGTATTTATATATATATATATATGTGTGTGTGTGTGTGTGTTTATGTGTGTGTGTGTGTGTGTTTATATATGTGTGTGTGTGTGTGTGTGTGTGTGTTTATATATGTGTGTGTGTGTGTGTGTTTGTTTATATATGTGTGTGTGTGTGTGCATGTTTGTTTATATATATATGTGTGTGTGTGCGTGTTTGTTTATATACATGTGTGTGTGTATATATGTGTATGTGTGTAAAATATTACTATCCCACAAATTTAAGTTTCATGACACAAATCATCAGGTGAGAATGATGAAAAGCAACACAAAGAAAGATACAAGTTTATAGTACTCTCCTTTTTGAAGGTTACAAAAACTAAGTCATGTGATCTTAATCTAATCTCGTGCCAGATAACAAAATAAGTGTTTATACACAAACAGTTCCTTTTTAAAGAAAGAAAAATTAATAGAAAATGACATTGTTTTTCCTGGTTGGGGATTTTTGTTACTGTGTGAAATGTCTGGTGAGACATAGGAAATGCTGAGTAAATTGACACGCAAACAGATTGATAAGTATGTTCAAATCCCCTGAACCTTTAAGTAACACATCATATAAATAGAGATATTATTATGCATACTAATAGCATAGTTATATATGAATAGCTTTGATTAATCCAGTCTATATCTATCCTCTTTTTTAGCTTGATTGTTTTATTACTATTATAGTTTTTCCCACCTATCTTAGCCGGTGGTTTACTGGAAGCTGAGTGAGAGGAAGTCTCCTCAGGTCTCCAGGACTCTTCTGAGTATTCTAGCTGATCTCAATAGTGCTGTAGTCTAGATTGTCTCGATTCTTCCTCTGATTTCCAGTTCATCCAGACTTTTTTCCAGGCCCATGGGGACTGTTCCAAGGACACCAATTACAATTGGCACAACCTCCACTTTCATGTTCCACAGTTTTCTCAGCTCTCTGGCAAGGTCCAAGTATTTGTCTATCTTTTAACTTTCTTTCACTTACAGATGGGCGGTCAGAGAGGCCTCTGATTAATTGGCTGGCCATATGATTGTCCTAACTCTATTGCCCTTATGGCAACCTCCATATCATATGTGTGTTAAAAGGTGATGTCTGAGGGTTTTCAATGTCCTGGGAATGACATTAATCTGATGGTGAAGTTCCAGTTCTGGAGATCTGGGGAATGTGGAGCACCCCCTTCCTCACTATTGCTCCACGGTCCACTCAGACCTGAAGTGGTAGTACCTGTTAGGGTCCCATCTATGGGTTAGATAGAAAATCCTTATAAAAGAAATTTGAGTTTAAAACATTTTCTTCTAAAATATCGCTACAAGTCTTTGAAAATTTTGCTGGCAAATGACCCACTGAAGTTGATATGCCGTAAAACAAAACAAACAATTTTCAGATATTAAGAACTTGAGACCTAGAAACCTTTATCAGAATTACTTGAATCAGCATTAAATAGCCCGATAAGAGTTGAAATGCCATAAAACAGAACAACCAACCAAATCAGTCTACCCATATCTACCTATGTAAGTCTCTTCATATCAATCAGTTTGATTATATCTATCTCCCTCTAGTCATATCCATCTATCATACGGCTACTTAGCATTGTGACATACAGAGCTAAATTTATTAAATATTAAATTCATGCTGATAATGTTGCCAAGCCTAAGTAATTGCAGAAATAAAGGCCTACCCTGTTGGCAGGAATTAAAATAAACTGACTGTATACTCTGCAGAAGGGTAATGCCCCCCAAAAAGGGGTGTCATGAGTATGACACTAAACTGCATCTGACAGTGAGGCTCTAGCACTAGAGAGTGTGGAGTACTCCTTCATTGCCATTACTCCCAAGTCCACTTTGATCTGTTAGGGTTCCATCTATGGGTCAAATAAATATGTTTAAAAATTATTTGTATTTGATTGGCCCATGTGCATTTTTCTTTTTGCTGCTGGGTTATCATTTTTTTTATTAAATGAACAAAAAATTTCAAAAAGGATATGAATTTAGTAATTTACTGAGATTATCTCAGTTTGCTATCAGCATGACTTGATCATATATATATATATATATATATATACAAATATATTTATATTTTTCCATTTATCTTTTCAACATGTCGGATTTATTTCCATCTTTTTAACTTATATAAATATATATATATATATAAAGTAAAAAAGATGGAAATAAATTTGACATTTGTTGAAAAGATAAATGGAAAAATATAGAAATATATTTGTATGGATGAAATTTATTATATGCTGTTTACATATGGTTTTCTATCATTCTTATTTTATTTTACTTTTAAAATAATTTTTAATTAGAATACTATATATGTAAACAAATTTCCACCGAAACAAGTGTCAGCATATGATAAATTTCATCCATACAAATATATTTATATTTTTCCATTTATCTTCTCAGTATATATATATATATATATATACATACATACATACATATATATATATATATATATATATATATATATACAAGCACATCAATACACAAACTAACATAATTATATATACATACACTGCAACACATATTCTTAAATTTGCTCACTTGTAAATATAAAAATATTTAGTTACACAGCTGTGGCCGCATATTGAAATTAAAAGAGCTTGCAAACCTCCACAGGGTCACATGATTACCAACTGCTAAGACTGAACTACAAATCTCAATCCACATTCACAGACATAAAATCATACAATGTATGCATCCCACACACAGTCAACATACACCCATATTCTGACTGACGCAGACCCTATACACACCTGTATACTAATACTCACTCTGCCCACATCCCAGATCCCCATATGCCAACACACACATTGATCTCAAACAGACACTCACCAGTGTTTAGATTCTATGTTGCACACAGACGCTTTAATACTTGCTCACAGAAATGTTTATAAATGTGTATGCATTAATATGACAGAGAAAAAAAACCGGCTCACACAGTTCCATAGTTCCACCGATGGTTATTTAGATAAATGACATTTAAATTAATTTAACCAAGTAAATGCACAGTCATTAAGATGTTAATATGATTGAAGCAAAAGAGTCAAAGACATGCACAAGGGAATTGGTGGAGCTAACAGAGAAAACTGTTTGAAGATATGCATGCATAACAGTATGTGTCTGTGTGTCTGTCCATATGAACATGTGTGTCAATATACTATTATACACTCAACCACAGACATACATGCATATCTTGGCCCTGCTTCGTTGAGTTGCCCAACAGTTCAGTTAAAGATGTGAACCATTAGACTGCTTACACATCTGATTTTGCTTATAGTGGTGAAGGCTTGTGTAGAAGAATGGGATGCCAGTGTGTCACAGATTCTCTGAACAACACTCTTCAGCTTTTAAATTCAGAGTGTTTCCTTCTTATAGATCAGTGGCCTTTACCAAGGTAAAGGCATGAATCAATCTGATCCCCCCACTATGGGTAAAAAGTAGGGCAGACTGGGTTCTTTAGCCTTGGTAAGACAACCAGTCTAAAATAAGTCACCCTCAGAATTAGCACACACACACACACACACACACACATATATATGAGTGAATGACCCACAATTCAGCTCAATATATGAACTGATAGACTGCTTACACAAGGGATATTTTGCCTCCGTCCTCCCCCTCTTCTCATCCTCCCTCTGCCTTTTCAACATATAAACAGACTGTAGTTTCATTGTCTCAAATACGTTTTCTGATAAAGCTTCCAGTACATACCAAAGTGAAATATAAATTTTTGTTTTTTTGTGCTTTATCTGTTTTTCCTCAATTTTTCCTCACATTTTATTGGATTTACTCAATTTGTTACACCGCATATATATATATATATATATATATATATATATATATATATATATATATATATGGTAGTCCATTAGACAACCATTAACTTAGCCAAAGCTTAGCAGATGACATGTGATTTGTTTATAGTGGTGAAGATTTGTGTAGAACCATCCAGACTTTTTGGTTTGCCAGTAGACCTGGGAGTAATGGCAATAAAGGGGTACACCACACAGAACTGGGGCTTCACTATCAGATGCAGTTTAGTATCATACTCAGGACACCCTTATCTTTAGCATGTGGGAGGTGGCGTTTACCCCTTGGCAGGGGATAAAGTCAGAATATTCTAAGTCCCAGTGACAGTGCATAGGAATATATATTGAATTTTAATTGGTTGGTTTATTGGTTATTTTGTTTAATGTTATATCAACAATTTGCTATTTAATGCCAAATCTTTTTTCATATATATACATATATATATATATATATATATATATATATATATATATATATATATTTATTTATAGTCACCAATACAATTAAAAGTTTGTCTTACCAATGGTTTCGGAACATCACTTTTAGGTGATTATCCGTCATCAGAAACGTTGACTTTTTTTAATTGTATTGGTGACTATAAATAAATAAATAAATACAGCTCTTACAGAAGTAATTGAGCACTATATAATCATTTCTCCAATAATAATAACAAATAGTTTACTATATATATATATATATATATATATATATTTATGATTTTTAAAAGAATAATTTTAGACAAATATTGTTTCGGTTTTATAAACTGGTAGAAATAATTTTCATAAATTTCATGTGAATCAATAAATTAGTAGAATTAATAAATTGGTGATTGACACTTCACCACAACCTGAAAAAAGGGTTCTATGTTTGCCAAATACAGTTAAGACAATCATATAGGTGCTAGGACTTGACATGATAGCATGGGGCCTCTCCAACCACCTGTCTATACCAAGTAAGAGCTGAAGAGGCCTGTTTTATGACCTCTTTGTACCTGAGTCATTGACTGATCCACTACCACAATCCTATTCTAAGGCTTTACAGGTCACTACCAATGGCTAACAGGTAGCGCCTCTTATATTTAATATGTATATATATATATATATATAATATACCAAACTTGTTGGTAAATCCTCACGTTGAGAAAAAACCCAGCAAATAGTTTGATTGTAAAAATAGACTACCAAACATCACCTGGGGAGAAAAAAATTTTTGGAAAAAAAGAAAAGACCAAGATAATTGTACCAATCAAAAATAATCTATTGGTACCATATTTGGCCAAAAGAAAAAACAATTTATATGTATATAAGATATATATATTCCTACAAAACCACCAGGAAACTAAAGCTAATAAGTAAAAAGTGCTCAATACCTAAGTAGAGCACATAATAAAGATAAACCTAATGAGTCAGATAGACCTACTAAAAGTTTTGCAGAAGAGGATCTAAGAAAAACTTTTAGTAGGTTTATCAGACTCATTAGGTTTATATATATATATAAAAGTTTGAATAGCATTGACACAGAACAAAAGAAACCTGGTGAATGCCAATTCCTTGCTTGTATGATCATCAGAGCAATAGGTTGGGATACTGGCAATCACCAAGTACCATTGATCTGTATATGCTCTGTCACCAATATTGAGCACTTTTAAATTATGAATATAGCAAACCATATAACTTCATTAATTATATAGATATATATGTGTGTATCTAACGGTAGGTGTGGTGCTCCACCTCAGATGCTAAAATAATCTCCTTGGTCTAGCGCTATTGAAAAGGGGATAGACTCCCTCGCTGTCTGGCTGATACCGACATTAGGCCACCCCGACGATATATATTTATATATATATATATATATATATATATATATATATGTGTGTGTGTGTGTGTGTATATACATACATATATATATATGTGTGTAAATGTGTATATATATATGTATGTGTATATATATATGTATGTGTGTATATATATATGTATGTATGTAAATGTATATATATATGAGGGATTGTATGTATTTAAGTATATGAACATGTGTGTGTCTATATAAGTGAATGTATGAGCATGTATATACAACATTCATTAAAAACTAAAACGCCAGTGAGCAGAGAAAAATAAAATTCTGCTCGATGCAGAAAAACCTGTAGATCCAATAAAACAATATAAAAAGTAAAATATCACTATTCCACAAACTCTAAGTTTCACAACATCAAATGTCAGGTGAGGAAGAGGATGATGGAAATCAACAAAGCTGAAGGCAAAAATTCATAGTACTCTCCTATTTGAAGGTTACAAAAACTAAGTCAAGTGATCTTAATCTAATCTGGTACCAGATAACAAAGTAATTGTTTTTGAACAATTCTCATCACAATTGTTCAGATCAAGATACGAAGATGCTACACAGCCAATTCAGAATTAGATGATTTGTGCTTTGCTTAGTAAATTCATCTCTCACCAAAAGTCTTCTTCATTTCATGTTGCTTCATCTAACTTCTCAGGTTGGTCTACTGTGTAAGGGATTGTTATGATTGTTGGGTCAGTAAAATACGTTTATTCCTATTTGTAGGGTTAAGTGAGAGAGAGACTTTCTATGATTGGATATACCAATCATGTGATGAGCCCAGAAGTTTTGGCGCAAAATACCAAAATCACCAGATAGATTCAAGACCAGCTCCCGGCTGCACATTGACTAGAAATTATCCACAAGAAATCACTAAATTAGAAGATACCAGATATCCTCTCCATCACACCGATAAGTCTCTCAAACTTGACTCTATACACAGGAATACTTTATATTGTTAGTCATTGTTTTGTTCTTAAATAAATTGTCAGAATTAAACTAAGTTTTATTTCATTTATTTGTTGCTTTTAGTTTTAGAATTAAATGCTATATCAACACCAATAAAAGTAATTGTTTTGAACAATCCTCATCACCACTTTTCAGATGAAGATAGGAAGATGCTACACAGCCAATTCAGAATTAGATGAGTTGTGCTTTGCTCAGTAAATTCATCTCTCACCAAAAGTCTCCTTCATTTCATGTCGCTTCTTAGGCTGGTCCACTGGATTGTTATGATTTGTGTGGCCATTTTAGGGCTGTAGTTGAAAGCAGCTTTACAGTGGAGATCCCTTGTGGCATAAAGTCTGATTCTTTCTTGAAATAGAAAGAGGTAGAATCAGTTTTAATCCTTGTCCACTGATCCATCCTTAAAGTAGTTGTATCAGAGTTTATCCTGTCTTTAAGAAGAGAGTTATATAATCCTTGTCTGTTGGTATGTCCTTCCAGTGAGTAATTCTAGGACAATTTATCAATGCCTTTAAATAGTAAATTAAATACACATTTGGGCATTTTTGATAGGCCGATTTAGCCACTGCTTTTTTGGAACAGTCTGTAAGTATAAGTTGTGGTCATTAGGACATCCTATACAAAAAAACTCCAAGAGGGATGATACCTAATATTACACCACCCTGTCAGTTGGGGCTGTAGAATATGGTGACTGCACCTCTGCAGAGAGGTAAAATCATTCCAATGGGACTACCTGTTGGTTGTAGGTGGTGATCCATGATGCTTAAGGATGGATTCTTGGTGGCTAGCTAGCCATCCATGACATGCAAAACTCCACTTTCACCCTTACCTAGCTAGACAGGCAGTCAGAGAGGCTCCCTCTGATCAATTGGCTGGTCAGGTCAAGACCTAACACCTATATGATTGTCCCAACCCTATGGAAACTGCCAACCCTGCCAAGGTGATGGCTGAGGTTCTTAGTGTCCTGGGTATAATATTAAACTGCATCTAATGGTGAAGTTCCAATTCTGGAGCTCTGGGGAGTGTGGAGTACCCCTTTATCACCATTACTTCCAGGTCCACTCTGACTCTGAGTGGTAATACCTGTTAAGGTCCCATCTAGGGTTTAAATAGAAAAAAATGAGTTTGAAAATAAATGTTAAAAAAAAGTTTTGAAAAAGAAAAATCTTGAATACCCATCAAAAATGAATAAAACAAAATGTCTTCAGCATGAAATAACCCAACAAGGGTTTACATGCAATAACGTCCAACCAACTGATCAAGCAAACAACATATAGATAGTTCCCTTTCAGGAAAATATTGACTGTGCATATTAGTGGACAGTGTGAATATCATCATCATCAGTTTGCACTGACTTTAAAAAATATTGTTAATAAATAAGATGCTGATATATCCGGGTAAGGGATATATTAGTAGAAGTAGTTATGTGGTACACTCGAGCAGGTAAGTAGTAATCTGGTGCGTCGTCGTTGTAGTTGTAGTAGGCATAATAGTAGGCAATTGTACCACTACATTGTTTGGTATTTATAGCTGACATCAACCAATCATATTACTGTGGGGGGAGGACCCAGGTATATGCATATTCATTACATCAGATGCTAATTAAGATTAAATAATGATCATTTAATAACCATTGTGAATATAACTATTATAGGTGATATACCCTATAGACCAATGGAATGCACCGACTGTTACTATAAGTAACAGGGATAATTATGGCTTGAAGAGTAAGCCAATGCGAGGCAGCTCATAACTCTATTGTCGGACGTATTTCCCACTTCTCTGTCCTGTAATTGTCTACTCTTTTGTTAATACATTTTCCTACATTTGTTAGCCGTCGTTTTGTTCTTATTTGACCCCTTAAAACCCCACAACAATAACATAAATAACTAAGAGAATTGTGATGTCTGTGGTGATGTAGTTTTGGTGATCAACTGTCATTTAATTATCATCATGATAAGACATGAAATCAATTTATAAAATTTCATCATCATCAGGTCACAGTGACATCATCGAGTCACATGACTCGCTCTTGCTAAATTGTCCCTATTGATCTTTGCCCCTGGCAGGTCCTCTGCACGGTATCCAAGATCCACACAAAACTAATTAATATGCTGGTCTGCCTACACTAGTGTGTCTACATCTTGGTGCCCACAGAGGAACATCACTTACGAGTTTGTCCTTGCTTCTCCAGCAGTGCCTCGCATGTCTTGTTCATCTTACCCAGATGGTTTGTGTCCTAAAAGGCAAGTTGCCATACAGCTGCTTTTATGAGGGGTGCTACTTCCAGGATTTGTTCAAGACAACATGCAGCATCCTTGTGTAGTTACCATCTAGTTTTTTCTCAAAGCATTTTGTAAAAATCCAAGTGCTGCAGCCATACAGTATCACTGACATGGCTACAGCCTGGAAGAATTCTTAGTAATATCTCATTTACAGAAAGTTGTGATTTTGTTACTTTGTTATCGGCAAATTAATGTAGATTTTTAAATGCATAGGAAAGGAATGGACTGCTATAGACAGATTATTGATCATATGGAAATCTGATCTCTCTGATAAGATAAAGTGAAAATTCTGTGAATATACCCAGGACAAATGTTTCCTCTTTTCTTTGATGACAAATCAAATTTTCTCAGGTTAACAGAAGCCAAGTTAGCAATTGGTATCTGACTTTACCAGGAAATATATTGGTTGTTCATCCATTTCTTAAACATGGCTTATGTTGATGCAGTCTGAGCAATCTATGAAGAATATACAGATTACTCAGGGAAAATTTGTAACAGAATTAGAATAAAGTAAAAAATAAGTGTATTCTTTTTTGTGTTTGTATTTAATTTCATTAGTCTTTCTAATTAGATATAATATTTAATTATATTAAAACGTAAATACTTGTGCCCAGAGGGCGCATATTTTTGCTAGTTAGGATAAATATTTCATGTTTTGCTCAATAATTTGACCTGGTTGTAACACTGGTTGGTTGGTTGGTTGGATCGTACAGCATGTCAGCCCTTGGGTTATATATAGGCCTTATAACATTTATACTCTCATTTATGTAGCTAATGTTCAGATTACCATCTGATGTTATCATTCATGTCACCAGAAACTTTGCTGATCACCAAAATAACTACTAAAGTTCAACAGGCTATTTGAACCTGTACAATTTGTTACATAACCTCTTATTTGATTCTGTTGTATATCTTCATCTTAAATTCTACTATTGGTTATTTGTTCTTTCATAGCAGATTGGATTTCTTCCATTTTGGGCATTGTCTGTTTCTCAGAGTTCCATCTTTGTTCTTGTTATTTAATCATGGAAACACGGAGACATATTTCTGTGTTTATTCAATTCTCCAATTCTCAAACATTCTTTATACCACACATGTATGGAGAAGCATCACAGAAGTGAAATACACGTTCACTCAGAAGGACTCTGGTCTTGACTATGCTGAAAATTTTTACTTTTCCAAGTGTTCCCTTATGTTACACTCTAAGCCAATGAGAGCCTTGTCTCAGACAAATCTGATATCAAACTTTGTCAATCAAATTCTCAGTGATTTTCCATTAAGTTACTCCTAATTTTAAAGTATAAACTACACTTCCTTACAAAAATGATAGGCTATGACTATCCATTATGTAACACAGGGAATATATTTTTGGTAAATTTTTTATATATTAGTATTATTTGGATTATTTGGACTTTTGTCCTCATTTTTATTGTTATCTGTACAACGTTTTGACCGATGTGTTCTCTTGCTTTTTTCAGGTATTTCTTGTCAGACTCTGGAACCTTCTTGTCATAATCGAGAACCATCACGGAACTTTGAACCTAATCCTTTATTCAGTCCACGGGGGTATCCTGTTCTTATTCCACTAAACATAGCTGGGTGAGAGGGGTTAAGCTGTGTTAATTATTATTCTATGTTACTGCTGCCCCTGACCAGGATTGAACCTGCATTCTAGAGATAACTGTCTCTCAGAATTGTCTTAACCTAACTCCTTTCTCCACCAGGCTATGTGTCCAATTGGATAATTTAGTGTGAATTTTGGGAACTTATAAACCTAATGTCTTGTTTTGCCTAGAATATCTACATATTCCCTTATGTATGATTTTATTTACCTTGATATATTATGCAGTACATGTTGGCCTACCAAACACACTTGGTTGCATTTCTGTTGCAAATTTTCTCTTCATAGATTGCTCAGATTGCATCAACATAAGCCATGTTTAAGAAATGGAACAACCAATATACAACCCTTTTGGCTTGGGCTTTAGAATACACCAACTGCACCTCTGCAGAGGGGTAAAACTCTCCGATTGGGCCACCTGTTGGCTGTGGGTGGCAACTCATGATGCTTATTGATGGAACACTGGTGGCTGTGCAGTTCATGACACGCAATACTCCATTTTTGTCTTTACTTAGGCTAGACAGGCGAGCGGAGAGGCCCCTCCAATCAATCAGCTGGTTAAATCATGCCCTAGCATCTATATGATTGTCCCAACACTATTGCACTCTTGGCAAGCCCCAACCCTTATTATTATATATGTGCTAGAAGGTGGTGGCTGAGTGTCTTCCTATTAGATATGACATTAAACCAATGATGAGGTTCCAATTCTGGAGGTCTTGGTAATGTGGGGCACCCCTTTATCCCATTTCTTCTAGGTCCACCCAGATCCGGAGTGGTAGTACCTGTTAGGGTCCCATCTATGGGTAAAAAGAAAAAAATGTGTTTATAAAAAAAATTAAGTACCTATCAAGAATGAGTCTATTTTAAACTTTGTCAGCATTAAATGACCCACTGAGGTTGATATGCCATATAAAAAAAAACAAAAAAAACTATTGATAATGTTTTTAGTAATCTTGGAAGCCAATATGTATGGATAAATTAAAAATTGTTCATAATAGATAGAATATTTGAAGCAACAAGGGTGAGTCAAAAAGTAATGCCATTTTCTTTATTTCATATGACATTTTTTTTATAAAACTAAGGCCTAGATTGAGACCCTAACAAGGCTCAGAGCAAGAATCCAACGAGTAAGACCCAACTTGCCAATCAACAATGTTCTCCTTCTGTATAACAATACTTGACTACACACAGGCATCAGACAAGGAAGAAAATTGCCTCTTTTGTGTGGACAACTTTACCGCACCCTCCATACTAACCAGATTTAGTGCCTTCAGATTATTATCTCTTCAGCCCCATGAAAGAGAGTTTGAAAGGCAAACATTATTCCAGCGATGAGGAAGTGAAGTCTATAGGGAAGAAGTGGCTCACAGAACAGTCAACAGAATTTTATGGAGCAGGGATTTATGTTCTCATTTGAAGTTGGAACATTAAATGACCCACTGAAGTTGATATGCCGTAAAACAAACCAAACCAGACAACCAATATATTTCTTAGTAAAGCTTTATTGCTAACTTGGCTTCTGTTAACCTGACAAAATTTGGTTTGTCATTAAAGAAAAGAAGAAATATATTAAGAGTCTCCAAGATCAAGCAGATACTTCCTCTGAATAGATCTGTCACTCCTGCACTGTGATATGAAACCAACAGAGCCTGGTGATATCATGAGGTGCCTCCTGGGTTAGTGGTAATAGTGATCTAACCCCAGGGTCATCATCTGATAAAGGCTTTGTCAGAGATGCTGTTGCTATTTTGACGGTAATAGTCAAATGAATTACACACACACACACACACACACACATATATATACTAGCAGAGCTACCCAGCATTGCCCGAGATTTTAAAAAGTTAAAAATAAATCTCTTACCAATATCTATATATTGATTAATAAAAATTCTTTTTATACAGATTTTTTATTATCTTTTTATATTCTTGTTTTAAAGTTATTTATATTATCATTACCATTATTGTTTTTCTTTTTCTTTTAACTTTATTCTCTATTAAATTGTTTTAGTCTTAATGATTTTCTTAATTAATTTTTTAATCTATCAATTTGATTTACCCGTATTATACTTTTATTTAGCTTTTCTTATAGAAAATGAGAGGTAAAAAGATTCTTAACAAAAATAGTGTGTGGATTTTATTGAAATTTGGTCTTTGCTGGTCTCCACTAATTTTCCTTTATAAAAGGACATGCTCAGTTGTTGTACAAACAAACTTAGAGACATATAGACATACAGAATCTTTCTTTTGTATATATGTATATATTCACCAGACAATGAAAGTTATCAAATGTAAGTTAAATTCATTTAAATATCACCATAAAAGATGTAATCACCTTCATCTAGCGCAAACTGTGATCTTTACCTTGGCTTAAGTAACCATTCTTTGTATGAATAGGACTTGGGCAAATACAGGCATGTTAACAGAAAACCTAATATATATATATATATATATATATATATAGGAAGTACTATGAATCTGCTCATTCTCATGTATATGTATATTAAAGTACTTGTCATGCACATCTATTTGTAAGAAATCTGTGTAACTATCAGGAAAATGAACCATAGCTTTTGTGTCTTTGTAGTGCATCATGATAGCTGTAACAGTTTCTTTGGTGGGATTATATGCAAGAAGTATTTGTTCCATCTTTCCTCTGTGTATGGAGTAATATGCCTTGAAGAAATCTACAAACAAGAGTGTTGCCTTGATAGTTTTTGCATTTACTCCTTCCACTCACCTCCCATGACACAAACCATCCAAGTAAAAAGTAAAGATTCTGGGAACTACTGGAGAAGTAAGGATGAACTTATAAGTAATGTTCTCATGAGGACTCTTATACATGGACACACCAGGGTTGGCTAACCAGTAAAAGGTTATATTTGGACACAAGATGCCATGTGGAGGACCTGCCAGGTGTGATGACTGAGAGATAGATGTTGAGATAATCATTGCAATCCATCAGCACAACTTAATTATGATGATTGTGCGTATGTATATTAAAGTACTTATGAGTATAACTTATATTCAAATTCATAAGCATGTTTAGGTATTTACTCAACCCATTCACTACAGGTAGGATGTGACACAGTGAGAATCAAACTCACTATTCTGTGACAAGCTTGCTAATCATTTCACCATACGTGTGTGTATTGAAACTGTTTCTGTAAGAGTGACTATTACAAATTAGTATTTTCACCACAGGTAGGATATGACACAAGGTCACAAGTATGGGGCAGCCAGTGAGAATCAAACTCACTATTCAGTAGAAATGGTAGGGCCACTTTAGCTCAGTCAGTAAAGTGTCCGACTAGGAACCACAAGATTCCAGGTTCGATACCAGCCCTTGCCAACTCAGTGTATGAGTAGCACAGGGATCTGTGTGGTAAAGTGAGGAGCTGATGGAATGTATGGTGCTCCACCTCAGACACCAAAGCAATCTTGATCTAGCACTAGTGAAAAGGGGATAGACTCCATTGCTGTTTGTCTGATACCGACTTTAGTGAGAGTGACTATTACAAATTAGTATTTCCATCTCGGGTAGAATGTGACAAGGTTGCAAGTATGGGCATCCAATGAGAATCGAACTTGCTATTCAATAACAATGGATCTGTGAGAGTAGCTTGCTAATCATTACACCATGATGGGACACCCATATGCATGTGTATGTTTCTAATTGTGAGTAACCTGTTTCTGTGAGAGTAACTGTTATAAATTAGTATTTATATCCATGTACATGTAAAATATGTTGATTGTATTAGTAGTAGCAGTATCTCTCTTGAGACCATTTCCTTATGACAATAACTGTAACAGTGTGCTTTATATAAGGTGGGAAAAAAAGAGTAGAACTATAAGTGTCCATATGGCTGAATTGTTAGTGTTGATGACCATGGTCAACCAGGCAGTTGTGATTCAGCTGTCAGACCCTAGACTTATTTCATATAAATGCCCTTAGGAAATGTTATACACATTTCAATGCCATATCTTAATGCCAGTCATTTTCAGCCTCTCTTTTCATTGGTGTATCAAGTGGGACAGTGAAAGAGAAAGTGATGCTCACCAAAGAGAAAAATGTAATGCTGTCCAAGAAATCACAATAATCAAATTCATTCCAAGCCATCAGTACTCAAAAGGGGATTGACAGTGATTCAACTGTGTTTGTGTGTATGTATATATATATATATATATATATATATATATATAGATAATGGAGATTTGGTCTCTTTTTGTCTGTAACTGAAACTACATCACTGCTTATGTCACAGTATATTTTTTTTTAATTCTATGATAAAGAATCAAATTTTCACTAAAATTGTTATACTTATTCTCCTTTAGATGAATTTATGTTTAAAATATTTTTCCTAAAATATATTAGGGGAAATATTTTTTTTACTAGGTTTTACAACTTATTTCATTTTATAAAATCTGAACAAGATATAGATTACTAGTTCGATTTTTAAATTTTTCTCTAAAGATAAGAGTCTGAATAATTAAATCAAAATTTTTAGAAATGTTTTGGGTTCCTACTGTCATAAAACAAAACAAATATCTCAGTGAGTGGAGTTCATATGATGCTTTTTAAGTAATTTTTTTTTTTTCAATATCAAACATTTTATTTTATTTATTTTATTTTTCCCATCCCCTCAGGCAATATCTTTCAAAAATGTATTTTTTTATACTGCCCTGAGGGCGTTTTTTTTTGCTAGTATATATATAAAAGAATTATGTATATTTCGGCAACAGATTCTCTTGTAGGCATGTTTTATTAAAAATCACAGACAAGGATTTAGTATTTAGCTTTTTATTCAGCTTTTCCTTTTGGTGAATTAGATGTTGCAATTGTGGTTGTAAGCAGTCTAAAAACCACCCAAAGGCTGTCTGTGTAGTCCAAGTACAGGTATTTTTGAGAAAACCTTGGTCATTTTCCTTATGCTAAAGAACCCAGTCTGCCATACTAGCTTGGGAGAGAAGAGATAGATTCATATCTTTTTCAAAGGCATTATCACAAATTGAAATGCAGACAGCTTCTTCCAGTATTTGAACTCGAATTGCCAATTCAATTTCCCATGACAATATCCATTATGTAAAGCATGCTTCCCCAGGTATATTTTATAGGTTTTAAACTTTTGAAAACCTCAACTCAAACTTTTGTTCAATCCATATGGTAGGTAGTTCTTATTCCCCCCCCCATCCATGTTTTATGTATGAGTTGTATCTATAATGACATAAGTCTCAAACTGAGATTGTAAATTGGAGGCATGTGGTGTAATGGTTAAAGTCGTAGGAAATGGACTCATGGACCCGGTTCAAATCCTGGATATGGCTGTTTGCATTTTCACATAGTGCTAATACCCTAGGTAAACGTATGCATCCAACTACTCTCCCTCCAGCTATGGGTAAATAGTAGGGCAGACTGGGCTCTTTAACCTTGGCTAAGTAATCAGGAGAAAGAAAACTAAATTCAAACTTGTCTAACTCCGCTTAAGAAATTTGCCTTGTGTCACATCCTGCTCATGTAGTAAATATGTAAATCAACAGTTTAAAACTGATTCGAAGCAACATTTCCACCCCCCTCTCTCTCTCTCTCTCTCTCTCTCTCTCTCTCTCTCTCTCTCTCTCTCTCTAAAATCAATTTCCTTTGCATTATATTGTAGAAAATGGATTATTTGTCAAGAACAAAAATTAACCAAGAGAATTATATCTCTTACACTTGATCTCCTTTCATTGGAAATAATTTGTCAAGTGAGATTCAAGAAAGATAAATTGAATCTTTTAGATTTTAATTAATATTGCTACTAGAATAGAAAAATAACAATGAAACATTCTGCTTAACTACTCAAAAAAATGCTAATGCTAAAACTATTTCTTGCATATAATTGGTTTGTATTTGCAAATAATACAGTTGGCAAAATAAAGGCAAGAATATCATTTTGATTATTTTTCTATTTTGGCAAACATTTCAGGTTAAAGTTTAAAATGAGAATGTTAAATTTTCTTTATTTTTTATGAAAATTTATATGGAAATTCTGATTAATTGATAGATTGATTAGTTGATTTTTAATGACATGTCAACCCATCTGTGGTTACTTTATGCCGAGATTTCATAGAATCACTTACATTGTACATTTATATTTATATTTAGCTGTTTCAGAGTTTTGTCGGGTTTTTTTTCTTAATATATTTGTTGCGTTATCATTTTGTGTCTGTTTTCCTTAATGATCAGATAAAAAAGACCAAGATATCTTTTGTTGTTGGACATTTTGGTGTCTACTTGGTTTACGGTAGAAATCTTGTAATCCAGTTCTACCTTTTTTCTCTTCTTTCTGCTTGTTTCAGGGTTGATGGATAATGAGATGGCCCCACTTACACCAATCAGGGATGTACGAATAATAGTTTTATTTACTGTTCATTGGTTGTAGGGCTAAGAGTATTTTTGAAAATATATTAAAAATCCTCTGGGATTGTATTATTATAATTACTTTGTATGGTAATATAAAAATAACAATGAATGCTATGCTAAAACTATTTCTTGCATCTAATTGGTTTGTTTACATTCATAATTTTTGGTATAATTCTGTTTCTCTCAAGGATAACATGTTATCTATGTCAACACTATTAAATAGTTCCTTCCTATATTTTGCATTAAAAAAATATTGTCTAATGAAAACTAAATCTCTGCTTTCTATTTAGGGTGTTTTACATGCATCAAGGGCCGGTTTAGCTCAGTTGGTAGAGCAGTCAACTAGAAACCACATGGTTCTGGGTTTGATACCAGTCCTCACCAACTGAATGTATGAATAGCACAGGGATCTGTGTGGTAAAGTAAGGAGCTAATGGTAGGTGTGGCACTCCACTTCAGGTGCTAAAATAATTTTTTTGGTCTAGTACTTGTAAAAAGGGGATAGACTCCCTCACTTTCTGGCTGATACCGACTTACTTACATGCTATAAACTGTGGCTGTTCATCTTATTTGAGAATAAAGGACTGCATAAAGAGAAAGTGACTTGTTCCTTTCTGGACTGTCTGAAAACTGGTTTCCATTTTCTTAGGGTGGGTTTTATCAGGAAGAGTTTATTATGTATATTTTTATTTAAACGTTGTTGTCATTTTGTAAAAAATATTTGTTGAATTTGGGTTTTCAAGTTAATATTACACAATGGATATAGCCTATCGTTTTCAGCAAGTAGTGTAGGGTAATTTGAAAAAACGGTAAGCTGTAAAAATACAGTATCGAAGTCATCGAGTTTCATTGTTAAAGTGTCAACTTAAGTTCATCTGGAATGGGACTCATTGGCTTAGAGAGTCACATAATCAGGGAACACTGGGAAAGTAGAACTAGAAGTTAGGAATATGAGTTAGTGGCCCCTTAGGGCAGGGCATGTCTTTCATCTCTGCTGCTCCCCCACAGGTGTTCAAGATGACAGTACATCGAGGGAATAAATATTCAGGGGAATAAAAAATGTGTACACAAGAAAATGTCTCTGTGTTATAATTACTAGAACAAAATTGAAACCACATAGGGATATCCCCAGAAACAGTGAGATGACCAAAAGAGAACCGTGATAAGAAGAACCGACACCCAATGGAGGATGGAAAACAGACACACTCAATAGAGTTTGCATTGATCCAGAAACTCTAAAAAGAAAAAGTAATGTCTCCTATTTAAAATATTAAATGCAAAAAAAAAATCCATGCTGTTATCATTTAAATAGTTTTTTTTTTTTAATTATTTTCATGAATATAAATCAAAACTTAATCATTTTTTGCTCAAAAAGCAAGATCTAATGATAGGGAATATATATATTATATATATATATATATATATATATATATGAGTAAAGAAATAACAAAAGACTTAGAGATTTAGCTTATAGTCTATTTCAGGGAGCTTAGACTATAATGCTAAATCTCTAAGTCTTTTGTTATTTCTTTACTCATATATTTGCTCTGTTACTCTAACATTAAGAGCACACATTGAGCTCTCAAACTGCGACTTGGTTTTGTTTAAATAAAACTCTTGTCGTAAGGAAGATTTCTTCTCTGGACTTTTGGATTATATATATATATATATATATATATACACACTTTGTCATCCTTTGATTTATTTTTGTAGTTTCCTCTGGACATACAAACATACATACAACTGCCCTTTATATGTGTATAGATGTTATCAGTAATATTTAGCATACAGCTGGGACCATTTATCTATATAAATATTGTGAAAGAAATGTAAATATTGTTTTTGTATCATAAGAGCTTCACAACATTAGTGTATGGAATTTTGACTTTGTTTAAATCCAATTTTTCTGCCAAATTAGCTTTTCCATTTTATTTTATTCCAATGTGGCTTGGGATCCAGCATACCAGAATTTGAGTTCAATATGGATTCCACCCTATCCAGAAGATTAATTATTTTGAAATTCTGAGTTACTTAGCCAATTTTCTCTTTTCTTTATGTAACGGCAGAGATTATTATTTATTAGAGGAGGTGAAATAAATTCTTTAAAAAAAGAAAAAACACGTCAACGCCTGAAATTTCAATAAACAATAGATTTATAATTTAATCTCAACAAAATTCTCTCAAGATGAGGAACATTAGTAAAAAAATTTTAAATATGTAAATTAAAATTAAATGAAAATAACCAAAATTTGCTGATAGAATAATATTTATATTACATAAATTATATTAACAATATTTATATTGCATGTGTATAATATAATATTTAATAATTTGAAGTTAAAATATGTAAATTAAATATGTAAATTGATGTAAATATTTGATATCCTTTAAGTATTCACTTTCCTTCTGATACTTTGGCAATGAGAAATACATTTATGTCTATTCCTATATATATTATTTTCTCTAATATATATAATATATCATTATATTATATATATATATATATATATATATATATATATATATATATATATATATCTATATATTATATATATTATATATATATATATTATATATATATATATATATATATATATATATATATATTATATATATATATATATAATATATATAACAATATATTACATCACACCTACTGTTTATTTTAAAAATAATACTGACAAAATTTACTAATTAATATGTATATATATATATATATATATATATATATATATATAGTCAGTATTTAAAAAATAGTGATAATAATGATCAGTTGGAACGATATCACACACCAGATCACAGAATAAAGGAAGGAGAAGAACTTGAAAAATATCTGGCTGTTGTTAGAGGGTTAAAGATAGTTGTGGAATATGAATGTGACAGTAATACCAATCATAGTTGGAGCACTCAGAACAATCCCATGCCAAATTATTTAAAGCTTTTTTTTCTTAACGGTAAGGGTTTACTAATAGGATTAGTGTATATATATATATATATATATATATATATATATACATACACACACATACATTAAATGGTAGCAGAGAGTAGTTGGTTAGGATAGATGTTGCAACAAAGTCATCACAGGGAGAGCTGATGAGCTAAGTAATCTCATGTAGTAAAAGCATTTATATATAGGAGCTTATGTTTCAGTTAGCTTGGTGTGACACTGTCCAAATCATAAGGAAAAATGTAGATAGGTAGATAGGTTGTTAAAATGGTATAGATTCATAGATTGTTCTATTTCTTGTCAGCTAGTGACCTCAATCCACATCATCCAGCAGTCTGTATCTTTCTGGTTTGTTGTGAAAAGAAAATCAAGTTTGTGTCTGGTAACATCAATCAACATTGAAATAAAAAAAATTTAAAAAAAAAAGAGATCAGAATTTCAAAATCCAGCTTTTAAGTCAACTAAGCTCTTTCCATTTGCACGATATGTGTGGAACAATTTTCTGAAATCCTCCTTTTGTCAACAAATCCCTATACTTGTAAAATCTATAACAACAACTATGTAATGTAAATACAGTCTGTTAGCAATTGTCCTTATCTATATATCTTTGATTATTCTCCTGAAAGTAATATCTGTCAGGTGATAACTCCTTTATTAACAACAGGAGACATATGCAATTATATACACACATGTAGAGTAACTCTGTCTACAGAATGCTACTATTCAAAATGGTCTCTATATTTATATACAAGCCATTATATAATTTTAAACATTTTAAGCTACCAAAACAAGCAAAACTACAGTGGTACTTTGACTTATGAGTGCTCCAACTTGGTCAATTTTTTGCTTTGTGTTGAGAGCTAAAATTTGAGTTACAAGCAAACTTCAGATATGCTTATTTTGATAAGTTCACTAAAAACATTTAAGTTTACAAATTTATTATGCTAAAGAATGTTTATAAAAATAATGAACATTAAATCATATTACAGCACATAATTAATTACATTCTATTTTGTTATGTCTTTATATAATACAGTCCTAGTTTTCTTATTTAAAAAAATGTAACAAAAAAATTAGGGTGATTTTGTAGGGACTGGGATGTATTAATGGCATTTTAGTTTATGACTGCCCATTAAGTGGGGGGCTTTGCCTCCCCCTAACTATAAGTAAGTGACTCATATTCTTTATGAGCTATTTCTCAATTTCAAAGGACTTTAGTACTGTTTTTCATTTATGTTATGTTCCACATGCTCAGATAATAAAGTCTGTATTGTTGTTATGTTGTACTTCTTTGTTCAAATTTATTTATGTATATATTCACCTATGATGTGAGGTTATTCTGAGCCTTCTAACATATTATAAGAATCACACATTTAATTCTTATAGCACAAATAAAATTGCTAGAAGTTTTTACATATATGAGAATTTTATTCATTTTTTTCTGTGATCTTCTTTTTCAAAATAAAAAAAAATCAATTTCTCTTAATTTTTTAGATGAGTCTTGATAATTTGTATTATTTAGACTATTGTCCTCATCTTTATTATTATCTGTACAACGTTTCCGCTGATGTGCCCTCCAGCCTTATTCAGGTATTTATTTAATTTCTTTGTATATTGTCATATAGTACCTGAATAATGAGGATGGAAAAGAAGGCTCCCGAGTTCAAGAAGAAATACCTGAAGAAGACCAAAGGGCACATCGGCCAAAACGTTGTACAGATAACAATAAAGATGGGGACCATAGTCTGAATAATCCAAATAATACTAAAGAAAATCAAGTCAAAAATATTTAGATCTATATAATTTAATTATAAATAACTATAAATTAATAATAAATTAAAAAGAATAAATTAAGCTACTTGAAAGCATCGACACTTTTGAAAATACTAACCAATTCCAGTCATTGAATAATTTTCAGAATTTCTTTTTTTTATTTAATTCCAACAATCTAGAATATTTAATTGCAATGCAGACTTGATGTTGTTTGTGTTTCTATTGCCAATAAAATGCAGGCCACTTTGATTGGTGATGCATAAGTTAGATGATGTTTCATAGTTTCTTAAACTCTAAAAAAACAAAAAGCAAGTAATAATGAACTACTTGGAAATGTATGCAGACTAATTGCTATGTGAACATTAACTGTGCCATACTGCATGATTGCATCAATGATTTTAAGTCTATCTATGCGTCTCTTTGAATTTGGATTTATTTTTCTGTTCATGTCTTTATTATAAAACTGTTGACAATTCTATTGAAAGCATTTGAAGTGTGTGTGTGTGTGTGTGCACATTAGTGATTTAAAAAAAATTGATGAATGGGTTTATCTATGTATATTCATATCTATCTATTACTTGAACTATATATATATAGGTTATTTTTGCATTGATGATATTGATCTCATATTGGGGAAAACTTGAAATTCATAGTCAAGGTTAATGTTGATATGTGTGTGCATATATATATATATATAAGTCGATTTGTTTACACTTTACATTTAAACCGATATGCACGCTTAATTCATTTAATTATAATTAATTAACAAATTAGGTATGACTTTAATTAAGCACATAATCTGCCAAAATTATCAGCCTTCGCCATTTCAAACACATTGTTTGTTCACTTCATACTGTCATGCTATAAGTCACCCAAAAAGTGCGAAAATATATATCAGTTTAAAATAAACGAGAAATTCTGGGGAAGCCTGCTAGTATAATGGTTAGAGTGTCCGTATGTCAGCCTGACAGGTAGGGTTCGAATCACTTAGAAAGCATTGTCCTGTTTATAGCTCAGCTGATGAGGCCTAATAGGCTGAAATGTACATACTGAGATCGACTTTTTCTTGATTTGTTTACGCTTTACATTTAAACCAATAAGCGCCTAATTCATTTAATTATAATTAATTAATTAACAAATAAGGTATGACTTTAATTAAGCACATAATCTCCCAAAAATTGTCGGCCTTTGCCATTTCAAATACATTGTTTGTTCACTTCATATATATAAGTATATAGTTTTTGTGTGTCTGCATGTATATAATGTATGTATATATATATATATATATTGTGTGTGTATGTATATGTATATATAGATAGACATTGATAATATGTATGTATATATATATATATATATATATATATATATATATATATATATATGTATAGTCATTCACATACAGTCCTGTTTTGCCATTTCGTGGCTCATTAATGTGACTAAACAAGCTTCAGGCTGGGTTCATATATATATATATATATACACACACACACACACACACACACACCAACCAACCAACCCCTCCGCACGAGCAGGATGTGACGCAAGGTCAATTTCTTAAGCAGAGTTTAAAAGGTTTGAATTCAGAGTTTTCTTTCTCCTAGACTGGTTACCTAGCCATGGTTAAAGAATCCAGTCTGCCCTACTATTTATCCATAGCTGGAGAGAGAATTGGATTCATACCTTTTCCAAGGGTATTAGCGCCATGGGAAATGCCAACAGCTTTATCCAAGAATTGAACTCGCATTGACGAGTTCATTTCCTACGACTCTAATCATTAGATCACGCGCCTCCATGTGTGTGTATGTGTGTGTGTGTGTATATATATATATATATATATATATATATATATATATTATGTGTGTGTATTTTGCTATCCATCCAAAAGAATGGTGCTAATTTTTCAGAAGGAAACAAGTTGTACAGAAACAAACCAATGTTCTTGACATATCCTCTTGATCTAAACAACAAGGTGTGATTCAAGGCAGTTAGTGCAGGATAAGTTGCAATGAAGGATGTGACCAAGCATCATTGCAAGAAATGCTCTGAAGCTTATTGGCACATAAATTCAAGATGCCAATTTAACACATAATACGCTTCATCCAGTCTTTTTCCATTTTCCCCCAAAAGGCATATACATATATTACTATACTAAAGCTGGGCAAATCAATGTTAGTCTCCTAAAGGCTTTTTTTACTGTTTAGTTTAATGACACGAAAATTATAATAAATTATTCCTTAGTTCTAGGATTGAGTTATGTTTGAAAAAACTATATTTTAATCAGTTCTAATTAGTTGTAATTTGCAATTTAGTCAAAAATTGATCCATGTCTTACTTCACATTTTGCCTTTCACTTTCTCCCTCTCTATGTATATCTTGTTATAGATGTTAGTTTTTTCAGTGAAAATAGAGAGAGAAATGGGAGGGTTATGAAACATTTTTGTACATTAAGTTTCATAAGCAACCAGCCCAGCCAACATCTTGGCTCTTAATAAGTTTGAATTAGGTCAAACGTTCCCTTTCTTAGAAATCTTACAAGATGATTTTAATGTTCTTTTTTTTTAAATTCTCCGACCAAATTCATTTTTTTACAGATTAATTCGTTTTGCTAACTCACTTTTCCCCAATCCCAATTATCTACCCAGAGCTCAATGGGTGACCCAACAGGCCCTGTTTTGTCTATTATATATATATATATATATAATATGAAATATTCAACAAAACCCCTTTAAAACAACATGAGTATATGAGTATATAAAAATCTTAAAAAACTTTTAATTTTTGAAGTAAATTATTTCAATATTTGTAATTCTAAAGTAACATAAAAACATTAATGTAGTTGTTTGTAAACAAAACAAAGTCTCCACAAAGTATCTGATTGGAAAATATATTGAAAACCAAAAAAAAAGATGAGTATAATAGATAAAATGATTGCATTAAAGTTAATCAAAATAAGGGATGGTGTACTGGGTATGACAAAACACTCCATCTAATGTTGAAGTTCAATTCTGGAGCTCTGGGGAGTGTGGAGTACTCTTTTCATCATCATTACTCCAAGGTCCACCCTGACCCAGACTGGTAGTACCTGTTATGGTCCCATCTAAGTGTGAAATAAAAGAAAATGAGAACAAAAATATCTTCAATACCCATCAAAAATGAATAGAACAAAACATCTTCAGCATAAAATAACCCAACATGGGTTGACATGCTTGGAATATCCAAAACAGAAAGAAATAAGGGATGTTCTGATGATTTAAAATAAAGTTGAAATGATGGGTCTATGCTTGATATTATAGTGGTATCACATTCAAGAAACAATTATAGATTTAACAATCTTTTTGTGTTGTTCCTCTTTTAAATAAACAAGTACAAAATAAAAAAAACGGCCTCTGGCGATCTAAAAACAGATTTTTGAAACATATTGCCTGAGAGGTGGGAGTAAAAAATTCAATGTTAGCGAGTTTGTACCCTAAGTAAGTAAAATCATCAAATTCATTAAAGGATTAAAAAATAAAGCAATTTGAAATGTTATTTTAAATAAGTATTAAAATAAAACAAACTATATATAGATATATAATACCAGTCATGTATTTATTAAAACTTGTTTTAGAAAAAGAATGAGGACTGTCTAATGTTGCATGTTCAAATTTTGAGTGTATTTATTCTATGTTATGACGATTTTGGGTAATGTGACATAAGCAGTGACGTAATTTTTGTTACAGACAAAAACCAGAAGCGAATCTCCATTAGTGATAGATTTAGATTTCCAACGGCCTTTAATTGTAAGTACATTATATTTTTTTGAAATTTTATTTAAGTTATTAATGTTAGTTAAATCCATAGGCCGCCTGGTCTGGTGGAATAAGTAGAATACACCGACTGCACCTCTGCAGAGGAGTAAAATCCACCCCAATGGGGCCATTTGTTGGCATTGGGTGGCAACCCCTGATGCTTAAGGATGGAATCCTGGTGGCTGAGCAATCCATGACATGCAACTTTTCCCTTTGGCTATTACTTCGGCTATATGGCTTGGGTTGATTGTCTGCTATCAATCGGCTAGTCACATCAAGCTCAAGCACCTATATGATTGTACCGACGCTATTGCCCTTATTGTAGACCCCTAATACTTTTTGATCATATATGTACTATAAGGCAGTGGCTGATGATCTTATTGTCCTGGGTATGACATTAAACTGCTTCTGATGGTGATGTTTCAATTTAGAGCTTTGGAGTATTATATTTACTATAGAGATGTTACTGCCTAAGTATCTAAATTGTTCTACCGACTTCCAGGCCGTTGTCATATCAGTGCTGCTGTATGGCTGCACCACCTGGACCCTAACTAAGTGACTAGAGAATAAACTAGATGGGAGCTGTACAAGAATGCTGCGGGTGATCCTGAACAAGACGTGGAAACAACACCCTACGAGAAAACAGATGTACAGTAACCTGCCACATATCACCCAAACCATCCGGACAACACACACGGGACACTGCTGGAGAAGCAAGGACGAACTCATAAGCGACATCCTCCTGTGGAAGCCAACACATGGGCATGCCAGTGTGGGCCGACCAGCAAAGACGTACATTGATCAGCTCTGTGCGGATACAGGATGCTACATAGAGGACCTCCCGAGAATGATGAGCGATAGGGACGGATGGAGAGAGATTGTCATGGATATCCGTGCTGACAGCGCGACATGATGATGATGATATATAAGGGGTGTACTTATTTTTAAACTGATACATATTTCTTATTATACAAAACAATAATCTTCTTGATTGTATAATGTTCCATTAGAAATAATAATATCCTGGGATGTTTCGTTTTGAAGAAAATTAACATTTTCTTATAAATACTCCAATTATAATTATAGATTTAGAGCTTTGGAGTGTGGACAACTCCTTCATCGCAATTACTGGGTTAAATGGAAAAAAAATGAGTTCTAAAAGTTAGGCATAAAGTGTATGAAAGTGTATAGTAATTTTATTGAATATGTCAGGTGTGTTGATTACAAGCTTACCTGATGATCATAAGGATGAATCTTGAAGACATACATTTTTACCTGGCATACATATTTTATAATTGATAATATATGGTTATACATACATACATACATACTGTAGTGACAATTAAAATCCACAAAGTAAATAAAGATAAAAACTTAAATACTTTCAGATTTTTTGCACTAAAAACATGTAAAAGTACTCAATAAAAACAGCCAAATATACAAGTAAAAGCAAATCTATGAGATCCACGAGAAACACCAGTCAGTGTGTTTTAAACCATTTGCTTTTAACATATATATATATATATATATATATACTAAATCATTAACCCACAAATGTGTAATTATTGTATAAGCTGATATCCTCCATGTTAAAGCAATATTTTATCCCTCATTCTCACCATTTAACACATTTTGATGCCATCATTTAGCTGCCCATCATTATGTCATAATTTGCCATAATTTTCTTGTTCTAATTTCTAACCAATGGAATGAAATAGGCTTTTGGCAATTTCTAATAATTTCTACCTCCTCCTACTTCTCACCATATAAACAAATTGTTTTGCTAAATCTGTGATGCCATCTAAGAGTGTTTCAGATATTTAGAGGTAAAACTCCCTTATATCAAATTAAATGGAGGCTCATGGACAATGGTTAGTTGTAGGAAATGGACTCATCAACCAGTTCAAATCCTAGACAAGGCTGTTTACATTTCACCTAGTGCTAATATATTTGAGAAAGGTATGCATCCAGCTACTCTCCCTTCAGCTATGGGTAAATAGTAGGGAAGACTGGGGTCTTTAACCGTGGCTAGGTAACCAGTCTAGGAGAAGGAAAACTCTGAATTCAAACCTGTTAAACTACATTTAAGAAATCGACCCAGTGTCACATCCTGCTCATGTGGAGGGGTTGGTAAATACATATATTCTTACTGTTGGAATTTGATTCTTGAGTTTTAAGGACTGGCAGTACTAGTGCTACTATTATATAAAGAAAACAGAAGTACTGGTTCTGCCATTGTCATTTGTCAACAGAAAGAAATTGACCTTGTGTTGCAGCCTGCTCATGTGGAGGGGTTGGTAGATATATATCAAATTAAATTAACTATTTATCAATTACTTTTTTCTTTGATATTTACTAATTGAGAGAAAAAAAAAAAAATATGCCAAAAATTATTAATGATAGAGTGTCCAACTATAAACTACAAGGTTCCAGATTCAATACTGGCCCTTGCCAACTCAGCACATGTGTAGCACATGCATCTTTACAATCAAGTGAGGAGTTAATGGTAGGTGTGGTGCTCTAACTCAGATGCCAAAACAATCTCCTTGGTCTAGCACAAGTGAAAAAGGGATAGACTCCCTCACTGTCTGGCTGATACAGATGATAAACCACTCTGTTGATTTATTAAAGTAGAGTAATAAAATATTCAATCCAGTCATTCTGTCTTGGTTTTGTGAATGAAGATTATGAGGATAATCCATGTTGATTGCAGCCAATTTTGTGGCTGATAAGGATAGTAACTGCAGCTGAAGGTCTAGTCAGGATTTCATTGAATTGCATTGTGATTCTTTCTCATAATACAGTGCATACATGCTTATAACTCCAAAGTACATTCATTGTAAGTAATTACTCCTTATGTCCCCTAGCATTAAATAGGAAAACTGTAGCAAGTAAGGAATGTTGTAAATAAATAGTAAAGTCCTTGGGGCGGCCTAAAGTTGGTATCAGCCAGACAGAGAGGGAGTCTATCCCCTTTTTGCTAGCGCTAGACCAAGGAGATTGATTTTTCATCTGAAGCGGGACACCAGACCTACCATCAGCTCCACACTTTACCACACAGATTCCTGTGTTACTCATACGCTGAGTTGACAAGGTCCTGTATCGAACCCGGAATCTTGTGTTCCTAGTCAGATGCTCTGCTGACTGAGCTAAACCGGCCCTTTGTTGTAATCCCACAATATTTACAAACTATTTCAATTGCACATTTTGTGTTTTTCTGTTAACCACTTAAGGGCTTGGATCTGTAATTCCTTTTATAGTCCTTGATAGGGATAAAATCCTGTCTATTATTATTGATATGGTTATTTAGTTGTAACTTCACCACAATGTTGGTAGCTTCTGAATTGATGTCTTTCGCCTTGCACTCAGGGGTCTGACTGATAAAAGTTAACATTAAAGAATATGAATTTAATACAGAACATAATTTCTCTAAATCTGGATTGCAATATACACACTTACCACAAAAAACCTCAGAATGCAAACCACATTGTCAGCTTGAGTTCCTGACTGCATCTCTGTAGAGGAGTAATACCTTCTTCCCAATGACTGAACAGTCCATGACCTGGATACTATATGGTCCAATAACATGCAACACTCCACTTCAGCCAGTCAGAGAGGCCCCATCCAATCAATTAGTTGGTCATGTCAAGCCCTAGCACCTGTATAATTAAGTCCTGACTGTATATTTAAAATTGCAATCTATTCCCCTTCCTTCTCATTCATCTTTGAAAATTTCTTGTTTACTTTCTTAGCCCTATGTAAGTTTCTTCTTCACCTCATTGTCATTGGAGTCCTGCCATCCTCTGAGTGCCCTCTACATAGATCCAAGCTAAAGATGAAAATACCAAGCTTTTCCAGTCAGGGCTCAGGGATTACTTGCCTGGTCTTTAAACTACTTGCATTGTTATGTTGAATAAGCGCATAACTCATGTTTGAGGAAGCTTTCCTCAAACTTTTGATTATATGTTTGCATAGGTGTCAGAATTGTTAATGAAACACTAACAGCAGCTTTAACTACAGAACATTGCTGAACCATGGCTCATCCACCCTGAAGTCCTGACCTGGCACCCTCAGATTTTCATCTATTTGGGTTGGAAGGACTGGAATCGAACTGAAAACCTTGCAATTCTTTGGTGAGTGCTCTACTGATTGATCTAAACTGGAGCCTATATATATATATATATGTGTGTGTGTGCTTATATATATACATACATATGTGTGTGTGTGTGCTTATATATATACATACATATACATGTGTGTGTGTGTGTGTATATACATACATGTGTGTGTGTGCTTATATATATACATACATATACATGTATGTGTGTGTGTATGTATAATACATATACGTGTGTGTGTGTATATATATACATATATATATATACATACATATATATATATACATGTGTGTGTGTGTGCTTATATATATATACATATACATATGTGTGTATATATACATGTGTGTGTGTGCTTATATATATACATACATATATATATATATATATATACATGTGTGTGTATATATATATATATATATATATATATATATATATATATATATTGTGTGTATATATTATATATATATATATATATATATATATACGTGTGTGTATGTGCGAGAGTATGTGCATGCTTGTGTGTATATATATATATATACACGTATTGTGTATGTGCGAGAGTATGTGCATGCTTGTGTGTATATATATATATATATATATATATATATGTGAGTATGTGTATGCTTGTGTGTATATATATATATATATATATATATGTGTAAAATATTGCTATGACACAAATCATCAGATGCTTTTCTGTACAGATCAGATTACCCAAGCTGGGCTATTCATGTGTTGAGTTGGCAGGGACCAGTATCAAACTTGAATCTACTGTAATCCCATTTATTTCATTGAATTCCCAAGAAAACATTTAAAGATTCAATCCCTTTAGCTTCGTAAAATTCATTCTATTTGTTTTTGTAATATTCCCTTACATTCTTATTTTGCTGTTATCTTTAAAAGGGAAATATGTTTATAGGTTTATAATAATTTCATTTTGCATTTTATTATAAACTTGTGTGTCCATTATATAAAATTTGCTGAATTTGTCGGCTTTTAGATAGATTTTGCTAGATGCTTTGATTTTTAAAAAAATGTCATTTGAGTCTTTCCTGGATCGAGTTGAGGATTTCAGTAAACTTTACCTTATTTACAATATCAAACATATTCCTCTCAAATTGCTGCACTGGTGGGTGGGATACTTTTTTTTCATTAAAGCCATCCATATTTTTAGTTTTCTTTTTTTTTCCTTTTTCTTTACTGCTGTCAAAAAATATTTCCCATCTCATCTTTTTTTAATAGGCTTTCTATTTTTTCTGTTAGAATTAATCTAACTATATATGGCTAGATAAAAAAAAAACAGGTACATCTCCCCAAATAAAATGGTAGTTATAAAGAAAGCTTGGAGGAGGAGGTGAGTGGAAATAAATCTGGGTCATGACTGGAGGAAAATCTATGTATTCTGAAGTTCAAGGATACTAATGAATTGTTAAACATTAAAAGCAAGATGCAAACATGAAGGTAAACTCCTACTATGCCATTTGCCTCCAGACTGGCCTTTTTACATACTCTCTCTCTCTCTCTCTTTCTTATAAGCGTTTACAATCATGGCTATTGTTCTCTTTGTTTCTTTTTCTTTTCTCTGGGGCTTTAGAATACATTCACTACACCTCTGCAGAGGAGTAACCCCCCCCCCCAATTGAGCCACCTATTGGCTTAAGGACGAAGTCAAGGTGGATGAGCAGTCTATGACATGCAACACTCCCCACTGGCCCTTACTTAGGCTAGATGAGCTGTCAGAAATGTTCTCTCTGATCTGGTCTCGTCAAACCCTAGCACCCCAACCCTATTGCCCTTATGGCAAGCCCCAACCCTTTTTATCATATATTCACTAGAAGGTGGTGACTGAGGGTCTTCATGTCCCGGGAATCACGTTAAACTCTATCTGATTGTGAGGTTCCAGTTCTGGAGAATGTGGAGCACCCCTCCATCACTATTGCTCCAAAGAGTGGTAGTACCTGTTAGTGTCCCATCTATGGGTTAAATAGAATAAGAATTGTTTAAAAAATTTTTTCTATCAAACTAAAGCTTATAACAAACTTGAACCTTACCCTATAAACTTATCCCTTAAAGTGATTTCCAATCCACTTAGCAACAAACAACTGCAAACAACCTACTGTCAAAATCAATAAAAATCCTTGAAAAAAAGACATAACAATATATTTTACCTTCTCTCACAACCTACCACTTGGCATAAAATAACCCTGTAGGGGTTGACCTGCCATTTAATTCAATCAATCAATCATCTTTTGGACTAATCATCCTCATCAGGTCATACTGGCAGGACAGATGAACATAACTTTCTTGCCATCCGTCTCTATGTGTCATCACCCCTGAAAGGTCCTCCGCACACCATCCAGAATTTTCATAGAGCTGATTAAGGTACATTTTTGGCTTATACTGTCCATAGATTAAATAGTGCCACAACTGTTATTTTACAAGATTGGCTTTAGCATTAAATAAACTATGAAGGGTGATATGCCATTAAACAAAGAAACCAAACCAAACCCTTTTCTTTTTGGTGAGAACAATGCCAATCATTACAAAAACGAGGAAATTGCCCCCTAATCACTGTCTGATGTTCATGGATCTCCTGTTTGAAACACTGAGTTCCAGTGTGAAAAATCCTGATTTGATATTTTAATATTTGAGTTTTCATTATTGCTTTCATTTTGTACATTAAAACTTTTAAATCTTCTTAGAGTTAGAATTTTTTACTCCTCTTATTTTAGTATCTATGAAATTTGGCTGAAAAGTTCATAGGCTGACCAAGATACTCTGATGAAATGTAACCAAATGAGGTTTATTTTTCAACATAATGCTCCTCCCACATTTTTTCTATTGGTGTTACAGAGTTTGGATCCCATTGGTCAAAAAGGTAATCAACAGTAGATATGACATCATATTATGAACTTTTCAGCCCACCCTTGTCTATACATGAGAGAGAGAGGGAGAAACGTAAACATCTGCATAAATGTGTATGTGAATCCCTGTTATATTTCTGATATATATATATATATATTTAGTATTCAATTGCCACTTTAACTTTTCCATCCCAGTGCATTAGTAAATAATTAAAAGTGCTCAATATATTAAAAACACAGAACAGTAATAATACTAATAATATTATTATTTGAAGAAAAATAAAGTGTATATCATGGTTTCAATCAAAAATCATTTAAATTTGATAATAATATTATTAGTATTATATATATATATATATATATATATTCTAAAATCTTAAAACACAAACCATTTTTCTGATTCTTCTAAATTTCATACATTATCAGACAAGCAATGTAAAATGCATTCTCATTATCCACTTGATGATTGCAGTCACACAAACTTAGAGTATCAGAAATAGTTGTGGTTCTATTATTTTAGAATTTGGTCTACCATTAAGATATTGAACACTCTTTTTAGTTTTTATACTCCTCACTATTTAAATTTATTTTTTCTTTGATTCAAAGCAACTTTATTAATATATATATATATATATATATATATATATATATATATATTCTTGTGAAAGAAGATCTCACCACATGAACATCTCACGAGATACAAATGCCAGACTGGCTACTTTTTACTACACTTCCTTTTGAAGATTATGTGAAACAGATGAAACTTAAGTAACAGAAATATAGTATCCATAATTTTATAATTTTAGGTTTTATACCTGTGCTGCTACAAAAGCACCGATCACTCTTTCTATGCATATACCTTTCTTATTTGCAGTCATTCATTTTATATACATATATATATATATATATATTTGCAGACTCTCACAAAAAAAAAATTACCCACAGTTTTGGAATAATATTAAAACAACAATGTTCAACAGTACAGTAGAGAACTCAGTACAATTAACGTAAAGAAAACCAACAAAAATTGTGAGCAATTATTGACTTACAATTATTAAACTCCACTTAATAATTGGCCTTGTATCACATCCTCATGTGGGGAAATTTATAAATACATATATGTATATGTGTATATATCCAGTTTTGATGATATAATTTTTCTTCTCACTGATTTGTATTTTCACAGGGACATGCATGCTCGCAATTTAAAGAAATTTTATGGGTTGCATGTGTTCATATTCTTGTCTGTGACATTGAAGTTTTTGAATTTTATTTCTTTACTTGTAAATAGGCATGTTCTAATTTCATCTATGTTATGTTGTCTGGGTTTTGCATGCATATATATGTGCACAGAAAGGAAGCGCGTGGTGTAATGGTTTAAGTCATAGGAAATGGACTCGTCACCCCGAGTTCAAATCCTGGATGTGGTAATTGCATTTCACAGCGCTAATACCCTTGGAAAAGGTATAAATCCTACTCTCCCTCCAGCTATGGGTAAATAGTAGGGTAGACTGGGCTCTTTAACCTTGGTTAGGCAACTGGTCTAGGAGAAGGAAAACTCTGAATTCAGACCTGTTGAACTCGGCTTAAGAAATTGACCTTGTGTCACATTCTGCTCATGCAGAGGGGTTGGTAAATATATATATATATATAATATGTGTGTGTGCTCATAAATGTTCTTATATTTCTTAAACTTATTTGCCTATTTGCATTTGCATATAATCTCTATCTCATATATATATATAAAGTTAAGAGTAAGGAAATGAATCCAATGGTATAAGTATAGATAAAAGGATATGAAAACACACAATGCTGTTAAATAAATACTTATATTATATATAATATATATATATATATATATATATATATATATATATATATGGGTAATTCCATGTCAAATCATCCAGATAAAAGTAAAATTGTCACCCACCTCCTTTAAGTTTTCTGAAATTTTGTACAAGTGTGGACTATGTTAAAATGATATTGAAAAAGTCTGGAATTTAACCAGTTTTAAGTTATTGATAATTTTTATTTTTTTCATAGCAAAGTTAATATCCCGATGTGGCACTACATCAATGAAATAATTTTTTTCTATTATTATTTTACATGTATTGAACATTATTTGTACCAAAAAGATAATTTGGTGTTTGCTCAGTACCGAAGCTACAACATAAGTTAAAATTTTGCAAATCGAAAATCCTCAATATCTTAAAATTAGTTCATTTTAAGATAGCATTTTTGCATTCCCCGGGAAAAATGCTTTTATAAACCAATTTTGAGGAGCAGGGAAACTCTAGAACTCATTTTACAGGCAATATTATATTGTGAAAATTGTTTTTTTTCAAGACCCCCCACCTCAAATTTGGAGAGCAAAAAATCGACATAACTCCACCAATTCTTGGGAATTGTCTAATCTTCCCATAGTCCACACATACACAAAATTTCAGAAAAATTGAAGTGGGTGGGTGACATGGTGTGGATGATTTGGCATGGAATTACCCATATATATATATATATATATATATAAAGTATGCATGTGTGTATGTCTCTCTGTATATATATAAGTTTGTGAGCATTTCTATATATGTGTGGAGAGTGTATATATATATATATATATATATATATGCATGCCTGTTTGAGTATGTAGGAGGGATATTATTTTGAAATGTGTTACTCTCAAGAATAAATACAATAACAATTACATTCAATTAACTACAACAAGTTG
>CM042151.1:26988008-26996433 GCA_023376005.1 Doryteuthis pealeii
AAGTCGTCGGGGCGGCCTAAAGTCGGTATCAGCCAGTCAGTGAGGGAGTCTATCCCCTTTTCAATAGCGCTAGACCAAGGAGATTGTTTTAGCGCCTGAGGTGGAGCGCCACACCTACCATCAGTTCTTTACTTTACCGCACAGATTCCTGTGCTACTCATACGCTGAGTTGGCGAGGACCGGTATCGAACTAGGAACCTTGTGGTTTTTAGCCAAACGCTCTACCGACTGAGCTAACCCGGCCCATATGATAATCTAATTATTTTAACGTTTGATATGTTTACTTAAGAGCTGTGTCAAAATAGTTCAATATGTAAAAAGTATAATAATCTTTATCTAACTCTCTCTCTTTTATTCTTTCCTCCTTTTCATCATAGATTGAAACAGATTAGTGTTATTGTTTTCAAGTTCTCACCCCCTCTCTCTATCTTTCTCCTATTCTCTTTCTTTCTTTTTTATTATATTTTTTCTGTGTAGCATTTCCATTCTTTCTTTATAATAAAAAGGAATGATCCATTATTTAGCTGAAATAACGACACTCATAAGAAATAAGGATTCGGTGGATAAACGACACCAGATAATCAGTATTTACATTTTTGCATTTCTTCTTGGGTGATTTGGTCAGTCTCATTTTTAACCAGAGGGTGTTGCAAGATTAAGGAACACCAGTATTAATATATAGATGACTAACTACTTAATAAAGTACTGGTTCTCTATGTGCTTAAAACAGATCTTACCCAAACAAGCATGGACTCTACAAGACCTCTAAACATTTTCACTGGGATGAGGATGCTAACAGTGGGACATTTAACTATGGTATATTGTGTGATGGAAGTTTGTATTGAGATTAATAGGGCTGCAGAGCGGCTATGTTTTCATATGTAACAATTATCATCATAGGAAATGGAATCAGCACCCAGAGTTCAAATCCTGGATGAGGTTGTTTGTTTTACATTGGCTCATGTACTGATGTGTATAAGCATTCATTACTTACTGTTACAGTATTCACCATGGGTCACTTGAGCCAGCTCCAACCTATGAATTCACCAGTGGTGAATTCATGTAAGGTGTACCAAATTCACAAGTGGTCCTCAAACACCTCATGCATATCCCGGTCAGGGGAAGGAGATGCCATTGTTTGCTGCAGATTTTTCAAAGATGCAGTGACAAGTATGCCAAAAGTCATTGATTCCTGATGATGATGGAGACACACTTTGGATTTTCACCAGAGCCCCTTTGGCCGGATTGTGGCCCTTATAACATTGGGTGCCAGACTTTCAGCCTTGAGTAACCCTACCAGGTACTTAAGTTTTAATGTCCACAGGAAAGCTATAAATCCATTTGTTCTCTCATCAACTATGAGTAAATAGGACAGACTGGGTTCTTTAGCCCTCATTAGGCAACTAACTTAGAATCAAAACTGAATTCAAATCAGCTCACAACATCCCAAACAGAAACAATGAACTACTAGCCGAGTTCTCTCTTGAGAACAGGCTTGTATGTTTAAACTTCAAATTCCAAAAATGCAAGGTAAACTGTGGATTTAGTCCATGGAGATAAAGTGTGAAATCTTCCAAGCCATAGCCATGCCAGTGCTCTACTGTATGGTAGGACAAAATATATGATGTATATATTACAAAATAGACAAAATATATGATGTATATATTACAAAATAGACAAAATATATAATGTATATATTACTATATACACTAGACAAAACGTGATGGTCATCTGTCTTCTATCACAAAAACCATGAGATACTGGAGAAGCAGTGACGAACTCATAAGTAATGTTCTCCTGCAGACACCTACACATGAACACACCAGTGTAGGTAAACCAGCAAAAACCTACATTAATCAACTCAGTACAGATTCTGGATGCCATGCAGAGAACCTAACGGGAGCACTGACCAACAGGGATATTTGGCGAGGTGAAGACATGGAAACATTAGGTGAAGACATTATCCTGAAGATAATGATGATGATGTATAAAAAAAGGAAGTAAAGTTGTTGCGGTAGCCTAAAGTCGGTATCAACCAGACAGCGAGGGAGTCTATCCCATTATCATTAGCACTAGACCAAGGAGATTGTTTTGGTGTCTGAGGTTGAGCACCACACCTATCATCAGCTCCTCGCTTTACTGCACAGTTCCCTGTGCTACTCATAAGCTGAGTTGGTGAGGGCCAGTATCAAACCCGGAATCTTGTGGTTTGTAGTCGGCTGCTCTTCCGACTGAGCTAAACTGGTCCTTGTGCTAAATTAACCTTGTACTACATCCTACTCATGGTGGAGGGGTTGGGTAATTAGATACAATAAGGTTGAGGTAATTGGCACATGACAAAGTACCTTCCACATGAATTAGAGGACCAGTGTTTCCCAGTAGAACATTGTACAAACCATCACGCTTCTTTTACTGGCTTGATTTTTTCCCATAATGCATCTTGGTGCCATTCTATCTAGTGTAACAATTCACAAGTGGCTTGCGAAACAGAAGAAAATGAAACTCATCAAACCAACCAACCATTTTCCAATCTTTAGGCTGGCATTGAAGAGTCTTCCATTAAATAACATTTTGTTACCAAGGATACTCTGACCAGTCAAGGATTACACCACATCATAAAACCGCCCTGTCCGCTGGGGTGTTAGAATACATTGACTGCACCTCTGCAGAGGGGTAAAACTCCCCTAATGGGGCCACCTGTTGGCCCTGGGTGGTGACCTGTGATGCTTAAAGATGGCTGAGCAGTCCATGACATGCAACACTCCACTTTCCCCTTACTTGGGCTAGACAGGCAGTCGGAGAGGGCCCCTCTGATTAATCGGCTGGTCATGTCAGTTCAAATCCTGGATGAGGCTATTTCTTTTTTATATAGCACTAATACCAGCCAGCTATGGTTAAATAGTTGGGCAGACTAGGCTCTTAAACCTTGGTAAGTAAGTAATTAAAGGTGACAGAGTGGCCTATTGTTGTTATCAGCTAGACGGCAAGGTAGTCTATCACTGGCACTAGACCAGGGAGACTGTATCTGAGGTGGAGCACCAAACATACCATCAGCTTGGATCCCTTGGCTACTCAAATTCTGAGTTGGCAAGGGCTGGTATTGAACCCGAACCTTGTGTTTCCGAGCCGGATGCTCTACCAATTGAGCTAACTTTAAACCTGTTGTACTCTGCTTAAAAAATTGACCTTGTGTCACATCTTTCTTTGCGACAGAAGGTTTGGTTAAATAGATACATTCCTTCCATCAACTTGACTGCAATCAATGTCATAGTCACCTTTCTGTTGGCTTGTACTTCTTGCTTCAAAAAGATTCTTTTTATTTTCTTCTACTGCCTTGGTGATTTGATGTGAATGCTCCTTCATTGCTATTAACTCCCATGCTCACTCTGAACCGGATTGGTAGTCTAATGAAGTCGTTGGGGTGGCCTAAAGTCAGTATCAGACAGACAGCAAGACCAAGGTGATTGTTTTGGCACCTGAGGTGGAGCGACACACCTATCATCAGCTTCTTACTTTACCACACAGACCCCTGTACGACTCACATGCTGAGTTGGTGAGGGCTGGTATCAAATCTGGAACCGTGTGGTTCCTAGTTGGACGCTCTACCAACTGAGCTAAACCGGACCTAAGATTATTAATAGTTATTGAAATTATATAATTGCTTGCAAATTATTGGTGTTAGATAGGAATATTTGAAACCATATAACTGTGTGTAAACAAATGATTATTATTAAATTGGAATAATTAATCTAACCTATATAATTGTGTATAAATTATTTGTATTATATATTTACCAACCCCTCCTCACAAGTATGATGTGACACTAGGTCGATTTCTTAAACAGAATTTAACAGGTTTGAATTCATTGTCTTCCTTCTCCTAGACTAGTTGCCTAATCAAGGTTAAAGAGCCTAGTCAGATCAATTATTTACCTATAGCTGGAGGGAGAAGTTGGATGCCTTTCCCAAGGGTATTAACACAATGTGTAATGCAAACAGCTTCATCCAGGATTTGAACTTTGATTGTCAAGTTCATTCATACAACGAAAACAATTTAAGCATACACCTTCACATAAATTGTTTGTAATTGTTAGGAATACTTGAAATCATAGAACTGTGTACAAATTATTAGTATTGTAAATTGCAATTAAAATAATGAAAATATAAGTTACACTTACTATAGGACATTTACAAATAAATCACATTTTGGTGTTAGATAACCCATAAGGGGTTAATATGCCATTAAACAAATAAACTGAACCAAAACAGAAGCCTCACCACACGATGTAGTTTAATGCCATACACAAGATGGTATTTTTGCAAGGGAGTCTTACCCCCAATAATGAATGCAGTCAGCATATTCTAGACTCTTCTCACAGAACATAAAACATAATGAGAATTTTAGTAAATGATAGATATTACAGCATTAATATGTCCATCTAAAATCAGTCTGTAAAATGTGCTGATTTATTTTTAAGTGTATTCTGTGAAATACTACCTCTGTCCCATAAAGGTTGTTATATTTGCATATAAAACTCATACACTAAATGTAACAACTACTTTGGGACAGAGGCAGTATAAGATTACAGATTTGATGTACACATGTGACTAATCAGAATAAAAATGGGCGTGGATGTTTTTGATTAGCATTCATTGGTCAAAGCATTGGCAATTACTTTGCACATGCTTTAAAGCACTAGTTAGAAGACTAGAACTACAAGTGATTACTATTAGCTTAATTCTTACAGATCACTTGGCTTACTATAGGGGTCAGTTGAAAAGTTCATAGACTGACCAAGATACTCTCATGGAATATGACCAAATGAGGTTTATTTTTCAACATAGTCCCCCTTGTATTCCACTCACTTCTTCCTATTGGTGTTGTCGTGCTCGGATCCAATTAGTCAAAAAAGTTAAATATGACATGATTTTCAGCCTTGTCAGTCCACCCTTGTATTTTCTCTGTGACACTATATAACACTATAAGAGGGTTGGCTGAAAAGTTCAAAGGGTGACCAAGGTACTCTCATGGAATTTGATCAAATGAGATTTACTTAAAAAAATAGTCCACACATTTCTTCCATCAGTGTTGCAGTGCTTGAATCCCATTGGTTAAAAAGTCATCAATAGCATGTGAAACTTTCAGTGAAACTATTATATAATAGATATCAATCTGCCTAGGCTACAGTTGGGAGTTCAGATAAATGTCTGAAATACCAAATTTATTTATTCCCATTTTAGGAGCTTAGAATATATGGATCCCCCAAAGAGAGGTAAAAATCTCACTCCCCCCAAAAAGAAAATTATTTGTATTAGATAGGAATACCATTTAACTGTAGATTATTTGTATTAAGATATAGTTACTTGAAGCTATAATTGTTTACTAAGGATTATTATCATTATTAGTTACTTGAAACCATATAAATTTATGCAAACTAATTATTACTATAGAATATGCATAATAACTTGAAATCATATAATTGTATATAAATTATTAGTATTAGATAGGAATACTTGAAACCATACAACTATTTGTAAATTATTTGTATCAGATTGCAATTCTTGATATCATATAACTGTGTACAAAAAATTCTTACAAACAACTACACAAATGTGAATATAAAGGTACAATGACAATAAATAAATTTCTTAATGTCTCTGCATAAAAAAAACCCTAGACAGGTTGACATGTCATTAAAAATACTAGCCACTTGATTGATTTTAACAGCATACCAATAAGTTCAGGGGTAGTTCCCCAGTGGACATCTACACATAGAGACACCAGCAAAGTTTAACAGGTTTGAATTCAATTTACCAACTAAATCTCCTTCCAGATAAGTGCTATGCCATCTACCAAAATCCTGTACTTGGAATTTATCAAAAAGTGAAAACATCACATATGCGAAGATTTTGTATGTCAAATACTTTGGCAGTTTGGGGGAGGGGGTAAAATTTAAAATGCTCTAAGATATTTTGTCAGAGTTTGTATACATATCTTATCTTCTTAAGAGATTATTATTTTCCTTTTCAAAATATAAATTATATATACAGACATATACATATATTTGTATGTATATAGAGTGTGTATTTACCCAACCCCTCCCCCATGAGTATGATGTGACATAAGTTCAATTTTTAAGTTGAGTAAATCTAGTTTGACTTCAATGTTTTTCTCCTAGACTGATTGCCAAGATAAGGGAAGAACAGATTATTTCATGCCTCCTCTGTGTGTGTGGAGTACAGCTGGTTTGAATTCAAGTTTTCCTTCTCCTAGATCAGGTTCTACCAAGGATAAAGAGCCCAGTTAGCCCTACTATTTATTCATAGCTGAAGGAAGAAAGTATGGATTTTTGACTTTCCCAAGGGTATTAGCCTAAAGTGAAATGCAAACAGCCTTGTCCAGGATTTGAACTTGGGTCACTCAGTTCATTTCCTATGACAAACAATACAAGATACATCATGCACACCCCACTGGATGGTTTAATGGCATAGCAACTCTTGTTGGGTTATTTCATGCTACCATCAGTTTAACAGTCATGGTGTCTAATTATATACAGTCCGAAAATGTATCTTCACAATCATTTTAAACCGATAAATATTCCATTTTCTCAAACATCTATTTGACTCATATATCAGACATATATCAGATAAAATCTGATATTACTCCAGGTGAGAGTAAAACTGGTAGTAATGGCAATGAAGGTGGGACTACACTCTCACCAGGTCTCTAGAACTGGAGCCACACCCTCATATTGGGGGGAGCTTTCCCCTCTGTTGGGGATGGAATCAGCATAATATGGGCCCTGCTAACAGGACAGTACACACAGACACACACACATATATATATGGGCACCTCATGTGGTGTAATGGTGGCAACCTAGAATCGCAGAGCATTGTTAGTGAGTTTGATTCTCACTGGGTGCCCCATACTTCTGGTCTTGTGCCGCATCTAAGTTAAGCTTAGTAAATGACTTTGTGCATGTGCAGGTATATATATATATATATATATATATACTCACACAGAGTATGTGATCTTTTTTGATATATTTGCATTTACAAAAAATAACATAAATATATATCCATAATTCAAATTATTGGTTTGGTTTCTTTGTTTAATGGCTTATCAACCTAGATGGGTTATTTAACGCCAAAGCCATCCTTGTAGAAAAACAGTAGTGGTACTATTTAATCTATAGCTGAGGGGATGAAGGTGTTCATACATTTCCCAAGGGTATTAGCCTGAAAGTGAACGTAAGAGCATGACTGGAGTTTGAACTCACTCACTACGATGTTGCAGTCCAACTTTTAGTGGCTACACCATGCAGACTCCCCAGTTCAAATGACAAAACAACAATTATTTACAGCTGAAATATTTATTTTTTTAACATAATTTCTTTCTTGTCAAGGCATTTAATTCAGATCAATATATTGTGTCAGGCTATGGACATTTTGATCCAACCTCATAGAAGCATGAATTCATATATGCATATACACATGCACTAAGATGGATTTATTTATCTCACTGTGAGGTACGGATTGAAACCTCATCTAAAAAAGCCATCGCGTCAGTGATTTTAAATCTCACTAGGTGCCTCACACTTGTAGCAGTATGGCAGACTATGCTAAGCTTAGATAATGTTCTCTGACTCATACATGTATGCACGCATATTCATAATAATGCTTGTGTATATTACATGTATTATTCATACTTGTATGCACACAATATTCATAATATGATTGTGTATATTAGATACATGTGTGCACACACATACATAATAATGCTTGTGTATATAGGGCTGGTTTAGCTCAGTCGGTAGAGTGTTATTGGTTCGATACGCCCCCTCCAACTCAGCGAATGAGTAGCACAGGGATCTGTGTGGTAAAGTGAGGAGCTGATGTAGGTGTGGCACTCCACCTCAGATGCTGAAATAATCTTGGTCTAGTGCTAGTGAAAAGGGGATAGACTCCCTCGCTGTCTGGTCGGTACTGACATTAGGCTGCCCTGACGACTTTATATTAAATGCATGTATGTACTCATACATGTATGCAAACACATTCACAATAATGCTCTGTTATATATATACATGTATGCACACACATTCATAATAATGCTTGTGTATATCATATACATGTATGTACTCACATTCATAATAATACTTATGTATATTATATACATGTATGTACTAGCTTAAAATGCACCCTATTAGACAGCAATTAAGCTAGTTATTCCCAAATTTATTTCAGAGTTATAGAAATTGTTATAAAGAAAAAAATGGTCACAAAAAATCACAAAAAACAATGCCAAAAACAATCGCAGTAATCAAAACTTTTGAAGTCAAAATTTCAGATCCAGATTCAGTTGGCCTGATTTCAAAATGGTATGATATATTGGACTACAGTCTTTAGGAGTAAAGTTTATCCTCTCA
>CM042151.1:26996443-27013943 GCA_023376005.1 Doryteuthis pealeii
ATATATATATTATATATATATATAGTAAACTATTTGTTATTATTATTGGAGAAATGATTATATAGTGCTCAATTACTTCTGTAAGAGGTGTATTTATTTATTTATTTATAGTCACCAATACAATTAAAAAAAGTCAACGTTTCTGATGACGGATAATCACCTAAAAGTGATGTTCCGAAACCATTGGTAAGACAAACTTTTAATTGTATTGGTGACTATAAATAAATATATATATATATATATGTATATATATGAAAAAAGATTTGGCATTAAATAGCAAATTGTTGATATGACATTAAACAAAATAACCAATAAACCAACCAATTAAAATTCAATATATATTCCTATGCACTGTCACTGGGACTTAGAATATTCTGACTTTATCCCCTGCCAAGGGGTAAACGCCACCTCCCACATGCTAAAGATAAGGGTGTCCTGAGTATGATACTAAACTGCATCTGATAGTGAAGCCCCAGTTCTGTGTGGTGTACCCATTTATTGCCATTACTCCCAGGTCTACTGGCAAACCAAAAAGTCTGGATGGTTCTACACAAATCTTCACCACTATAAACAAATCACATGTCATCTGCTAAGCTTTGGCTAAGTTAATGGTTGTCTAATGGACTACCATATATATATATATAATATATATATATATTATATATATATATATACATGCGGTGTAACAAATTGAGTAAATCCAACAAAATGTGATGAAAAATTGAGGAAAAACAGATAAAGCACAAAAAAAAACAAAAATTTATATTTCACTTTGGTATGTACTGGAAGCTTTATCAGAAAACGTATTTGAGACAATGAAACTACAGTCTGTTTATATGTTGAAAAGGCATAGGGAGGATGAGAAGAGGGCGAGGACGGAGGCGAAATATAAATTGAATGGCGTTGTTTATGCTTTATCCGTTTTTCCTCAATTTTTGATCAACCAAACAAAAAAGTCAAAACACCCACACACAGACACATATATATATATGTAATTTTACATCATCGTGTACTGTTCAGATAATTTGTGGCCCAATGTTGCACCATTCTTCTGTTATCAGTGTTCCAAAAAGTATGGCTGGTTCTACACAAGCCTTCACCAGTATAAACAAATCCCTTGTGTAAGCAGTCTATCAGTTCATATATTGAGCTGAATTGTGGGTCATTCACTCATATATATATGTGTGTGTGTGTGTGTGTGTGTGTGTGTGTGTGTGTGTGCTAATTTTGAGGGTGACTTATTTTAGACTGGTTGTCTTACCAAGGCTAAAAAACCCAGTCTGCCCTACTTTTTACCCATAGTTGAGGGATCAGATTGATTCATTATCTCTCAATGTTTCTATGTCACACTGTGTTGTTTTATACTAGTCAGAATATGAAGTGTATGAACAAGTGGCTCATCTAATGAAAAGATTGGTTCCTTAATAAGTCATATAAGTATAAATAAACTAATGCCCTAAGAAAAGGCATTAACCATTCTCTTCTCATTCCTTAGCTATGGATAAATAGAGTTTTTAAGCCTTGGTATGTAGTTACCCAACCATTCCACCATAGACAGGATGACACAAGTTCATTCTTTTTTTCTAAGCAGTTTAAAGCTGGTTTAAATTCTGAGCATGACTTCTCCAAGACTGGTTGCCTTACTAAGGCTAAAGAACCCAGTCTGCCCTACTTTTTACCCATAGTGGAGGGGATCAGATTGATTCATGCCTTTACCTTGGTAAGGCCACTGATCTATAAGAAGGAAACACTGAATTTAAAAGCTGAAGAGTGTTGTTCAGAGAATCTGTGACACACTGGCATCCCATTCTTCTACACAAGCCTTCACCACTATAAGCAAAATCAGATGTGTAAGCAGTCTAATGGTTCACATCTTTAACTGAACTGTTGGGCAACTCAACGAAGCAGGGTCAAGATATGCATGTATGTCTGTGGTTGAGTGTAATAATAGTATATTGACACACATGTTCATATGGACAGACACACAGACACACACTGTTATGCATGCATATCTTCAAACAGTTTCTCTGTTAGCTCCACCAATTCCCTTGTGCATGTCTTGACTCTTTTGCTTCAATCATATTAACATCTTAATGACTGTGCATTTACTTGGTTAAATTAATTTAAATGTCATTTATCTAAATAACCATCGGTGGAACTATGGAACTGTGTGAGCCGTTTTTTTTTTTCTCTGTCATATTAATGCATTACACATTTATAAACATTTCTGTGAGCAAGTATTAAAGCGTCTGTGTGCAACATAGAATCTAAACACTGGTGAGTGTCTGTTTGAGATCAATGTTGTGTTGGCATATGGGGATCTGGATGTGGCAGAGTGAGTATTAGTATACAGGTGTGTATAGGGTCTGCGTCAGTCAGAATATGGGTGTATGTTGACTGTGTGTGGGATGCATACATTGTATGATTTTATGTCTGTGAATGTGGATTGAGATTTGTAGTTCAGTCTTAGCAGTTGGTAATCATGTGACCCTGTGGAGGTTTGCAAGCTCTTTTAATTTCAATATGCGGCCACAGCTGTGTAACTAAATATTTTATATTTACAAGTGAGCAAATTTAAGAATATGTGTTGCAGTGTATGTATAATATTTATGTTAGTTTGTGTGTTGATGTGCTTGTGTGTATATATATATATATATATATATATAATATATAATATATGTATATGTATGTATATATATATATATATATATACTGAGAAGATAAATGGAAAAATATAAATTATATTTGTATGGATGAAATTTATCATATGCTGACACTTGTTTCGGTGGAAATTTGTTTACATATATAGTATTCTAATTAAAAATTATTTTAAAAGTAAAATAAAATAGAATGATAGAAAACCATATGTAACAGCATATAATAAATTTCATCCATACAAATATATTTTTATATTTTTCCATTATCTTTTCAACAAATGTCAGATTTATTCATCTTTTTTACTTATATATATATATATATTTATATAAGTTAAAAAGATGGAAAATAAATCCCATGTTGAAAAGATAAATGGAAATATAAATATATTTGTTGTATATATTATATATATATATATATATGATCAAGTCATGCTGATAGCAAACTGAGATAATCTCAGTAAATTACTAAATTCATATACTTTTTGAAATTTTTTTGTTCATTTAATAAAAAAAATGATAACCAGCAGCAAAAAGAAAAAATGCACATGGGCCAATCAAATACAAATCATTTTTAAAATATTTATTTGACCCCATAGATGAACCCTAACAGATCAAAGTGGACTTGGGAGTAATGGCAATGAAGGAGTACTCCACACACTCTAGTGCTAGAGCCTCACTGTCAGATGCAGTTTAGTGTCATACTCATGACACCCCTTTTTGGGGGCATTACCCTTCTGCAGAGTATACAGTCAGTTTATTTTTAATTCCTGCCAACAGGGTAGGCCTTTATTTCTGCAATTACTTAGGCTTGGCAACATTATCAGCATGGATTAATATTTAATAAATTTAGCTCTGTATGTCACAATGCTAAGTAGCCATATGATAGATGGATATGACTAGAGGAGATAGATATAATCAAACTGATTGATATGAAGAGACTTACATAGGTAGATATGGGTAGACTGATTTGGTTGGTTGTTCTGTTTTATGGCATTTCAACTCTTATCGGGCTATTTAATGCTGATTCAAAGTAATTTTGATAAAGGTTTCTAGGTCTCAAGTTCTTAATATCTGAAAATTGTTTGTTTTGTTTTATGGCATATCAACTTCAGTGGTCATTTGCCAGCAAAATTTTCAAAGACTTGTAGCGATATTTTAGAAGAAAATGTTTTAAACTCAATTCTTTTAATAAAGATTTTCTATCTAACCCATAGATGGGACCCTAACAGGTACTATCACTTCAGGTCTGAGTGAACCTGGAGCAATAGTGAGGAAGGGGTGTGCTCCACATTCCCCAGATCTCCAGAACTGGAACTTCACCATCAGATTAATGTCATTCCAGACATTGAAAAACCTCAGACATCACCTTTTAAACACACATATGATATGGAGTTGCCATAAGGGCAATAGAGTTAGGACATCATATGCCAGCCATTAATCAGAGGCCTCTCTGACCGCCCATCTGTAAGTGAAAGAAAGTTAAAAGATAGACAAATACTTGGACCTTGCCAGAGAGGCTGAGAAAACTGTGAAACATGAAAGTGGAGTTGTGCCAATTGTAATTGGTGTCCTTGAACAGTCCCCATGGGCCTGGAAAAAAGTCTGGATGAAACTGGAAATCAGAGGAAGAATCGAGACAATCTAGACTACAGCACTATTGAGATCAGCTAGAATACTCAGAAGAGGCCTGGAGACCTGAGGAGACTTCCTCTCACTCAGCTTCCAGTAAACCACCGGCTAAGACAGGTGGGAAAAACTATAATAGTAATAAAACAATCAAGCTAAAAAAAGAGGATAGATATAGACTGGATTAATCAAAGCTATTCATATATAACTATGCTATTAGTATGCATAATAATATCTCTATTTATATGATGTGTTACTTAAAGGTTCAGGGGATTTGAACATACTTATCAATCTGTTTGCGTGTCAATTTACTCAGCATTTCCTATGTCTCACCAGACATTTCACACAGCAACAAAAATCCCCAACCAGGAAAAACAATGTCATTTTCTATTAATTTTTCTTTCTTTAAAAAGGAACTGTTTGTGTATAAACACTTATTTTGTTATCTGGCACGAGATTAGATTAAGATCACATGACTTAGTTTTTGTAACCTTCAAAAAGGAGAGTACTATAAACTTGTATCTTTCTTTGTGTTGCTTTTCATCATTCTCACCTGATGATTTGTGTCATGAAACTTAAATTTGTGGGATAGTAATATTTTACACACATGTATATAAACAAACACGCACACACACACATATATATATAAACAAACAAGCACACACACATATATAAACACACACACACACACACACACATATATAAACACACACACACACACACATATATAAACACACACACACACATAAACAAACACACACACACACATAAACACACACACACACATATATATATATATATATATATTATAAATACACATGAGAGTAAAAAGAGAAAATCAGTCTGACAGTATGGGGAGAAAAGTAGACAAACACAGAATGTTATACTGGATGGATAGTCTCCCTTACTGTCTGGCTGATACCGACTTTAGGTCACCCCGACGAATTTACTTTACTTATATCCACAGGTCCTGCTACTACTAATAATAATACTGAATATTTGTGTGTTTGTGCATGTGAACCCATTCAGTGATTATAGTCAAAGAGAAAATCCAAGAGACTTGTATTTTTTTTTTTTTTTTTTTGGAGGGGCTGCATGGATATTGATTGAATTTGGGCTCCAATACAGATTATGAAGTTGGAGGTCATCAGAAGGCAAAATATGTCATTTCTGGCTGAATGGAAGAAGACAGACACTTTGATATGAAATAAAAAATGTGTTTGACCTTATAAATGGTGGACAGATGAGGTCAGATCCATGTTTTGCACATGGTTAACTATACACTGGATGTCCATGAGTGAGTAATGAAAAAAAAAAAAAAACGAAACTCAATATATTTCTAAGATTGAAAAAAAAGAAAAAGAAAAAAGATACAAACAAAATCATGAAATATTGTGCAGAAAATGTCTCTCAAAAACTAATCAAAATTATTATTTTGTTTAACTATCTTTTTTTCTGTATCTGTCATGTTCATACGTCTGTATCCATAAATCCTCGTCATATTGGCAGGGATTAAAATCTGTCAGTTATATCCTTTGAAAAGGGTAAGGTACTTCCCTTTCCAAAAAAGAAAAAGAAGGGTGTCTTGTGTATGACAATAAACTGCATCTGAGGGTGAGGCTCCTGTTCTGGAGCTCTGGATTGAATGGAGTTGCAACTTCATTGCCATTACTTCCAAATACACTCTGAACTTAAGTAATAGTAAATGTTAGGGTTCTTGTTTTGTTTTATGGCATATCAACCTTGGTGGGTCATTTAATGCCTACAAAGTTTTGAAATAAATTTGAAATAAATTCATTCTTAATGGATACTCAATTTTTTTTAATAAACACATTTTACTATTTAACCCATAGTTGTGATCCTAACAGGTACTACCACTCCAGGTCATAGTGGACCAGGGAACAATGGTGATGAAGGAGTGCTCTACATTCCCCAGACCTCCAGAATTTAATGTCATACCCAGGACATCAAGATCCTCAGCCACCAGCTTCGAGCACATATATGATAAAAAGGGTTGGGGGTTGCCATAAGGGCAATAGGGATGGGGCAATCATATAGGTGCTAGGGTTTGATGTGACCAGCTGATTGACCAAAGGAGGCCTTTCCAACTGCTAATATAGCCTAGGTAGGGTTTAAGTGGAGTATTTCATATCATGGACTGCTCATCCACCAAGATTCGTCCTTAAGCATCACAGGTTGCCACCCATGGCCAACTTACCCCTCTGCAGAGGTGCAGTCAGTGTATTCTAAAGCCCCAGCCAACAGGGCTGTCCATCTATAGGTCAAACAGATCTCTTTGAACATTATTAGTATTGGATATGAACACTTGAAATCATAACTATTTACAAATTATTTATGTTATATAGGAATACTTGAATTATATAATTGTATTTAAACAAATATTTATTGTTATTAAATAGGAATAGTTACTTGAAACCATATAATTCTGTATAAAATATCAGTACTAGCTAAAAGAAAAAAAAAACGCCCTCTGGGCAGTGTAAAAAATTAATTTTTGAAAGATATTACCTGAAGATTGGGAGTTAAAAATTCAGTGTCAGAAGGTTTATATCATAAGTAAAATCATCAAATTTATTAAAAGAGTAAAAAAAAAAAAAAACTCATTTGGAATTGAAACTTAGTTATGTCTCCTTCAAATGTGTGCATCTGTTAATCAAATAATTATTTTGAATATTTTACACATAAATTTTACACAAAATTGTAGGTATTCATTTATTTGTAAATTTGTTAGTTTACTCCTTGTTACTGAAAAAAGGGGAGAGTAAAAGATAATTAAAAATTCTGGGTAATATGACATAAGCAGTGATATAGTTTTGGTTACAGTCAAATAGAGACTGAATCTCTATTATTAATAGATTCCATAGAAGTACTTAAAGCTGCAATTGTTTACATATACATTATTAGTTAGTATTAGTTGGATTATTCTGATTCTTGTCCTCATCTTTATAGTTTACCACAAGTAGGATTTAACAAGGCCACAAGTAGAGGGCATCCAGTGATGATCAAACTCACTATTCAGTAGTAAGAGATCTGCAAGACTAGCTTTGCTAACCATTACACCAAAATGCATTAAGTATATTTGACCAATTTGAGTTTCTTCTTTGTAGCAAATATCAAGTTACTTTTGTACATAAATTATCCTTTTTATAAAATAATGATGCAATTAAAAAGGTGCCTGCATTTCTTATCTACAATTCTAGCCAAAAGAATTGAAGATGCATTGCCCCTAAGAATAGCAAGTAGAACATCCGTTCAACTTCTCAGGGTTTGTTCCAAAAGTCAGCAATCCTCAAACTATTCTGCTAGAGTAAAAGAAACTCTTTGTAAGTTGACTAAAGATATTTATTTATATTTTTTCCCGAGCAATGCTGTGTACATCTACTAGCTTTTATATTATTTCAGATAGTACATCAGTCTTAGATTTCATTAATGATAAATAATGAATAACAACACTGGGTTCTTTTTCAGCTTTTTATCATCTTTCTGAATGGATCAGCTTAATTTCAGATATCAAATTGTTTGTTTTTTTGACACAGGAAGCCAATACACAATTATCATTCTGGCTCACTTTCAAACTTCATAATATAACAAAATTACTTTTTCCTCTTATTTCTCACTAATTATTTCTTAAGCTTTGTTTATTTTCTCAAAACTAACAAAAAAATGCTATAAATGAATAAATGTTCTTTGTCCAGAAATGATTTTGAGCCATGAAAATGTACAAGCTATTTTAAGTATTCGGCTCATAGTTTAACACACTTGGCGTATTGTATGTCCTAGGTATGGGGAAACACCAACTCTGGAGAATGTGGGGTCACACTCTCATTATTATTGCTCCTAGATCTACCCTGGGAGGTAATACCAGATTGGGTCTCATCTATGGGTTAAATAGATCTGTTTGAGAACTATTAGTATTAGATAGGAATACTAGAAACTATATAATATGTATAAACTGTTTGTATTAAGAATAGTTAGTTGAAGCTATAATTCATTATAAAGAATCTTTTGTATTGATTATTTGGATTATTGTCTTTATTATCTACACAAGGTTTTGGCTGATGTGCCCTCCGGCCTTCTTCAGGTATCTCTTGTCAGACTTGGGAACCTCCTCAAAATCAGGAACCTTCTGAGTGAACTCGAGAAGCTTCTTGTCATAATTGGCTTTTTGACATTCACGGAGCTTCAAACCTAACCCTTCATTCAATCCACAGGGATAGACTGTTCTCATTCATGACTGGGTACAAGTGTTAAGCTATGTTAATTATTCTATGTTACTATCGTCCTTGACCAGGATTGAACCTGCAGCCAAGAGATAACTGTCACTTAGAACTGTATTTATTTTAATGCCTATATCCACTATGCCATGTGTCCAAACATGCAGATAACAATAAAGATGAGGACAATTGTCCGAATAATCCAAATAAAATCTCAATTATCATGTCTCATCTCAAAATTTCAGAGAAATAAAATCTTTTATTTTCCTTATTTCTTAATTGAAACCTAGAATTGCTTGAAATACTTGAAACTGTATAAAAAGACTAAATTTAGTATCAACAGGGGTTGATATGCTATAAAACCAGCCATATTGGCCTATTGTTTCTCCATTTTCTTTACTTTTCACAAAAATTCAATAGAATTTTTTTTTTAAAAGAGAAGGTACTTTACTTTTAGGTTAGGTCACAAATATTTCAGTATCTCCTTATGTGTATTTACCCAACCCCTTTGTCGCAGGATGTAACACAAAGTCAATTTCTTAGCAGAGTAAAGCTAGTTTGATTTCAGTCTTCCTTCTAGACCAGTCACTTAACCAAGACAAAAGAACCCAGTCTGTCCTACTATTTACCCATAGATAAGGAGAGAACTGATGGTTTCCTTCTTTTCTGAAGGGCATTTGAGTGAAGTGAAACACAAAAAAACTGAGAGACTGAAACAAACATTCATATGATGTTCATGGATGGTTATCAGTGGATAAAGTTCATATCTCATTATAATGGAAAAAAACCTCTGTGTACACCAAAAGAATATGTCTCTGTGTTCCTGATTTATAAAAACTAAAGTGGAAGTGGAGAAAGACACCCCAAAGAAAAAATCCCAGAGAACCTGGTATGTAGAAACGGTTAGAAGATATAAAAATGAGTATCTAACAGCAGTCCCAACTATCTTAGCCAGTAAGCAAACCAAAAGAGAGCTAGCTCACAGGATTAATAGACAGATATGAAAAGTTTTACAGTGGACATAATTCATCATAGGTCTTGATAACACCAATGTTTGGTGTGAAATTAGGCAAATCACCTCTAAGCAAAATGGCGCAAACTCACAAAAAGACCATCTCAGGAATTTACTGACAGCATTGATATCCATGAATGAATTTATAAATCAGAGCCTGAATTCTCTCTTGAGAGATAACTCGGAAGTATTATTCATGATATCATTGACATAGAAGATAAGTCTCCAAGTCAGTACTTCTTCACAGTACATCAGGGTACTTCCTCATATCTGCAGTAATTGTTAGTAGATATCTTTGTCAGTTTTTCACACCAGCATTAGCTGATGGTCCTTCACTGGAGTCTGAGTAATAACAAGTCTCCTCAGGTCTCTAGAATTCTTCTGGGTACTCTAGCTGATTTCAGCAACACTATTTTCTGGATGGTTTCAATTCTCTGATTTTCAATTCCTCATATCAATTGGTATCACTTTCATCCTCATATTCCACAGCTTTTTCAATTCTCTGGCAAGGTCCAGATATTTGTTTATCTTTTAGTTTTCCTTCATCTTCACCCTGTGATCTGCTGGAACTACAAAATCTACCAAAAGACAAGTTCTCTCTTTTTTTTCTTGTTAATCAATACTAGGTCTGGTCTTCTGGCTGGGATAAGGTGATCCGTCTTAATCTTAAAGTCCCAGAGAATTCTGTTTTATTCATATACGTTTTGATGTATGGTCAAAATTTAGTTTTTTTTGCATAATTCCAGTGGATCTGCTTTCCAACCCATAATTATAATTATTATTATTTTAGTATTTGCAAATATTTCTAATAAACAGATTTCTTTTTCAATTTTCTTATATTAATGTATTATTGAAGTCAGTCTACTGTTGGTTTGAACAACAGCAACTGGCTAAGCACAACTGAATCAGTGTCCAAGACAGTTGGTATTTATGGAAATCAAGAATAGTCCATTCAAGATCATCTCAATTTGTCAAGAGATATTCCAGACTTATGGTGCCCTGGAAGAACTCAGCAGTGATGGTGGACCACCCTTCCCATTTAAGCAGTTTCTGAAGGACTGGACAGTAAAGCATAGACTGTCATCAGTTGCCTATCCACAATCCAATGGTCAGGCAGAGTTAGCCGTCAAGACAGCCAAAAGGATAGTGAATGGCAACACAGGACCCCAGGGATCTGTGGATAAAAACCAGGCTGCAAGGGCAATCCTTCAATATCGAAATATGCCCATTCAGAACATTGGACTATCCCCTGCACAACTTCTCCACCGATGACTGCGTGACTTCATACCATCCCAACATGCACTATATAAATCGCATACTAAGTGGATAACAATGATTTGAAACCGCGAAATTAGCCTATCTCAGTGCAATCCACTGCTAATAGAGAGATACAATCGCACAGCACATGCACTGTATCCACTTCACAAGGGTGATATAGTCTCCGTACAATGTCCAAACAACCGTCAGTGGGACATAACAGCCATTGTCGAAACACTCCCTAATCATCAAACCGATTCAGGATTGATGGATCAGAAGGGATTACATTACTTCCTCAGGAAGCTCCAAGCACCAGCAGTCCCTACCCCTATTCATATTCCTTTGCCTGAACCCCCTAAACCAACGTTAGAGGATGTCCCACAAACCAAAAGAATGATAACATCAACTAGGGATTTAGCCTCACCCAATGTCACTCCACTCCCTAAGCCAATGCCGTTGAAAATACCCCATGCATTGTCCAGGTTGCTCCCCTGTAATCGGCAAGGTCGAAAGGAACTAATTCCCCTCAAAGGCCACTACGCCCGCACAATGGGGGGAGGAAGGGGAGATGTAGAATAATCAAGCTAAGTTCCAATTACTGTTGAATTGGTAAGACACGACAACAAGTAGTCGTAACTCAATACGAACCTATCTTGCTGCAACGCAACCCTACTGCAGAATGACAGGGTATTTATGAAAATCAAGAATAGACCATTTATGTATATACTATTATAAATTTTTACACCTATTCTTGAAAAAGATGCAATTTGTTTTGTATTCTTGAATATTTCACTTGATATTTACTTTATGTAATCTGTTTGAATCTGTATTATCAGCATTATTCAGACTATTGTCCTCATCTTCATTGTTATCTGTACTACGTTTCGGCCCTCTGGCCTTGTGTCAATTGGACACATGGCCTAGTGGATAAAGGAGTTAGATTAAGTTAGGTTAAGACAGTTATCTCTGGACTGCAGATTCAATCCTGGTCAAGGGCAGCAGTAAGATAAAATAATAATTAACACAGCTTAATACCTCTACCCCAGCTATGGTTAGGGGAATAAGAACAGGATATCCCGTGGACTGAATAAAGGGTTAGGTTCAAAGTTCTGTGATGGCTCCCGATTACAACAAGAAGGTTCCTGAGTTTGAAAAGAAGGTTCCAGAATTTGACAAGAAATACCTGAAGAAGGTCAGAGGGCACATCGGATGAAACGTTGTACAGATAACAATGAAGATGAGGACAATAGTCAGAATAACGTAGATAATACTAATCATCAATCTTCATCTCAAACATTCAGAGAAATGGGAATGAATCTGTTGGAATAAATAAATAAATTCTATTAGCAGAGTGATATTTTTACTTACATCATGCACATATTCAGAGATAGAATTTTAGAAGACAAGAAATACAGTATTGTATATGCTGTGTATTTTGAAAAAAAAAATGTATTAATTGAAAGGCACGTTTTTGCAAAAAACAAATGTTTGATTGGATAACATTTTGCTGCATTTCCCCAGGCAACTATAACATAAGATAATAAAGAATAATGTTAAATGTTGACAGAGACTAAACAGTGGAGAACACAGTTAGGCGATGGGTAATAGATTTCAGCAGTGACAAGTTATGTTAACACGGCTGTCAAGCAATAAAATGAAGAGTCCCTTGATCAGCTCATTTACACACAAATCAAACTGATGACAGATGAACTATGCTGATAACATTTTCCTGACAATGTCATCATCATTGCTGTGAAAAATTGATGCAGATTTCTTTTCTCTATTTAAATGTGCTCCCCTGTATCTGTAATAGTTTCCATGGAAATAGATAGATGGAACTGCTTTCTGAGGCAATCACATACATACAATACATACTACATGTAATAAGTTTACATATATATATATTTATATATATATATATATGTAAGAATGGAAAGGGAATTGAATCGACAATATGAGGAAAAAAAGTAAAGAAAAGAAATGTAGATGGATAAAAATGAATTTTATTCTTTATTTTTTTTTGTTGTTTTGGTATTTTTTTTTTTTTTTCACTTTACTTTTTTGTTTTATTTCTTTGTAGATTTGTTTGCAAATGCAGCTGTTCAGCTGTCTCTCCTCTGTTTTTAACTCTTTCTATACCAACTGTGGCTCAGGTTGTTCAAGTGTTCTTTCTTTATATTTCCCCATAGGTATTTATTGTCTCTCCAGTGCCACCCCAACTCTTTCACATGGACTTCTTTGTCATCTGTTTTATCTGAACAACCAGTTGTGTAACAGCGGTCCATGATGATATTGATGCTTCTATTTAGAGAGGAGTGACCGGTGCTAATTAATTAGAATTTTATACTAAATTCTGTATATTTAGAATTTAGATGATTCAACAAAATGACATTCAGTGTGAATGCTGACCCCACAAAATTATCATTCAATTGTATTTGTAAGTTATACTGGAATTGGCTTTATTCAGTAAGTTTAAATGTATCTATTAAAAATAGTAATATCCCAATGATGTACCATTTTTGCGGTACAGGTTACCTACTTTTTTTACTTTTTTATTTTTTCCTAATGTTGATTTGTTAAAGAAAAAAATTGATTCTAGGAAATAATTTATCATTGTCTTAAAATATTTTGTCTGTGGATACTCTCTGAAAGCTTTGAAAAGAAAAGAAAACAAAAAAAAAAACATCTCTTTGTTGTTTAGATAGGTTTCTGCCCTTTTTTTCTTCTTTGAATTAAAAAAAAAAAAAAAACAATTAATTCTTTAAATTCTTAATTTACTTTGCATAATTCAAGAATCAGACAAGAACAAATGGTAAGAAAAGATAATTTTGAAAAGATTCCTTTCTGAAGATGTCTTAGACAAGTTAGCAAAAGATCTTTCTTTCTTTCCTTAACCCTTCTTTTACCAATTCAAACTTTTGCTGACTTTCTTTTTATTCCACAGACACCACACACATACCTCTCTCTCTCTCTCTCTCTCTCTCTCTCTACAAGAAGTTACACCCATGTTTACTATGGTTGTTTACCAGGCAGTCAACATTTGTTACAAGCGGCCTACTGTTCTAAAAATTAAGACTTTTATTGATACTTTTATCAGTGGCTTTCAATTGAAGAAAAAAAGAAGAGGTTACTTTTCCTTTATCTTTACTTCCTTTTTTTAATTATTTGTAACACTTGTTTAAAATAAGAAGCTTGTGGGTATGTAATTGAAGAGTGTTCAATGTAATTCAACAGAACATTTTTTAGATGTCAGTGAACTTGTATGAAATGGAAGTGTGTTGTAAGTTAATACGTTATGCCGGAACAGTTTTCTCAATTGAACATGCTAATCATTTGGCTACAACAAGAAATGAAAATACAACTGAATGTTGGGTGGGCTTGAAAATCAGCATTCAAGATTCTGGCTTTAATCTGGAGTCAGTGACACTAAATATGTAAAAAATGTCAAAATTATCTCTCCCAATCTCTCTCTCTCTCTCTCTCTCTATATATATATAATATATAGATATATATATATATACGCATACATACTTTAAAGAGATAATACTTTTAATGTGCATCCAAGACCAAATCTTTGTGAACCTGCCTTTACATGTATGTCTGTGTGTGCATGCATAAGTACATGAATACACCTACATATATGTATAGGTATGTGTACATATAATGATGAAGGTGACAAATATGAATAATGAAAAAAAATAAAAGAAGCTGGTCGGGTGGTGGGAGGGTGATGTATGGTAGTTTGAGGAGACTGATATAGCAGCTAATATGGTAAAAATAAGATTCCCCTGACACTTGCCCACAGAAGTGTCAGCTCTCCACAAAGATAGAAGTTGACTAGCATCTTCACTTCACAGATAGTATTCCTCCTCTTTTTCAAAACAGCCCTCTGCCTATTGTGAACACCTCAACAGTGGCATTGGCAGCTGTGGCGGCATTGGCGACAGTAGAGGCTGTGGTGAGGATCTGCCGGCCTCTAATACTGAAATAAAATGTCTTTTCATTCGATTGTTGGCAACCAAAAGACAGAGTGGAAGGAAACACATATACATGCTTAGAAAACTTAGCACGAGGCATAGATAGCATGTATAAAATCCATACCATCTGGTGATTTTGCTGGACCCAGTGTGGCATTATTATGGACAGGCTACTGGCCAGTTAATTCACAGGGATTGTTAGTGATTTTTTTTGTTGTCTTTTTTTTTTTTTTTCATTTTTTTCTTTCTGTTATCTTTTTTTTTTTTTTTTTTTTTGGAATATGAAAATATAATGAACAGATTTATGAAAAGAATTGAAGAGAGAAAGAAAAACAAAAAACGAATGAAAATTCTTCTTTTGAAATAGTCTTTTAAGTTTTACACAGGATTCTTGTTTTCCAACCAAATGATTTTAATACATTTGACAAAGTAACACCTATGTGGGCTAATATCATCAAACAAATATTAACATATTACTTCAACCAATATTGGTAAAATAGAAGAAAATTTTAGAAAGATTCTTGAAAAATATCCCCAAAATATGTTTTTAATTAATTCTTTACAATTCTTTATAATGTTTGATACAAATATAATTTCCTGGTTTATCTCCAGAATGTGACATGCATTATTTCTCTTTGTAATAATTAAGTTATTTTCTTTTCTTTTTGTTTATCTCAAATAAGTTTTTTTCTGACATAAACAAGACAAGGAGATGTATACTTGCATCTGTCTACCCTGGAGTAAATAACATACATTTTTTAATGTTACAATATACATCAAACAAAAACAAAGAAAACTATATATACATGTGTTGTCTTGCTTTTCCACCTGGGACATGTAACAGAGAAATACACATACACACTTATATACAAATATGTATATATATATATGTGTATATATATATATATATATATATATATATATATATATATATAAATAGTACATATATGTATGCATATTAAAAAATGAAATATTTTAAGGTAACAGATTGGAAAATAATAAAATTATAAAAATATTTTTTTTTACTATGTTTTCTTTTTTTGTTTTTTTTACTTTTTTTCCTCTTTTAGAATTTTAAACACTTTTATATAATTGAGTTTCAGGAATGTTTATGAGTGTCAAAGACTTTGACACATATTGAATTTTGGTCAGTTCAACATAACAGGGAAGTGGTCAACTTGGATAGTGACCAAATTGACAGGACAAATAAGTTAAGTCCAATAAGATTAAAGAGAAAGCAGAAATTGGAAAGTTAAGTTGGAAGTCAGAATTTGAAAAAAAAAAACAACTAAGAAATAAAGAACCATATGCAAAACTTATGAAAAAGTGACTCCAAAAACAAGAAATTATCCAATGAAGAATTTAAGAGTAAAAAAACAAAAAACAACAAAAAACAGCTGAAAACTTTTTTCAATGTATATCAAACTCTAATCCGTGCGTTATTCACAATCTGTCATCTCAGTTTACAACTCACTTTTCTTTCTCTGTTTCTCTACACCTGTTTCTTTTTTTTTTGTTTTCTTACCCTCCCCCATCAACATCTTTTACACACTTTTTCAGGTGACTTTTTTTTAATCACTTAAAATAAGACAAAATTTTAAACCCTGGAAGAAAGATGACAAAAAGAAGAAAAAAAAAAGTTGACAGTAACTTACTTGCACTGTTGAGTCCTACGGTATCTCTACTGAAGTGGGCTGTATATTCTTGTTTCGAGCTCTGCTGCCACTGCTGCTACTGTGTGATGACAGCATTACATGTCTAAAAGCTGGGATAAGAGAGAAGCCTGCTGTCCTACCAAGTGTGCTGTGTGTGTAATGGCTGCTCTTGTCACTAACGAGCTGATGTTTTTCACAAGGAAGGGATGTTGGCATCCTGCCCTGGACATTTGGCACGCTCATTTAGTTTAGTTTCCACTTTTATAAATAAACTCATTATCTCCTAATGTGTCTCCTCAAATAAATAATAACAATAACAATAATAATAACAATAATGATGATAATCAACACAAGATTGTTAGGAAGAAAATGACAACTTTAATTTTTTTTTGTTGTTTTGGTTATTTTTTTTTTTTTTTTCACTTTACTTTTTTTGTTTTATTTCTTTCGTTTGATGATTTTGTTTGCAAATGCAGCTGTTCAGCTGCTCTCCTCTGTTTTTAACTCTTTCTATACCAACTGTGGCTCAGGTTGTTCAAGTGTTCTTTCTTTTGATATTTCCCCATAGGTATTTATTGTCTCTCCAGTGCCACCCCAACTCTTTCACATGGCATTTCTTGTCATCTGTTTTATCTGAACAACCAGTTGTGTAACAGCGGTCCATGATGATATTGATGCTTCTATTTAGAGAGGAGTGACGGATGCTAATTAATTAGAATTTTATACTTAAATTCTGTTATATTTAGAATTTAGATGATTCAACAAAAATGACATTCAGTGTGAATGCTGACCCCACAAAATTATCATTCAATTGTATTTGTAAGTTATACTGGAATTGGCTTTATTCAGTAAGTTTAAATGTATTTCTATTAAAAATAGTAATATCCCAATGATGTACCATTTTTGCGGTACAGGTTACCTACTTTTTTTACTTTTATTTATTTTTTCTCTAATGTTGATTTGTTAAAGAAAAAAATTGATTCTAGGAAATAATTTATCATTGTCTTAAAATATTTTGTCTGTGGATACTCTCTGAAAGCTTTGAAAAGAAAAGAAAACAAAAAAAAAAACATCTCTTTGT
>CM042151.1:27016443-27064829 GCA_023376005.1 Doryteuthis pealeii
TCAAATCCTAGACAAAGCTACTGTTCACATAGCACTAATACCCTTGGGAAAGGTATGAATTCAATTACTCTCCCTCCACCTATGGGTAAATAGTAGAGCAAACTGGGCTTAGCAACCAGTCTAGGAGAAGAAAACTCTCAATTTAAACCTGTTAAACTATGCTTGGGGTGGTCACTACTAGAATAGGCTCAGTCCTAATTAGTGATCTATTTCACAATTTTTTTTTTCTAATAAACATTGCTGTTGTTTGGATGGCCTCGATTCTTCCTCTGATTTCCAATTCACCCAGACTCTTTTCCAAGCCCTTGGAAATCGTTCCAAAGGCCTCAATCATAATATATTATTTCACTCCATTTGAAGTTGTTGGTGCAATAGAGGTTGAGTGACAGCAAGTCTCCTCAGGTCTCCAAGACTCTTCTGAGTATTTTACCTAATCTTAACAATGCTGTAAATGGTCTTTATTCTTCCTCTGATTTCCAGTTCCCCCAAATTCTTTTCCAGACCCTTGGAGGACTGTTCCAAGGACACCAATTACAGTTGGCATAACCTTCCCTTTATGTTCACAGTTTTCTCAGTTCTCTGGCAAGGTCCTAGTATTTGTTTATCTCTTTACTTTCTTTCACTTTCACTCAGTGGTCAGCTGGAATGGCAAAATTCACGAGATGACAAATTATTATTATCATTATTATTATTTCTATTTTTAAAAACAATTTGTTTTGTTTTTTGTTATGTTAACAATTTAGGTGACAATACACTGTTTTCTATGGTAAAGAGTTGCATAGAAAATTTTATACAATATAAAAATATGTAAATATATGGGTGGGGGAAAGAAGTCATTAAATATGCATGCAGTTTGGCTAGAAAGTAATGACACCAATTTTTTTTGTTTTCAGGTTGGCATCCCTGATTGAAAATCAATTTATAAGAATATCCTATAAAAGATATTTGTTCAAAAAGTATCCAGACTTAAACTGTCTTTACCAAGACAGAAATGAACAATAAAAGAATCCAGGCTGCTGATCAAAAAGTATCGAGAATTGATTTCAGAATTTGTTTACACATCTAGAGAATATCACTTTATGATAGATGTTTCCTCAGCTTTGCACATATCTTCATTAAAATCTGAAATTTACACAGACTCACTAGCTAAAGTATCTGTCTGCACCAGGTAAGTTGGCAAATCTTGCAGAGAATTTTTTTTATTATAAGTGACTAACACTTTAAAGTTTTATCAACTTGAACATTTTTGTGTTTTGTCCAGATTGTGAGTTCTAAGTAATAAGACTATGGTATTAGACAAAATAAAAACAATGAAAAAAAACTGAACCATTTTTTTTATTATATCCACATTTTTTTTTTTTTTTAACTTCAATGGCTTTAGACACACATAGGAAGTGATTATTTTCCTTGATTATTGTTGTCAAAATTCTCTTAATTGTAGCAAAAATCATTAGCAAACAACTAATCATAAATTAGGTTGTTTGGTTGATTAGTTGGATTTTATGGCATGTCAACCCTTGTTGGGTCATTTTATGCCAAAGACATTTTTGTTTTATTCATTCTTGTTGTGTATTCATTTTTTGACCTGACCAGCAAATATCCTGTCTAGCCCAAGTAAGAGCCAAAGTGGAATGGCAAGTCATGGACTACTCAGCTACAAAGATTCTATCCTTAAGCATTACTGGTCACCACCAATGGCCAACAGCTGGTCCAATGGAGGTGTGTCTTATCCATCTGCAGAGTTGCAGTTGGCATATTCTACAGTCAACTTGATGATCATAGATTAGGATCAAAGAAAAGAAAATTCTAAGAATTTCCTATTTTTTGGTATTTCTGAGAATTTTCAAAAAAAAATTGACTTTTTGCTACAACTAAGGGAAGTCAACAATGATTAAGAAAAAGTCTGTAATTACCCAACCCCTCCACCATGAGCTGAGTGTGAGACAAGCTCAATTTTAAACAGAGTAAAGCTGATTTGAATTCAGAGTTTTTCTACTCCAAGATCAGTTGCCATACCAAGGTTAAAGAACCCAGTCTGCCCTACTATTTGCCCATAACTGGGAGAAGAGATGGGCTCATGTCTTTCCTATGGGCACAAAGAGAAATACAAACAGCTTTTTCCAGAACTTGTTTCCATTTCCTATGATGATAACCATTATGCTAAGCATGCCTCCTAAAATGAGAGTCTGAGTAGCCTCAACAAAAAGAAAAGGAAATTAAAATGCAAGAAATACCAGTCAAAAATTAATAATAATTGACAAGATTTTATTTGACAATAAAATTCAAGATAAGTAAAGTAGCTGGGGTGACCTATTGTCAGTATCAGCCAGACAGCGAGGGAGTCTATCCTCTTTTCACTAACACTAGATCCAGGAGATAGTTTTTGAGTCTGAGATGGTACACCACATCTACCATCAGTTCCCCACTTTACTGCACAGATCCAAGCTGTGCTACTCATGCAGTGATTTGATGATGGCCAGTATCGAACCTGGAACTTTGTTGTTTCTAGCTGGATATTCTACTGACTGAGCTAAGTGTATGTAAATAAAAAATTTGGAGAAAATAAGGAAGTAGGCAATGCGTAGTGTAATGGTTACTGTCGTAGGAAATGGACATGACAAGTTAAAATCCTAGACAAGGCTGTTTGCATTTCTCATAGTGCCAATACCCTTGGGAAAGGTATGAATCCAACTATTCTCCCTGCAGTTATGGGTAAATAGTAGAGCAGATTGGATTCTTTAACTTTTGTTAGGCAACCTGTTTAGGAGAAGGAAAACTCAGAATTCAAACCTATTAAACTCCATTTAAGAAATTGACTCTGTGTCATATCCTGCTCATGTGGAGGGGTTGGTAAATACATATATTCTTACTGTTGTAATTTGATTCTCGAGTTTTAAGGAACCAGCAGTACTAGTGCTACCATTATATAAGGAAAACAGAAGTACTGGTTCTGCCATTATCATTTGTCAACAAAAAGATAGTTAGACTCTCTTTTAGTAACCACCTCTCAGCCTGGAGTTTTGTGCCAAATTTATTACAGCTGCAAATTGTAACAACTACCATAGGTGAACTGTATTTTTAAAGAAAACTGAAAATTATGGGAGTTCCTTTAGGATATTATGATTTTAAAGTTTCCATCTTTTCCCTCTCCTGTCACACATTATTGAAATCTTCCACAAATGATCTCCGTAATATCAATTCTGTTTTCCTAATAAATTACCTGTGGGAGATTCCACGAATGTGGACAATTTTTCTTAAATCCCTCTGCATTTTGGGAAATGGTTATAAGGTTCAACAGTTACTAGTTCTGAACATGAAATAAAAGCAAATATGTTAATGAATAGACAGATCTTGGAATAGACTTACAACTGAAAATAGGGATCACTAGAGACCCCTTGAAGCTTACTAAGAAATATTAATAATTTTCCATTCAACATTACTTGAATTCAGAATCCTGGCAGTACTTCAAGGAAAGTTATATATTACAATGAAAGACTTAACATCTGGTAGAAAAATACAATTTTAAGAACAGATTTCTATTAGCTATCTCATGTTCCCTTTTATATAGTATTTGTCATTAATGTAAAAATATACATTAAAAAAATCAGTAAAATATTCTTAGTTTGAACACCTTTGGCTCAAAATATGAGTTAGTAGAAAAACTTGAAGATTTAGAATGATTTGAAAAAGAGCTCTGTTCTTAAAGCAGTCTGCCTTATTTTGATATTCACCTTATATGGATATCACGTGAATTTGAAGAGACAAGAATATAATACATATAAAAGGAAAATACTACCTTGAACCACTCAACCTGTATTTTAAATATGAAATAAAATAATAATAAAATAGCAATAAATATAATACAATCTGTACATGAACAAACTCTCAACCAAAATATGTGTTGGCATTTCATTAAATCATTTTTATCCATTCAATATTTTCTTTCCTTTATCTATTTATCTTTTCAACATATTGTTGGATTCATTTCCATTTTTCAATTTACATATATATATATATATATATATAGCACCTGCCATGACTAAGAAGAAACATCAAGAACTTATTTTTAAAAAAATGCAAATTGATATAAAAAAAAGTTAATTGTATTTTTTTGTGAAATTTCATATCAATTTAATGTTTAATAGTTACCAATTCTGAAAAGGAAATTAAAAGCAAATATGTTAATGAGAACTTGCAACTGAAAATAGGGATTACCAGTGACTCCTCAAAGCTTACTAATAAATATTGAAAGTTTTCTGTTCAACTATACTTGAATACAACATCCTGGCGGTAATTTCAGGAAAGTTGTGTATTACAGGGAAAGGCTTAACACTTGGGGGGGGGGGAGAAAAAATCTTTGACAAAGGATTATGAATTTGTTCTATCAACACAGATCTTGCTTTCTAACATTTGTTGTGCTTATTTTTAGAAGAGAAAATTTCTAGGTTATCTCATCTTTTATGAATGAAGAAGTCTGTAGAGAAACGCACAGTTATTTTCAGTCAGAGACCTCCTCCTCCTTTTGTTGTTTGGTGATTTTTTTTTTTCTATTTTATCATTATTATTATTATTATTATTATTATTATTTAGAGTAAGAAGAAAAATAATGTTCAGAACATAATCTTTTAAATTTAGGGAACTGGATTTTAGCAACAAAAATAAGCAAAAGCAAAAAATTTATTCTCTCAATGTATTAAAAAAAAATCTCAGAAAGTCACAATATCTAAAAATTATTGCTTGGTTGCTTCAACTTGGTTAATAGTTTCTCCAAATACAGATTAAAATCTGATATTTAAAAAAAATTCAAAATTTTCAAGAAATCTTATAAATGCTATCCAATTTTTTTTTTTTAACTTTAGATTTGCCACTCAACAGTGATATTAGATTCAGAGAATGACAACTTAAATTTCAAACCTGAGGAGATGGATTCCCATTATCCTTTTAAGATAGCTCTGCCAAGGTTTCTTGCACTGAAACAAGAAAACTGATGGTCATTTGAGGGGGATTCAGTTAACCTTAATGTTGTTACATGACAAACTGTGTCTCTAGTTGTTCAATGTAACTCTCTTTGGACATTCATTTGCTTTGTCAATTGAAAACGAACGTGAAGAAGGTCCAGTCAAAGGAAACAAGACCCTTTTTAAAAAAAACTCTAAACAATTCATGAGTGCAGGTTTTCTTAATTTAATATAATTCTTTTTTACAAGAATTGTCAGTTAAAAAGAAGTTATTATTGATATTGACAGACAACCATAACCAATATAATAATTGGTCATGATTAGCAAATTGAACTAGACCCTGAAGGCAGCTTAGTTACTTTGCCATAGGCTCACTATGCTCACACCTTTGGCCACATTACACAGGATTTATAATACCATCATATAATCTCATATTCACACTTCTCGGCTAAGATCAAAGTGTAGTATCTGTTCTTACCAACTTAATATCTGATAGGTTCTCTATATGGGGATCATAAATAGGAAGTGTGTGGTGTAATGGTTAAAGTCATGGGAAATGGACTCGTTGCACCAAGTTCAAATCCTGGATGTCGTAATTGTATTTCACTTAGCGCTAATACCCTAGGGAAAGGTATAAATCCTACTCTCCCTCCAGCTATTGATTAATAGTAGGGTAGACTGGGCTCTTTAACCTTAGTTAGGCAACCGGTCTAGGAGAAGGAAAACTCTGAATTCAAACCTGTTGAACTCCGCTTAAGAAATTGACCTTGTGTCACATCCTGCTCATACGGAGGGATTGGTAAATATATAATCTCATAGATATTATCTCCTCACAAAGTATAGAAAGTTGTGTCCATTATTTTCGTATACTGCTTTTTAATTTCTTACTTCTTGTATCATAAAACTCTCTGCTCCATCTTTAATCATCCGTCAGTGGTTATGTTGTACGTAAAGAGAATTTTCTTTATCAAATTCAATTTCATGTTTTCCGTGTGAAAAATTTCATAGACTACTTTAGAAATTTTATCAAAAATACCGCTGTTTGCATTATACACTACATCAATCTAAGATTAATTTGTAATGTTGTGACATTCAAGATACTTTAAAGTCTTTTTTTGATCTATGATAGAAAATGGAAAAAAAAAGAAGTATTATTCTATATTTATATTCCATGACATTAAAAAGCTCAAGAATTTGATCAAGCCTTTTAGCAATATGATGGAAAATAGAAATGGAACTACCATGGTTATATTTGTCTTTCCATTATCTTAGAAAATTTGAGAATAAGGTGTAGACAAGCTAAGAGCTGATTACAAGTCATGATAGTAAACAAAGAAATGAGATAAAAATGATGATACCACATGCAGACATTCTAAGTTGGGAATGCTAATTAATTGGCAAAATCTTTTAAGAATATTTCCACTTGATTTGGCTAAACAATTTAGCCATCTTATTGCTTATTTTTAGTCAAAGAGTTTTTTGAATTTTTGCACCATATTGCAAGATGGCTGTTTTTATTTGGAATAGCAATTATTGATGTTCTCAGAACATAACTAACAAAATATAACTTCTTTTTTTTTTTTTAATCTTTTGTCTTAATGGCTTTCTCTATTTCCAGTGACGATTTTTTTTTAGAAAAAATAAAGAAAAAAATAACTTTTATTATCATCGTTATTAATTAATTTTTATTTTTTTTATTACCTTTGGATTTTTTCTTTTGATTTTTTGCAATTGCATCTCGGATGGGTTGTCATTTTACAACAGTAAAGAACAGTGCAAATCTGAAAGAAAAAAGATAATTACTCTGTGAAACTCAATTCATATCTCCTTTTGTCTTAATTGATTTTAATGGCATGTCAACTCATCTAGAATTATTTTATGCCTAAAGTTTATGGGAATTTGTTCATTTTCTGACTTTAAGGCCTGGATTGAGTGATTTGTTTGTATCACAAAGCCCCCAAAGAATTTCATGCATTCTATTTTCAATGACAGCGTCTGGTTTGTGCATATACCATTTGTTGGTATGGTCAAATTTCAATTTCTTGCACAATTCCCAATGGATCATCTTCCATTTTTTGGACTTCTTTTCTGCTAGTTTGTATAATATTTGTTAATCTATAATAATAATAATGATAATAATAATAATAAAAGAAAAAGAGAACTTGTCAACTGGTAGACAATGCAGTCCCAGCAGATCACAGGGTGAAGATGAAAGAAACAAAAAGATGGACAAATACTTGGACCTTGCCAGAGAATAGAAAAAACAGTGGAATATAAGGACAAAGTGATGCCAATTGTAGTAGGTGCACTTGGAATGGTCCCAAAAGTTTAGAGGGTTGTTAAAATACATTTAATCCATGGGTAACAATCCACAGTTAAAGATGAAATCACATGACTTAATAAACATCAAATTTGGCAAGCAACGAAAAACTCATAAGAGACATTTTTCTGTAGACACCTACACATGGACACACCAGTATAGGTTGACCAGCCAAAAATACATCAATCAGCTCTGATTAGATTCTGGTTGCTGTGATGAAGACCTGCAAGGAGCAATAGAGATGGATGATGAGAGAGAAAGTCCTGGGAATCCTTGCTGTTAACGGGACCTGATGATGATGTAGTCATTAATTAAAAGTTTAAGATTTTGTTGTAAATATACTAAAATTGTGGCTTTTAGACATAAGATTACCTAATGCTTTAAACTACTTAAATGTGTCATCATTTAAAATATCCATCTAAAAACTCACAATCTCACTCATTGATAATATTGGTGTGATGGAAGATATTTAGTCTTGTACCCACCATGATTGGTACCAATATGGTATTTACCATATACCCCATGTGTATGGGTTAGGCACAAGGCCCTATTAATGTGGGACCACCCTGAAGCTCTTGGGAGGCAGGTGCAAAAAATGGATTGATCCAATCAGCATTTCCCCATCAAAGGGGGCGCCTCAGGCACTGGGCAATAAACCCAGCCCTCACCCTTTAAATCAAGGGGCAGTTGTGGCCTGGGGGGATAGCCCCCTGGCATTGCTATTAGCCTGTAAGATCCAGGGCCGAAGCCACTGGACCCCCACCCTAAGGGGCGGGTAGTATTATGGTAGTTGGTACACTGACATGTTCAGCATTGCTTTACTTAGCATGTGATTTGAAAGCCACATAGATGAATGTTCAATATAGTTTAATTCAAACTAGGACATAAAGTTGTGGAAACAACTAAAAGTAAGCAAGAATTCTCTCCAGTAACCAATAAATACTGATTCTGATTTTTCAAAGCTTCACATATCGGCTCACATTCAAATTGTGTGCATTCATTATTTAGAAGTATAATAGTAAAAGTTAGGCGATATATTTCAGCATTATAGCAATACAAAACTTCTAGATTAGGGTGTTTTTTTTTTGTTTTGTTTTTGTGCCCCAAGGCAGCTACCCATCACTGTCATCCCTCCCCTTTGTTCCATCGCTGCAAGGCAAAGTCAGATAGGCTTAAAACTGAGGATTCTAAGACTGTGCCATGAGCCATAGAGGCAAATCTGGTGAGTAATACTCAGCATCTTATGGGTTTTTTCTAATATTAATAACTTATAAACAATCATATATCAAGTAACTATTCCTAATGGGTGGTTGTTAGCGCACAGTTATATAGTTTCAATTATTCCTATGCACTACTTGCCCTATTAGCTGAGGGCGAAGAATACACTGACTGCATCTCTTCAGAGGGATAAAATCCATCTGGGCCATTGACAACCCATAACCACAGCTATATAGTTTCAAGTATTTCTATACACTACTCACCCCATCAGCTGGGGCCAAAGAATGCATCTCTTTAAAGGGGACGACTGTTGGCTGTGGTTGGCAACCCATAAGACAGATATGCCCCCTTCAATTAATCAGCTGGTCACATCAAGCCCTAGCATCTATATGATTGTCCTAACCTTATTGCCTTTTTTTATCATAGCTAGAAGGCAGTGGCTGAGGGTCTTAGTGATGATGCTAAACTGCATCTAGAAATGAAGTTCCAATTCTGGAGATCTATTCTAGGTCCACTTTGACCCTGGAATGTTAGTACCTTTTAAGGTCATATCTATGGGTTGAATAGATTAAAAAAATGAGTTTTAAAACATCGAATTTGAAAAGAAATTGAGTTTAAGAAAAAAATTGAATATCCAACAAAAATGAATAAAACCCAACAGTGGGTATATAATAGAGAGAGAGAGAGAGAGAGTTGAGACTTGTTCTTCAGTTCTTCTTGCTACCTCTAGTCACCATGTTTCCCTTTCCTCTTCTTTGACCGGTCGTCATCTTGTCGTCTTCTATCTTCTTACTAAGGGCTTCTTTTAAGGGAAGTCTTCTGTGCAGCATTCAGTATCCACGCAGAGTTGGTAGATGTAGGTCCTTTTGCTGGACGCTCCACATTAGCATGTCCATGTGCTGGTTTCCACTGGAGAACGTTGCTTATGAGTTCGTCCTTGCTCTTCCAGCAGTGTCCAGCATGTCTTGTCCGACATTAAAAATGAAATAACCCAAGGGTTAACATAGCATAAAATCCAACCAACCAACCAAAATCTACATTAGATAGATGTTCATTAATTGAAATAATCATGAGATTCTGAACTGGATGATGATTTCTCATATTCTTTTAGACAAAATCAAACTTCCTGCTGCTTATTTTGTGATTATCATACATTCCATTATCTGATTCAATTTTCCATGCTGATGCCCACTAGGCCGCCAACAACACCTCTAGTCACGAAAGTCAAATGACACATAATCAAATCAACACTTCTTAAGATTATTTGATATTACAAAAATGTACTTTTAATTATCTCTATGGAATGGTAAGTGAGCTAGGCTAGCAGACCATTACTTGTGAGTTCAATTTCTCTAGGTGCTCCCTACATCTGACCTTGTGCCAGACTAAACAAAACTTAGTAAATAACTGAATCTGAATGGTGTCAAAGAATAAAACAATTGAGCAAGTGTAATGGTTAAAGTTGTAGGAAATGAACTCGTCGACCCGAGTTCAAATCCTAGATGAAGCTACAGTTCCCATAGTGCTAATACCCTTGGGAAAGGTATGAATCCAACTACTCTCCTTCCAACTATGGGCAAATAGTCTGGTAGACTGGGCTCTTTAACGTTGATTAGGCAACCAGTCTAGGAGAAAAAAAATTCTGAATTCAAACCTGTTAACGCTTGGGGTGGTCACTACTAGAATAGGCTCAGTCCTAATTAGTGAGCTATTTCACTAATAACTAAACTATTTCTCAAAGTTATTGACAATATCTTTTAGCTCTCAGATGTTGGTGGGGCCTAGAATATTCTGACTGTATTCGCTGCAGAGGAGTACACCCCCCCCCAAAGAAAAAGAGCTGTCTTGGTTAAGATACTAAATTGCATCTTATGGTAAAAGTCTATTTCTGGAGATCTGGTGAGAGTGGAATACCCCATCATTGCCATTATTTTCAGATCTACTCTGATGGAGAGTGGTAGTATCTGTTAGAGTCCCATCTATAGGACAAATACTTGTTTGAAAAATATTTGTATGCATTAGGAATCATGTGCAAAAAAACCCTCTTAAGAAACAACTACACAATAAATATTAATATCAACGTACAAAGAATGGGATTCCCTAACCTGTAGGCATGAAATAACCCAAGAAGGGTTGATATGACCCTAAAATAAATAAATGAATAAATAATTCTTTGTCTCATCATGTGGATAATTTTTTAGACAAAAAATTTTTTTTTGTAGGGAAAAAGTTAGCAAAAATTGGTGACAAAAAATGATCACTAATATACTGACTGAGTTGATTCATTTCTGCTGAGTTAGGTACACTAAGTAACCAAGTGATTCCAAATTATACCCTGATATCGTTCTCGAGCAGTTATTTATTTTTTCTCATGGAGATAAGGGTTGGCACCTTCTAGGGCATAATAACAAGCTCAGCTATTACTTGTGAGTTCAGTTCTCATTGGGTGCTCCATACTTCTGGCCTTGTGCCAACCTAAGCAAAACTTAGTAAATGTATTGCATCTGATGTATGCCAGAGAATAGATCAGCTGAAACATTGTGCATTTTAATGATTCTTCTCTAAATTATTGACAACCTTAAAACAAATGTAGAAAATCTTAAAATATCAGAATTAAAAAAAATAAACGAAGTAGATATTCATGTCAAACTGTCAATTTTTGTTTTTGCATTTAATAATCTAGAACCAGAAACCGTTTTTTCTAGAACATATATATATATATATATATATATATATATATATCATATATTATAGATAATTAAAATGACAGTTTTTAGGATAAAGCTGAGAACTGAAAATGAATATATAATTATTTTTATATTTTCCACTGTTTTCTTGAATAAAAGAAATAAACAGGAAAAGCCTTTAAAATATCTTCATTTTTTTTTTGGGGGGGGGGTGCAGTTTAGTAGAAAATAATTTTATTTCATGTTCATTATTCATAATATTAAGAGGTTTCTTTTTAATGGTAAGAAAAATATTAAAAATGAACTTTTTCTAACTTGATTGTAAAAAGTTCTCACATTATCTATAGTAAATTAGAAATATGTTTAAGAAACATTTAATTGATTGATTTTAACAGTATTTCTACTTGTCAAGGGTTATTTTGTACTGAGAGGTTAGAGAATTGCATTTATTGTATGTTCATATTTACATTTTTAGTGCTGTCAAGATGAAACATAAAATCTTTGACTCTGATTCTGACTCTCTCTTTATATAATTAAATGATTATAGCCTACAAATAAATATAAAAATCATGATTTTTTTAATAATCTCTTTATAAGGAGTGTCCACTGTATAACTTTATAGAATAAACTAGTGCTATATAAGTGTAAATTCAACTAGTTGGAATCAGTTTTACTGAATCTGACTCCAGTGATGTCTTAATTGTTTCTACCCTATGATTCTGACTCCACACAGTCTTGGTTGCTACTTAAAGGTTTTTTTTTGTTTTTTTTTGCAAACACTCCTATTGAATACAAATAATTTTTCAAACAGATCAATTTGACCCATAAACAGGGCCTTAACAGGTACTACTACTTCAGGTTAGAGTTTACCTGAGAATAATGGCAATAAAGAGGTACTTTACACTTCCAGATATTCAGAACTGGAGCCTCACCATTAGATACAGTTTAGTGTCATACCCAGGACACATCTTTGCAGAAAATACAGTAAGAGCGGAAAGAATATGGAAAAACTGAAAAATAATGGAATAGTATTATTTCTCTTCTTTAATATCAAGATGTCCCCAGATGTTATCTAAAATAACAGCAAAGACCTTTTTATGTTATGATAGAAATTGAAAAGTAAGCCACTGTGATTACCTCATATCTGGATATGTGGACACACATATGGAGATAAACAGATAAGCTTAAACTTCACACGTATATAAATATGATAATGGATTTTGGTCCATTATTCCTTTCTTTCATACTGATAGCCAGCTTGACTGTCTTCTTTTTTTCTTTTTTCTATTTTTTTCATTTCTCATACAGCAGAAAAACAAGATGGAAGGATGTACGAATATCCACATTTTAGTAAGCTTTCTCACTGCTTATATTGAAAATAATAAAATTCTATTAACAGATGATTAAAAGTATGAGGTGTGTCTGAAAAGTAACAAGACTGGGTCAAAAATAATTTATTTAAATTCAAAACAAAAAAATCTACATAGTTTCCCCTTCAAAGTAATCCCCCAAAAGTCTAATACACTTTCCCATCCTTCTCTGCCATAATTCTATGCACAGTTTAAAGGACTCTTCTGGGATGCCCCTCAGCTCTTTCATTGCAACCTTTTTGATGGCCTCCACACCTTCAAAACAGGTCCTCTTGATGATCCCTTTGAAGTTTGGGAAATAGAAAAAAGATTAGATATCTCTTTTCTATTGGATATATATATGGCAAGGAGAGTTCTATTCGTCAACTGGCCATTTTCTTTTGGATTTGTTTTGTTAGTCTCTTCTTCAGTTGATATGGGCTTCTTTTGTGCTGGGTCTGGTTGTGGTTTGTCTCTGTTCATTCTTTTTGTTTTTAAACGAAGTGCAAGACATAGTTTATTTTTCTCAGACGTCTTTATTACCCTAAAGCCCAAAAGGGTTCAACCACATGACGAGAAGATGGCTTACTTGGGAAAAGACAGCCATCACGTCTGCTCCCTTCGACTAACTGCCAAATTCTAACTACTCTAACTCTGTTCCCTTCACACAGTTTGCCTTTAGCCAATGAAAAATCACTGACTAGGTCAGTGAAAGGTGAACTGTTGTCAATCACTTCTATAACGGCCATGCTATGATTCAGTAGTAACTTTCCATTTATGAATACCGTTATTTAAATTTTACTACACTGTTTAGCTCAGTTAGTAGAGTGTCCACCTGGGAACCACAAGGTTCCTGGGTCAATACCAGCCCTCACCAACTCAGCATATGAGTAGCACAGGCATCTGTGCGATAAAGTGAGGAGCTGATGGTAGGTGTGGCACTCTACCTCAGATACTAAAAACAATCTCCTTGGTCTAGCACTAGAGAAAAGGGGACAAACTACCTCGCTGTCTGGCTGATACCAACTTTAGGCCACCTCGATGACTTTACTTTTTACTTATTTACACTACAGTCATAATTCATAGGCAACCTATGAATTAGTTATTGCAATATGACAGTTCCTCTTGGTCAGGGACTGCGAGGTATTCAAGGTGTTGTGAGCAGGGACAGTGAAATGGCATGTGAAAACCATGATTACAGTTCACTCCAGTCATGGTTGAGATGTCTGGTCAAAAATAAAAAGATTTTATCACTCAAAATATATGCCTTATTTAATCTTTAATAATGGCGAACCAGCTTCTGGAGACCAGCATCTTTAAGAAGAAGAAATAAAGTCAGACCAGCATCTTTAGAAATGTTCCAACTACACAAGAGACAGACCAAAGTACTATGTATTTATCAACTCTGCCACCAAAGCAGGATGCGACACAAGGTCAATTTTTTATGTGGATTTTACCAGGTTTAAATTCAGAGTTTTCCTTCTCCTAGACCAGTTGCCATACCAAGGTTGAAGAGCCTAGTCTACCCTACTATTTACCCATTGTTAGAGGGAGAATAGTTGGATTCAACCTTTCCCAAGGGTATTGGTGCCATATGAAATGCAACCAGCCTTGTCCAGGATTTGAACTCGTGTCACCGTGTCTATTTCCTTCAACAACAATCATTACACCACAGTCACCTTACTCAAGTAAGTAACAAGAGGTAAAGATTTTAAAAAGGTGGGAGGCATGTATCTCATAAGAAGTCTCTCGACCTTTATATACCCCATAAATTGTGACTTTATTCCTATCTCTCCAAAGAAAAATCATGGCAATTCACCATTTCCTGATAAAGGAAGTTGTGGAGAGCCATGATCAATCAAATTATACAAGGGCATGGCACATTCCGGTTTCCCACCCTGTCAGTGGGCATTAGAATGCACAGACTGCACCTCTGCAGACAGGTAAGATTCCCTCAAATGGGGCCACCTGTTGGCCGTGGGTGGCGACCCGTGATGCTTAAGTACGGAGTCTTGGTGGATGAGAAGTCCACACATGCAACACTCCACTTAGACCCTTAGTTAGGCTCGACAGGCGGTCGGAGAGGCCCCCTCTGATCAATTGGCTCGTCACATCAAGCCCTAACACCTATATGATTGCCCCAACCCTATTACCCTTATGGCATGCCCAAACTTTTTTATCATATGGGCAGTGGCTGAGGGTCTACATGTCCTGGGAATGATATTAAACTATCTGATGGTGCGGTTCCAGTTTTGGAGGTTCGGGGAATGTGGAACATCCCTTCATCACCATTGCTCCCTGGTTCACTCTGGCCTGGAGTGGTAGTACTTGTTAGGGTCCCATCTATGAGTTAAATAGAAAAATGTATTTATAAAAAAAAAATTTTGTATCCATTAATAATTAATTTATTTCAAAATTTTATTGGCATTAAATGACCCATTGAGGTTGATGTGCCATAGAACAAAACAAACCAAACCAAACATTCCAGTTTCATTACTTTGTTGTCACATGGACTATCTCTCCAAAGAACAGTCATGGCAATTTACAGTTTATTGTTAAAAGAAGCTGTTTTCTAAGTCCTGGAAATAACATGGTGCTTCCCTTTCTATTCTTACAAGGAGGAGATGTTGTTCTTTTTTTAGATATTGGAAATAATATAAACAGTTTAATAAAAAGAGAAAATAACCTGTTTATGGTCTTTTAATGTTTGTGATATCAAAAACTTACAAAAATCCAATAAAAGATTCCATTTTTTTATTATCTGGTAGATCATATAAAATGATAGAGTATTGCAATTTCATATTTATCTTTTATTATCTCAAATGCACTAAAAATGGTAACATAAATAAGAAAGAAACCCTAACAAAATATCACAGAGTCGAAATAGAACAATACGGTTATTGTCTTCCATAGTAGGAAAAAGAAAAATAATAAGAAAAAGCTTAAAAATATTATCAGAAGCAATTGGGCAATATAGCACTGGGAGCGCATTCAGCCAGCTTATTTTATATTTGTGTTCAAAGAGAAAGGGAAAGACTAATAAAATAATTAGAAACTAGCTATAAACTCACTTGGGGGAACATGTTTACATGATTTGCCTACAAAGAGTATCAAGTAACTTCTGACTCATTCTACACTTTGGTCTAAAAATCACCCAACTTGCTTATTTTTCATGCTGTTAGTTAGGGAATTACATTCATTGTACATTTACTTATTTCTTAGTAAAGTCGTCGGGGCGGCCTAAAGTCGGTATCAGCCAGTCAGCGAGGGAGTCTATCTCCTTTTCAATAGCGCTAGACCAAGGAGATTGTTTTAGCATCTGAGGTGGAGCGCCACACCTACCATCAGCTCCTTACTTTACCACACAGATCCCTGTGCTACTCATACGCTGAGTTGGCGAGGACCGGTATCGAACTAGGAACCTTGTGGTTTCTAGCCGAACGCTCTACCGACTGAGCTACCGGTCCCCGCCAACTCAGCGTTTGAGCAGCACAGGGATCTGTGCGGTAAAGTAAGGAGCTGATGGTAGGTGTGGTGCTCCACCTCAGATGCTAAAACAATCTCCTTGGTCTAGCGCTATTGAAAAGGGGATAGACTCCCTCGCTGACTGGCTGATACCGACTTTAGGCCGCCCCGACGACTTTACTTTACTTACTTATTTCTTAAGAGTTTTTTGCATGGTTATGATATCCAGTATTCCTATCTAATACAAATAGTTTGCATGTATGGTTTCAAGTATTTTTTTATCTAAAACTAATATTTTATACACAATTAACTAATAATAACCCTAAGTAAACAATTATAGCTTCAAGTAACTATTCTTAATGCAAATAATTTACAGTTATATGGCATCAAATATTCTTATTGAATACAAATATTTTTTAAACACATTTGATTCATATATGGGATACTCACAGTTACTATCACTCCAAATCAGAATGAACCTGGGAAAATGGCAATTTAGAGGTATTCCAGAAATGGAGCCTCACCATAAGATGCAGTCTAGTGTCATATCCAGGGCACATCTTTTTTTTGGAGGGGGGGGTCTTATCTGCAGGGGATACAGTCGGTATATTTGAACCTTACTGACAGAGTGGTTTTGATTAGTAGGTATATGTGTATAAAGTTATTCAGTCATTCTGATATGTAAGGATATAAAATATTTGTGAAATTTTACCAGTGCTCATATTTAACAATATTCATTTTTAGTTTAATTATGCTTTCATGATTATATATATCAAAACTGTCTATTTTATTCATATTTTGTCATAAACATATTTTCTACAAAAAAGGAAAACACTACAACTTTAAAACTTAATCTCAAAACATTATCTTTATTTAAAAAACTTAACTGAAAACTTTAATGTCCTAAAATCCTAAATTTTTATTGTTATCTTCTCTTGGGGGTCTGAAAAAAAGTCTTGTTTATTGCAAAATCTATCTCAGCAACCCTGGAGATGTGGAAATGTTATAATATCACCCCAATGTTATTATTCTGTCATACACAAGAAATAAAGTATTTATGAAAGTTTTTACCTGTGCTCATATTAAGATTAGCCATCAAGTTCAATTATGCTTTCATGATTATATATACCAAAACTTTTTACATTGTTCATATTTTGTCATAAACAAATTTTTCTCGAAAAAAGGTAAAAACTACAAATGTTAAGATTTAATCTTATACAATAATCTTTTTGAGAATAGAGGAAATTGTGGATATAACAACACAGACAGTTGAATTCAGTTGATATTTCATCTCGAAATATCAACTGAATTCAACTGTCTGTGTTGTTATATCCACAATTTCCTCTATTCTCAACAACATTTTGTCAGATTTATTAAAATCCTTCACTCCTCACAATTATCTTTGTTTTAAAAAAAAGACTTTATTGAGAATTAAAGATCTATTTGTGTTTTATGTCCTCATTTAGTAGTTGCATCTTCTCCTGTATAAGTGGTAGTACCTGTTAGGGTCCCATCTATAGGGTAAATAGAATTTTTTTTATAAAATTGAGTTTAGAAATTTTCTTCAAAACTTTCAAAACATTGCTGGCATTAAATGATCCACTGTAAAAAAAATAAACCAAACCTTCTGTAAATAGTATTGTATTTCTCTCTGTCTTGAATTGGTCAATAAAGTTATTTCTTTTTGCTTAAAAACAAATTATTGCAACTCTTCTGCACATTTTGGCATCTCACACTATCATTGATAGTGAGTCTGATTCTCACTTTTCTGGTCCTTGTGCCAGGCTAAGCTCAATAAATAACAACTCTACTTCACATGTTCAGCTGTTTTGAATAAACATACACCACTCACCATTGTTTAATGGTTATTGTTGTAGAAAATGGACATTGCAACACAAGTTAAAATCCCAGATGAAGCTGGTTACATTTCACATTGTGCTAATACCCTTGGGTTTGAATCCAGCTATTCTCCCCCCAGCTATGGGTAAATAGTAGATAAGACTGACATTTTTAACCTTGGTTAGTGTTATGGTAATTTACCACAAACACATAAACTCTTTCAATTATAAATAGCAGCAGGTTCTGCACTTAAGAGATAGTATTTCAGCTGACAGACGATAAGACAGCTTTGTGTGTAACCGACTCATTGGTATATATTTGTACTACTCTTCTTTGTTAATATATTTGTTTAACTCATTTCTTGTCTTGTGTCTTTATTCTGGCCCCTAACCAGGTCACAACAGTTTGGCAACCAGTCTAGGAGAAGGAAAACTTTGAATTTAAACCTGTTAAAATCCACTTAAAAATTGACATTGTGTTATATCCTGCTCATGTGGAGGGATTAGTAAATATACACACCACACACAATCAAACATAGTTTAGTGTTATTTGAGGGGAGTAGTGTATTCTAAACCCCAGCAACAGGATATTTTGGTTAAGAAGAAAATCTGTATTTTACAAAAATCTATATTTTACAAAAATTGGGAGTGTGTTTATTTATGAGCAACATTGTATCTTTGCTGTATTTAGATATGTAGGTATTAGCCAAAGTTAAATACAAATGATAAAGATTAAAATTACAACTAAAAGAGAAACTTAAGCCTACCAGAAATTGTTCAAAGAATTACACCTCTTCTTTGTATTCTTGATATCATTAACATGTTTCAGGCAATCTTATTCAATTCTCATCAGGTGGACAATTTGTGAGACAAAAAAAAAATTTCCTTTCTTTTTTATAGAGAAAAAGGAAATAAAAATGGTAACACGATAGAATATCAACTGGATCATTTCATTTCTTCTGAGCTAGGTACACCAAGTAACTGGGTGGTTCCAAATAGTTCCAAGCTGTAGCCATGTCAATACTACAGTATGGTTGCACCACTCTGAACAAATCTTGAAAGGAGCATTCAACAAAACAGAAGCTGTACAGCCACTTACCTCCCATCACACAAACCATCCAAGTAACAGATCCTAGGCACTGCTGATGAAGTAGGAACAAATTTATAAGTGATATTCACTTATGGACTCCTACACATGGACACATCATGTTGGCTGACCACCAAGAACATTCATCAACACTGTGGACACTGGATACTGCCTAGAGGACTTATCAAAGGGTGATGATATATAGGAACGGTGAGAGAGAGTCAAGGCAATCCATGCTGTCAGCATGCCTTGATAAGGATTGTTCTTCAACAGTTACTTATTTTTTTCTCACAAAGTATACATTTGATAAGGGGACCTTGCATGGCAAAATAGTAGGGGCATGTGGTGCAATGGTTATCAATTTAAGAAATGAAATCAGTGACCAAGTTCAAATCCTGGATGAGTCTGTATTTTACAATGGGCTAATTCCCTTGGGAAAGGTAGGTAGCATAATTATTAGGGTCTACCAGGAATTTGGGGATTGAAAATAAAAAGGTATTCGGCTTTCTGGAGAAAGAGAAGAAAAAGAAATAAGAACAAAGGTTAAAGTTTAGAAGGGTAAACACTCAACAGAGTGCCAGTAATTGACCAAGAAATGACCCTGGAAATAGGTTTAAGAATAAAAATAGAAGTTCCGGACTTTGACTGGAAACGGATGTGATGCCGAAACAAGAAAGAGAAAAATCGGCCTTTTTTCAGCTGGGCTCTGTTGGGATTCAGACGTGGCTCCCAGTTCCCCATATGGGTTCAGGATAGTAGTACAGAAGATGATACTATGTTAGAAGATAGAATAATTTGACCATATCCTCTCTCTCTTTCTCTCCTTCTCTCCGAAAAAAGAATACACGAGCCTGAAAGGAATAAACAACCCTTTGTGACTATAAACCTTGAACTAATGACTATTACTACTCCTAACGATGACTACTACTACAACTTGAATTTAGCCCTATGCAACATATATCGTGTTGGTACAGTATGCATCCAACTATCCATCCTTGAGCTATGGTTAAACAGTAGGGCAGACTGGGTGTTTTTTTTAACCTTATATCAACCAGTCTAGCAGAAGGAACATTCTGAATTTAAACCTGTTAAACACTGCTTAAGAAATTACTTAAGACGTTGTCTCATATCCTACTCATACGGAATTGTTGGGTAAATATATATAATGGTTAGTGAGCTAAGTTAGCAGACAGTTACTTTCGAGTTCAAATCTCACTGGATGCTCCATACTTCTGTCCTTGTGCCAACCTAAGCGAAACTTAGTAAATATATTGCATCTGATGTATGCCAGAGAATAGATCAGCTGAAACATTGTGCATTTTAATGATTCTTCTCTAAGTTATTGACAACCTTAAAACTAATATAGAAAATCTTAAAATATCAGAATTAAAAAAAAGAAAAGTAGATATCCATGTCAAACTGTCAATTTTTGTTTTTGCATTTAATAATCTACAACCAGAAACCGTTTTTTCTAAAACATATATATATATATATATATCATATATTATAGATAATTAAAATGACAGTTTTTAGGATAAAGCTGAGAACTGAAAATGAATATATAATTATTTTTATATTTTCTACTGTTTTCTTGAATGAAAGAAATAAACAAAAAAACCTTTAAAATATCTTCATTTTGTTTTTTTTGTTTTTTAGGGGGGGGGGTTGCAGTTTAGTAGAAAATAATTTTATTTCATGTTCATTATTCACAACAGTAAGAGTTTTTTTTAATGTTAAGAATAATATTAAAAATAAACTTTTTCTGACTTGATTGTAACACGAAAATAACCAAATAATATTCTCCATAGATTCATTGATAAATCTATAAAAGTATTTATTTCACACAACAATCTTTTTAACATGATCTCCTTCCTAGTCAATTCACTTAGACTTATGTTTCTTCATTAGTCACATAGATTGAGCATTATTGAGTGATAATATGGGCGTAATAGCTAGAATTACATTAAATTAATTCAGCATGCGAAGTTCAAATCCTAGATGAAGTAGTTTGAGTTTTACTTTAGGCTAATGCCCTCAGGAAAGGCATGAACCCATCTCTTCTCACTTTAGCTATAGGTATATAGTCAGGATGAGTAAGCTTGGTATGGCAACCAGTCTAGGAGAAAACTCTGATTTCAAACCAACTGTAATCAAATTTAAAATTGGTATTGTGCCACAAGGGAGAGAGGCTGAATAAATACATACAGTGAGATTTTTTAAATCAAATTTCAGCTGATAACTCTTAGGCTATGGACTTATTGATCTGCTCTCATATTTACTATCTTGGGTGAGCTCACCTTGTTTCACAGTTATTTTATATATACACACACACACGCGCACACACACAGATATAATATATATATATAACTTCTGTCTCTGTCATATATATATAGTTGAGGCATATGGCATAATGGTTATCAACTTGGACTCAACAAGCCAAATTAAATCCTAGACCATTGTATTTGCATTTCACTTTAACACTAATATGTTTGAGAAAGGCATGAAGCCCTGTTTTCTTCTGCAAGCTATGGATAAATAGTAAGGCAGACTGGGTGAGAAGAAGCCTTGGTGAGGTAACTGGCTGAGAAGAACGAAATACTATAAATTCAAAACCAGGGAATATGGGGCAAGCAACTCCCCCCATAAAAACCTTTGTTATGAATCACAGATGTAATGTTGCTGTGGCCCTATAACCCCCAAGGACACAGGACATTTACATACATTTAAACCACCCTGTAATACATTGACTAAAAGGCATTTGGAGTATGACGTGAAACTACATACAGTAGTGAGGCTTCAATTCTGGATTTCAGGGGAGTATGGAGTAGCTCTTTGTTGGCATTACTCCTAGTTCTTGTTTCTCTATCACTCTTTCTTTAAATAAATAAATAAATATATATATATATGTGTGTGTGTGTAACATAGGTGTAGCAATGATTTTTAATCTAATGAAAAGAAAAAGCATTTGTTTTACACAACTGATATTTATTTTAAAACTACTGAAGTCAGTTAGTCTACTGTTGGTTTGAATAACAGCAACTATCTAAGCCCAACTGAAGCAGTGTCCAAGACAGTTGGTATTTATAGAAATCAAGAATAGTCCATTCATGCATTTGGGTAATTCCATTCCCTGAGTTCTGATTGGCTGCTTGGTTTCTATGATATTGTGGAGTTTTATAAATACCCTGTCATTCTACAGTAGAATTGCGACAGGACGGGATTGTATTATGTTACAATCGCTTGTTGCCATGTCTTACCAATTCGACAGTAATTGGAACTTAGCTTGATTATTCTTCATTTCCTCTTCCTCCCCCCCATTGTGTGGGCATAGTGGCCTTTGAGTGGGAATTAATTTCTTTCGACCTGGCCGATTACAGGGGAGCAATCTTGATAATGCACAGGGTATTTTTGAAAGCATTGGCTTAGGGGTTGAAGTGACATTGGGTGAGGCTTGGTCCCTAGTTGATGTTATCATTCTTTTTGTTTGAGGGACATCCTCAAATGTTGGTTTAGGGGGCTCAGGCAAAACACTAGGAATAGGGACAGGGGCCACTGGTGCTTGAAGCTTCCTGAGGAATCGGCGATTCCGCAATGTGATCCTACCTGATCCATCAATCCTGATTCAGAGTGATGATTAGGGAGTGTTTCGATATATTAAGTTACAACTGCTTGTTGCCGTGTCTTACCAATTCAACGGTAATTGGAACTTTGCTTGATTATTCTTCAAAAACAAAACAAATATGCCTGTATATAAGATGCATAATTTGCAAGTGTATTGCCAGGACTAAAGCCCACTGCAATTTCTCCAAAACCTCTAGCTGTCTATTTCAAACCTTTTTAAATAGCCCCGCAGCTTATAATACCAGTGCACTGAAACAGTGTAATATTTATACATTGTTTCTCTATTTCTTAAAAATGGTAGCACCTATTATTATCCCATGTATGGGTCAAATAGATCTGTTGAAAAATTATTTGCATTAAATATGAACACTTGAAACCATATAACTGTATGCAAATTATTTGTATTGGAAAGGAATATTGAAACTATATAACTGTGTGCAGACAAATGCTCATAATTATGAAATAGTTATTGATACTTGAAACATATTTTTTTTATAAGTTATTAGTATTAGGTCACCATACTTGAAATCATATAACTGCGTACAAATTATTCATGTTATGATTAATATAATTATCTATATGTAATTATCATTAGTTGCTTTAAACTATGTAATTACTTGCAAAAAAAGATTGACTTCAGTTATGATTAAATTGATTTTAATGACATGTCAACTTGTCAAAGGTTAGTTTATGCATATAGACTAGGCTGTTGCATACATTGTATATTTATATATATTTATTTCTACAATTTTTGTAGGTTTGAATTTTGTATTTTTAATATCTAGTCTACGAATAGAATTCAGTGATATTTCTTTTTAATTTAACTAGAAGTATCTAAATCATTTTAAAATTTTATCCATTACTTAAACAACTAATATAGTTATTTGAAAATATAATTATTATTAGTTGCTTAAAACTGTTATCACTTGCAAAAAAAGACTGACTTTGGCATCAAATAACCCAGCAACAATTGACATGCCATAAAACCATCCAACCAATGGTTAATGTCACAGCTTGAACATAAATCAAAATTCAAGTAATAACTATGTGAAGCCTTATATAGTATTTACAAATCTAAGAGTATTTTCTGAAATACCAAAAGTGTCTTTCCTTTTTTCTCTTGGTAATCTCATCAAATTCCAAAAAATCTCCAATTTTTCCAGTGCCAATCCATTACATTGAATCCTTTGTCTTAAATCTTGTCTTCTTCATTCCTTAATTACGATTAATTAATTAAAAAAAAAAACTTTCTTTTTTCCTGTCCCTTCAGAGACAGAGTCTAGTTGTCTAACTGACAGTAACAAATTCATTAAGCTAATTTGTTTTAACTTTCAAGATCATTGCTCATCACGGTTGAGTGCTCTAAATCATTTCAAATGAGTTGAGATTTCCAGTCACAACCCATTTGATATACATTGTTGCAACACATGATTACCATAAATGTTTGTATATTTTCTTTTACCATAATTCCTCATTAATACAGTATTGCTCGTAAGTATTTGAACAAATAGACAATCTACTTCTGATCCCTTGGTTTTGCGGGATTAAATACAAGAACAGTATTAGTTGGTTGGGTTTATGGCATGCCAACCCTTGTTAGGTTATTTAATCCCTAAGTCAGTAAGTTATTTCTCTGAGTAATTATTTAGTTTCAAGTGATTAATGATTATAATCTTTTTGTAAACAATTATAATTTCAAGTAGCTATTCTTAATACTAATACTTTATAAATATTTATATGGTTTCACGTAACTATTATACACACACAATTATATGGTTTTAAGTGTTCCTATCATACTAATACTTTATAAATAATATATGGTTTCAAGTAACTATTATACAAACACAATTATATGGTTTTAAGTGTTCCTATCAAATACTAATACTTTATAAATAATTATATGGTTTCAAGTAACTATTATACACACACAATTATATGGTTTTTAAGTGTTCCTATCAAATACTAATACTTTATAAATAATTATATGGTTTCACATAACTATTATACACACACAATTATATGGTTTTTAAGTGTTCCTATCAAATACTAATACTTTACAAATAATTATATGGTTTCACATAACTATTATACACACACAATTATATGGTTTTTAAGTGTTCCTATCAAATACTAATACTTTATAAATAATTATATGGTTTCACATAACTATTATACACACACAATTATATGGTTTTTAAGTGTTCCTATCAAATACTAATACTTTATAAATAAGTATATGGTTTCAAGTAAGTATTATACACACACAATAATATGATTTTAAGTGTTCCTATCTAATACTAATACTTTATAAACAATTATATTTCAAATAAGTATTCCTATTTAATAATAATCAGCAGTTGTTTGCACACAATTTTATAGTTTCAAGTATTTCCATACACTACTCGCCCTATCAGCTGGGGCAAAAGAATACACAGAGTGCAACTCTTCAAAGAGGCCAACTGTTGGCTATGGTTGGCAGCCCATAATTATTAAAAACGGGATCCTGGGGGATGAGCAACATGACTTGCAATATTCCACTTTGGCCCTTACTTAGGCTAGATGGTCAGTCGGATATGCCCCCTTCAATCAATCAACTGGTCACATCAAGCCCTAGCACCTATATGATTGCTCTGACTCTATTGCCCTTATGGCAACCCCCCAACCCTTTTTTGCTTGAAAGCAGTGGCAGAATGTCCTAGTGCCCTGTGTATGATGTTAAACTGCATCTGAAGGTGAAGTTCCAATTCTGGAGTTCTGTGGAGTGTACAGAACCCCTATATTGCCATTATTCCCAGGTTCAGGAAATAGTTACGAGCAGAACAAATTAAACTTGTAAGTCAAGATATGACTGTACTAATCATAAGTATTTGAAAAAGTACAAAATCTGTTTTTTTTAATTATTATTTAAGATTGCAAGAGCTATTAAAGATTTTAAACAGAAAGAGATCCAAATTAACTTACTTGTTTTGAAACTCTTCTAAATAGCGATATGAGTTTCCCTTTTTAATCTTCTTGATTAAGATTTTAGGAGAGAAAAAACTGTGGAAAAGTATCTGGTATAAAATAAGCTTTGCATTCTCGGCATAAAAGGATATTTTTACATTGCCATATTACTGTAAATTATTCATATCAAGAAATAGTTATAATTGTTTACTTAGGATTATCATTATTAATTACTTGAAACCATACAACTGTATACAACAAATGACTATTGTTAAATATAAATACTTATTAGTATAAATTATTAGTATTAAATGATACTTGAAAAACCATACAATTGTGTTCAAGTTACTTGTATGAGACAGAAATAGTTGATATCATATAAGTGTGAGCAAATAATTTGTATTGGATAGAAATACTTGACATCACATAGTTGCAATCAAATTATTTATATTGGATAGGAATAATTGATATCATATAAATGTGTGCAAAAAACTCTTGAGAATTGTACAATTAATGTGATTCCCTAACCTCTTGGCATAAAATAACCCTAGACAGATTGACATGCCATTTTTTATCAAACATCTTTTATTTTCAAGAATTATTATCTTAATATCCTCTTGTTCATCTTTTAAATCGGAGAGCTGAGAAAAAAGCTGCCATTTTGTTTTATTTTCCCGTTTTTGTTTTGTTCTTTTTAAATGTCCCACCATTTTGTACATTAAGCAACCAGCAATATTTATTATCTCCAATGAATTTTCTCTTTTTTTTTGTTCGTTTTTAGTTTTATTAAAAACAATTGCAAAAGAGTCCAATTAAAACATTCATTACAAAGCTAAAAGCAAGCAAAACAAAAGAGTAATGACACTTCTTCTTAATCACCAATGAAATTGATGTATATTTTTACATTGGGTAAATGTGATTGGCAAAAATACAATTTAGAAAACTGATGACCTTTTCGTCAATAACCAAAGAACTCTTCTATTTTGTTCCCATTTTCAAGATTAGATTCTGTTAAAATTAGACTTTCATAGTTTTGTCACTTTTAACAATGGTGACAATGACAAAGATATTGAAGATGAAGTCAGAGGAAGTGCACTCTGATTTGGATTTAAAAATGGCTCACTCTCAAAATATTTGAATCTGAACAATTGTTATAGCTAAGTTAAGTCTGGTGATGCTAGGAATTGGTGATAGTTTAAGAATTTCCTCATAGAAATACTTGTTCGATTATGAAGAATAGATTCTTCTACCGAGAGGTAAAAAGGGGTTCATATGGCATAATGGTTATTTTTCTAGGAAATGAACTTAGTGAGGAAAGTTCAAATCCTGGACAAGGCTGCCCTGGCATTTCAGGTTGTAGAATATTCTACAGAAGCAAGACCCTCCTCACAATGGTGCCACCTGTTGGCTGTGGGTGGCAACCCATAATGCCTGGTTCTTGGTAGCTGTTTTCTGTGACCCAGGAACTAAATAGTCATATGACCTGCAACTCTCCACTTTGACACTTGCTTGGGCTAGATGGGTGGTGAGAGAGGCTTGATTTGCAGAGGTAAGACCCTCCTTAAAATGGTGCCACCTGTTGGCTGTGAATAGCAACCCATAATGCCTGGTTCTTGGTAGCTGAGTTTCCTGTGATCCAGATGGGTGATTGGAGAGGCTTGATCAATCAGGTGGTTATGTCAAACCTCAGACCACACAGATGATCTGGTGCTTCTTACAAATACACCTGCACAACCCAAATCACTGCTGCATAGCCTACAGCAAGAGGCATGGATTCATGTGCTTTAAACAAGATAGAAACATCTCGACATTGGATGAAAAGCCTATGAAATTAGTAATTGGTAGTAAAATTAGTAGTTGTTTACCTATCTCATTTGCTGTGCTATGTGGAGAGGCTTGAATCCTGTTGCTGTGCTGATACTGAGTTGACTGACAATTCCTGGATATTTAGAGTCTGGAAACCAACTTGTGGTGCTGGAGGACATCTTGTAATAACACACGGCCACTAGCTCTTTCTCATGAGATTTTTATTTTCCCCCAAGCCAATTGCCGAGCGAGAACCACGTCTCACTTTGTCAGTGCATAATTCCAAACTCACCAGCATTCTCATCTCTCATTCCTCTCTCCCACTTCGTTATGTGTCAGGTCTCATCCAATAGAAAAATGCCATGTGGCCCTGTGATGATTCATCCTTAAACTTTTCCATTCTAATCAACACATAATTCTTATTTTCCTTCTAAAAACTTTTCTGTGCTAATTTACGCATCACTGTTATATTCCTAGCTCTCCCCACCTCTATTATATTACACTCAGCACCTATATAATCAAACCCTGACTATATTCTTCAACCTCTCATGGCAAACACCAAACCCATTTTATCTTAATGATACTACCATTTTATTAATATATATGAAGTTAATGAAAATTTATTTCTACCAGTTTATTGATACACATGTAATCATATATAAAAAAATAATCAAGATTTGGTATTAAATAGTCCACAAGAGTTAATATGCCATTAAACAGAATAACCAATCAACCTGGATAGGTTTTTTGCATTTCACTTCACATTAATACCCTTGGAAAAGGCATGAATCTACATCTCCCCTAAACCCATGAAATCATATATACAAAATAATATCAAGATTTGGCATTAAATAGCTCACAGGAGTTGATATGCCATTAAACAGAATAATCATCCAACCTGGACTATGTTGTTTGCATTTCATTTCACCTTAATACCTTTGGGAAAGGCATGAATCTACATCTTCCCTAAATAGCAGGGCATACTAGTCTCACAGATCGATTATAACTGAATAATGAGTTTGATCCTCACTGGATGCCACTAACTAGGGACCATGTACCAAATCACATCTATGCTAATTCTTTTTTTTTCAAATTGATGAGGCTATTTGCACTTCAGTTTTTTCTTTTTTTCTTTGTGAAAGGCATCAATCCATTCCCTCCCACCCACCTATGAGTAAATAGTATGTATCTACCCAATCCCTACATTTTGAGTAGGATGTGACACAAGGTCAATTTTATGTGGAGTAGAGCTGGTTTGAATTCAGAGTTTTCCTTCTCTTAGAACTGTTGCCATACCATGGTTAAAGGGCTCAGTCTGCCCTAATCTTTACACTTAGTTGGGGGGGAATAGTTTGATGCATACTTTTCCCATAGGTATTATTGCTTTGTGAAATACAAATGGCCTTGTCCAGGATTTGAACTCTGTTTGCCAAGTCCATGATGATAACTGTGATGCCATAAGCAAAATATAGAACAGACTGAAATCTCTAGCCTTGGGCATGTAGTCTAGGAGAAGAAAAAAACACTTAATTCAAATCCATACCACTATATAGGAATCAGCATGGTAGAGTAAGGGCCCATTAATCCCGATGTTTTACAAAGTGGTGTAAAACCTGAGTTCTGCAGTGAACTAAGTGGAGAGCTGATGGGATAGGATGGGGATTGGATATATTTATATATCACATGTCATGGGTCAATATGGCAGTTCAAGGCCCATTACACCCAATGTTTTATGAAACGTGTGGAAAACCTGAGTTCTGCAGTAATCTAAGAGGAGGGTTGATGGCATCGAAATGGGGATTGGATATATTTATATATCACGTCATGGGTCAACATGGCAGTGTAAGGCCCATTACTCCCAATGTTTCACAGAACTTGTAAAAAACCTTACATCAAGAGTTTCACTAAGCAGTAAAAGGGAAATCTAAGATCAAATTTGCATAGATAAGCTGTATATACTTACTTAACCACTCCATCTATTAATCAATTTGTTAAGCAGAGTACAGCTGGTTTGGATTCAGTGTTTTTTCTTCTCCAGATTTGTTGCCTAATCAAGACTAAAGAACCCAATCTACCCTCCATAACCGAATTATGTTTTCATTTTTCAGAAAATGCTGTACTATGAAGATGCATCTAAAGAAAAGTCTGTTTCATAATGTAAAAGAAACAGAATTTTCAGCTAGTGTTAGTAGAATTTTGTATTAGGCAATCAATATTCAGCTGTATTGAAAGTTGAATCTGTTCTCAGCATCAGAGTGTTAGCAAGTGGTTTATATACAGGTTCAGGTTGTTTCATTATGTACTTTGGCCAAGTTCATTACCTGGATTCTGATTGGTTTCTGGTTTTTAGTGTAGACATTTTGATCCATATAAAGAGATGCTGATAGGTATGCATCCTGCATCCCTGATGCTCAAAAATCTAAAAAGGAAGCAGTAAAATCATATCCATGCATCCCAGTGTGTTTCTTTTTTCTGTCCTTTACCATTTCAAGCTAACTGTAAATATTTTTCAATAGTTTCTTAGAAATAAATTACACAGGATATGTTACAAGATAGGAGTTAGACAGCTTTAGTTGTTTCCCCAGATCATAAATTAAAAAAACCTACAATTTATTAAGAAACTTTAGTTGGAACACATGAAATTTTCTGAGGACTTGTTCAAAGCAAATATGTGCATCCCAGGACGTAAATCAAAAAGCTATCAGCATCACTACATATATACCAAATATATGGCTATATATTTGGGAGTTAGTACAGGGTATGTATTTGGTTACAGCCTGTCTCTTTTATCTATTAACTAGATGCTAGCAATTTGTATTAGGTGATCAGCATTCAGCTGTGTTTCAAGTTGAATCTGCTACCAGAATCCAGAGTTGGTAGGTGGTTTATATAGCAGGTTGGGTTATTCCACTATGTACCTTAGCCAAGCTCATCCCCAGGAATGTTTTTTGAATCTTTAAAAACAAAGACTTTTTGAAGAATTGGAACCTCTTCTAATTATTGTTGCCAAATGTTTGGAATAAGAAAACAAAAATCTGAATAAAATTTGGAAAACAAAGTTAATATTCAAAATTCTTTTAACTTTTGTTACTTTTGTTACAAAAAAAAAAAAAAAATCTTTGAAACCAGACAAAATGAACAACTTCAATAATAGAACATTGGCTGCTGGTTTTTATGTGAATACTTTGATCCATACATACCCAACAGATGACTATGTTCTGGTTGTTGATACAAGGCCTGTATTCAGTTACAGTCCCTTTTTTTGTCTGGTAACTGGCCGCTAGTTATAGCCTTCCTGTGAAGTTGAGTATGATATGTTGATTCTACTATGTTTAAAAAAAACAATTTACAACCTCTGCCCCATAATATTTATGTTGTATTTAGTGCATCAAATTTATATGCAAATGTGACAGCTATTATGGCACAGAGGTAATATAATTTTCTTTTTGCTCTTTTGTTCTACCATTCTTTTCTGTCTTAATTTTATTGTCCACCATTTAGATCAAACAAATTAGAATTAGCTGTCAAAGTTAAATGAGGGTTTTTGAAAAACTGTTTTAAGTATTACCATAGATTTTCTCAGAGGGTTAGTTGTGTAATGGTTATTATTGTTGGAAATTCTTAAAATCCTAAAATCTCCCCCCGTTGTCCACATCTAATATTAATAGTTAGGAGGCACATAGTGTAATGGTTAGCATCATAGGAAATGGACATGATGAGGCAAGTTCAAATCCTGGATGAGGCTGTTTGCATTTCATATCTATTAATAATAGATTTAGTCTTTATTTGTCTGTAACCGAAAACTATGTCACTGTTTACATCATAGTTATTTCAGGAATTGAATAAGTTAAATGAATATTCAATTATAGTCATTATCATTACTACATAAAAATATTCTACTATGTGAAATGCAAATTTTCAGAAAAACATTTTAAACATGATTCATTTAAAGGGAATAAGTTACAACATTTTGTGAAAATTTGCAACTGAAATTTTTCATAGAATTTAATAATTTTAGTAGTAACGATAATGACTAAAAATTGAATACTACATTTAACTATTAATCCTGAAATAACTATGAATTGTAAACATGACATAGTCGGTTACAGACAAATAAAGACGAATCTATTATTAATAGATATGAAATGCAAACAGCCTCATCCAGGATTTGAACTTGCCTCGTCGTGTCCATTTCCTATGATGCTAAACCATTACACTATGTGCCTTCTAACTATTAATATAGATGTGGACAAGGGGGAGATTTTAGGATTTAGATTTCCAACCAAATAAACCATTACACCAACTAACACTCTGAGAAAATCTATGTAATACTTAAACAGTTTTTCAAAAACCCTCATTTAACTTTGACAGCTAATTCTAATTTGTTTGATCTAAACGGTGGACAATAAAATTAAGACAGAAAAAGAATGGTAGAACAAAAGAGCAAAAAGAAAATATACCTCGTGCCATAATACTGTCACATTGCATATAATTTGATGCACAATACAACATAATATTATGGGGCAGAGGTGTTAAATTGTTTTTTAAACATAGTAGAATCAACATATCATACTCAACTTCACAGGAAGGCTATAACTAGCAGCCAGTTACCAGACAAAAAAGGGAACTGTAATGAATACAGGCTTTGTACCAACAACCAGAACATAGTCATCTGTGGTATGTATGGATCAAAGTATCCACACAACCAGCAGCCAATGTTCTATTTATTGGAAGTTGTTCATTTTGTCTGGTTCAAAGATTTTGTTTTTTTTTTGTAAAAAAGTAACAAAAGTTAAAAGAATTTTGAATATAACTTTGTTTTCAAATTTATTCAGATTTTTGTTTTCTTATTCCAAATCATTTGGCAACAATAATTAGAAGGGTTCCAATTCTCAAAAAGTCTTTGTTTTTAAAGATTCAAAAAACATTCCTGGGGATGAGCTTGGCTAAGGTACATAGTGGAATAACCCAACCTGCTATATAAACCACCTACCAACTCTGGATTCTGGTAGCAGATTCAACTTGAAACACAGCTGAATGCTGATCACTAATACAAATTGCTAGCATCTAGTTAATAGATAAAAGAGACAGGCTGTAACCAAATACATACCCTGTACTAACTCCCAAATAATAGCCATGTTTGGTATATATGTAGTGATGCTGAATAGTTTTTGATTAGTATGTCCTGGGATGCACATATTTGCTTTGAACAAGTCCTCAGAAAATTTCATGTGTTCCAACTAAAGTTTCTTAATAAATTGTAGGTTTTTTTAATTTATGATCTGGGGAAACAACTAAAGCTGTCTAACTCCTATCTTGTAACATATCCTGTGTAATTTATTTCTAAGAAACTATTGAAAAATATTTACAGTTAGCTTGAAATGGTAAGGACAGAAAAAAGAAACACACTGGGATGCATGGATATGATTTTACTGCTTCCTTTTTAGATTTTTGAGCATCAGGGATGCAGGATGCATACCTATCAGCATCTCTTTATATGGATCAAAATGTCTACACTAAAAACCAGAAACCAATCAGAATCCAGGTAATGAACTTGGCCAAAGTACATAATGAAACAACCTGAACCTGTATATAAACCACTTGCTAACACTCTGATGCTGAGAACAGATTCAACTTTCAATACAGCTGAATATTGATTGCCTAATACAAAATTCTACTAACACTAGCTGAAAATTCTGTTTCTTTTACATTATGAAACAGACTTTTCTTTAGATGCATCTTCATAGTACAGCATTTTCTGAAAAATGAAAACATAATTCGGTTATGGAGGGTAGATTGGGTTCTTTAGTCTTGATTAGGCAACAAATCTGGGAGAAGAAAAACACTGAATCCAAACCAGCTGTACTCTGCTTAACAAATTGATTAATAGATGGAGTGGTTAAGTAAGTATATACAGCTTATCTATGCAACTTTGATCTTAGATTTAACCCTTTTACTGCTTAGTGAAACTCTTGATGTAAGGTTTTTACAAGTTCTGTGAAATATTGGAGTAATGGGCCTTACACTGCCATGTTGACCCATGACGTGATATATAAATATATCCAATCCCCATTTCGATGCCATCAACCCTCCTCTTAGATTACTGCAGAACTCAGGTTTTCCACACGTTTCATAAAACATTGGGTGTAATGGGCCTTGAACTGCCATATTGACCCATGACATGTGATATATAAATATATCCAATCCCCATTCCTATCCCATCAGCTCTCCACTTAGTTCACTGCAGAACTCAGGTTTTACACCACTTTTGTAAAACATCGGGATTAATGGGCCCTTACTCTACCATGCTGATTCCTTATATAGTGGTATGGATTTGAATTAAGTGTTTTTTTCTTCTCCTAGACTACATGCCCAAGGCTAGAGATTTCAGTCTGTTCTATATTTTGCTTATGGCATCACAGTTATCATCATGGACTTGGCAAACAGAGTTCAAATCCTGGACAAGGCCATTTGTATTTCACAAAGCAATAATACCTATGGGAAAAGTATGCATTAAACTATTCCCCCCCAACTAAGTGTAAAGATTAGGGCAGACTGAGCCCTTTAACCTTGGTATGGCAACAGTTCTAAGAGAAGGAAAACTCTGAATTCAAACCAGCTCTACTCCACATAAAATTGACCTTGTGTCACATCCTACTCAAAATGGAGGGACACAGACTATTAACTCATAGGTGGGTGGGAGGGAATGGATTGATGCCTTTCACAAGGAAATTAGCAAAAACTGAAGTGCAAATAGCCTCATCAATTTTTTAAAAAAGAAATAGCAGAGATGCGATTTGGTACATGGTCTCTAGTTGGTGGCATCCAGTGAGGATCAAACTCATTATTCAGTTATAATCGATCTGTGAGACTAGCATTGCCCTGCTATTTAGAGAAGATGTAGATTCATGCCGTTCCCAAAGGTATTAAGGTGAAATGAAATGCAAACAACATAGTCCAGGTTGGATGATTATTCTGTTTAATGGCATATCAACTCCTGTGAGCTATTTAATGCCAAATCTTGATATTATTTTGTATATATGATTTCATGGGTTTAGGGGAGATGTAGATTCATGCCTTTTCCAAGGGTATTAATGTGAAGTGAAATGCAAAAAACCTATCCAGGTTGATTGGTTATTCTGTTTAATGGCATATTAACTCTTGTGGACTATTTAATACCAAATCTTGATTATTTTTTTATATATGATTTCATGTGTATCAATAAACTGGTAGAAATAAATTTTCATTAACTTCATATATATTAATAAAATGGTAGTATCATTAAGATAAAATGGGTTTGGTGTTTGCCATGAGAGGTTGAAGAATATAGTCAGGGCTTGATTATATAGGTGCTGAGTGTAATATAATAGAGGTGGGAAGAGCTAGGAATATAACAGTGATGTGTAAATTAGCACAGAAAAGTTTTTAGAAGGAAAATAAGAATTATGTGTTGATTAGAATGGAAAAGTTTAAGGATGAATCGTCACATGGCATTTTTCTATTGGATGAGACCTGACACGTACCAAAGTGGCAGAGAGAAATGAGTGATGAGAATGCTGGTGAGTTTGGAATTATGCACTGACAAAGTGAGATGTGGTTCTCGCTTGGCAATTGGCTTGGGGGAAAATAAAAATCTCATGAGAAAGAGCTAGTGGCCGTGTGTTATTACAAGATGTCCTCCAGCACCACAAGTTGGTTTCCAGACTCTAAATATCCAGGAATTGTCAGTCAACTCAGTATCGACCCAGCAACAGGATTCAGGCCTCTCGACATAGCACAGCAAATGAGATAAGTAAACAACTACTAATTTTACTACCAATTACTAATTTCAGAGGCTTTCCATCCAGTGTAGAGATGTTTCTATCTTGTTTAAAGCACATGAATCCGTTGCCTCTTCCTGCCTTCCCTAGGCTATGCAGCAGTGATTTGGGTTGTGCAGGTGTATTTGTAAGAAGCGCCAGATCATCTGTGTGGTCTGAGGTTTGACATAACCACCTGATTGATCAAGCCTCTCCAACCACTCATCTGGATCACAGGAAACTCAGCTACCAAGAACCAGGCATTATGGGTTGCTATTCACTGCCAACAGGTGGCACCATTTTAAGGAGGGTCTTACCTCTGCAAATCAAGCCTCTCTCACCACCCATCTAGCCCAAGCAAGTGTCAAAGTGGAGAGTTGCAGGTCATATGACTATTTAGTTCCTGGGTCACAGAAAACTCCGCTACCAAGAACCAGGCATTATGGGTTGCCACCCACAGCCAACAGGTGGCACCATTGTGAGGAGGTTCTTGCTTCTGTAGAATATTCTACAACCTGAGATGCCAGGGCAGCCTTGTCCAGGATTTGAACTTTCCTCACTAAGTTCATTTCCTAGAAAAATAACCATTATGCCATATGAACCCCTTTTTACCTCTTGGTAGAAGAATCTATTCTTCATAATCGAACAAGTATTTCTATGAGGAAATTCTTAAACTATCACCAATTCCTAGCATCACCAGACTTAACTTAGCTATAACAATTGTTCAGATTCAAATATTTTGAGAGTGAGCCATTTTTAAAATCCAAATCAGAGTGCACTTCCTCTGACTTCATCTTCAATATCTTTGTCATTGTCACCATTGTTAAAAGTGACAAAACTATGAAAGTCTAATTTTAACAGAATCTAATCTTGAAAATGGGAACAAAATAGAAGAGTTCTTTGGTTATTGACGAAAAGGTCATCAGTTTTCTAAATTGTATTTTTGCCAATCACATTTACCCAATGTAAAAATATACATCAGTTTCATTGGTGATTAAGAAGAAGTGTCATTACTCTTTTGTTTTGCTTGCTTTTAGCTTTGTAATGAATGTTTTAATTGGACTCTTTTGCGATTGTTTTTAATAAAACTAAAAACGAACAAAAAAAAAGAGAAAATTCATTGGAGATAATAAATATTGTTGTTTGCTTAATGTACAAAATGGTGGGACATTTAAAAAGGCCAAAAAAAAAACAGGAAAATAAAACAAAATGGCAGCTTTTTTCTCAGCTCTCCGATTTAAAAGATGAACAAGAGGATATTAAGATAATAATTCTTGAAAATAAAAGATGTTTGATAAAAAAAATGGCATGTCAATCTGTCTAGGGTTATTTTATGCCAAGAGGTTAGGGAATCACATTAATTGTACAATTCTCAAGAGTTTTTTGCACACATTTATATGATATCAATTATTCCTATCCAATATAAATAATTTGAATGCAACTATGTGATGTCAAGTACTCCTATCCAATACAAATTATTTGCTCACACTTATATGATATCAACTATTTCTATCTCATACAAGTAACTTGAACATTTGTATGGTTTTCAAGTATCATTATTTAATACTAATAATTTATACACAATTATATAATTTTAAGTAAGTATTTATATTTAACAATAGTCATTTGTTTGTATACAGTTGTATGGTTTCAAGTAATTAATAATGATAATCCTAAGTAAACAATTATAACTATTTCTTGATATGAATAATTTACAGTAATATGGCAATGTAAAAATATCCTTTTATGCCGAGAATGCAAAGCTTATTTTATACTAGATACTTTTCCACAGTTTACAGTTAGATTTTAGGTTTTTTTCTCTCCTAAAATCTTAATCAAGAAGATTAAAAAGGGAAACTCACATTGCTATTTAGAAGAACAAGTAAGTTAATTTGGATCTCTTTCTGTTTAAAATCTTTAATAGCTCTTGCAATCTTAGATAATAATAATAAAAAAAGCAGATTTTGTGCTTTTTCAAATACTTATGATTAGTACAGTCATATTTTGACTTACAAGTTTAATTTGTTCTGCTCGTAACTATTTCCTGAACCAGGGAATAATGGCGATATAGAGGTTCTACACACTCCCCAGGGTTCCAGAATTGGAACTTCACCTTTAGATGCAGTTTAACATCATACACAGGGCACTAGGATCCTCTGCCACTGCTTTCAAGCAAAAAAGAGTTGGCAATAGGGTCAGAGCAATCATATAGGTGCTAGGGCTTGATGTGACCAGTTGATTGATTGAAGAGGGCATATCCGACTGACCGTCTAGCCTAAGTAAGGGTCAAAGTGGAATATTGCAAGTCATGTTGCTCATCCCCCAGGATCCCGTCTTTAATAATTATGGGTTGCCAACCACAGCCAACAGTTGGCCTCTTTAAAGAGTTGCACGATGTGTATTCTTTTGCCCCAGCTGATAGGGCGAGTAGTGTATGGTAATACTTGAAACTATAAAATTGTGTGCAAACAACTGCTGATTATTATTAAATAGGAATATTTATTTGAAATATAATTGTTTATAAAGTATTAGTATTAGATAGGAACACTTAAAATCATATTATTGTGTGTGTATAATAGTTACTTGCAACCATATAATTATTTATAAAGTATTAGTATTAGATAGGAACACTTAAAATCATATTATTGTGTGTGTATAATAGTTACTTGCAACCATATAATTATTATAAAGTATTAGTATTAGATAGGAACACTTAAAATCATATTATTGTGTGTGTATAATAGTTACTTGCAACCATATAATTATTTATAAAGTATTAGTATTAGATAGGAACACTTAAAATCATATTATTGTGTGTGTATAATAGTTACTTGAAACCATATAATTATTTATAAAGTATTAGTATTAGATAGGAACACTTAAAACCATATAATCGTGTGTGTATAATAGTTACGTGAAACCATATAATTATTTATAAAGTATTAGTATTAAGAATAGCTACTTGAAATTATAATTGTTGACAAAAAGATTATAATCAGTAGTCGTTTGAAACCAAATAATTACTCAGAAAAATAACTGACTTAGGGATTAAATAACCTAACAAGGGTTGGCATGCCATAAACCCAACCAACTAATACTGTTCCTGTATTTAATCCCCCAAAACCAAGGGATCAGAAGTAGATTGTCTATTTGTTCAAATACTTACGAGCGATACTGTATTAATGAGGAATTATGGTAAAAGAAAATATACAAACATTTATGGTAATCATGTGTTGCAACAATGTATATCAAATGGGTTGTGACTGGAAATCTCAACTCATTTGAAATGATTTAGAGCACTCAACCGTGATGAGCAATGATCTTGAAAAGTTAAAACAAATTAGCTTAATGAATTGTTACTGTCAGTTAGACAACTAGACTCTGTCTCTGAAGGGACAGGAAAAAAGAAAGTTTTTTTTTTTTAATTAATTAATCGTAATTAAGGAATGAAGAAGACAAGATTTAAGACAAAGGATTCAATGTAATGGATTGGCACTGGAAAAATTGGAGATTTTTTGGAATTTGATGAGATTACCAAGAGAAAAAAGAAAAGACACTTTTGGTATTTCAGAAAATACTCTTAGATTTGTAAATACTATATAAGGCTTGACATAGTTATTACCTGAATTTTGATTTATGTTCAAGCTGTGACATTAACCATTGGTTGGATGGTTGGTTGGTTTTATGGCATGTCAATTGTTACTGGGTTATTTGATGCCAAAGTCAGTCTTTTTTTTTGCAAGTGATAACAGTTTTAAGCAACTAATAATAATTATATCTTCAAATAACTATATTAGTTGTTTAAGTAATGGATAAAATTTTAAAATGATTTAGTTACTTCTAGTTAAATTAAAAAGAAATATCACTGAATTCTATTCGTAGACTAGATATTAAAAATACAAAATTCAAACCTACAAAAATTGTAGAAATAAATATATATAAATATACAATGTATGCAACAGCCTAGTCTATATGCATAAACTAACCTTTGACAAGTTGACATGTCATTAAAATCAATTTAATCATAACTGAAGTCAATCTTTTTTTGCAAGTAATTACATAGTTTAAAGCAACTAATGATAATTACATATAGATAATTATATTAATCATAACATGAATAATTTGTACGCAGTTATATGATTTCAAGTATGGTGACCTAATACTAATAACTTATAAAAAAATATGTTTCAAGTATCAATAACTATTTCATAATTATGAGCATTTGTCTGCACACAGTTATATAGTTTTAATATTCCTTTCCAATACAAATAATTTGCATACAGTTATATGGTTTCAAGTGTTCATATTTAATGCAAATAATTTTTCAACAGATCTATTTGACCCATACATGGGATAATAATAGGTGCTACCATTTTTAAGAAATAGAGAAACAATGTATAAATATTACACTGTTTCAGTGCACTGGTATTATAAGCTGTGGGGCTATTTAAAAAGGTTTGAAATAGACAGCTAGAGGTTTTGGAGAAATTGCAGTGGGCTTTAGTCCTGGCAATACACTTGCAAATTATGCATCTTATATACAGGCATATTTGTTTTGTTTTTGAAGAATAATCAAGCAAAGTTCCAATTACCATCGAATTGGTAAGACATGGCAACAAGCAGTTGTAACTTAATATATCGAAACACTCCCTAATCATCACTCTGAATCATGATTGATGGATCAGGTAGGATCACATTGCAGAATCGCTGATTCCTCAGGAAGCTCCAAGCACCAGTGGCCCCTGTCCCTATTCCTAGTGCTTTGCCTGATCCCCCTGAACCAACATTTGAGGATGTCCCTCAAACAAAAAGAATGATAACATCAACTTGGGACCAAGCCTCACCCAATGTCACTTCAACCCCTAAGCCAATGCTGTCAAAAATACCCTGTGCATTATCAAGATTGCTCCCCTGTAATCGGCCAGGTCGAAAGGAATTAATTCCCACTCAAAGGCCATATGCCCACACAATGGGGGGGGGGGAGGAAGAGGAAATGAAGAATAATCAAGCTAAGTTCCAATTACTGTCGAATTGGTAAGACATGGCAACAAGCGATTGTAACATAATACAATCCCGTCCTATCGCAATTCTACTGCAGAATGACAGGGTATTTATAAAACTCCACAATATCATAGAAACCAAGCAGCCAATCAGAACTCAGGGAATGGAATTACCCAAATGCATGAATGGACTATTCTTGATTTCTATAAATACCAACTGTCTTGGACACTGCTTCAGTTGGGCTTAGATAGTTGCTGTTATTCAAACCAACAGTAGACTAACTGACTTCAGTAGTTTTAAAATAAATATCAGTTGTGTAAAACAAATGCTTTTTCTTTTCATTAGATTAAAAATCATTGCTACACCTATGTTACACACACATATATATATTTATTTATTTATTTATTTAAAGAAAGAGTGATAGAGAAACAAGAACTAGGAGTAATGCCAACAAAGAGGTACTCCATACTCCCCTGAAATCCAGAATTGAAGCCTCACTACTGTATGTAGTTTCACGTCATACTCCAAATGCCTTTTAGTCAATGTATTACAGGGTGGTTTAAAAATGTATGTAAATGTCCTGTGTCCTTGGGGGTTATAGGGCTACAGCAACATTACATCTGTGATTCATAACAAAGGTTTTTATGGGGGGAGTTGCTTGCCCCATATTCTCTGGTTTTGAATTTATAGTATTTCGTTCTTCTCAGCCAGTTACCTCACCAAGGCTTCTTCTCACCCAGTCTGCCTTACTATTTATCCATAGCTTGCAGAAGAAAACAGGGCTTCATGCCTTTCTCAAACATATTAGTGTTAAAGTGAAATGCAAATACAATGGTCTAGGATTTAATTTGGATTGTTGAGTCCAAGTTGATAACCATTATGCCATATGCCTCAACTATATATATGACAGAGACAGAAGTTATATATATATATATCTGTGTGTGTGCGTGTGTGTGTGTGTGTGTAATAATAAATACTGTGAAAAAAATCTCACCCAAGATAGTAAAATATGAGAGCAGATCAATAAGTCCATAGCCTAAGAGTTATCAGCTGAAATTTGATTTAAAAAATCTCACTGTATGTATTTATTCAGCCTCTTTCCATTGTGGCACAATACCAATTTTAAATTTGATTACAGCTGGTTTGAAATCAGAGTTTTCTCCTAGACTGGTTGCCATATCAAGCTTACTCATCCTGACTATATACCTATAGCTAAAGTAAGAAGAGATGGGTTCATGCCTTTCCTGAGGGCATTAGCCTAAAGTAAAACTCAAACTGCCTCATCTAGGATTTGAACTTCGCATGCTGAATTAATTTAATGTAATTCTAGCTATTACGCCCATATTATCACTCAATAATGCTCAATCTATGTGACTAATGAAGAAACATAAGTCTAAGTGAATTGACTAGGAAGGAGATCATGTTAAAAAGATTGTTGTGTAAATAAAATACTTTTATAGATTTATCAATGAATCTATGGAGAATATTATTTGGTTATTTTCGTGTTACAATCAAGTCAGAAAAGTTTATTTTAATATTATTCTTAACATTAAAAAAAACTCTTACTGTTGTGAATAATGAACATGAAATAAAATTATTTTCTACTAAACTGCAACCCCCCCCCCTAAAAAACAAAAAAACAAAATGAAGATATTTTAAAGGTTTTTTTGTTTATTTCTTTCATTCAAGAAAACAGTAGAAAATATAAAAATAATTATATATTCATTTTCAGTTCTCAGCTTTATCCTAAAAACTGTCATTTTAATTATCTATAATATATTATATATATATATATATATATATATATGTTTTAGAAAAAACGGTTTCTGGTTCTAGATTATTAAATGCAAAAACAAAAATTGACAGTTTGACATGGATATCTACTTTTCTTTTTTTTAATTCTGATATTTTAAGATTTTCTATATTAGTTTTAAGGTTGTCAATAACTTAGAGAAGAATCATTAAAATGCACAATGTTTCAGCTGATCTATCCTCTGGCATACATCAGATGCAATATATTTACTAAGTTTCGCTTAGGTTGGCACAAGGACAGAAGTATGGAGCATCCAGTTAGAATTGAACTCGAAAGTAACTGTCTGCTTAGCTCACTAACCATTATATATATTTACCCAACAATTCCGTATGAGTAGGATATGAGACAACGTCTTAAGTAATTTCTTAAGCAGTGTTTAACAGGTTTAAATTCAGAATGTTCCTTCTGCTAGACTGGTTGATATAAGGTTAAAAAAAACACCCAGTCTGCCCTACTGTTTAACCATAGCTGGAGGGAGAATAGTTGGATGCATACTGTACGAACACGATATATGTTGCATAGGGCTAAATTCAAGTTGTAGTAGTAGTCATCGTTAGTTCAAGGTTTATAGTCACAAAGGGTTGTTTATTCCTTTCAGGCTCGTGTATTCTTTTTTCGGAGAGAAGGAGAGAAAGAGAGAGAGGATATGGTCAAGTTATTCTATCTTCTAACATAGTATCATCTTCTGTACTACTATCCTGAACCCATATGGGGAACTGGGAGCCACGTCTGAATCCCAACAGAGCCCAGCCGAAAAAAGGCTGATTTTTCTCTTTCTTGTTTCGGCATCACATCCGTTTCCAGTCAAAGTCCGGAACTTCTATTTTTATTCTTAAACCTATTTCCAGGGTCATTTCTTGGTCAATTACTGGCACTCTGTTGAGTGTTTACCCTTCTAAACTTTAACCTTTGTTCTTATTTCTTTTTCTTCTCTTTCTCCAGAAAGCCGAATACCTTTTTATTTTCAATCCCCAAATTCCTGGTAGACCCTAATAATTATGCTACCTACCTTTCCCAAGGGAATTAGCCCATTGTGAAATACAGACTCATCCAGGATTTGAACTCGGTCACTGATTCCATTTCTTACAATGATAATCATTGCACCACATGCCCCTACTATTTTGCCATGCAAGGTCCCCTTATCAAATGTATACTTTGTGAGAAAAAAATAAGTAACTGTTGAAGAACAATCCTTATCAAGGCATGCTGACAGCATGGATTGCCTTGACTCTCTCTCACCATTCCTATATATCATCACACTTTGATAAGTCCTCTAGGCAGCATCCAGTGTCCACAGTGTTGATGAATGTTCTTGGTAGTCAGCCAACATGGTGTGTCCATGTGTAGGAGTCCATAAGTGAATATCACTTATAAATTTGTTCCTACTTTATCAGCAGTGCCTAGGATCTGTTACTTGGATGATTTGTGTGATGGGAGGTAAGTGGCTGTACAGCTTCTGTTTTGTTGAATGCTCCTTTCAAGATTTGTTCAGAGTGGTGCAACCATACTGTAGTATTGACATGGCTACAGCTTGGAACTATTTGGAACCACCCAGTTACTTGGTGTACCTAGCTCAGAAGAAATGAAATGATCCAGTTGATATTCTATCGTGTTACCATTTTTATTTCCTTTTTCTCTATAAAAAAGAAAGGAAATTTTTTTTTGTCTCACAAATTGTCCACCTGATGAGAATTGAATAAGATTGCCTGAAACATGTTAATGATATCAAGAATACAAAGAAGAGGTGTAATTCTTTGAACAATTTCTGGTAGGCTTAAGTTTCTCTTTTAGTTGTAATTTTAATCTTTATCATTTGTATTTAACTTTGGCTAATACCTACATATCTAAATACAGCAAAGATACAATGTTGCTCATAAATAAACACACTCCCAATTTTTGTAAAATATAGATTTTTGTAAAATACAGATTTTCTTCTTAACCAAAATATCCTGTTGCTGGGGTTTAGAATACACTACTCCCCTCAAATAACACTAAACTATGTTTGATTGTGTGTGTGTGTATATTTACCAATCCCTCCACATGAACAGGATATAACACATGTCAATTTTTAAGTGGATTTTTAACAGGTTTAAATTCAAAGTTTTCCTTCTCCTAGACTGGTTGCCAAACTGTTGTGACCTGGTTAGGGGCCAGAATAAAGACACAAGACAAGAAATGAGTTAAACAAATATATTAACAAAGAAGAGTAGTACAAATATATACCAATGAGTCGGTTACACACAAAGCTGTCTTATCGTCTGTCTGCTGAAATACTATCTCTTAAGTGCTAAACCTGTTGCTATTTATAATTGAAAGAGTTTATGTGTGTGTGGTAAATTACCATAACACTAACCAAGGTTAAAAATGTCAGTCTTATCTACTATTTACCCATAGCTGGAGGGAGAATAGCTGGATTCAAACGTTTCCCAAGGGTATTAGCACAATGTGAAATGTAACCAGCTTCATCTGGGATTTTAACTTGTGTTGCAATGTCCATTTTCTACAACAATAACCATGGTGAGTGGTGTATGTGTACAACAATAACAATGGTGAGTGGTGTATGTTTATTCAAAACAGCTGAACATGTGAAGTAGAGTTAGTTATTTATTTAGCCTGGCACAAGGACGAGAAAAGTGAGAATCAGACTCACTATCAATGATAGTGTGAGATGCCAAAATGTGCAGAAGAGTTGCAATAATTTGTTTTTAAGCAAAAAGAAATAACTTTATTGACCAATTCAAGACAGAGAGAAATACAATACTATTTACAGAAGGTTTGGTTTATTTTTTTACAGTGGATCATTTAATGCCAGCAATGTTTTGAAAGTTTTGAAGAAAATTTCTAAACTCAATTTTATAAAAAAAATTCTATTTACCCTATAGATGGGACCCTAACAGGTACTACCACTTCTACAGGAGAAGGTGCCACTACTAAATGAGGACATAAAACACAAATAGATCTTTAATTCTCAATAAAGTCTTTTTTTTTAAACAAAGTGAAGGATTTTAATAAATCTGACAAAATCTGGTTGAGAATAGAGGAAATTGTGGATATAACAACACAGACAGTTGAATTCAGTTGATATTTCATCTCGAAATATCAACTGAATTCAACTGTCTGTGTTGTTATATCCATAATTTCCTCTATTCTCAACAAAGATTATTGTATAAGATTAAATCTTAACGTTTGTAGTTTTACCTTCTTTCTAGAAAAATGTTTATGACAAAATATGAAACATGTAAAAGTTTTGGTATATATAATCATGAAAGCATAATGAACTTGATGCTAATCGTTAATATGAGCAGGTAAAAACTTTCATAAATACTTTATTTCTCTGTGTATGACAGAATAATAATGGGTGAATATATAACATTCCCATCTCCAAGGGTCTGAGATAGATTTGCATAAACAAGACTTTTTTTCAGACCCCAAGAGAAGTAAACAATAAAAATAGGATTTAGGACATTAAAGTTCAGTTAAGTTTTTAAATAAAGATAATGTTATGAGATTAATTAAAAGTTGTGTAGTTTCCTTTTTGTAGAAAATATTTTATGGCAAAATAATGAAATAAAATAGACAGTTTTGATAATATATATCATGAAAGCATAATATAACTAAAAATGAATATGGTAAATATGAGCACTGGTAAAATTTCACAAATATTTATAAACTTTACATATCAGAATGCTGAATAACTTTTATACCACATACCTACTAATAAAAACCACTCTGTCAGTAAGTCCAAATATACCGACTGTATCCCCTGCAATAAGACCCCCCCTCCTCCAAAAAAAAGATGTGCCCTGGAAGACACTAGACTGCATCTTATGGTGAGGCCTCCACTTCTGGAAATCCTCTAAATTGCCATTATCCAGGTTCATTCTGATTTGGAGTGATAGTAACTTGAGTATCCCATATAGAATCAAATTGGTTTTAAAAAATATTTGTATTCAATAAAAATTTGATCCAATAATTGTTAATTATTGGCATTAAGAAAGTATACTTGAAATAAATGTTTACTTAGGATATTATTAGTATTAAAACCATCTGTGAAAACATGACTATCAAATAAAACAATTACTAAAACTATAAATGTGGTGAAATTATAAGTATTAGAAGTAGATATTTGAAACCATACACTGGTGTGCAAAATGATATTATACTAATAGAGAATAGTTACTTAAACATATGAATGCTGTATAAAATATTAGTTAGAATAAAAAAAGAAATACTGAAACCATACACACATGCACACTATTGTATAGATAGGAATACTGATATCATACTCAAAAAACGTCTTAAAATAATAAGTAAAGTAAAGTCGTCGGGGGCGCCTAAAGTCGTATAGCCAGCACGAGGGAGTCTATCCCTTTTCATAGCGCTAGACCAAGGAAGATTTTAGCATCTGAGGTGGAGCGCCACACTACCATCAGCTCTACTTTACGCACAGATCCCTCTGTGCTGCTCATAGCCTGAGTTGGGGGGAACCGTAGCCTCACGTAGAGCGTCGGCAGAAACCACAGGTTCCTAGTTCGATACTGGCTCTCGCCAACTCAGCAAATGAGTAGCACAGGGATCGGTAAAGTAAGGAGCATGGTAGGGTGAGGCGCTCCACCTCAGATGCAAAAATCTCTCCTTGGCTAGCGCTATTGAAAAGGGATAGACTCCCTCGCTGATGGCTGATACCGACTTAGGCCGCCCCACGACGTTTACTAAAGAAATAAGTAAATGACAATGAATAATTCCCCTAAAAAAGCATGAAAATAAGCAAGTGTCGGAATTTTAACGACAAAGTGTAGAAGAGTCAAAGTTACTTGATACTCCTTTGTAGCAAATCATTCGTAAACATGTCCCCAAGGAAGTTTATAGCTAGTGTCTAATTATTTATATTAGTCTTCCCTTTCTCTTTGAAACACAATAATTAAAATAAGCTGGCTGAATGCGCCCCAGTGCTATATTGCCAATTGCTTTGAATAATATTTAAGCTTTTTCTTATTATTTTTCTTTTCTCTACTATGGAAGACATAACTCGTATTGTTCTAATTTCGACTCGTGTGATTTGTAGGTTCTTCATTATGTTACCAATTTTTAAGTCATTTGGAGATAATAAAAGATTAAATTGAAATGCATACCATCATTTTATAATGATCTACCAGATAATAAAAAATGATCTTTATTGGATTTGTAATAGTTTTTTGATACAGCAAACAAAAAAGACATAAAGTTATTCTCTTTTATTGAAAACTGTATATATTATTTCCAATACTAAAGAAAAGAACAACATCATCCTCCTTGTAGAATAGAAAGGAACACCTGTATTTCCAGACTTAGAAAACAAGACTTCTTATTAACAATAAACTGTAAATTGCCATGACGTCTTTGGAGAGATAGTCCATGTGACAAACAAGTAATGAAACGAATGTTGTTTGGTTTGTTTGTTTTAGCACATCAACCTCAATGGGTCATTTAAATGCCAATAAAATTTTGAAATAAATAATTATTAATGGATACAATTTTTTTTTTTTTTATAAAACATTTTCTATTTAACCATAGATGGACCCTAAACAAGACTACCACTCCGGCCAGAGTGGACCAGGGAGCAATGGTGAAAGGATGCTCCACATTCCCAACCTCCAAAACTGGAACCACCATCAGATAGATTTAATATCATTCCCAGACATGTAAGACCCTCAGCCACCGCCATATGATAAAAAAGGTTGGGGCTGCCATAAGGAAGAGGTGGGGCAATCATAAGGTGTAGGCTTGATGTGACGAGCCAATTGATTGCAGAGGGGGCCTCTCCGACGCCCGTCAAGCCTACTAAGGCAAGTGGAGTGTTGCCTGTGTGGACTTCTCATCACCAAGACTCCGTACTTAAGCATCAGGTTCCCACCCACGGCCAACAGGTGGCCCCATTGAGGAATCTACCTGTCTGCAGAGGTGCAGAGTCTGTGCATCTAATGCCCCACGACAGGGGAAACCGGAATGTTGCCATTGCCTTGTATAATTTGATTATCATGGCTTCTCCCACAACCTCCTTTATCAGGAAAATTGAATTCCATGATTATTTTCTTTGAGAGAATAGATAATAAGTCACATTATGGGGTAATAAAGGGGGTCGAGAACTTCTTATACTATACAGCCCCCACCTTTTAAATCTTTACCTCTTGTCCTTACTTGAGTAAGGGACTCGTGTGTAATGATTTTGTGAAGGAAATAACACGTGACACAGGTCAAATCCTGACAAGGCTGATGCATTTCATATGGCACCAATACCCTTGGGAAAGGTTAATCCAACTATCCCTCTAACAATGGTAAATAGTACGGTAGACTAGGCCTCAACCTTGTATGCAACTGTCTAGTTAGAAGGAAAAACTCTGAATTTAAACCTGTAAAATCCACATAAAAAATGACCTAGTCGTATTATTTTCTTCCTTCTTTGGTGCAGAGTTGATAATCTCTCTCAAACAACAACAAAAAC
>CM042151.1:27064839-27192339 GCA_023376005.1 Doryteuthis pealeii
ATACATCATACACAGGCACTAGGACATTCTGCCACTGGCTTTCAAGCAAAAAAGGCTTGGGGGGTTGCCATAAGGGCAATAAGTCAGAGCAATCATATTAGGTGCTAGGGACTGATGTGACAGTGATTGATTGAAGGGGCATATCCGCACTGCACCATCTAGCCTAAGTAAGGCACAAAGTGGAATATTTGCAAGTCATGTTGCTCATCCCCCAGGATCCCGTTTTTAATAATTAGAGGCTCCAACCATAGCCAAACAGTTGGCCTCTTTGAAGAGTTCGCACTCTGTGTATTCTTTTGCCCCAGCTGATAGGCGAGTAGTTGTATGGAAATACTTGAAACTATAAATTGTGTGCAAACAACTGCTGATTTTATTATTAAATAGGGTGAATACTTATTTGAAATATAATTGTTTATAAAGTATTAGCTATTAGATAGGAACACTTAAAATCATATTATTGTGTTGCTCATAATACTTACTTGAAACCAAATACTTATTTATAAAGTTATTAGATATTTGATAGGAACACTTAAAAAACCCATATAATTGGTGTGTATAATAGTTATGTGAACACCATTATAATTATTATAAAGTATTTAGATTTGATAGGAACAACTTAAAAAACCATATAATTGTGTGTGTATTAAAGTTATGTGAAACCATAAATTATTTGCTAAAAGATTAGTATTTGATAAGGAAACACTTAAAAACCATATAAATTGGTGTGTATAATAGTTATGTGAAACCATATAATTATTATAAAGTATTAGTATTTGATAGGAACACTTTAAAAACCAATAATGTGTGTGTATAATAGTTACTTGAAACCATATAATATTTATAAAGCTTTAGTATTTGCATAGGAACACTTAAAACCATATAATTGTGTTGTATAATAGTTACTTGAAAACCATATAATTATTTATAAAAGTATTAGTATTTGATAGGAACACTTAAAACCATATTAATTGTGTGTGTATAAATAGTTACGTGAAACCATATAAAATATTTATTAAAGTAATTAGTATAAGAATAGCTACTTGAAATTATTAATTGTTCACAAAAAGATTATTAATCATTAATCACTTGAAACTAAATAATTACTCAGAGAAAAACTTACTTGACTTAGGGATTAAATAAACCTACAAGCGGTTGGCATGCCATAAACCCAACCAAACAATACTGTTCTTGTATTTCAATTCCCGCAAACAAAACACCAAGGGATCAGAAGTAGATTGTCTATTTTGTTCAAATACTTACGAAGCAATACTGCTATTAAATGAGGAATTATGGTAAAAGAAAATATTACAAACATTTATGAGTTAATCAGTGTTTGCCAAACAATGTATATCAAATGGGTTGTGACTGCGAAATCCAACTCATTTTGAAATGATTGAGATGCTACTCAACCGTGATGAGCAAGTGATTCTCTCGGCTAAAGTAACAAAGCACACAATTAGCTTAATATTTGTTACTGTCAGTTAGGACAACATAGACCTCTGTCTCTGAAGGGACAGGGAAAAAAGAAGTTTTTTTTTTTTATCAATTAATCGTAATTAAGGAATGAAGAGAGACAAGATTTGAAGGACAAAGATTCAAATGGAATGGATTGGCACTGGAAAAATTGGAGATTTTTTGGAATTTGATGAGATTACAGAGAAAAAAGAAGAACACTTTTGAGTATTTCCATAGAAGGAAATACTCTTTAGTCCCCACATTCATGTCCAAATACTACTATCACGGCTCATCCTATAGCTTTATTACATTGAACTTTTGACATCTCATGTCTCCAAGCTGTGACAGTTCAACCACTGGGTTGGATGGTTTTATGGCATGTCAATTGTGGGTTAATATAAATGACACAAAAGATCCAGATCTTATTATTCTGTCACTCAACAGATTCAATTACGAGCAAACCCTACAATAATGTGATTAATAAATTCTTCCAAAATAACAAAAAACACACTATTAAGTTCAGAAATCTGTAATGTATCATTTAAAATGCATTCAGATAACTTCTAGTTAAGATAAAAAAGAAATATCACTGATTCTAATTCGCTTAGACTAGATAGTAAAAATACAAAATTCCCAAACCTACAAAAAATTGTAGAAATAACAATATAATAAAATATACAATGATGCAACAGCCTAGTCTATATGCATAAACTAACCTTGACAGATGACATGTTCATTAAAATCAATTTAATCATAAAACTGAAGTCAATCTTTTTTTGCAAGTAATTACATAGTTTAAAGCAACTATATGATAATTACATATAGTAATTATAATTAATCATAACATGGAATAAATTTGCTACGCAGTTATATGATTCAAGTATGGTGAACCTAATACTAAATAACTTATAAAAAAAATATGTTTCAAGACAATAAACTATTTCATAATTATGAGCATTTGTCTGCACACAGTTATATGTTTCCAATATTTCCTTTCCAATACAAATAATTTGCATACAGTTATATTGGTTTCAAGTGTCATATTTAATGCAAGATAATTTTTCAACAGATTCTATTTGACCCATACATGGATAATAATAGGTGCTACCATTTTTAAGAATAGAGAAACAATGTTATAAATATTACACTGTTTCAGTGCACTGGTATTATAAGCTGCGGGCTATTTAAAAAGGTTTGAAATAGAACAGCTAGAGGTTTGGAGAAATCTGCAGTCGCGGCTTAGGTCCTGGACAATAACACTTGCCAAAATTATGCATCTCTATATACAGGCATATGTGTTTTGTTTTGAGAATAATCAAGCAAAAGTTCCAATTACCGAGTGGAATTTGTGAACAACGGCAACAAGCAGTGTAAACTTCAATATCCCAACGCGCCTGTGCGATCACAAATCCTGACAACCATACACAGCGCCCAGCACCGGCAAATACTCCCAGCGGCCCGGGACTCGAAACACTCCCCTAATCATCACTCTGAATTCAGGATGATGGATCAGGTTAGGAATCACATTGCGGAATCGCCGATTCCTCAGGAAGCTTCAGCACCAGTGCCCTGTCCCTATTCCTAGGTTTATTGCCTGAGCCCCCTAAACCAACATTTGAGGATAGTCCCTCAAACAAAAGAATGATAAACATCTAACTGACCAAGCCTCACTCCAATGTCACTTCAACCCCTAGGCCAAATGCTGTTCAAAAATACCCTTGGTGCATTATCAAGATCCTCCCCTGTAATCGGCCAGTCGAAAAATTAATTCCCACTCCAAAAGGCCACACTTTTTTTTTTTTAATTTTTTTTTTTTTTTTTTTTTTCTTTTTTTTTTTTTTTTTTTTTTTTTTTTTTTTTTTTTTTTTTTTTTCGCCCACACAATGGGGAGGAAGAGGAAATGAAGAAATAAAATCAAGCTAAGTTTCCAATTACTGTCGAATTGAAGACATGGCAACAAGCGATTGTAACATAATACCCAATTCCCGTCCCTCCCCCCTCATTTTCTCCTCCTGTCGCAAATTCTACTGTAGAATGACAGGCGTATTTATAAAACTCCACCCAATTATCATAGAAGACCAAGCAGCCAATCAGAACTCAGGCAATGAATTACCCAAATGCATGAATGGACTTATTCTTTGATTTCTATAAATACACTGTCTTGGCGGAACACTGCTTCACTTGGGCTTAGATTAGTTGCTGTATTCAAAACCAACAGTAGACTAAACTGACTCAGTAGTTTTTAAAATAAATATCAGTTGCTGTAAAACAAATGCTTTTCTTTTCATTAGATTAAAAATCATTGCTACAGCCTATGTTACACACACAACCACACATATCTATCATATATATATTTATTTATTTATTTAAAGAAAAGAGTGGATAGAGAAACCAAGAAACTGGAGAGTAATGCCAACAAAGAGCTACCTCATACTTCCCCTGAAATCAAGAATGGAAGCCTCACTACTGTAGTGTAGTTTCACGTTCATACTCCAAATGCCTTTTATCACATGTATTACAGGGTCGGTTTAAATGTATGTAAATGTCTGTGTCCTTGGCGCGTTATAGGGCCACAGCAACTATTCACATCTGCTGATTCTCATAACAAAGGTTGTTTATCGGCGGGAGTTTCAAGGGGCCTGCTTGCCCCATATTCCCTTGGTTTGAAATTTATATGATTTCGTTCTCTCAGCCAGTTACCTCACCCAAAGGCTTCTCTCACCCAGTCTCCTTACTATTTATCCATAGCTTGCAGTAAAAAAACAGGGGCTTCATGCCTTTCTCAAAACATATTAAGTGTTAAAGTGAATTGCAAATACAATGGTCTAAGATTTAATTTTGGCTTGTTGAGTCAAGTTGATAACCACTATGCCATTGAGTTCTGCATTTCACTTTAACACTAATATGTTTGAGAAAGGCATGAAGCCCTGTTTTCTTCTGCAAGCTATGGATAAATATGTAAGGCAGACTGGTGAGAAGAAGCCTTGGTGAAGTAACTGGCTGCTGAGAAGAACGAAATACTATAAATTCAAAACCAGGGAATATGAGGGCAAGCAACTCCCCCCATAAAAAACCTTTGTTATGAATCACAGATGTAATGTTGCTGTGGCCCTATACACCCCAACACAGGACATTACATACATTTAAACCACCCTGTAATACATTGACTAAAAGGCATTTGAGTATTGACGTAAACTACATACAGTGTAGTGAGGCTTCAATTCTGGATTTCAGAGGGAGTATGGAGTAGCTCTTTGTTGGCATTACTCCTAGTTTCTTGTTCTCTATCACTCTTTCTTTAAATAAATAAATAAATATATATATATATATGTGTGTTGTGTGTAACATAGTTGTAGCAATGATTTTTATCTAATGAAAAGAGAAAAAAGCATTTGTTTACACAAACTGATATTTATTTAAAACTACTGAAGTCAGTTAGTCTACTGTTTGGTTTGAATAACAGCAACTTATCTAAGCCCAACTGAAGCAGGTGTCCAGACAGTTTGGTATTTATAGAAACAAAGAATAGTCCATTCAGTGCATTTGGGTAATTCCATTCCCTGAGTTCTGATTGCTGCTTGGTTTCTATGATATTGTGGAGTTTTAAAATACCCTGTCATTCTACAGTAGAATTGCGACAGGTACGGGATTGTATTATGTTACAATCGCTTGTTGCCATGTCTTACCAATTCGACAGTAATTGGAACTTAGCTTGATTATTCTTCATTTCCTCTTCCTACCCCCCCATTGTGTGGGCATAGTGGCCTTTGAGTGGGAATTAATTTCTTTCGACCTGCCGATTACAGGGAGCAATTCTGTATAATGCACAGGGTATTTTTGAAAGCATTGGCTTAGGGGTGAAGTGACATTGGGTGGAGGCTTGGTCCCTAGTTGATGTTATCATTCTTTTTGTTTGAGGGACATCTCAAATGTTGGTTTAGGGGCTCAGGCAAAACACTAGGAATAGGGACAGGGCCACTGGTGCTTGAAGCTTCCTGAGGAATCGGCGATTTCGGCAATGTTGATCCTACCTGATCCATCAATCCTGATTCAGAGTGAGATATAGGAGTGTTTCGATATATTAAGTTACAACTGCTTGTTGCCCGCTGTCTTACCAATTCAACGGTAATTGGAACTTTGCTGATTATTCTTCAAAAAACAAAACAAATATGCCTGTATATAAGATGCATAATTTGCAAGTGTATTGCCAGGACTTAAAGCCCACTGCAATTTCTCCCAAACCTCTAGCTGTCTATTCAAACCTTTTTAAATAGCCCCGCAGCTGTCTCATAATACCAGTTGCACTGAAACAGTGTAATATTTATACTTGTTTCTCATTTCTTAAAAAATGTAGCACCTATTATTTATCCCATGTATGGGTCAATAGATCTGTTGAAAAATTATTTGCATTAAATATGAACACTTGAAACACATATAACTGTATGCAAATTATTTGTATTGGAAAGGAATATTGAAAACTATATAACTGTGTGCAGACAAATGCCATAAATTATGAAATAAGTATTGATACTTGAAACATATTTTTTATAAAGTTATTAGTATTAGGTCACCATACTTGAAATCATTATAACTGCGTACAAATTATCATGTTATGATAATATATATTTATCTATATGTAATTATCATTAGTGCTTTAAACTATGTTAATTACTTGCAAAAAAAAGATTGACTTCAGTTATGATTAAATTGATTTTAATGACATGTCAACTTGTCAAAAGGTTAGTTTATGCATATAGACTTAGGCTGTTGCATAACTTGTATATTTATTATATATTTATTTCTACAATTTTGTAGGTTTCGAATTTTGTATTTTTAATATCTAGTCTACGAATAGAATTCAGTGATATTCTCTTTTAATTTAACTAGAAGTATCTAAATCATTTTTAAAATTTTATCCATTACTTAAACAACTAATATAGTTATTTGAAATATTAATTATATTATTGTTGCTTAAAAACTTATCACTGCAAAAAAAGACTGCTTTGGCATCAAATACCAGCAACAATTGACATGCCATAAAACACCATCCAACCAATGGTTAATGTCACAGCTTGAACATTAAATCAAAATTCAAGTAATAACTATGTGAAGCCTTATATAGTATTACACAATCTAAGAGTATTTTCTGAAAATACCAAAAGGTGTCTTTCCTTTTTTCTCTTGGTAATCTCATCAAATTCCAAAAAAATCTCCAATTTTTCCAGTGCCAATCCATTACATTGAATCCTTTGTCTTAAATCTTGTCTTCTCTCATTCCTTAATTACGATTAATTAATTAAAAAAAAAACTTCTTTTTTCCCTGTCCTTCAAGACAGAGTCTAGTTGGTCTCACTGACAGTAACAAATTCATTAAGCTAATTTGTTTTAACTTTCAAGATCATTGCTACATCACGGTTGAGTGCTCTAAATCATTTCAAATGAGTTGAGATTTCCAGTCACAACCCATTTGATAACATTGTTGCAACACATTGATTACCATAAATGTTTGTTATTTTCTTTTACCATAATTCCTCATTTAATACAAGATATTGCTCGTATAGTATTTGACAAATAGACAACTACTTCTGATCCTTGGTTTTGCGGGATTAAATTACAAGAACAGTATAGTTGGTTGGGTTTATGGCATGCCAACCCTGCTTAGGTTATTTAATCCCTAAGTCAGTAAGTTATTTCTCTGAGTAATTATTTAGTTTCAAGTGATTAATTATTATAATCTTTTTGTAAACAATTATAATTTCAAGTAGCCTATTCTAATACTAATACTTATAAATATTTATATGGTTTCACGTAACTATTATACACACACAATTATATGGTTTTAAGTGTTCCTATCAAATTACTAATACTTTATAAATAATTATATGGTTTCAAGTAACTATATACAAACACAATTATATGGTTTTAAGTGTTCCTATCAAATACTAATACTTTATAAATAATTATATGGTTTCAAGTAACTATTATACACACACAATTATATGGTTTTTAAGTGTTCCTATCAAATACTAATACTTTATAAATAATTATATGGTTTCACATAACTATTATACACACACAATTATATGGTTTTTAAGTGTCCTATCAAATACTAATACTTTAAAAATAATTATATGGTTTCACATAACTATTATACACACACAATTATATGGTTTTTAAGTGTTCCTATCAAATACTAATACTTATAAAATTTATATGGTTCACATAACTATTATACACACACAATTATATGGTTTTTAAGTGTTCCTATCAAATACTAATACTTTATAAAATAAGTATACTGTTTCAAGTAAGTATTATACACACACAATAATATGATTTTAAGTGTTCCTATCTAATACTAATACTTTATAAACAATTATATTTCAAATAAGATTTCCTATTTAATAATAATCAGCAGTTGTTTGCACACAATTTTATAGTTTCAAGTATTTCCATACACTACTCGGCTCATGCCTCATCAGCTGTGGGCAAAAGAATACACACGAGTGCAACTCTTCAAAGAGGCAACTGTTGCTATGGTTGCAGCCCATAATTATTAAAAACGGGATCCGGGGATGAGCAACATGACTTGCAATATTCCACTTTGGCCCTTACTTAGGCTAGAGATGGTCAGTCGGATATGCCCCCTTCAATCAATCAACTGGTCACATCAAGCCTCAGCACCTATAGATTGCTCTGACTCTATTGCCCCTTATGGCAACCCCCAACCCTTTTTTTGCTTGAAAGCAGTGAGGGCAGAATGTCCTAGTGCCCTGTGTATGATGTTAAACTGCATCTGAGGTGAAGTTCCAATTCTGGAGTTCTGTGGAGGTGTACAGAACCCCTATATTGCCATTATTCCCAGGTTCAGGAAATAGTTACGAGCAGAACAAATTAAACTTGTAAGTCAAGATATGACTGTACTAATCATAAGTATTTTGAAAAAGTACAAAATCTGTTTTTTTAATTATTATTTAAGATTGCAAGAGCTATTAAAGATTTTAAACAGAAAGAGATCCAAATTAACTTACTTGTTTTTGAAACTCTTCTAAATAGCGATATGAGTTTCCCTTTTTAATCTTCTTGATTAAGATTTTAGGAGAGAAAAAAACTGTGGAAAAGTATCTGGTATAAAATAAGCTTTGCATTCTCGGCATAAAAGGATATTTTTACATTGCCATATTACTGTAAATTATTCATATCAAGAAATAGTTATAATTGTTTACTTAGGATTATCATTATTAATTACTTGAAACCATACTAACTGTATTACAAACAAATGACTATTGTTAAATATAAATACTTACTTAAAATCATAATATTTATGTATAAATTATTAGTATTAAATAATGATACTGAAAACCATACAATTGTGTTCAAGTTACTTGTATGAGACAGAAATAAGTTGATATCATAATAAGTGTGAAGCAAATAATTTGTATTGGATAGAAATACTTGACATCACATAGTTGCAATCAAATTATTTATATTGGATAGGAATAATTGATATCTATATAAATGTGTGCAAAAAACTCTTGAGAATTGACAATTAATGTGATTCCCTAACCTCTTGGCATAAAATAACCCTAGACAGATTGGACATGCCATTTTTTTATCAAACATCTTTTATTTTCAAGAATTATTATCTTAATATCCTCTTGTTCATCTTTTAAATCGGAGAGCTGAGAAAAAAGCTGCCATTTTGTTTTATTTTCCCGTTTTGTTTTTGTTTCTTTTTAAATGTCCCACCATTTTGTACATTAAGCAACCAGCAATATTTATTCTCCCAATGAATTTTCTTCTTTTTTTGTTCGTTTTTAGTTTTATTAAAAACAATTGCAAAAGAGTCCAATTAAAACATTCATTTACAAAGCTAAAAGCAAGCAAAACAAAAGAGTAATGACACTTCTTCTTAATCACAATGAAATTGATGTATATTTTTACATTGGGTAAATGTGATTGGCAAAAATACAATTTAGAAAAACTGATGACCTTTTCGTCAATAACCAAAGAACTCTTCTATTTTGTTCCCATTTTCAAGATTAGATTCTGTTAAAATTAGACTTTCATAGATTTTGTCACTTTTAACAATGGGACAATGACAAAGATATTGAAGATGAAGTCAGAGGAAGTGCACTCTGATTATATTTAAAAATGGCTCACTCTCAAAATATTTGAATCTGAACAATTGTTATAGCTAAGTTAAGTCTGGTGATGCTAGGAATTGGTGATAGTTTAAGAATTTCCTCATAGAAATACTTGTTCGATTATGAAGAAATAGATTCTTCTACCGAGAGGTAAAAAGGGGTTCATATGGCATAATTGGTTATTTTTCTAGGAAATGAACTTAGTGAGGAAAGTTCAAATCCTGGACAAGGCTGCCCTGGCATTTCAGGTTGTAGAATATTCTACAGAAGGCAAGACCCTCCTCACAATGGTGCCACCTGTTGGCTGTGGGTGGCAACCCATAATGCCTGGTTCTTGGTAGCTGTTTTCTGTGACCCAGGAACTAAATAGTCATATGACCTGCAACTCTCCACTTTGACACTTGCTTGGGCTAGATGGGTGGTAGAGGAGGCTTGATTTGCAGAGGTAAGACCTCCTTAAAATGGTGCACCTGTTGGCTGTGAATAGCAACCCATAATGCTGGTTCTTGGTAGCTGAGTTTCCTGTGATCCAGATGGGTGATTGGAAGGCTTGATCAATCAGGTGGTTATGTCAAACCTCAGACCACACAGATGATCTGGTGCTTCTTACAAATACACCTGCACAACCCAAATCACTGCTGCATAGCCTACAGCAAGAGGCAATGGATTCATGTGCTTTAAACAAGATAGAAACATCTCGACATTGGATGAAAGCCTATGAAATTAGTAATGGAGTGAAAATTAGTAGTTGTTTACCTATCTCATTTGCTGTGCTATGTGGAGAGGCTTGAAATCCTGTTTGCTGTGCTGATACTGAGTTGACTGACAATTCCTGGATATTTAGAGTCTGGAAACCAACTTGTGGTGCTGGAGGACATCTTGTAATAACACACGCCACTAGCTCTTTCTCATGAGATTTTTATTTTCCCCAAGCCAATGTCCGAGCGAGAACCACGTCTCACTTTGTCAGTGCATAATCCAAACTCACCAGCATTCTCATCTCTCATTCCTCTCTCCCACTTCGTTATGTGTCAGGTCTCATCAATAGAAAAATGCCATGTGGCCCTTGTGATGATTCATCCTTAACTTTTCCATTCTAATCAACACATAATTCTTATTTTCCTTCTAAAAACTTTTCTGTGCTAATTTACGCATCACTGTTATATTCCTAGCTCTTCCCACCTCTATTATATTACACTCAGCACTATATAATCAAACCCTGACTATATTCTTCAACCTCTCATGGCAAACACCCAAACCATTTTATCTTAATGATACTACCATTTTATTAATATATATGAGAGTTAATGAAAATTTATTCTACCAGTTTATTGATACACATGTAATCATATATAAAAAAATAATCAAGATTTGGTATTTAAATTAGTCCACAAGAGTTAATATGCCATTAAACAGAATAACCAATCAACCTGGAAGGTTTTTTGCATTTCACTTCACATAATACCCTTGGAAAAGGCATGAATCTACATCTCCCCTAAACCCATGAAATCATATATACAAAATAATATCAAGATTTGGCATTAAATAGCTCACAGGAGTTGATATGCCATTAAACAGAATAATCATCCAACCTGGACTATGTTGTTTGCATTTCATTTCACCTTAATACCTTTGGAAAGGCATGAATCTAATCTTCCCTAAATAGCAGGGCATACTAGTTCTCACAGATCGATTATAACTGAATAATGAGTTTGATCCTCACTGGATGCCACTAACTAGGGACCATGTACCAAATCACATCTATGCTATATTCTTTTTTTCAAATTGATGATCTATTTGCACTTCAGTTTTTTCTTTTTTCTTTGTGAAAGGCATCAATCCATTCCCTCCCACCCACCTATGAGTAAATAGTATGTATCTACCCAATCCCTACATTTTGAGTAGGATGTGACACAAGGTCAATTTTATGTGGAGTAGAGCTGGTTTGAATTCAGAGTTTTCCTTCTCTTAGAACTGTTGCCATACCATGGTTAAAGGCTCAGTCTGCCCTAATCTTTACACTTAGTTGTGGGGGAATAGTTTGATGCATTACTTTTCCCATAGGTATTATTGCTTTGTGAAATACAAATGGCCTTGTCCAGGATTTGAACTCTGTTTGCCAAGTCCATGATGATATAACTGTGATGCCATAAGCGAAATATAGAACAGACTGAAATCTCTAGCCTTTGGCATGTAGTCTAGGAGAAGAAAAAAACACTTAATTCAAATCCATACCACTATATAAGGAATCAGCATGGTAGAGTAAGGGCCCATTAATCCCGATGTTTTACAAAAGTGGTGTAAAACCTGAGTTCTGCAGTGAACTAAGTGGAGAGCTGATGGGATAGGAATGGGATTGGATATATTTATATATCACATGTCATGGGTCAATATGGCAGTTCAAGGCCACCTTACACCCAATGTTTTATGAAACGTGTGGAAAACCTGAGTTCTGCAGTAATCTAAGAGGAGGTTGATGGCATCGAAATGGGGATTGGATATATTTATATATCACGTCATGGGTCAACATGGCAGTGTAAGGCCCATTACTCCCAATGTTTTCACAGAACTTGTAAAAAACCTTACATCAAGAGTTTCACTAAGCAGTAAAAGGGTTAAATCTAAGATCAAATTTGCATAGATAAGCTGTATATACTTCTTAACCACTCCATCTATTAATCAATTTGTTAAGCAGAGTACAGCTGGTTTGGATTCAGTGTTTTTCTTCTCCCAGATTTGTTGCCTAATCAAGACTAAAGAACCCAATCTACCCTCCATAACCGAATTATGTTTTCATTTTTCAGAAAATGCTGTTACTATGAAGATGCATCTAAAGAAAAGTCTGTTTCATAATGTAAAAGAAACAGAATTTTCAGCTAGTGTAGTAGAATTTTGTTATTAGGCAATCAATATTCAGCTGTATTGAAAGTTGAATCTGTTCCAGCATCAGAGTGTTAGCAAGTGGTTTATATACAGGTTCAGGTTGTTCATTATGTACTTTGGCCAAGTTCATTACCTGGATTCTGATTGGTTTCTGGTTTTTAGTGTAGACATTTTGATCCATATAAAGAGATGCTGATAGGTATGCATCCTGCATCCCTGATGCTCAAAAATCTAAAAAGGAAGCAGTAAATCATATCCTGCATCCAGTGTGTTTCTTTTTTTCTGTCCTTACCATTTCAAGCTAACTGTAAATATTTTTCAATAGTTTCTTAGAAATAAATTACACAGGATATGTTACAAGATAGGAGTTAGACAGCTTTAGTTGTTTCCCAGATCATAAATTAAAAAAACCTACAATTTATTAAGAAACTTTAGTTGGAACACATGAAATTTTCTGAGGACTTGTTCAAAGCAAATATGTGGCATCCCCAGGACGTAAATCAAAAAGCTATCAGCATCACTACATATATACCAAATATATATGGCTATATATTTGGGAGTTAGTACAGGGTATGTATTTGGTTACAGCTTCTCTTTTATCTATTAACTAGATGCTAGCAATTTGTATTAGGTGATCAGCATTCAGCTGTGTTTCAAGTTGAATCTGCTACCAGAATCCAGAGTTGGTAGGTGGTTTATATAGCAGGTTGGGTTATTCCACTATGTACCTTAGCCAAGCTCATCCCCAGGAATGTTTTTTGAATCTTTAAAAACAAAGACTTTTTAAGAATTGGAACCTCTTCTAATTATTGTTGCCAAATGTTTGGAATAAAAAACAAAAATCTGAATAAAATTTGGAAAACAAAGTTAATATTCAAAATTCTTTTAACTTTTGTTACTTTTGTTTACAAAAAAAAAAAAAATCTTTGAACCAGACAAAATGAACAACTTCAATAATAGAACATTGGCTGCTGGTGTTTTATGTGAGATACTTTGATCCATACATACCCAACAGATGACTATGTTCTGGTTGTGATACAAGGCCTGTATTCAGTTACAGTCCCTTTTTTTTGTCTGGTAACTGGCGCTAGTTATAGCCTTCCTGTGAAGTTGAGTATGATATGTTGATTCTACTATGTTTAAAAAAAAACAATTTACAACCTCTGCCCCATAATATATATGTTGTATTTAGTGCAGTCAAATTTATATGCAGAATGTGACAGCTATTATGGCACAGAGGTAATAATAATTTCTTTTTGCTCTTTTGTTCTACCATTCTTTTTCTGTCTTAATTTTATTGTCCACCATTTAGATCAAACAAATTAGAATTAGCTGTCAAAGTTAAATGAGGGTTTTGAAAAACTGTTTTTAAGTATTACCATAGATTTTCTCAGAGGTGTTAGTTGTGTAATGGTTATTATTGTTGTGAAATTCTTAAAATCCTAAAATCTCCCCCGTTGTCCACATCTATATTAATAGTTAGAGGCACATAGTGTAATGGTTAGCATCATAGGAAATTGACATGATGAGGCAAGTTCAAATCCTGGATGAGGCTGTTTGCATTTCATATCTATTAATAATAGATTTAGTCTTTATTGTCGTAACCGAAACTATGTCACTGTTTACATCATAGTTATTTCAGGAATTGAATAAGTAAATGAATATTCAATTTATAGTCATTATCATACTACATAAAAATATTAAAATTCTATGAAAAATCAGTTTGTACAATTTTCACAAAAATTTTGATACTTATTCACCTTAAATGAATCTATGTTTAAAATAGTTTTATCCGAAAATTTGCATTTCACATAGTGCTAATATCCTTGTGAAAGGTATGAACTACTTTTCCTCCAGCTCTGGTTAAATAATAGATAGTGCAGACTGGGCTCTTAAACCTTAGTATGGCAACCAGATTGTAGCTGTTTCAATACTACTGTATGTCTGTACCACTTAGACTAAATGTTTGACAAACACCCACATGCTGTTTTGAATAAATCTAGGAACCAGCACCCTACAAAACAGCAACTTTACAGTAGGTATTGCGGACACTGGATGCCAACAAGAGAACTTACTATGGCCGATAGGGATGTGATTTCTAAAGAGAGTCAAAGGAACCACTGCTGTCAACATGCCTTGATGATGATGATAATATGTATTATCAATTTCAGTTCTCCACAAAAGTTTTGTCTTTTTGCATCTTAAATGAAGATGATTGTCCCATTGTGGTGTAATGATTACAAGCTAGTCTCACTAGATCTATTAAATCTGAATAGTGAGTTTGATCATCACTACATGCCTCCTACTTATGACCTCTGTGTTACATCCTACCCGTGGTGAAAGGTTTTGAATAAAAAAAAAGTATGCGCCACCAAACCTTCCCAGTAAGATGAATAAGACATACTGGGCACTGCTGGAGAAGTAAGGATAAACATATAAGCAACATTCTCCTACACATGGATGTACCCTTAATTGGCCAACCAGCAAAAACTTACATTAACCAGATCGGTGTGGTTACTGGAAGCCATCTAGAGAATTTACCAAGATTAATGTCCAGTAGGGACAGATAGTAAGAGAGAGTATCAAGAGAATCCATGCTGTCAGCACACTTTCATTATGAGGATGATAGCGGCAACCAATCTAGTTGTAAAAAAGTAAAGTTGTCGAGGAAGCCTAAAGTCGGTATCAGCCAATCAGCGAGGGAGTCTATCCCCTTTTCACTAGCGCTAGACCAAGGAGATGATTTTTTTTGCATCTGAGGTGGAGCGCCTCACCTACCATCGCTCCTTACTTTACCGCACAGATTCTTGTGCTACTCATATGCTGAGTTGGCGAGAGCCAGTATCGAACTAGGAAACTTGTGGTTTCTAAGCCGAACTGAGGCTAACCCGGCCCCTAAACCAGTTGTACTCCACTTAAAAATTGACCTTGTGTCACATTCTGCCTGTAACGGATGGGCTGGGCAAATACATACAATAAACCTTTCCCAACTATTAGTATTCATACTGTTTCAAGCCTTCTAAGTTGTTTCACCCTATCCTGAACTAATCCCTTTCTAAGATTGTAGTATCTTTATTTTCAAATGAACAGAGTTTATGTTTAAACAAGATGTAGATATTTCCTCACTAGATGGTGAGTCTCTCAAATGAGTAGACTATTCATATACCTAGGTAGTAATATCTAGAGAAAGCAATGTGGATTGAATAAAGTTGTGAGTTCAAAGTTCAGTGATGACTCCTGATTATTACAAGAAGGTTCCTGAATTCAAAAAGAAGGTTCCTGAGTCCGACAAAAAATACCTGAAGAAGGCCAGAGGGCACATCTACCGAACGTTGTACAGATAACAAATAAAGATGAGGACAATAGTCCGAATAATCCAAATGATACAGATTTTCAAGCCTCATCTCAAAAATTCAGAGAAATAGTTTAATATACATAAACTGCTATAGACATATTATTGATCATATGGAATTTGATCATCCTGATAAGATAAAGTGAAAATTCTTCCAATATGTAGCAGTGTTAGTGCTACTGTATGCCTGCATCACATGGACTGATAAAATGCTTAGAGAAGCAGCACTCCACAAGAAAGAAGCTGTACAGTTACTTAACCCTTATCATACTAGTAAGACAATGCTAGACACTACTGGAGAAGCAAAAATAAACCCATAAGTGACCTTTTCCTGTGGACACCTACACATGAACACATCAGTGTAGGCTGACCAGCAAAAACCTATATCAGTTAGCTCTGTACAGATTCTGGATGTTGTGTGGAAGATCTGCCAGAGTGATGACGATATAATTGGTTGGTGACAAAGAGTCAAGGGAATTCTATGCTGTCAGCATATCTTGATGATTAATGGCAACTGGTCTAGGAGAAGGAAACTCTGAATTAAAACCAGTTGTACTCCACTTAGAATTGACCTTGTGTCACATCCTGCCAATGGTGAAGGGTCAGATAAATACATTTATTAACCTTTCCCAACTATTAGTATTCATACTGCTTCAAGCCTTCTAAGTTGTTTTCACCCTATCCTGAAACTATCTCTTTCCAAGATTATAGAGCCCTGTCAGCTGAGGCTTTAGAATACACCGACTGCATCTCTGCAGAGGAGTTAGATCCTGTCCCCATATGGGGCCACCTGTTGGCCATGGGTGGCAACCCATGATGCTTAAGCATGGAATCCTGGTGGGATGAGCAGTATATGATATGCAACACTCCACTTAGGCCCCCTCCAATCAATCGACTGGTCACATCAAGCCTTAGCACCTATATGATTGCCTCAACCCTATTGCTCTTATGACAAGCCCCAACCTTTTTATCTTATGGGGTGCTAGAAGGTGATAATTGAGTCTTCATGTCCTGGTAATGACATTAAACTCTATCTTATGGTGAGGTTCCTGTTATAGAGGTGTCTGGGGAATGTGGAGCACCATTTTATCACCATTGATCCCAGGTCCACTCTGACCCAGAATGGTAGTACCTGGTAGGTCCCATCTATGGTTTAAAAAGAAAAAACATGTTTGTAAAAAAAAAATGAGTATCCATTAAGAATGAATTTATTTCAAAACTGTAATAAATTATTAATTAAAATGACCAACTGCAGTTGATATGCCGTAAAACAAAACAAACCAAAACAAGATTATATGTATTTTTCAAATGGTTACCCATACCTAGATTTAAAGCTGTTGCTTAACCTTGGTATCTAAAAGAAGATAGCTATTACCCTGGCAGCTCTACAAACTGCTGTGGTGTTGTGATTGCCATGTTTATGAAATGAGAACACAACACAGGGATGAGCAGAACAATACGTATAATCAAACATTGATTGAAAAACCGACGGTGAAATAATCAGTATGCATTCTCTGTTTATCTTGAACTGAAGAATAATTGCAAAAAGTATTGCCTTGAAGTTTCCATTGTGAGCACAGGAATGGCATGTTAATTGGTCAAAAGAATGGTTTTGGACAAATGACTGTAATGATTTTTCTTTGAACTCTTCACTAAGGAATCAGTTGAAATGGTCAGATTGTTTGAGACTGAAATATCAGCTATAAATTATTTGTAAAACTAAAAAAAGAGAAAATAGAAAGAAGTCACATTCAAGTTTGGGCTCAATGTTGAATCAAAAATATCAGGGATCAATTTTTTTTTTTTTTGCCATTTAGTTATGGGGCACAAAATTTATATCATATTATATCATATGCTTGATCAACTATGCCATAAAATGAAATCAATGAATTTAAAAAAAAAATATGTTTAAATTTTGTATTTTTAATATCTAGTCTACAAATAGAATACAGTGATATTTCTTTTTTTAATCTTAACTGGAAGTATCTGAATCATTTTTAAATGAAAACAACAGACTGAACTTAATTACTCTCAAGTATTTAAAGAAAATGAGATTGAATAGATAGATTTTCCTTTTTTTAAATAACAATTTTTAAATTATATTTTCTAAGAAAAAGTTATTAAGAAAACTAATATTTTCCTATGAATGAAATATATATAAGTAAAAGTAAAGTCGTTGGGGTGGCCTAAAGTTGGTATTAGCCAGACAGTGAGGGAGTCTATCCCTTTTTCCCTAGCACTAAACCAAGGAGATTTTTGTGTCTGAGGTGGTGCACCACACATACCATCAGCTTCTCCCTTTACCACACATATCTCTGTGCTCCTCATACGCTGAGTTGGCGAGTGCCGGTATCGAACCAGGAACTTTGTGGTTTCCAGCTGGACACTCTCCCGACTGAGCTAAACCGGCCCTAACTATTCTAACATATATATATATATATATATATATATATATATATGTTAGAATAGCATACATAGATTTAGTGATGAATGGTGATTGTGATTTACTCAACTATGAGGAACTAATAGTTATATTTTCCTTTAAATGAAAACTAATGTATATATATATATATATATATATATATATTTTATAAAAAAAGAAGGTCCGCAAAATGTATTTTGTTCTCAGAAAAAATTTTTTTTATTCTTTTTGTTTTACATATGCAACACGTGTTCAGATCTTCTGGTATCTTCTACAGGCTTGATTGATAATATGAAAATGAATTCTTACATGCATGTGTATATATATATATACACATGAGTATTTCACTCCCTCTTCCTGTTTTTGTGGGAGTGGAAAGGCATTTCATTTTTAACATTAGTCTTTTAAACAGGTGTTTTTGTTTTTTGGGTGGTTTGATAATAAATTCATTAGCTGAATTTTATAACTTTTTTATTACTTTTTTATTTGGGTTGTCAAGGCTGTTTGTATTTCATTTTACACTAATGCCTGTGAGAAAGGCATAAAACCATAAATTCCCCATACACGAGTAAAATGTAGGATAGACTGGGTCCTATATTATTAATTGGGCAACCAGTCTAGAAAGAAAAGTCTTAATTCAAACCATCTGTACTCTGTGTCGCATCCTGCCTGTAGTGGAGGGGCTGGGTGATTACATATAAAAAATATAATGGCAGCTAGGTTGCTATGAAATCTTATTTAGATTATCTGCCCCTGAGTAGATCTTTCACCACCAGAGTGTTTGAATCTAGAAAATTATTTTAATGGTAAACATAAAGGGCTGGTTCAGCTCAGTCGGTAGAGTGTTTGGCAGCGTATGAGTAGCACAGGGATTTGTATGTGAGAAGCTGATAGTAGGTTTGGCGCTCCACCTCAGATGCTAAAATAATCTCCTTGGTCTAGTGCTAGTGAAAAGGGGATAGACTCCATTGCTGTATGACTCATACAGACTTTAGGCTGCCCTAACGACTTTTTTAAACATTAAAAAGACAAACAAATTTTAAGATCATCATCTTGGTGAACTAGCAAGGATATATTACAGGATTGTATTTGGCTGAATGAAAGAACAGTAGTCGTCCTGGCCATCTAAACCAGGGATTCTCAAACTTTTGACTTGATGCACTCCTTGTAACCAAATCTAATTTTCAATCACCCCCAAATAAATTAACTGAATTTTAACATACAAATCATAGTTAATGTACCAGTGTTTAACACAATTTACATAAGAAAAGAACCAGTAAGCTGTACATCTAAATTCTCCTTCAATTCTTCTTTAATTTGTTTGGTGGGCACTTTTTTCTTTCTCCTTTACATCTTTTCATTATGTTCAATTGAAACATACTAGCGTTATCGCTTCCACACGCTCACCCCCTTTCTATATCTTTCTCCCACTCTCTTTCTTTCTTATTATATTTTTTTGTGTAGCATGTACTTTTTCTTCCCTTAGTTTCTTTTTAATGAAAACATTATTTAGCAGAGGTCATGACACTCAAAAATAAGAATTCCGTGGATAAGCAACACTAGATAATCAGGATTTACATTTTTGCATTTGATTTTGAATGATTTGGATGGTCTCATTTTTAAACAGAGTGTTGCCACAGGATAACGGTTGTACAATTAAGGAACCCGAGTATTAATATATAGATTTTTAAATGTAGCATGAGATAAATGATTGGTTAGTTGTATTTTTTTTCCAGCATATCAACTGTTTTTGGGTCATTTAATTTGGAATCAAGTCATTTTGATATCAGGTTACTTAAAGTACCTGCTGTTGCTTAAATGGTCACCCATATAAGATTGTTATTCATGCAATAGTCTTAGAATAGAGAATAAACAATTTCCAGCTATACTTGTAGCTTAACTAAGTGATTTTGTTTTTTGTTTTTTAAATGAAATCCTTTTTTTATCAATACTAATATGCACCCTCTGAGCATAAGTATTTGTATTTCAATGTAATAAAATGTATCAAATTAGAAAGACTACTGAAATGAAATAAGAATGCATATAAAAAGATTACACCTATTTTAATTATATTCTAATTTGTTTCTATATAGAATTATTCATAGGATTTATTTTAATATGTTGAATAATAAAACAATAATATTAGAGATCAATAACACCAGGTAATTATTTATTGAACCAGGTTTTGTTAAAACCAGTATGCAAATTAACCACACCATATATTATGTAAACCATTATTTCTTAGTGATATATAAACACATTGCAGGATTTTAAACACATTAATAACATGGGCTGTTTTGAAGCAAATCTAACTCAGATTTTCAAAGAGACATAGTTAATAAATAAGATGTATTCTATGTATTAATGATTTTGACTATGAATTAAATATTCATTGATACACTTATGCAATTCCTGAGGGTATTGCGATGTAAGCAGTGACAGTGACAGTTACAGACAGACAGATACCGAAACACCATTTTAATAAGATTGGATTATTCCATAATATTTTCCTCTACATGGCTTTAGTTTGTTTAAGGTATATTTTATGAAGTCAGAATGTTCAACTATTAAATAAAAATTGTTTTGTCTTTTATCTCTTATTAGTTTATTCACTGCTAAAAAAATGTACATCATGCAGTGTGCTAATTCCATAATTTTTTGCCTTGGGTAATGCAAAGGTTAGTTTTTAATAGGAATTATAGAAGGAAAATTATCTGCACAAATCTTAGCTGGTGGTGAAGAGAATTTAGGAATATGAATTTGAAAAAAAAGAGAGAAAAAAAAAAGCCAATTTTAACAGACTCCACAATCTAGGTGAAGAAGGTAAAAATTAATTTTAGTTTAACCCTAGCATGGCTTCCAGTGGTGGTGGGTCTTTGTGGAATAATAACTAACATACTTGATTGATACATGATAGTCAAGGAGTTTGAATTCCAGTCAGGCTATTATGTTCACTTTCAGACTAATACCCTTGGGAAAGGTATGATCCTGTCATACCTCTGGGTATTGGTTAAATAGTACCACTACTGTTCTTCTACAAGTATGACTTTAGTATTAAACTAAAAGCGGCTATCCAGTTTCGCCTGGGTAGAGGGGGGGTAGCAAAAAAGTTAGTCTCGCAGATCCATTATTGCTGAATCATGAGTTTGATGCCCCATTAAAATCCCCATGTAAAAAAAAGAAAACCTGAAAAGAAAAATTATTGTCTACTATTTAAAATCTTAAATGCAAAAGAAATTCTATGCTGTTATAATTCAAATTTTATTTTTTAATTATCTTCATGAATATAAATCAAATCTTCATTATTTATTCTCAAAATACAAACACTAGTGATATTTAATGTGTGTGTATATATATATATATATATATATGTACACACACACACACACACACCAACCCCTCCGCACGAGCAGGATGTGACACAAGGTTAATTTCTTAAGCGGAGTTTAACAGGTTTGAATTCAGAGTTTTCCTTCTCCTAGACCGGTTGCCTAACCACGGTTAAAGAGCCCAGTCTGCCCTACTATTTACCCATAGCTGGAAGGAAAGTAGAATTCATACCTTTCCCAAGGGTATTAGCGCTAAGTGAAATGCAATTACCACGTCCAGGTAATGTGTATATATATTTACTTTGTCGTTAATTGTTCTATTTTCCTTAGTTCTATCCGGACATACACTTACACATAACTGCCCTTTATATATGTATTGATAGATAACTCATGAAGGTTGATATGCCATGAAACAAAATCACCAAACTAAACCAGGGTTTCCTGTAAAAAGGTAAAAATGTGTATTTCTATAAGATCTTTTAAATATGATTTCTTGATATAACACAAAAAATTGATTACTGATTTATTATTTTTTGTTAATTATCTATTACATTGGTGTCTCAGTACTAAAATATATCAGTAAAATTGTTCAGGATTTTCCATCATTAAGGGACCTATGGGTTGTCACATGTCAGTCCCAGAAACCCATCTCTTTTTGCCTCTGTTCTTTGATCATTATAATCTTTTCAGGAAGATAACAATTAAATGTTAATTTTAAAGTACTTTCCTTTATTTATATGCTCTCTCAATGGGGCTTAGAATATGCTGACTGTATCCCCCCTGCAGAGGTGTAAGAACACACCCAAAATGAGGTGTTGTGGGTATGAAACTAAACTGCATCCAGTGGTAAGGCTACAATTCTGGGGAGTTATTGCCATTACTCATAGATCCACTCTGACTGAGAGTGGTAGTTTCTGTTATCGTCCCATCTATGGGTCAAATAGAGCTCTTTAAAAATTATTTGTATTGAAAGAAATACTTGATATTGTATATACATGTGCAAAAAACTCTTAAGAAGCTACACAAAAAATGTAACTATAAACGTATAATGTATTCAATTCCCTAACTTCAAGGTATAAAATAACCCCAGACGGATTGACATGCAATTGAAATCAATCAATAAATCTGTCATATAGTACCTAAATAATGAAAATGGAATTGTTTATTTTTCCTATAGATAATTTGATGAAACCTTGGAAGGGAGAAACAATAAGATCTCATGGGATTTGTTAATTCAACCTTGTGATAGTTAATTACTATTTTTTGCTTAGTAGACCTTTTTCATTATCTTTAAAAATCATATTTCTATGGCCTTGTACCAGACTAAGAAAAATTTAGTGAATAACTACCACAAGGGTCCAACACTTCCAAACAGAAACAATAAGAGAAAAAATGTATTCATTTGCAATTAATTCTGTTATTAAATAAGAAGTGACTTGACATTGAACTTAATGGACACCAAAGATGGCTTTTAAGGAAGCCATTATTCTAGAAACGAAGTTCATTAGTAATGAAATGTGAAATAAATTAGCAACCAATAGAATTTGAACTCGCAACCATCCCTCCACTCTCCAAGTGTTCACCAACCCTTGTAAAACAACTTGGACCGTTCATCCTTAGCAGCTGAGAGATAATATTCCCCATGGCTCAATTGTTTATGGTTAGGGTATCAGTGTTTACCAGTGACCAGTCACAATTTATGTCCTGTGATACCAGCCCTAAGAGAGAATGGGACTGGGGTAAATCATCCTACCTTAGACAGTGCTCTCATATATCTATCTTTTTATGTATGCATCTACTGGTATTTGAAGACGGGCCAGAACTGTAGCCTGGGGACCAGAAGACTCTGTTTGTTTGAATGATGTCCAGAGGCATATGTTTGGTGAATATATTGTCTTTGTTAGGAGGGGGGGAGAAGCATTTTATTGCTACTTTGTTCATTCTTCGAACATTTTGACTTGATTCTAAAGAGAAAATGGCAACCTTTGTGCTTCTGACAGTAGCCAGTATTAAAATTACCACAATAGCCATTTTGTAAGTTTTTATATCAACTTTTATTTCTTCTTTATGATTTTGTGGGGTTCAATTAAACTTGATTGCTTTTAGGGGTGGGGATGAAAATGGTTAATTGAAAAGGCTAAAACTGGTACCAATCTACATTTATAAAGCTCCCAGTAAAAAATAAATGTATCAATGGCTTTTGAGATCAGATACATTTTAATTTGATAATATGTTGATGTATAAATTAAAGACATTTCTGATAAATTTTTGAGACGATAATTTGAATTATTCAGACTATTGTCCTCATATTTATTGTTATCCATACAACGTTTTGGCCGATGCACCCTCCAGCAATTGTACACATGGCATAGTGGATATAGGCATTGGTTTAAGACAGTTCTAAGTGAAAGTTATCTTTAGGCTGCAGATTCAATCCTGGTCAAGGATGACATTAACACAGCTTAACACTAGTACCCTGTGGACTGAATAAAGGGTTGGGTTAAAAAATCCATGAAAGCTCCTGATTATAAGAAGAAGGTTCCCCAGTCCAACAAGAAATACCTGAAGAAGGCCAGAGAGTACATCAGGCAAAACATTGTACAGATAACAATAAAGATGAGGACAATAGTCTGAATAATTAAAATAATACACATTTCTGATTAATTTCTAAATATTTTCTCCCAATAATTTCCAGCCTTTTAGAAAATGTACCAACATCTCTAATAATAAAAGCAAGGAGTAATCCCCATCATATAGTCATTAAGATGCTGGACTGTGGCATCATAGTAAATTCAAATGCCAGTCACTCTTTTACATTTATTTTTGGATTTTTGAAAATGTATTAATCCCCCACCTATGGGTTAAATAAAACCACTACTGTTCTCCTACAAGGATGGCTTTGGCATTAAATAATCCATGAAGGTTGATATGTCATTAAACAAACTAAACCAAACCAATAAATACAAATGTTAATGTGTCATATTTTTCAACTTAACTCCTAGAGGCTGTTGCCCAACAAACTCTTTCCTTGTAACTTTTTTCCTTTTCATTTATAATTAAAACAACAAAGATGAGGATACTAATCTGAATAACATATACAGGATTAACCCCCCCCCCCCCAAAAAAAAACAGAACCCAAATCCTGTTTTGTTTTTTTAGTCACCCTGTATATATATTATTACTGATGCAGACTACCAGCATGAAAAAAGAACCCAAATTCTGGGGGGGGGGGGGGTTTCACCCTGTATAATGGCTATTCTTCTTCTATAGTTAACCTAACTTTTGAATCTCCAGAATACAAAAGTTAAGAAACCAAAAGTTACTGTGCCAGAAATATTCAAAGACAATATATAAGGAAAGAAAACAATAAAAAAAAGTTTTGGAGGAGATTTGAAGAAGGCATATTCTATGCTGGAGGTAGAGTATCTTCACACAAAAATAAGTTAATAAACTGAACAGCAATGCTGTCTAAGCAAGTTGTATTAGAAAACAGTAAGAGTTGAAAACCACTTCAGAGGCAATGCATAATTTTATACACATGCCATCATGTTTTAGAAGTAACTCAATATTTGAAGATTAAATTCCCAAAGAGGCCAAGGAATTCCTGGAAAAAGTGAAAAAATTACTTTCTGAAATCCAACAATGAATTGTGTTACATACAATGCGATTCAGAAGGTGACTCCCAACTCTACAAAGAACAAGTTTAACGGTCACACTGGCTTTAAAATGCTCTATTATTATAGAATTCATTAAGCTTAGCTTAGATATGGTACAAGCCTGAAATATAGGGCGTCCAGTGAGAATCAAACTCATTAATAGGGCTGGTTTAGCTGTTGGTAGAGCGTTCAGCTAGGAACCACAAGGATCCTGGTTTGATACGTGCCCTTGCCAACTCAGTGTATGAGTAGCACAGGGATCTGTGTGGTAAATTGATGAGCTGATGGCAGGTGTGGCACACTGCCTCAGATGCTAAAATAATCTCCTTGGTCTAGCACTAGTGTAAAGGGAATAGACTCCCTCATTGCATGGCTGATACCAACATTAGGCCGCCCCAATGACTTTACTTACTTTAATCCAAGTGCTAACAATTACACCACTTATTTTTGATAATTCAGAAAATACATATGTTCATTAACTGAAGTATATCCAATATAATATACCTGAGTTATATAAATAGTATTTACAAATACCAATAAGGTACAACACAACCATTTAAACTGACCAACGTGGAATAAATATCATACTGACTGTAGAAGCAATATTCCAATTACCAGCGAATTGACAAGGCAACAAGCAAGCTGTAACTCAATATGGATCTTGCATTGTTGCAAGCCTACTGCATAATGGTAGGTTATTTATCAACCACCATAAAACCAGAGAAACCAAGCAGCCAATCAGGAATCAATAAATGGAATCACCCAAATGCATGAATAGAGTATTTCTGAGTGATATAAATACCAGTTGCTTTGAGAACCAGTTGTGCTTAGTTAGTTGTTGTTGTTGTTGTTCAAACTCACTCCAACAACAAAAAATTTTACATGCCGTTCAGTACCCTCCATTATGATTATCTACTACACTAGTGCCCTGCAGTTCTTGGGAGTCACCCTTTGGTTACCCTTTCTCCAAGCTCTACTCTGACCCACAGTGTGTGGTACCTATTATGTTCCCATTTATGGGTAAAATTTAGATAATGAAGTGTTTGCATATTGAAAATGTTTATGAATATATATTTTTGTAGTTTTTTTTTCCTCTGATATGATAAAGCAAGAATTCTTTGAAACTGTAGCCATATCAATGCTACTGTATGCCTGTACCACTTGAAATTTAAAGAAATGCTTTGAGAAAAAGCTTGAGGGGAACTACACAAGGATGCTGTGTGCTATCTTGGACAAATTTTGGAAGCAGCATACCAAAAAAACCCAGCTGTATTGCCACTTGCTTCCTATCACACAAATCATCCAGGTAAGACAAACAACACATTGTGTAGGTCAACCAGTAAAAACTTACATCAATCAGCTCTGTTTGGATTCTGGATGCCATGCAGAAGACCCGCCACGGGTGATGATCAATAGGGATGGTTGAGAGAGAGTCATGGATATTTGTTCTACCAGCATGACCTAATGATGGTAATGATGATTTTTGTTGCATATTTAATTAGATATCAACCCAATACCTCTGGCATGGTCAGGATGTGACACAGTCAATTTTTTAGTGGATTACAGCTGGTTTGAACTAATTTTTCCTTCTTCTAGACTGGGAGGAAAAGAGATGGATTAATGTTTTTCCGGGAGGTATTAGCTTCAAGGGATAAGTAAACAACCTAGTCCAGGATTTGAACTTGCTAATTCCATTTTCTACATTGTTGTTGTTGGCTGTCAACTTGTGTTCGTGTAAGACCATTTCCTGTTTTTTTTCTGTTTTTTTTTTAATCATAGTTGGGTGCCAGTAGCATTTGACACTCTATCCTTGTGGGGTTTTTTTTTCAGATGACTCACCAGGCCAGCCATATAAACTACCTGTTGGAACTTCTCCACTTTGAATGTTACTGGGCTGAAAATTACCCTTTCTAATAGCCCACTTCAATTTTTGATGTTTAATTCGGTTGGACTAAAATTCTTCCACAGACAGATAGATGGTGGCTTTCCTACAATGATAATTGTTATGGTAAGCACATCTTATTTGCACGATAAATAATTGGAGATCATAGTGGTTAAACTGACTTTTACCTAAGGTAACCCAAAGGTTAATATGCTGTAAAACTAACAAACCAGCCACTTCATCATTTGTTGCACTTAGTATAATGGTTATCATTGCAAGAAATAGAATCGGTGACCAGTTCAAATCTTGGATGAAGTCATTTGGGATAATATTCTTGGACTAAGTCATGAATCCATTTGTTCTCCCTTTAAATTATGGGCAAATACAAAGGCAGATTGGTTTCTTTCGCCCTGGTTAGGCAACTTTTCTAGGAGAAAGAAAGCGCTGAATTCAAAATGGCATTACTCTGCTTAACTCTTTGCCTACTTTAAGCTGCTTACAGTGGCTCTCCCACCTCTGCAATCCTACCATGAACTGCCAGCATGGGCTCTCACTTGTGTCACTGTTTACCCCAGAAAAATCACTACGTGAACACTTCTGCCATTTGCTGTTTGTTCTAAGGTGAGTAGATAGTGAACTTTGAAATATCCCATTATACAGGTAAAAAATATCAAGAAAATTTGGTACGGCCATAGGGTGAAGTTAAAGAGTTAAAAATGACCTTGTGTCACACCCTGTCCATGGCAGATGGGTTGGGTAAATACACACATGATTTGTTTCTTACTGTTGTTGTTGTTCTTTCTTTCTTTCGACTATTCATCTTCATTCTTGCTTTTTCTTACCATATTTTTTAGGCAATCATTATTTCATTTACTGGCTACATTTTGTCTTAAAAGGCTGACAGCTAAAATTCTCAAAATTTTTATTTATTTACGAAGCGTAAAGTTCTTCGATGAAAAAAATAGACAAAGTGAAAGTTACTAGACATAGTCTATGAAAACACTTCAGCTTTTAGCTGCGGATGGAGACAATCTTAAATGTTGATATACTGGACCAGAATAAGACTCTTTCAACAAACAGGATTTTATAAAGAACGTCATGTTACCAAAAAGACTGTGACCTTTTTTGATTGGTTCACTTTTCTCTCAATATTATTTTGGTGTCTTTGTTAGTAATTCACATGAAACACTTTTTTATCAGGCTACAGTGAAAAGGAAGAAAATTCTAGTATAGAAAAAAAAAGAGGAAGAAGAAAATGGCCTGGTGGAAAAATAGACATAATAAAATTGTAAAATCTGTAGAGTATCCCAGAGTTTTTTTCTGTCTATGAATAATATTGAAAGCATTACCAATCCATATAGAATAATGTAGGAAACAAAAATGCTTGGAATACTGGTAAAACGTCAATGCATTTAGCCATATTAATTTTTTTTAGATCTTTTTTTTTTATATTCAATGGTGATTCTTTAGAAGAAGAAGAAGAAAGAGGTTTATTTTCACACATTTTTTAGAAAAAAAAAATACCACAATGATTAATATGTGGAGGATGATCACTAATTAAAACTGAGCCTATTCTAGTAGTGACCACCTCTGCTAATTCATAGTTTTTCAGGTTTAAAATATTTTAACATATATAATTTTTTAAGGAAGAACAAAGGGTATTAATTTAAGATATACAATAGAGACTCTTTTTTGTTTGTATTTGATTAGTTCTCTATCATTTAAATCAACCAATAGTAATTCCTCCATTAAAATGAAACGAGTCTCTTTCTCACTTCTGTTTTTGTCACTATCACCCTGGAATTTCCTAGAAGCACTTTTATCTTGAAATAAAATTTACATGTCTCACATTTAAAAATTCAAAGCTAGATTCAAACTGCCTGACTGACTAGTGCTGCAAAATACACTGACTGTACCTCTGAAGAAGGGTAAGACCCTAACCCCACTAATGGGGACACTATAATGCCTGAAAACCGGATCAATAGTCTGTGACCCAAGTACTACATTGTCACGTGACTTGCAACACTGAACTTCAGCCCTTAAATTGATTGGTATGGCCTGCTCTGTCGGCTGGGGCGTTAGAATGCACCAACTGCATCTCTGCAGAGGGGTAAACTCACCTAATGGGGCCACCTGTTAGCTATGGGTGGCAACCCATGATGCTTAAGGATAGAACCCAGGTGGTTGAGCAGTCCATGAACTATATGATTTTCCCAACCCTGTTGCCCTTATGGCAAACCCCAACCCTTTTTATCATATGGGTGCTAGAAGGCGGTGGCTGAGGTTCTTCATGTCCTGGGAATGACGTTAAACTCTATCTGATGGTGAGGTTCCAGTTTTGGAGGTTTGGGAATGTGGAGCACTCCTTCATCACCATTGCTCCTGGTCCACTCTGACCCGGAGTGGTAGTTCCTGTTAGGGTCCCATCTATGCGTTAAATAGAAAAATGTGTTTATAAAAACATTGAGTATCCACTAAGAATGACGTTATTTCAAAACTTAGCCGGCATTAAATGACCCACTGAGGTTGATATGCCGTAAAACAAAACAAACCAAACCTTAAATTGACTTGATGGGCAGTCAGAAATTGTTTGGTCATGTCAAGCTCTTGCACCTATATGATTAAGTCGTGAACATATTCCTAAGGTAAACATCCAACTATTTGCATCTTAAAGGTACTAGAAGGCTGTGGCTCAACCATTTGTTTATTAATACACATGAAGTTATTTCTTCTATTTTATTATTACACATGAATTTAATAAAAATTATTTCTGACAGTTTATAACACCAAACAAAAATTTTTACATACAAATTATTTGTTTACAAATTATATATACAAAAAAAAATGAAGGTGAGTGGTGTAATGGTGACTCATGTTCAAATCCTGGATGAGACTGGTTGCATTTCACATAGCACTAATACCCTTGAGAAATGTATGCATTTAGCTATTCTCCCTCCAGCTATGGGTAAATAGTAGGGTAGACTGGGCACTTTAGTCTTGGTTTGACAACTGGTCTAAGAGAAAGAAAACACTTAGTTCAAACCTGTTAAACTCCATTCAAATTTGGACCTGCTCATACACTAATGCAAATAGGTAAGAAAAGTACAAAAATACAAAACTAAGAAAGTACTACTCATAAGTATTTGAACAAGCAGAAAATCTATTTCTTATTCTAAGCCAACCAACTGGACTGTTTACATATGTATGTATGTAATCATATAATAACAGAATCTTAACTTTTCTTTGCACAAGTCTACAATATTACTTATGAAATCAAAAATTCCCCATTTTTTCAAATGTCACTTGCCAACGAAAAATTATTTATTCTCTAACCATAACCGTCACCAAACATCACTCTATTTTCTCCAATCGAACACTTCAAAATTCTCTGTATTTTGACCGTTTTAACTTCAAATAGCAAATATTTGCCCTGATGAAGGCCGTTAGTCTTTGTATACTTAAATATCTTATAATTTTCTATCATTATTATTTTATTTTATATTTAAAATAATAATAAATAGAATACATATGTACATAAACAAACTCCTGACCGAAACACGTGTTGGTAACTCAAATTAAATCAATTTTATCCATTCAACATTTTCTTTCCTTTATTTATCCTTTCAACAGATACGTATATGTACTACAGCAAATATATATAAGTATTTCATAACAAGAATGAAAGGTTTCAACAGATGAAGCTGTAAATTTAATAATATCAGTTTTTGAGTGACAAAACTAAAAAAGTATTGCTCATAATTAATTGAACGAGCAGAAAATCTATTTCTTATTCTAAGTCCAGCAACTGGGCTGTTTACATATGTATGTGTACTACGGCAAATATATATAAGTATTTTATAAACAAGAATGAAAGGTTTCAACAGATGAAGCTGTAAATTTAATAATATCAGTTACTGAATGACAAAAATAGCATTGAATCCTTTGAGGAGAATTCATGATGTCAATGTAGATTGCTGTCTGGAAAGCAACGACTAGTCCAGCTGCTACCTCTGAATATTCAACCAATTCTTTCCAGGTAATGTCAGGCAGTTTTCTCACCTTTCTGACAATCCTCAAGGCAGTATTCCAACACATATTGTAAGGAACCCCTATTCTCTGCATGTTTAACATCATACTGTATTGCTTCCACCTGCGAACTAGTGCCATTATGCTTCCGCTTGTGAACTTCCAAACTGTGGCTACACGAATATTAAATTGTTTTGAATGTACTTTATAACCTTTTCCAGATAAATATTCTTAAACAATCTTATCTTTGAGGTCAACTGAGTGCTCTTTTACTTTTGGCATAATGGCAGTATTGTTTCCATGGTGGTCATGGGGGAATGAGCCATATTTTGTTATTCCAGGTACGCGTAGATTGCCCAAGTCGTTTTAGAAACTTTCTATAATGTTAGATAATAATTTCACAATATAATCTGCACAATTTTTACAACCAGTAAATATTCATGTAAAAGGATATGAATAAAATTTATAGGATAAAAATTAAATAATTAATTATACCTTTTTAAAAATCAAAATCTTTTTATTAATAATGTTCCGCCCTGTCATCTGGGGCATTTGAATACACTGACTGCACCTCTGCAGAGGGGTAAGACTCCCCTAATGAGGCCACCTGTTGGCTGTGGGTGGCAACTCATGATGCTTAAGGATGAAATCCAGATAGCTGAGCAGTCCATGACATGCAACATTCCACTTTGGCCCTTACTTGGGCTAGATGGTGGTCGGAGAGGCCCCCTCCAAACAATCGGCTGGTCACTTCAAGTGACTGTCCCAATCCTATTGCCCTTATGTCAAGCCCCAACCCTTTGGCTGAGGGTCTTCAAGTCCTGGGAATGACGTTAAAGTCTATCCGATGGTGAGGTTTCAGGTTTGGAGGTTTGGGAATGTTGAGCACCCCTTCATCACCATTGCTCCTATCAGGACGAGAGAAAATTGCTTCATTCATGTGGACAACTTTACTGCATCCTCCAGATTTAGCACCTTCAGATTATTATCTCTTCAGACCCATGAATGAGGGTTTGAGAGGCAAACATTATTCCAGTGATGAGGAAATGAAGTCTGTAGTGAAAACGTGGCTCAAAGAACAGTTAACAGAATTTTACAGGGCAGGGATATATGCTATCATTCGAAGGTGGAACATTGCTGTTGAGGGTAATGGTGACTATGTGGAGAAGTAGGCATGTGATCCACATAGGACCAGCTTCATATTGATATATTATACATGTTCCTGTGTTCATAATTCTACCTGTCCTAAACAAAATGGCATTACTTTTTGGCTCACCCTCATATAATTGTTTACTAAGTTTTTATTATCAGTTACTTGAAATCATATAACTGTATGCAAATAAATGATTAACTCAGTCAGTAGAGCATCAGCCTAGCAATTGCAAGGTTCTGGGTTCAATACTTGCCATCGCCAACTCAGCATATGAAAAGCACAGGGATCTGTGTGGTAAAGCGAGGAGCTGATGGTAAGTGTGGTGCTCCACCTCAAATGTTAAAATAATCTCCTTGATCTAGCACTAGAGAAAAGGGTATAGACTCCCTCGTGGACTGGCTGAAACCAACATTAGGCTGTCCCGCCAACTTTACTTTATATCATTATTAGTATTAGTTAGGAATGATCAGTGATTAGTAATCTAGGAAACCAATGAGATAGTATTAGATAAAAAATAACTATTTAAAACCATATCATTATTAGTATCAATAATAATTAAATTTTAGTAATGTTGGGAGTCTATGAGGTACTATCTCCGAGTCAAATAGATTGGTTTTAAAATTATTTGTATTAGATAGGAATACTTGAAGGTATAATTGTTTACTAAGGATTATATTATTTGTTACTTGTAACCAAACTGTATGCAATACTTGAAACCATTCAAATAATTTTGGACAAACAAATTATTCATCATCATCATCATCCATGCAGACAGCATGGATTTCTATGACTCTATCTCACCACCCATCCCTATCAGTTATTTCCATTGGCAGGCCTTCTGCATGGCATCTGAAATCTGCCCAGAGTTGGTTGATGTAAGTTTTTGCTCTCCTGTTTGAGGTTTAGAGAGTCAAGTCTGACCCACTATTTACCCATAACTAGAGGGAGAATAATTGGATTCATACCTTTCCCAAGGGTATCAGTGCTATGTGAAATGCAAACAGCCTAGTCCAGGATAAGAACTCAGTTCGCCATGTCCATTTTCTATGATGATAACCATTACACCACAAATACCTCCAAATATATACTAAAAACAAGATTTGGCATTAGATAGCTTACAAGGGTTGATGTGCCATTAAACCAAATAACCAACCTTATTAGTTTTGGTTCAAACCTTGGCCCAAGATATTGGAGATATTCAGAAACCATATTCTAACAGGACATATATTTTGATAAACTCAAATCTTGCCTACTTGTTTGTTTGTGAGATTGTTTGTCTTTTTTGGGGTTTTTTGTTGTTTTTTTTACAAGATTTTTTTTGTGGGGGGTGCATCTGACCAACTGTGCCATAACGAATCTCATGTTCCATTCAGTATTAAGACTATTTCATTGCTTTTCATTAAAGCTGAAAGTCCTTCTTCACACAAATAAGTCGTTAGAAAGGGAAGTAGAATCTTCACTGCTTCAATGCTTGATTTACTTGTTGACTTGCCAACCTAGATATCCTTCAAGGCCTCCTCTGCTGGAGTCGACAGTGATTAAAAACACCTTGGTTAGACTAATTTATAAAAACACCAAGACATCTTTTAGCTTATCATTGTCTCATATTTTAGTTTTAATTCAAGGAAGATAAGCTTTTTAATTTAAATTTAACATACAACTATTAACTATAACCATTATTGAATTAAAATAATCACTTAAAACCACATAGGCTGGTTGATTGATTTACATGAATTCCCTTTTAAAATCTTATACATTCATCTTCTTAAGCAAACAGGTATTAATGTATGTTGTTATTATTATTATTATTAGAAAAGGGTTTTATAATTTGCTTGAAGCATTGTGTTTATATTGGTTTGGTGGTTGGTTTTGAACGCTATCACAATGCAAGTGTAAAGAAAAAGAAGGTAACTATGGTGTTGTTTGTTAACCTGTGATTTATTCTTAATATTTTGAGATAAAAAATCTCATCTACAGAAGATCTCCAGAACTGAAGTTGTTGCTAGTGGCTGTCTATTTGGTTTTGTCTTATGTTTTCCAAACTCTGTATGGGTGGGTGTTTGTTTATTATTATTATTATTATTATTATTATTATTATTATTATTAATGTATGTGGGTTGTTTTGTTTTACAGCATATCAGCCCTTTTCAGATCACTTAATGGATAATTAATTCATTTTGATATTAAGTTGTTTACAGTATCTGTTGTTGCTTAAATGATCATCCATCTTTATATTGAACAGGCTCAACTTCAGTGATCTAGCAGGAACTGATGCTTTCAACGGGATTCTACCATAAGCCCATAAAGTTATTTGTATTAGAGATACTTGATATTATATAAATGGTGCAAAAAAAATTTAAGACAAATACAAAAAAATATGAATATAAATGTACAATGAATGCAATTCCCTGATCAATCCATTTGAATCAATCACACAATCATTTACCTGTTTATAAAGGAGAAAAGGAAGAATCAGCTGTTTAGATTTTTTCTATCATGAAAAAATGAGTTGTATAAGACAGACCTGAATTGACATAAAAGAGATAAACAAAGTCCCAAACTGAGAAAAGTTTACCTCTAAAATTGGAAGGAATTGGGTTATAATCCAAATGAGTGACTTGACTTTCCAGTTTAAAGTTTGTTTTTATTGAAGTCAGTCAGTATACTGTTGGTTTGGACAACGGCAACTGGCTAAGCACACTGAACTAGTGCCCAAGACAACTGGTACATATGGAACTCAAGAATAGTCCACTCATGTATTTGGGTGATTCCATTCCTTGAGTCCTGATTGGCTGCTTGGTTTCTATGATGTTATGAGGCTTTATAAATACTCTGGCATTCTGCAGTAGGATTGCAACAAGGTTAGTTCTTTATTGGGTTACAGCTACTTGTTGCCTTGTCTTACCAATTCGATGGTAATTGGAACTTAGTACAATTATTCTACAGTTGTCTATTCTATGATTCAAGAATAACAGAATAAAAAGAACAGTAAGAATATATGCAATCAAACTGTTTTCAACTGACTCTTTAGGTTGAATAATTTTATGGTTTAACATGAGAAAGGCATGGACTGCCATTGACAGGTTAATGACCATATGGAAATCTGATCTCTCTGATAAAATAAAATGGAAATTCTTCCAAGATGTAACTATATGAGTACTATTGTATGGGTGCACTAATTAGACTTTAATGAAACACCTGGAGAAAAAGCTAGATGGAAACTACACAACAATTCCACTTGCTATTTTGAACAAATATAGGGCCAGTTTAGCTCAGTCAGTAGAGCATCCACCTAGGGACCACAAGGTTCCTGGTTTGATACTAGCCCTCATCAACTCAATGTATGAGTAGTCCAGGGATCTGTGCGGTAAAGTAAGCAGCTTATTGTAGGTTTGGCGCTCCACCTCAGATGCAAGAACAATCTCCTTGGTCTAGTGCTCGTGAAAAGGGAATAGACTCCCTCGTTCTCTGGCTGATACCGACTTTAGACAACCCCATTGACTTATTTTGAACAAATCCTGGAAGCAGCACCCTACAAAAAAGCAGCTATACTGCCACGCATCTCCTATCATGCAAACCATCTGAATAAGATGAACAAGACATGCTGGAAACTGCTAGAAAAAAAACCCACCTTCAACAGAGTTCTTTTTGTATAATGATAGAGTTCTTCTTGTATAATGTATAACTCTTCTTGGGTTCTTCTTTTATAATGTTCTTGCTTTTAACTCTGAAGACTAAGCAATTAGATACAAATTGTCACTTTGTTCAAAAACTTATAAGCAGTACTAATATATTTCAATATAGATAAATCCGTACATATATATATATATATATATATATATATATATAGACTGTATGCAGGAGTGTTCATTCAGTGAACAACCAACACAGTGATTTGTTTATAGTGGTGAAGGCTTGTGTTGGATCATTTCGCACTTTTTTGGCACAGTCAATAGGAAAGAATTGGTGTACAAGGAATGCCACAAACCCAATCAACGACTGACCTCAGAAATTTTGAATTCAGAGTTTTCCTTCTCCTAGACTGGTTACCTATCCAAGGTTAAAGAGCCCAGTCTGCCCTACTATTTTACCCATAGCTGGAGGGAGAATATATGGATTCATACTTTTCTCAAGGGTATTAGCGCTATGGGAAATGCAAACAGTCTTGTCTAGGATTTGAACTCGTGTCAACAAGTCCATTTCCCACGACTCTAATCATTATGCCCGCCTCTATATATATATATATATATATATATATATAGAGAGAGAGAGAGATAATTATAGATATATACCAAACTCCTCTGTACAAGAAGAATATGACAAAGGTCAATTTTTAAGCAGAGTTTAGCAGGTTTGAATTCCGTTTTCCTTCTCCAAGACCAGTCGCCATAAAAAGGTTGAAGAGCCTAGTCTGACCTACTATTTACCCATAGCCAGCAGGAGAATAGTTGGATTCATATTTTCCCAAGGATATTTATGCTATGTGGAATGCAAACTGCATCATCCAGGATTTGAACTCTGGTTGCCATTTTCATTTCCTTCAGCAATGACCTTTACAATATATATATATATATATATATATATATATATATATTTATCAACACCATATATTATTGTGTGTGTGTTAATAGATCTCTCTCTCTCTCTCTCTCTCTCTCTCTCTCTCTCTCTCTCTCTCTCATGTGGTGTAATGGTTAGCAAGCTAGATTTGCAGACCATTGTTAGTGAGTTTGATTTTCATTGGGCACCTCATACTTTGGGTCTTGTACACATACAAGCTAAGCTTAGCAAATAACTATACATACACACACACACACACACATATATATGTGTGTGCATATAGATCAATATGTCATGTGGTGTAATTTTTAGTAAGCTAAATTAGCAGACCATTGACAGTGAATTCAATTTTCACTGGTAACCAATACTTCTGGCCTTGTGTCATATCTATGCTGAACTTAGTAAATAACTATATGTCTGTGTGCCTATCTATATACATATATAGAGATAGATCAATACTTCTAAATATATGTGTGGCTGTATCTATCTATCTATCTATATATATATATATATATATAAATATATATACAGATATGAGAGAGAGAGAGAGAGAGAGCTATAGATCAATAAATATATATATATATATATATATATATATGTGTGTGTGTGTGTGTGTGTGTGTGTGTTTGTGTGTGAGAGAGGATATATATATATATATATATATATATTATACTAAAGCTGAGATTATCAACTTTCATTTCCTAAAGGATTTTTTTCTATTTATGTTATGGACACAATATTTATACTTAGATATTCCTTGGTTTTAGGACTACTCATTGTTTTAAAAAAATTCAGTTTAATTGGTTTTAATTAGTCGTAATTAGCAATTAAGTCAACAAGCAGACCAATCCCTGTCTAACAGTATACATGATGCTCTTCTTCCCCTCTATATGTCAGTTAAGGGGAGGGGGAGAGCTAGTTTTATTACTAAAAATCCAGCAGTCAGTCACCCCCTCCTAATACCCCATAACTCTCTGTAGATTCGCCCCTTCCCTTTCTCCAGAACACAGAAAATAAATTTTGTTTTGTTTTTATGCTCAACTAAAATTGAAATCATGCTTTAGAATAGATTTCAATTGAACCAATCCAGTGTGAATTTTTTTCAATTGCAAAAGTTACAATTTATTTTGTAAAAACGGATTTTAAGTAGCCTCTTGGCAGGCATCTTGATTGACGAAAAAAACATTTTAAATATATCAAAAATAAATTATATGTGTAATATTATTTTGCTTTTTTTACTGATGCTCATTATGTTACTACTTTTCGATTTAGACAAAAATTTGACCTTAAATAATCAATTTAATAAGTTTTAGTTCGTTTTTAAAATGAAAAGCAGATGATATTTTGGCAGATCCCTAATCATCTAGTGAGAGCTTAATGGGTGACCCAACATGTCACGTTTTGTCTAGTATATATATATATATATATGTAAGATGAGATTGTTGAAAGTTGCAACATGAAAAAAGAGGCTAAAATGATGTGCTTCCTACAGACAGACAATCCAAACGAAAATTCTGAAAATTATTTAGATACCTGAAGAGGCTCTTGACAGCTGAAACACACAGAACAAAAAATAATAAATATGAACATTGTTTTTTTTTTTTAATGTTTGCTGACTTTTTCTTTGATATATTAATTTTCCTTTTGTTGGATTTACAAAGAGAGAACTTTTCTTCTATAGATAGATAGATAAAAGTTTGCTTATGATCCTATTTCTGTGCAACTTCAGTGAATTTATTGATTTAATTTTACCAGAGCCAGACATAAATGACATTTTATGCCCTCCAAATAAACAATCTTTGAATAATGGTGAAAAATATCTCCGTATTTTGAATCCTTTTCCATAAATTGCCGCTGTATAATGACGTATGTGAACACAAAGTGGCGATCAAACTTTCTTTTTTTTGGTGGTGGTGGTGATGGGGGGTCGTTGCATCTTTTGTGATGCACAGCTGAAGAGCCGCTAGACCATGTCACATCTTTGATAATCCACACATTCTCTTTGCCCTCATCTTTACAGAAAAAGTAACCAACCAGATCAGACATTTTCAATCGTCTGGACTCTTTCTCTTACCAGACTTTTTTTTTCTTTTCCTTCCTTCCTGGCCCTGCCATAATTTCTCTAACCCAACTCTTACATTCTTCTCTCTCCTTGATGTTTGACATAAAACTTTACACGGATTACCAAAATAGAAAACCCACAATCTAAAGACGGTGACTAATGTAGATTGTTGATGACTGTACCAGCCACAACAATGATGATGAATAAAACCTAAATTTGGTTTTATCTATCAAAGTGGTACACATCTGATTCCTCCCTTTCATCAGCGGCTATTTTTCTGTAGCCTTCCTCAAGGCAATCAAGGACAGTTACGTTTGGCGTCTCAGTTGTTAATGGACATGAGAGGAAAACTACAGCTCACTCTTTGATTAACTTGACTGGAAATAGCTCAGACGTAAGAGAACTGAACAAATATTGATAAGGTTTAAAGATCAAAATCTTATATTCTTATCTTTGTTGTTAGAAATGAAATGGGTTCGAAATGTTATCTTACTTCAAATAATAAGCACAAGGAATGCTTTAGCTTGATAGAGAACAAAAGAAAAGTCCCTTCAGCCAATTTAGAAATATGTCTAACATCTAAAAACTAAAGCAGGGTTTGGTTTTATTATCAGAATATATATATATATTTAACAACATCTTTGCATGAGCAAAATGTGTCATATTATATCAATTGACTGGTCACATCAACAATGACCAAAATATGAATTTATTTAAAAATTCATATTTATTTAAAAGACATAGTTCATAAAAAAAGCAAAATTATATCCTCATGGTGTGCCAACTGCACAGATTCCCTTGACTCTCTCATGCCATCTATCCCTATTGGTCATTGCTCTGCTAAACAGCACCATGTGAATGTATGTTTTCCTGATCTGGACATGGTTGGTTGCATTTCACATGGCTGTAATACCCTTGTGAAAGGTATGAATCAACTATTCTCATTCCAGCTTTGGATAAATATTAGGTCAGACTGGGCTCTTTAACCTTGGTACATCAACTAGTAGAAGGAAAACTCTGAATTTAAATCAGTTAAACTATTCTTTAATAAGAATGATATCTTTTAATATCTTTTTCAGCTAGTATATTAGGTCAGAGACCTGTCAGCTGTTCCTTATATTTAAAACATTCATCTTATTTCCACTTAGAGCACCTATATGATTGCCCCAACCCTATTGCTCTTATAGCAAGCCCCAACACTTTTTATCATATGGGTGCTAGAAGGCGGTGACGAGGGTCTACATGTCCTGGGAATGACGTTAAACTCTATCTGATGGTGAGGTTCCAGTTTTGGAGATTTGGGGAATGTGAAGCACCCCTTCATCACCATTGCTCCCTGGTCCACTCTGACCCAGAGTGGTAGTACCTGTTAGGGTCCCATCTATGGGTTAAATAGAAAAATGTATTTATAAAAAAATTGTATTATCCATTAGAATTGATTTATTTCAAAACTTTATTGGCATTAAATGACCCACTGAGGTTGATATGCCGTAAAACAAACCAAACCAAAACAAAAACCAAAGTAATAAAAAATGTTTGTGACAACCTCATTCTGTCAGAATTATCCTGAAAAATCATTCGGGTGAAACCTAGGTAGATAGTGTCTGACTCATGTAGGTCCTTAACCTCTCAGATCCTGACAATTCGATGGATCATAGAAGGGGTTTGAGCAAAGAATCTAGAGGCAACGCTACTATTCTACAAGTTCATCCAAACTTGTTTTAAAGGATTTCAAAGTTGCGGCATTCATTACTGATGATGGTTGTTCATTCTATGAATTTACCACTCTGTTACTAAAATAATTTTGTCTTGCAAAAATTTTTTTAAAGAGTTTTAATTAATGACCCCTGGTATTGATTTTTTGAGCAACATTAAACTTCATTGAATAAAATCCATATCTCCTTTTTTTTTGATAAGCCAAACTTGGTAAGTCAGTCTCCCTAAGTCTTTCCTCATATGAAAGATTCTTTAATTCATTCACTACCTTAGTAGCTCTTCTTTAAACTCAATGAGTTTTATGTCCTTGATTAGTCTTGATTTGCAAATTCCAAACGAGGTCTCACCAATGCAATGAATAAATTCTTCAACATTTCTTTATCCATGTAATCATATGACCTTTGTATTAATCCTAATATATTGTTTACTTTGTTTACTTATATTTCTATATGTTTGGAAAATTTTAATTCAGGGTTCACATTTACATCAAGGTCTTTTTCTAGTTCTGTATTGAATGATAAATAATAATAATAATCATTATTTAAAAATTATTTTGATACTTGTTTACATTGATCTTGATATATGATCATTTACAACAATCCATATTCAGTAAATTGAAACTCATATTTAGAGGGCAGCAATGTTCTTTTCAGTCAGTGTATATTCCGATCACTATATAAAGAGATGCATATATATAAACATGTGGCTGTGGATATTTCCAATAATGTCTTTTGCACTTCAGAATTAACTGCAGACAGCAAGGAAGTCTCTAGTAGTTCTATTCAAACATGCCATAGACATTTCATTTTATGTTTAGATCTTTGGTGCCAAAGAAAACCACTTAGCAACTTTCATCTAAAATCAAAAAAGTCATCAACAGCAGATATAACATCATCATATAAACTTTTCAGCCCACCCTCATATATATATATATATATATATATATATACAGAAGATAATATGGAAAATTAAATTGACATGTTTCACTATAAGAATAATGTATTCAGAATTAATTTTATTTTACAAAAACAAAATCTTCATCTGACAAGAGGAGAGAGAAGTGTATCTAAACCAATTTTTAGGAGTAAGGAAGCTCTAGAACTCATTTTACAGACAAAAATAGATTACAAAAAGTCGCCATTTTTTGCGAACCCCTCCAAATTTGGAAAGCTAAAAATTGACATAACTCTGCTAATTTTTGGAATTGGAAGCTCAAATTTTGGGGATTGTCTAACGTTATCATAGTCCACACTTGGAAAAAAATTCAGAAAAATTGAAGGGGGGTGGGTGACAATTTTATTTTTTTCTGGATGATTTGACATGGAATCACCCTACTTCTAAATAGTTACAATATCCCTTATTTTAATTAGTTTGAGGCACATGGTGTAATGGTTACAATTGTAGGAAATGGACACGATGAGATGAGTTCAAATCCTGGACATGGCTGTTTGCATTTCACATAGTGCTAATACCCTTCGGAAAGGTACAAATCCAAATGTTCTCCCTCTAGATATGTGTAAAATAGTAGGGATAGACTGGGCTCTTTAATCTTGCTATGGCAACTGGTCTCAGAGAAGGAAAACTGAATTCAAACCAAAGGGGCTCATTTCTCATTAGTCAAAACTGCTTTGAGAGCTACTCCTCCTCCTCCTCTCCTCCTCCTCACTATTTAATGAATTATATTGACTTTTTATAATTTTCAATTAAAACATTTTCTAAACTTGATTTTGATTGCTAAGTTAAATAAACAAATATAATAACAAATAATGAAAGCTTTATAGAATTTTTTTTTAAATTTTCGTCACTACACACATACACATTAATTTTGGAAGATTTTTTTAAGAAATTTATCAATTTTTTAAAAATCATTAGCAATGAACATTATCCTTTTCCAAAAATTTTTTGAATAATTTATGACATCACCACATTTTTAAATGGAACACTATTAAGGATAATGGAACACTAAGACTTTTTCATTTCATTTTTTCATTTGGACAACACATCATAACATTTCTTCTTGACATCACTCTGAAGAGGTTGAATAAAAATCTGAAATGATCAAATGTTGTCATACTACAATTCATTAACAAATACATCCTCTGAATATTTGTTATTTCATGTTTTAAATACCATCAGATTTCTCTGAATGTTTGAGATGAGGCTTGATGATTAGTATTATCTGTGTTATTCGGACTATTGTCCTTACCTTCATTGTTATCTGTACAGATAACAATGAAGATGAGGACGTTAGTCTGAATAATGCAGATAATACTAACCCTTAGATTTATTTCCATTTTTCTTAAATATATATATATATATATATATATATATATAAACTTTCAAAGAAATAAAAAACTTAACAAACCGTCATCCCATTATAATTTTTTATTCAACCAGAAACTCCAAAAACTTTCTTTTTTTTTTAAATTTTAGCCTCATCAGACAGGTTTTACAAAATATAGGGACCCTCAAAAAAAAAAAAAGAAATTATATAACCAGAAAAATCTCCTCATTATTCACAAAAAATTGATGACAGATAACTGATAAAATTAAAAATTCTAAAGGATAACAAAAAGATACAATGTATATCTTAGTTTCCTGTTCTGATCTAATTTATAAGTATCTGTAACTTCTGATCTAATTTATATATATATATTTTATATATAAATATATATATGACAAATAAGAGATGTTGGACATTGTTAGAGAAGCAAGGACGAACTCCTAAGTGATGTTCCCCTGTAGAGGCCTACACATGGGCATGCCAGCATGTGCTGTCTAACAAAGACTTACATCAATCAGCTCTGTGTGGATTCTGGATTCTACACAGAAAACCTCTTGGAGGCAATGACCAATAGGGATGATTGTTGAGAGATTGTCATGGATATCTGGGCTACCGGCATGACCTAATGATGATATATAATATACTGGGTGATTAAAAAATATGATATAAAAAAATTAAAAAACACCCTTATGGGAGTACCTTTATGATATAATTTCAAACAGTTTCTACAAGCATAGCATCCCTATTATTATGTTTTTGAAATCTCCCACAGGTGATTAAAAAGCTGTTAATATTTCTCTAAAAGTATCTTTATGAAAAAAGCATAATTTATATTATTTATACTAGCAATTATATGCACTCTCTGGGTGCAAGTATTTAGGTTTTAATGTAATAAAATATTATATTAAATCAGAAACGTTAATGAAACTAAATAAGAAAAATATGAAAAATAGAACTTACTCTTCCATCACTCTCATCTTTCATTGGTAAATTTTCCTAATTCAACTCTTTAGTTAAAATAGGAAGTAAAGAATAAAATTAAAGTTATTTCTTCTTGTTAATGTATTTCTTTTAAGATTTATCCCTCGAGATTTTTGCTAATATTCATTAAGATAAAGCCAAACTATTAGAAATCAATAATACCAAGCACATTTATTAAAATCAAATTTTTAAAATCAATATGCAAATTAGGCTTCTCTTTCACACTGTAAACTGCTATTTTGTTGTAAATATAAATACAATTGCATGTTATTAGTATGTAGATATGGTCAGCATTATTATAATGCAAAACAATTTTATTAATAATTGAGGTTTAAATAAAAATAAAATCATGGAGACTGTGACGTAAATAACTAAGGAAATTGTGACTTGAATAGTAATATAGTTTTGGTTACAGACAGAAAAACAAAAAATATCCATTATAATAAGATATATTCATATTACAGAGACCACCAGGGAAAATTTCAATAATGTGTTGACAGAGATGGTGAACAGGTAGAGACTTTAAAATCATATCACCAAGTAGCTCCCATAGAAATATTAACATTTTTTTAAACACCCTCATATATAATATATAACGTTCCATCTGCCCTGCCAGCAGGGCTTAGAATATGCTGGTTGTACAGAGGGGTAAGAACACCTCCTAACTGGTATTCTGAATAGAACACTAAACTGCATTCAATGGTGAGGTTCATGTTCTGGAACTCTAGAGATTGTTGTATTGTCCTTCAGTACCATTTTCCTTGTTCCACTCTGACCAGAATGGTAGTACCCGTTCCCATCTCTTGGTTATATAGATCTATCTGAAAATTATTAGTATTACATAGGAATACTTGATAGCATATAACTGTGTGAAAATTATTTATATGAAGAATAGTTGGTTATTTCCTAGAACTCCAACATAAAAAAGGGGATCCACTCTGAATGAATTTTATCTGTTAATTAATCTACCTATTATTTTCCCATTAAATTAACCCTAAACCCTAACCCTAACCCCATCTTTTTTCCTAGTAGATCATAATATATAAATAATTTATCAGTCAATCAGAGTGGTTCCCCATTTTTATGTTGGAGTTATAGGAAATAACCAAATAGTTACTGTAAATTATAACTGTAAATTTTATTAAGAATAGTTACTTGACGCTATAATTGTTCACTCAGAATTATCATTATTAATTACTTGAAACAATATAACTGCAAACAAATTATTATTATCAAATAGAAATAATTACTTGAAACTATATAATTGTGTATAAGTTATTAGTATTAGATAGAAATACAACTATGTGCAAATTATTTGTATAAAGAAGAGTTAATATTACAAAACTGTGTACAAAAAAGTCTTAAACAACTACACAAATATACAATGAACATGATTTCTTAACCTGGGGGCATACAATAACCCTTGACAAGTTAGCATCCCTATTAAAATCAATCATTCAATCAAGTTTCATGAATTTTGCTTCTCAGGTAAACAGCAAAATTAATGGAATTTCTGAGGACGTAATTAATTTTCCTGCTTAAATATTTTATTGTTGATATGTATTCTGTCCTTTCCTGAACTAGTAGTGCAATACATAGATTTTATTATATATATATATATATATATATATATATATATAGGTTTTTATAATCATGCTCTATTTAATGTATTAAGCACTTTTTACATATACAACTTAGAAATCTCCCCCCATGTTTTTTTTCTTTTGGCCAATAAATACAATACTGATGATTATTTTCTGAAAGTATGGACGTGCCGGTCTTTTCTTTTTAAAAAATTTTTTCCCCAGATGTCAGTTTGAAATTTTTTTTATTTTGAGAAACAGAATTACCTGAGTTTTTTCCACACTGGAAGAGTTTAGAAGTAATATATATATATATATATATATATATATATATATATATATACATATATATATATATATATATCAGCTAAGTTTTGTATTGAACATCTAGCTCTTCTAACCAGTCTCTGAATTAATGGTTGTATGATTCCTACATTCTGTCCACTATACTGACAATCAAAGTCAGAAGCCACAAATATATTGGTGTTTAATAATTTGGTCATTGAAAAACATGCAGGATAACTTTCAATACCAAAGAAACGAGTCTCTGAATTGAACCACATTATAAGAAGTGGGTCATTATTTATAGATTCATTGGGGTTCACTTTTATTGGATCTTTCTAACTAGAACAACTGATGACTGTGTGGGGAGAGATTGAATTGGGTAGAGCCGAGGGTGGGTGTATTTTTTTTCTCATTCACATGCACAGGAGGTAACTTCTTGGGCTAAACTTGACCTTTTTCCAACTGATTACAACTGTTTCTTCCTTTTGATTGATATGTATTCTGTCCATTCCTAAAAAGCTGGGGCTTCAGAATACACCGACTGCACTTCTGCAGATGGGTATGACCCCCAACAATGGGGCCACTTGTTGGCTGTGGGTGGTGACCCATGATGGAATCCTGGTGGATGAGCAGTCCATGACATGCAACACTCCACTTTGGTCCTTACTTAGGCTAGGCGGGTGGGAGAGGCCCACTCTGATCAATTAGCTGGTCACATCAAGCCCTAGCTCCTATATAATTGTTCCAAACCAATTGCCTTTATGATAAACCGCAACCCTTTGTATCATATATGTGCTAGAAGGCTGTGGCTGAGGGTTTTCATGTCCTGGGAATGACGTTAAACTGATGGTGAGGTTCCAGTTCTGAAGGTCTGGGGAATGTGGAGAACCCCTTCATCACAATTGCTCCGTGGTCCACTCTGACCCGGAGTGGTAGTACCTGTAAGGGTCCCATCTATGGGTTAAATAGAAAAAATGTGTTTATGAAAAAAAAATTGAGTATCCATTAAGAATAAATTTATTTCAAAACTTTGTCACCATTAAATGACCCACTGAGGTTGATATAACGTAAAACAAAACTAACCAAACCAAATCTAAAAAAAGACTCCAAGAAAAAAACACAATAGAATCAATTTTACAAAATCAGGAAAAAAATCAGTTAATGGATGCTCAAATTGTTCTACACCCTGTCGGTGAAACATAGAATATTCTGAATATGTCCCTCAAAAAAGGGGTGTCCTTAGTATTAGGTTCCAGTTCTGGGGAGTGTGGAGAAGCCTTTCATTGTCATTACTTCAAGGTCTACTCTGTCCTGGAGTATTAGGGTCCTATCTGTCGGTCAAATCAGCATCATAATCAGGTCATGCTTACAGCATGGATTTCCATGACTCTCTTGCCACCCATCCCTATTGGTAATCCTTCCTAGCAGGTCTTCCACAACAGCAACCAGTATCTCAACAGAGCTAATTGATGTGGGTTTTTGCTCAGCCTACATTTGTAGAATAATACTAAGTTCCAATTACCGTCTTGTTGCCTTGTCTTACCAATTCAATGGTAATTGGAACTTAGTATTATTCTACAATATTGATGTGTCCATGTGTAGGTGTCCACAAGAGAATATCACTTATGAGTTAATCCTTGGTTCTCTGGCAGTGCCCAGTCTTGTTTGTCTTACTTGAATGGTTTGTATAATATTAGGCAGATAAGTGACTCTACAGCTGTTTTTTGATGGGGTGCTGCTTCCAGAATTTGTTCAAGACAGAGCACAGCATCCTTGGGTAGTTTATATTTAGCTTTTTCTCTAAGCATTTTGTCCTGGTGGTGCAACAATATAGTAGCACTGATTAGAAATTAATTATTTTGATGGGAATATGTGCAAAAGAAAAATGTAAATACAATGTACAATGAATACAATTCCCTAACCTCTAGGCATAAAATAGCCCTAGACACACTGGTAACATCAATCAAATACTTCTTTTTTTTCCAAAATTACTATAATGAATTCATATTGAAATATTAGAAATTTTATCTTTATTTCTTATTATAATAGAGAAAATATTTAACTGTCTGTCAGTAACTGAAACTATGTCATCACTGACCTCATGATTTACTTAGTTATTAAAGTTATATTCTCAGCATTACTAAATAATTATTATTTAATCTCAATTAGATTTTCTCCATCAGACATGAGGCAATATATAAAAAAGATCCAAGGTAAGACTCTAACTGCATCAGTGTGGATATGGCAATCCCACAGGGGATGACAATCCAACAAAGTCTGGTGGTATTTTGAGATACTGCTGGGGCACTCTGGACTAGTGGTCATGATGCTTTGGCCCCAAAACCATGCCTGAACCCAGAGTAATCATCTGATGAACGTTTTGTTGGAAGCAATGACTGCTGTGCAAACAGCAGTCATTTTATAAACTTAGAGATATGATACTTTTTTTCATCCTCACTTAAGATATATAAGTTGCTTAGAACTCTGTTTTCACTGGTTTTCTCTTATTTAAGTACTTGTACTTTATTCAATTTTTTTTTTTTTTTTCTTCACAAGAAAAGAGAATAAAATATGGAAAATCAATTTGATATCTTATTTATCAACAACGATCTCTTTAGTCTAGCTGAGTTAGATTGCCACAATACTGCCAATTTTATTGATGTATTTAAAATCCTAAAATAGGTGTTATATATCTCTAAGAAATAAAGATATCCATAGTATATGTTTGGAATAATTTGCATCATGATTTTAACAAAACAGGGTTTAATAAATGATTATTTGCTGTTACTGATTTCTAACACTATCATGTAATTTGCAAACATATCTAAAGACATCCTATGTATAATTTTATATAGAAATCAATTAAAATAACATTGAAATATTTTTTTATATTCACTCTTTAGTCTTTCAAATTCAGTATAATATTTTATTACATTAAAACTTAAATACTTGTACCCAGTGGGCGCATTCTTTGCTAATTGACAGTAATCTACATTAAATGTCCCCATGATCATGTATATATTTTATTTGATAAAAACTGCTTCAAGTTGAAAATATTATATATACTAATTTGGAAAATAGATTTTTTTTAATACTGTGATCAGTATATTGATAAAAAAGTCTCTTACCGATATAGTCAAATGCTGAGAAGAATTCCTTGGTATAATGGTTCCAAATTTAAGAAAATCTGTTATTTACTTAAAAGAAGAATTCTTTGGCATAATGGTTCCAAATTTAAGGAAATCTGTTATTTACTTAAAAGACTTCAATATATTGGAAGTCTTTTAAGCAGATAAAAGATTTGTGGGTCAAAAGTGTAAATTATTTCCTTTTGTAATCATCATGTTTTACATCTTCCTCTGATTTAAAATTTTCTTAATTTATTTTTTCTTTTTGGATTCTAGAATTAGATATCATCCATGCATAGTTATTTTAATTGGCTGTTAAGTAATGTTTGAATACACAGATATAAGAATATAGTGGTCAGTAAAAGAAATGAACCACATAGTTAAAAAAAAACAATCAACAAGATTATAGATTCCATGCTTGTAAAATTCTTTAGGTTTTGATGCAACTTGTTATGGAATAATCCGTGTCTAGGTTGCTCCCCTGTAATTGACTAGGTCGAAAGGAACTAATTTCACCTCAAAGGCCACTATGCCCACGCAATGGGGGTGGAGAGGGGGAGATGTAGAATAATCATACTATTCAATTACTATCGAATTGGTAAGACAAGGCAACAAGTAGCTGTAATTGAATACAGATCTAATCTTGTTGCAATACTACTGCAGAATGTCAGGGTATTTATGAAGCCTCATAACATCATAGAAACCAAGCAATGGAATTACTCAAATACATGAATGGACTATTCTTAATTTCCATAAATACCAGCTGTCTTGGGCATTAGTTAAGTTGTGCTTAGCCAGTTGCTGTTGTTCAAACCAACAGTATACTGACTGACTGACTTCAATATATGTATCAGGCTGGAACAAACGTAATGTCCGATTTTAGAATAGATATTTACCAAACCCTCTGACCAAGCAGGATGTGACACGAGGTCAATTTCTTAAGCAGAGTTTAACAGGTTTGAATTCAGAGTTTTTCTTCTCCAAGCCAAGGTTAAAGAGCCCAGTCTGCCTTACTGTTTATCCATAGATGGAGGGAGAATAGTTGGATTTTAGTATATATGATTGATTCTTGGACAATTTTATATATGAAATGCTTTTCATATATATCCTATATATTGTGATGTAGTGGTTATTGAAAATGAACACGATAACAAGAGTTCAAATCCTGTATGAAGCTGTTTGCATTTCTCATGAGGCTAAAACCCTTGAGAAAGGTATGCATCCAAATATTCTCTCTCCAGCTATGAGTACATAGGACAGACTAAGCTCTTTAACCTTGGTTAGGCAACACGTCTAGAAGAAGGAAAAAATTTAAACCTATTAAGCTATCCACTTAAGAAATTGACTGTGTCATATCCTACTCATGTGGAAGGGTTGGTATATATATATAAAGAAAGCCTCCATTGCTTCCAAGAACCTTATCCCATTAGTCAATAAGTAAAAGTAAAGTCGTTGGGGTGGCCTAAAGTTGGTATCAGTCAATCAGCTAGGGAGTCTATCCTCTTTTCACTAGCACTAGACCAAGGAGATTGTTTTTGCATCTGAGGTGGAGTGCCACACCAAACCATCAGCTCTTACTTTACCACACAGATCCCTGTGCTATTTAGACGCTGAGTTGACGAGGGCCGGTATCGAACTAGAAACCTCGTGGTTTCTAGCCGAACAAGCCTGTAAAATTATTTAAGATTTGAAGCAAAATATAAGGCACTTCTTTTTTTAATGTCAACCAAAGACCATCGAAATGTTTCATTTCTTTTGCTTCACCACTGTATTCAAATTTATAAATACCATAGTAACTAACACAGTGTCATATTAAAATTTCTGTGAGCAGAATGGCTAAAATTACAGTTTTCTTCCCATACAAATAAGATTTTTAAAAAAGAAAACAGTATTGAATGATTATATTTTCATTAAAATATCATCCACTTGTTTCAACATTTGTGTGTATATTGATATTTATTGATTGAATTGAAAGACAGGATCACAGACTATGAAAACATTTGTATATTAACAAGAAACTACTCAATAAAATCCTATTTCCATAGACAATAGTTTTCCTATATTTTACACAGTGAAAAATCTGTTTTTAAAGCAATTTATATGGGGAAAAATAAAGCAAACGAAAATGACAGTGTTTGTAGCAAATTTACTTTAGCAGAAACAAATTGAATTCATATGGAATATAGTGAAGAAGAAAAATTCAGTAAATGCATTTTTCAAGGTAATTGATTGAATTTACAATTCTGGATAAGGCCTTGATTTTTACAACAGGTTTTTCTTTATATATTTACATTTTTTTTTCTTTTTATAATTCACTACAGAACATTAGAATTTAGAAAAGAATTATTTCGATAAATGTTATGTTTACTGCAATATATAGCATCCTCTCAAAAAATAAATTCCAGTTTATGTTTAACTCAGAGCTGGTTTAGCTCAGTCAGTAGGGCATCCACCTAGAAATCGCAAGGTTCCGGGTTCAATACCAGTGCTTGCCAATTCAGCATATGAATAGCACACTTGGGTAATCTGATCTGTGCAGTGAAATAGGGAGGTGACGGTTGGTATGGCACTCCATCTCAACAAAAATGACTTCTCTCTTCTAGCACTAATGAAAAGGGGATAGACTCCCTTGCAGTCCAGCTGACACTTACAATAGGCCATACACTGACTTTACTATTTATGCTTAACTAATATCATTTCTGTTATTTCTAAAGAGATTAATTGATTGATTTTAATGGCATATCAACCCATCTAAGGGTATTTTAAGCTCCAACAATAAGGTTTATGAAGGCTTGTTTATGTATGCCCTGTCATCTGGGCTTTAGAATACATCGACTGCACCTCTGTAAAGGGTTAAGACTCCCCCAATGGGGCCACTTGTTGGCCGTGGGTAGTGATCCATGATGCTTAAAGATGGAACCCAGGTGGCTGAGCAGTCCATAACATACAACACTTCCCTTTGGCTTTTACTTGGGCTAGATGGCCAGTCAGAGAGGCCCCCTCTGATCAATCAGCTGGTCACGTCAAGCCCTAGCTCCTACATAATTGTCCCGACCCTATTGCCCGTATGTCAAGCCCCAACCCTTTTTATCATATGGGCGCTTGAAGGCGGTGACTGAGATCTTCGTGTACTGGGAATGACGTTACTCTCTGATGGTGAGGTTCCAGTTTTGAAGGTTTGTGGAATGTGGAGCACTCCTTCATCATCACTGCTCCCTGGTCCAGAGTGGTAGTACCTGTTAGGGTCCCATCTATGGGTTAAATAGAAAAACATGAGTTTATGAAAATTTAGTATTCATTAAGATTGAATTTATTTCAAAACTTTGCTGGCATTAAATGACCCACTGAGGTTGATATGCCATAAAACAAAACAAACTTGTTTATTATAGATGGATACCTCTGATTAAGATCACGGTGAGTCTCCATGGTATCCTGGCTAAAGTGCTGGATGCAACATTGTTATGAGATCAGACTCCAGTCATTCTCTTACATTCACTTTCAAACTAATACACTTAGGAAAGGTATGAACCCCATTATTCCCTACAACTATGGGTTATATAGTAGCCAAAACTAGCTTTCTATCTTTTTGTTCTCCCACTTGGTTCTGACCAATCAGAGACCAACTACAAGGTTAGTAAAAGTTTTATCAATTACTTATATATTTTTTTTATGATTCAGAATTACCATTGGTTTTAATTTCTACACTACTGTACATAATTTATAGGCTACCTATCAATTATGTGACCATTTCAAGTCTGTTGATGTAAGCATTTTTAGAATCCCATATATACTTATGTGCTTGTCAATATTAGGTAGAAAATATTCAATAGTGACAATATTAGAATACCATATATACTCATGTGTATGTCAATCCATGATTTATGGTCATGAAATCATTAATTTATTGAATTAATTTTAAAAACCTTGGTTGCATCATATAAAGCAAATCCTGTGAGTAGAACTCAAGCTTGGAATCTCACAGTTGAGTGTGGTTGATCTTGTCAACCTTGGCAATAGCATTCAAAACTGTGAAATTGTAAATCACATCACCAAAATATTGGACAACTTTTGACTCACCCTTGTACTTTTAATAGTAAAGTATAGCTTGCAAGGTGACCTATTGTCAGTATCAACCAAACAGCAAGGGAGTATATCCCCTTTTTGTTATTGTTAGACTAGAAATTTTTTTTTTTTTTTTTTTTTTTTTTGCTGAAGAGGGTTTGCTTCAAAATTCCTTCAGACACATGAAGAAGGCTGGAGAGTATAGCTGCTGAAATGTGAATATAACAACCAGTAGTAAAAAGTAAAGTTGGTGTGATGGCCTATTGTTGATATTAGCCAAACCATGAGGAAGTCAATCCCCTTTTGCTAGACCGGAAATTTTTTTTTTGTTGTGCAGAGGTGGAGCGCCACACCTACTGTCAACTCTCAGATGCTTTACCACACAGATTGATTAACCAACTCGTGCTACTCAGTATCCAACCCAGAACCTTGGGATTTCTAGGTGGATGCTCTACCAACTGAGCTAAACCAACCCTTGTTCTCAAAATTATCATAAACACATCAATATTGACTGTGCTCATCAGTATTAGCTCTACTCCATATTGTGACAATACTAAAGACTTGCCAACCAGAAAATGTTATGATCTTCTAATGCTCTAAATGAGATAAACAAGAATTGCTTGCACACAGTATCTGCAAACTCTCATTTTCCAAATTACTAATAAATTCATCAAAACAGAAAAAAAAACCTCCACCAGCTCCATCTCCCTTACCATGCCTTGTTCCAAATATTTGAAACATCAGACAGTATGCCGATCCACCACACCCACTGATTATTTACTCTCCTGGTGTCTTTCCTACCCTCGCACAATTTCCGATGATGCTACTTGATTGAGATGGTCACCAATTACGCGATGCCCAAGAAAACGCTCTTGTTTTGATGTGTACCATCAAATATCTCTTTTGTCTTGCTGGCAGCAGCAGCAGCACGGCCGTCATTCTTTGAGAACTATTTGTCTGTTCATTGCATCAGTGAATACACGTTGATGAGCTTGCTGCGTACTGTAGTAGCCTCTGCCATCACCACCCACTGCTGGGCCGCTGGCACTTTGAGTGTCAACACATTTGCATAATGATGGTCTTGCGGATTGTGAGACACACCGGCTCAAATGTCTTGATTGTTTTGTGATCTCATGCACTGCTGAACTACTGGTTTATTAGTAGTGTTGTTGTCAAATATAAAAGGAGAAAAACGAGATGGTAATCTAGCTGCATCGTAGCCAAGGTTTTCTTTATATTCATTGTCATCATTCATCTATCGCTCGTTCAGGACAGATTTTGTAAGAATAAATCTGAATCATGGCAAAAAGAAGAAAAAAAAAATTTGTCTGGAATTTTTGGTAGATTTTCTACTGGAAATTAAATTTACTACTGGAAAAATATTAAAATATTAAATTTACAATTTAGTTATGTTCTGTGAATTCCTACACATGAACACACCAGTATAGGCAGACCAGTGGAAACCTATATCAATTAGCCCTGTGCAGATTCTGGATGCTGCATGGAAGACTTTCGAGGGGTGATGGTTATGATGATGGTTATTTCAAATTTATTCAGAGATTGGGATAAACTTCATTTATTTTATTCTGCCAAGGATTTCTTTATATTCATTGTCATCATTCATCTATCGCTCGTTCAGGACAGATTTTGTAAGAGTAAATCTGAATTCATGGCAAAAAGAAGAAAAAAATGTTTGATAGATTTTCTGCTGGAAAAATATTGAATTTATTGTCTGGTAAGTGATGTTCTACACATGAACATACCAATATAGGCTGACCAGCAGAAACCTAGATCAATCAGCTCTGGGTGGATTCTGGATGCTGCATGGAGGACTTCCCAGGATGATGATTATTATTATTATGATGATGATGGTTATTTCAAATGTATTCAGTAGAGATTGTGATAAACTTCATTGCTTGTTCAGGACAGATTTTGTAAGAATAAATCCGAATCATGGTAAAAAGAAGAAAAAAAATTGTCTGAAATTTTTGGTAGATTTTCTGTTAGAAAAATATAAAATTTACTATCTGGTAAGTGATGTTCTGTGAATACACCAGTATAGATTGACCAGCAGAAACCTACATCAATCAACTCTGTGCAGATGTTGGATGCTGTGTGGAGGACTTACCCAGGGTGATAATGATAATTATCATGAGGGCTATTTCAAATTTATTCAGTAGAGATTGTGATGAACTTCATTCTTTATCTTATTCATTCAAGGTTCTCTTTATCTCCATCACTATTATTCATCTATTGTTCATTCATGACAAATTTTGGAATCATGGCAAAAAGAAGAAGAAAAAAATCTGGATTTTTTGGCAGATTTTCTACTGGAAAATATTAAATTTACTATCTAGTAGCATTATAGCAATTGTTTTTATATTTTCTACTTTAATATTTTTTTTTAATTTATATTTTGTACTTTAAAAAAATTTCTTACATGTAAAATAGGACATGTAAAAAGGACAAAAGTATAAGATACAAGAAACCAAAGCCAATAAAAGGTTCATTCCTCTAGTTAATTTCTGTTACTTCCAAGTATTGAGGTCAGTAAGTCTACTGTTGGTTTGAATAACAGCAGCTAAGTACTACTTAAGCAGTGTCCAAGACAGTTGGTATATATAGAAATCAAGAATGATCCATTCATGAATTTGGGTGATTTCATTCATTGAGTTCTGATTGGCTGCTTGACTGCTTGATTTGAATGACATTGTGGAGTCTTATAAATACCCTGTCATTCTGCAGTAGGCTTTGTGACTATTCGGGCTTGTATTAAGTTAAAACCGTTTGTTGCCTTGTCTTCCCAGTTCGACGGTAATTGGAACTTTAATTATTCTTCACCAAGGTGTAGCCATGTCAGTGCAATTGTATGTCTACACCATTTGGAATCTAACAAAGCACTTAGAGAAAAGGATAGATGGGAGCTACATAAGTACTCTGCATGCTGTCTTGAACAAATCTAGGAAACAACTCCCTCCCTTGTATAGCCACTTGTCCCCTATCACACAAACCATTCAAGTAAGATTAACAAGACATGCTGAACACTGCTGATGAAGCAAGCACAAACTAATAATTAATGTTCTACTGTAGATACATACACATGGACACACTAGTGTAGGCCAACCAGAATAAGCCTACATCAATCAGCCCTGTGTGGATTCTGGATGCTGTGTGGAAGACTTTCCAAGGGGTAATAAAAGATAGGGATGGTTAGACATGGGAAGTCATGGATATAAATGGTGCCAATGTGACCTGATGATGATGATGATGATAATTCACATTTATTCAGATTTTAATGAAATTCATTCTTTATGTTATTCTGTCTTGATTCCATCATCATCTCTGGATTCTTTGATAGATGTACTACTGGAAAATATTAAATTTACTTTTGGTAACATTATAATTACTAGCAAAATAAAAAAAATTTTGAAAAATATTGCTTGAGGAGGTGAAAGTTAAAAATTAAATGTCGGTGAGTTTGAACCATAAATCATCAAATTTATTAAAGGAGTAAAAAACAAAAAACAAAAAACAATTTGAAAACGAAACTAAGTTCTATTAACTTTGAATATCTATTAAAATAAAACAAACTATATATAAATATATGATACTGGGGATGTATCTATTAAGACTTGTTTTAAAAAACAATGAGGGCTGTCTAATGTTGCATGTTCAAATTTTTGAGTGTATTTATTCAATGTTATGACGATTTTGGGTAATGTAATGTAAGCAGTGACGTAATTTTTGTTACAGAAAAAAACTGGAAGTGAATCTCCATTATTAATAGATAGCTAGTATTTTTATATTTTTTTATTTTCTTAAAAACTATTTTTTACTTATATAATATATATATATATATAATATATATACTAGACAAAACGTGACTCATTGGTTAAAGAGCCCAGTCTGCCTTGCTATTTTCCCATAGCTGGAGGGAGAATTGGATTCATACCTTTCCCAAGGATATTAGCGCTATGTGAAATGCAAACAGCTTTGTCCGGGAATTGAACTCAGGTCAACGAGTCCTTTTCCTATGACTCTAACCATTTGACCACACGCATTCATTAGCAGTGAATTATAGTGATACAAAGTGTGGTAATAGTGACTATATCTGGTAAAAGAATTTCATTAGAGATTCATATCAAAATTATCATTGAAGAAAGATACAGCATTTGCAAAATCACTGCTAGATTGAGTCTAAAACAACCAAAAGTTGCCAGCTTGATAAGTAATTTTAAAAGTTCAAAAAATTATGACTATCATGTGCAAAATAAATGAATACTACGTGATGGAAAAGTACAGGAAAAAGTCAGGTGAGTCATTCATTCTGGCCAATACTTTATATTGTAGTTTTTTAATAAATATTTTGTTGATTTGATTTTTAAAAACATTTCTTTTTCTTATGTGCAAAATGGGATAAAAAGTATAAAGAACAAACAAACAAAACCAATAAAAAAAAGTTTATTCCTCTTATTAACATTGTGTTCAGGCTATTTCACATTTATTCAGCAGAAATTGTGATACACTTCATTCTTTGTTATTCTGTCTTGATTCCATCATCTTGTCTGGATTCTTAAGCTGATTTTCTGCAGGAAAAATATTAAATTTACTTTTGACAACAGTTTTTGCTACTATTTTCATATATTATACTTTGATTTTATATTTTTTTATATATATACTTTGTACTGTGATTTTTTTAAATGGTTTTTACTGTGCTTATATTTTGTATTTTGATTTTTAGAAAGAATTTTTTCTCTTAAATGACAAAAAAAAAGTATAAAGTACAAGCAACGAAAGCCAATAAATAAAAAGCTTATTCCTCTTTTTAACTTCAGATTTTCTCACACTTATTCAATAGAAACGATGATAAAAGTCTTTCTTTACACTGCTCTATCTTAATTCCCTTATCTTATATGGATTATTCTGTAGATTTTCTGCAGAAAAAAAAAAAAAAAATTTGCTATCTGGTAACATTATGGCTATTCTTTATGTGCTTAGGTATAAAAAGATTATTTAACTTTTTAAATAATTACAAAATTGAAATGATTATGAGCTAAACTTAGTTGGGTTTTTTTTGGGGTTTTTTTTGGGTTTTTTTTCATGTGAACCCTGAGTGTGTAATGGTTAACAAGCTAGTTCTTGTTGATCTTTTATAACATAGTGTAAAATTGTAAATGTAGTGCTACTGTAAGTTGATAATTTTGTTTTATGGCATATCAACCCTTTTCAGGTCATTTAATGCCGAATCAAGTTATGGTGGTTACTTACATTACCTGCTATTGCTTAAATATTTACACATCTAAGCATTGAATGGGCTCATTGCTGTTTAACCTTGGTGATCTAGCATATATCAATACCAAGGCCTTTTCAGGTCATTTAATGCTGAATCAATTTATTTTGATATGTGGTTACTTACAGTACATGCTATTGCTTAAATGGTCACCCATCTAAGTATTGAATGAGCTCATTGTTGCTTAACTTCGGGGATCTAGCAGGAAGTGTGTAACTGTAAGAGTCATTGAAAAATACAATAGGTTTAGATAAGTTTTATAGACAGGCTTTCACTCCTGCGTGACACGTGAAAGGATATTCAAAATGGTTGTGGATGTCACATGACTGAGCAATTGGTGGGAAAGTTAGTTCAGTATAGTTGAAAACACCCATCTAAGTATTGAACAAATTCTGACTGGATGCATAATGGTGTCAGTGCTATTTTCCACACGTGTTAAAGTTTGGATCTTGAGGAAATAATAAAGATGTAAACATCAAAAACATTGTTGGATCAGTAAAACGTTAAGTCTGGGTGGACATAAGTCCAAATAGGGTTATCTTTCCTTGTTGCGGTTTGTTCGCCAATAGGTGGCATGAGTATTTGGCCACCAAGTAGGAATTCTGAATTCCTGTCTCTTACCTCTCAGGCCAGCAACGTGTAAACATGGTCTAGGCGCCTCTAACCCTATTTAACCTCATACACCTATTTCCTCTTATAGAGCATTATGCATCTATTTTGTATATCTTTGTCTTGTATGTGTTTCTCCGTCACTTACGGAATAAATATTGTTATCGTTTTACATCTTTGTCGGAATGTTTTTATGTACCCACTTGTACCCACATTGGGAGGTTACTTTAAGCCTTCCAACTTTAAATATAACTTTTTTACATGTCATAACATGAATATGCCTTGTTGTTCATAATTAAGAACAAAGATTGGTGTGGAGAGATAGGGGCCATGATGAGAACTGAGGCAACTCAGTGATCTGGCCGAGATGGTTAGATGATTTAGAACATAGAAGAAGAAGAAGCAGATAACATAATTTTAACAAGTAATAAATTGTATTTAACAAGGAAAACTAAGACTAATTAGTTTGTGTGACACAAACACACCAATATAGGGCACCCAGTGAGGATCATCTTACTATACACCTAAACTGATTAGCAAAACTAGTTTGATAACCATTGGGCCTAATTTGATTTAAATCATACCTAGTTATTTTTATTTGTATGGATTTTTGAGATGAGGATTGATGTGTATAATTTTAATTTTTTGGACTGTTACCCTCATCTTTATTGTGGTATATAAAAATATTTCAGGTGCTGTATCCTCCAGCTTCACTCAGGTTTTCCCTATCTATCCGAGCATAGCAATAACCCTGATTTCCAAGATTTCCCAGTCTGGGTCATTGCTATGAGGAAGGCTGGAGAATACAGTGGCCAAAACATTGTTTTTTTTTTTACATACCACAATAAAGATGAGGACAGCAGTCTAAAAAATCAAAATTATACAATTTGTTTTAATGGAGGGGGGTTGATTTTTTTTTTTTTTTTTTTGGCCTTTAACTGTTGGTCTACTTTAAACCACTCACATCAGCTCTCCCACCACTGCAATCCTACCATAGGCCGCTGGCAGTGGCTCTCACATGGGTCACACTGAAAAATCACTACATGAACACTCCTGCCATTTTCTGTTTTGTTTGTGAAACAACCCTGAGCCTGGTACTTGATCCTTTTGCAATAAGGAACCAGTTGAATGAAAAATTTGATTTAGCCGTGGTGGAAATTTTGTAGGCAAAGAGTTAACCAACCAATCTTGAAAAATAATGACCAATAAATCAATGATTTTTATAATACTTCCTAAATTACTCTAATTTTCCTAATTCAATAAGTAAAAAAATCACTTATATGCATCTTAATTTTCTTGCATTATTTTTCTTTCTGTGCAAATGATGAAAGAAGTAAATCAAATGCAACAATAAAATAAAACTAATAAAAAAATGAACAAAAATATGTGGCTTAGATTTCTGTTGTCAGAATTATAAACATGTTGATCTATGCAGTGATCACTTATTGCTGCCATTTCATGAACTATAATTTTAATTTTAAAAAAATGTGTGAATAAAAAAAAATTAAGCTGTTAGACATAACAACAAGCTGTAAAAAAAAAAAGAATATCCAAAATTTAATGGCATGAAGTCAGCAATAATGGAATAAAAATCAGAATTAAGTATCAACAACTGTTCTTTCATAACACAAATATGGATTACTGATTTAGTTTGATGAGGAATGAATGCATAAAGCAAGAAAAATATTATTTTATTATATCACCATTAGTCGGTTATCAGCTGGATTTAATTGAACAGTTAATTTTTATATAGATGATGTGTAAATGGTTTTAAAGATATAGATAAGGTGTAAATGTTTTTAAAGATATAGATAAGGTGTAAATGTTTTTAAAAATATAGATCAGGTGCAAAGGGTTTTAAAAATATAGATGAGGTGTAAATGTTTTTAAAAATATAGATGAGGCATAAATGGTTTTAAAAATATAGATGAGGTGTAAATGTTTTTAAAAATATAGATGAGGTGTAAATGGTTTTAAAAATATAGATGAGGTGTAAATGGTTTTAAAAATATAGATGAGGCATAAATGATTTTAAAGATATAGATGAGGCATAAATGGTTTTGAAAATATAGATGAGGTGTAAATGGTTTTAAAAATATAGATGAGGTGTAAATGGTTTTAAAAATATAGATGAGGCATAAATGGTTTTAAAAATATTGATGAGGTGCAAATGGTTTTAAAAATATAGATGAGGTGCAAATGGTTTTAAAAATATAGATGAGGCATAAATGGTTTTAAAGATATAGATGAGGCATAAATGGTTTTAAAAATATAGATGAGGTGTAAATGGTTTTAAAAATAAAGATGAGGTGCAAAAGGTTTTAAAAATATAGATGAGGCATAAATGGTTTTAAAAATATAGATGAAGTATAAATGGTTTTAAAGATATAGACGAGGTGCAAATGGTTTTAAAGATATAGATGAGGTGCAAAAGGTTTTAAAAATATAGATGAGGCATAAATGGTTTTAAAGATATAGATGAGGTGTAAATGGTTTTAAAGATATAGATGAGGCATAAATGGTTTTAAAATATAGATGAGGTGTAAATGGTTTTAAAAATATAGATGAGGCGTAAATGGTTTTAAAATATAGATGAGGTGTAAATGGTTTTAAAGATAAAAGGTTTTAAAGATATAGATGAGGTGCAAATGGTTTTAAAGATATAGATGAGGCATAAATGGTTTAAAAATATAGATGAGGCGTAAATGGTTTTAAAAATATAGATGAGGCATAAATGGTTTTAAAAATATAGATGAGGCGTAAATGGTTTTAAAAATATAGATGAGCATAAATGGTTTTAAAAATATAGATGAGGCATAAATGGTTTTAAAATATAGATGAAAAAATATAAATGAGGTGTAAATGGTTTTAAAGATATTGATGAGGTGTAATTTTTTTTAAAATATTGGTGAGGTGTAATTTTAAAAATATAGATGTTTTTAATATAGATAATGTGTAATATTTTTTAATATAGATGAAGTATTATCTTTTGAATATAGATTTTTGTGTAATCTTTTTAGATATAAATAAATAATAAATCTTTTAAAAATTTACATGAGGTGTAAATTCTTTTTTATATAGATAAAGTATTTTTTAAATTTAAATGAAGACATTTCTTTTAATATGGATGGGGTATATTTTTTCAAAATAAAGATGAGGTGTAATTTTTAAAATAGAAATGAGGAGTAATTTTTCAGGCTTTTATGAAAATGGTTGTAAACTTTTAAAACACTTTTGTTACTTTACATTTAAATAGAAATTTGCATCATTTTTGCTGATCATTTCATCATTGTTATCATTGGTTATTGCAATGAAATATAACTTTTTATCATATGTGCTAGAAGGCAGTGGTTGAGGGTGTCCTGAGTATAACATGAACTACATCTAGTCATGAAGTTCCACTTCTGGAGCTTGGGGAATGTGGAGTACCCCTTCATCACCATTACTCTCAGGTCTACTTTGATCCAGAGTAGTAGTAATTATTAGGGTCCCATCTATGGATTAAATATATTTAAAAAAATGAGTTCTTAAGAAATGAGTTTTAAAAAAATGAGTTTGAAGAAAGAATTGAATACCCAACAAGAATGAATGGAACAGAACGTCTTCAGCATAAAATAACCCAACAAGGGTTGACATGCTGTAAAATCCAATCAGCCAACCAACCACAGCAAGTAACTTCCATGGCTGCTTAAATCACATGAGATATGCACTACAAACTAGCATGCATAAAAGTATTGCAACACTTTTGACCCACCCTAATATCATCAATGGAAAGGATCACACTATTTCATATCATCATCATCATCATGAGGAAGGCATGTTAACAGCACCTATTCTTCATTTTCTCTCTCACAATCTTCAATCTGTCCATATCAATCATTGCCCTTGGTAAGTCCTCTATGTAGACTAGACATTATACACACCTCCACAGGAATGGTGTTACTAGCGTCCAGTAACCAGACAAAAAGAAAAGAGAATGTAACCGAATACATTACCCTAACCCTAACGAAAGGGTCCACCTTAAAACCAACTGCCAATCAGAATCCAGGAAGTGAACATAACCCAAATACACAAGTGGAATAGTCCAATCTACCATTTAAACAACCTTGCAAGTATAGATCTTCACAACATACTCAGCTTGCAACACAACTGGATGATAATCACTGCACGAAATCTCTACACTCTATACAGCATCCAGTGTCTGCACAGAACTGATTAATGTAATAATGTGAGTCCATGTGTAGGAGTTCATCAGAGAATGTCACTTATGAGTTAGTAACCAGCAAGTCTTACTGGTATGATTAGTAAGATGTTTTGTACAACAAATGTTTTTGGTTGCTTCCATAGTATTATGGCCAAATTTTAGCTCATAAAGCATAACTTATTAAAATAGACTATCTTGTATATCATAGATACATGCAACAACAAAATAACATGATATATGTTGGAATCGAAATCCAATGGGTTATTCCCTCCCAGGTTCGTATCTTGTTAACAGAGATTTGTGTTGACTGATTTGTGTAGAGATTTGTAATCAACTGTGTTGCAAGTTGAATCTGCTTCTCAGAATCCAAACTTTGTAAGTGGTTTAAATAGCAGCTTGGGCTATTCTACTATGTGGCATGGTCAAGTCTATTTCCAGGATTTTGATTGGCTGGTGGTTTTAGTATGTATATTTTTATCCATATATACTGAACACTTAACCATGTTCTGTCAGTTGCTACAGAATGGATTTGGTCACTCTGTCTTTTTTTTTTTGTCTGGTGACTGGGTGCTAGTCACAGCCTTCCTGTGAAGGTCATTCTACAATCATGTGGGCTGCATTCAAATCACAAACAGAATGAAGCAAAGCAAAACATGTTAGTGCACCAACTACCATGATACTACCAATGATAGCAGATACCTACCATAACTCAAACTATTTTGGTCACATAATATACACAAACTAGCATCTGTTGAAGTGAGTTGGTATACTGTTGGTTTGAACAACAGCAACTAGCTGGGCACAACTGAACTGGTGCCCAAAGCAGCTTGTACTTAGGGAACTCAGGAATGCTCCATTCATGCATTTGGGTGATTCCTTTTCTTGAGTCCTGGTTGGCTGCTTGGTTGCTGTGGTGTTATGGTGTTTTATAAATAACCTGGCATTCTGCAGTAGGCTAGCAACAAGGTAAGATCCATATTGGGTTACAGCTTCCTTGTTACCATGTCTGACAATTCGACAGTAATTGGAATTCTTCTACAGCATCAAACTAGCAGAAGCCAAAATATTGCAAAACTTTTGACTCACCCTTGTATTTGCTATCAGGTAGAAAGTTTCAAAGATAAGAGTAGTTTAAATTGATATATTAGAAAGAGGAAAAGCCAACATACAGTTCTTGCTTGTATAGATGTTGTATTGTTTGTCTATCTTTAGGTAAATCTTAAAAGTCTCAGATGGCCAAATTTTGGAAACAATTCAATTCCAAATCTGTACTGAATGCACTTTGGAGACTTTTTGAATATTTTTCTTATTTTGCCAAATTTCACCAATTTTGCCAAATTTCTTAAAATTGTCCCTTTTGGCAATTTTTATTTTATACTTTGATTTTTTTTTTATAATATCTTTTCCGTGTGTATAAAATGACAAAAAGTATAAAATAGAAACAACCAAAGCCAATAAAAAGTTTATTCCTCTTCTTAACTTCTGTTAGGGGTTATTTCACATTTATTCAGTAGAGACTGTGATAAACTTCATTCTTTATGTTGATCTGTCTCAATTCCATCATGTTGGCATTGTCATTTCATTTGCATATCCCAATGGAAATGAAGAGAAAATGCTGCACAAGGTTCTCACTATAATAAATATTACCAGTCAGTTTTCAGTTGAGATTAAAATGTTATATACCCCTTTACATTTAAAATACACTGACTGCACCTCTGCAGAGGGGTAAGACCCCCCCCCCAGTGGGGCCACCTGTTGGCTGTGGGTGGCAAACCGTGATGCTTAAGGACACAATCCTGGTGGATGAGCAGTCCATGACATGCAACACTCCATTTAGACCCTTACTAAGCTAGACAGGTGATCAGAGAAGCCCCTCAAATCAATCGGCTGGTCAAATCAAGCCCTAGTGCCTATATGAATTCTCCAACTCTATTGCCCTTATGGGAAGCCCCAACCCTTTTTATTATATATGTGCTAGAAGGCGGTGTCTGAGGGTCTTAGTGTCCTGGGAATGACATTAAACTCTATCTGATGGTTAGGTTCCAGTTCTGGAGATCTGGGGAATGTGGAGCACTCCTTCATCACCACTCTGACCTGGGGTGGTCATACCTGTTAGGCTCCCATCTATGGGTTAAATAGTAAAATGTGTTTATAAAAAAAATTGAGTATCCATCAAGAATGAATTTATTTCAAAACTTTATTGGCATTAAATGACCCACCAAAGTTGATATGCCATAAAATAAACCAAAACAAACCAAACCCAATAAAAAAATTAAGAGAAAATGTGTACAGAGTTCTCACTATAATAAATGTTACCAGTCAACTTTCAGTTGAGGTTAAAATGTTATATACCCCTTTGCATCAAATATATAAATGGTGAGAGAGAGTGGAGTTGAGTTCTTAAGTACATTCTATTTCATTGACTAGCCATCTTCCTTTGAGTAGATTTCTTCCTCTGGTCAATACGGCATTTGTTCTGCTGGGCTGTCTTTTTTTTTTAATAATGAAGCAAGACTTGATTTATTTTTTTAAAGACATCTTTATTTAAAAAAAACCGAAAGGGTTTTAACAGCACAGTGAGAAAATGGCATATTTGGGAACAAACGACTCATGTCGGCTCCTTCCAACTGATTACAAAAATCTAACTCTAGCTCAGTCCCCTTCTCATACCTATCTTCAGCCAATCAGAAATCAACAGCTAAGTTAGCAAAAGGTGAACTGCTGTCAATAACTTTTTTAACGGTTATTGGTAACTTTCCATTTATAATTTTATTTAAATCTTAGTACACTTACAGTCATAATTTATAGACAACCCACAAATTATGTAACAAAAACATTTTTTAACCTGTAAGGGATTTTTTTTAAAAAATGTACGTCAATTCAGATATGTTTAATGAAATAGACTTCCCAGAGTTATGTTATCACCAGAATAAATATCTGTATAAAAATATATCATATAAAAAATATATCATATCATGTTACCACAAGTGCAGTGGAACAGAGATTAGACTCTGTCAACTTGCACCTCAGTAGTCTTTTGTTTATAATACAATACTAATCTTATTTGTTTGAATTTTTTGAGATGAGGCTTAATAATTTGTATTATTTGTGTTGACTGTGCTGAGGGCTAATCATCAGATGAGAAATAAAGTCACACAAAAATACAGCTTTTTTTGCATTAGAATCTTTTGTTATTTTATTGTCTCTCAGTCTATGAGGGTGTTGAAGCAGAAAGAAATGGACAATGAATACCATGTGGTAGCTTCTTATTTATTTGCTGAACTGTCGCATCTTTGCTTCCTTATTCTGCATTCACACACTAGCCACCAAAAGAGAATCACAAAATCCATAAATAAATATATATATATATATATATATAAAAGTTAGTGTAGTATGGACATTGAAGCAACAGCGCTTGGTTACTGACAATTTCTCGCCTATGCAATTATTCAAACCAAGTAGTTTGAATAAATGTATAGGCGAGAAACTGTCAGTAACCAAGCACCATTGACTCCATGTCCACACTATACTAACTTAAACATAAATGCTCTATCCATGATACTGAGCACTATTTACTTATATATATAAAATCCATATTATCAACTAATATATATATATAGGGGTTCACAGAACACCCCCACCTACTCTTCTGCCTCTGGTCCAGGAGTGCTAGATCAAGTATTGGCCTGATTGGTTCATAAAGTGAATAGTAGCTCAGCTAAAAAATATATCATATCATGTTACCACAAGTGCAGTGGAACAGAGATTAGACTCTGTCAACTTGCACCCCAGTAGTCTTTTGTTTATAATGCAATACTAATCTTATTTGTTTGAATTTTTGAGATGAGGCTTAATTTTTCAGACTTGTCCTTATCTTTCTTGTTATATACACAACTTTTCAACTGATATGCCCTCTGGCCTTCTTCAGGTGTTTCTTGTCAAATTAAGGAACCTTCTTTTTTAACTCGAGAGGCTTCATATCATAATCAGGAGCTGTCATTGAATTTTAAACTGAACATTTTATTCAATCCACCAAGGTAGACTATTCTCATTCCACTAACGATGACTGCATACAAGTGTTAAGCTATATTAAGTATTCTGTTATTGTTGCCCTTGGTTAGGATTGAACCTGCAACCTACAGATGATTGTCACTTAAAACTGTATTAACTCAACTCTTATATCTATTATATCAACTGGACCAAATGTTGTGTATATAACAATAAAGAAAAAAAATCCAAATAATATAAACTATACTAATCTGTAAAATATTATCTAGTAGAAAGAGTTTAACAGCTAAAGTTCTTTCTGAAAGAAAAGATCTCTAAAACATGAAAATAGTTGAGTATTTTCAATATAGTTATAAACTCTCACAGTGGCAAAAAGAAATAATATATATGATGCAGTTTCAGCAAGCCAAAGTATAGCAAATAACATTTATTCCTGTTTTGGGAAAAATCAAAAAGAAGATTATTGAACTGTGTTATAAGTAGACCTTTAGATCAGAGCTGGGCATCACATACTTTTACTCTTTATAGATATCTAAGCAGTTTCTGCTGTACAAATTCTGTATATGTTACAATGTCTTGTGGGAGGACACTCTCTAGTATGTTAAAATTGTCTTTGTATAAGATGCCAAACTTGTAATTTACCATCATTAGCCATAGTAAAATTTACAAGTAAATAACCGACTTTTTCTCCCTCTTTCCTCAAAGATTATTATCTATTTACATTTTGCAATTTATTCATTTGTTTTTCGTTGTTTCAGTTTTGTTTTGTTTTTGCTTTTCTTTCTGCAACCAAGTCATATTCTGTCCATTTACTTATGCAATCACATATCAGAGAATTGGAGAGCAACACATATCTGAGAATTGGAGAGCAATCACATATCAGAGACGTGGAGAGCAAACCACAAGCCATAATAGGAGTTGACTCTAATGTTGGTCTGTATGTCACGTTTCTAATTTTTAGCTTCATATGATTTTGTCAAAACACTACTAGCAGCCCTGTATACTATTTCTGTTCATTTTTCGTGCATATCAATACGACTATGTTAACCTTTGTGTCTGTCTGTCTCAAGATCACATCCAAATAGAAAGTCATTCTAGCGTGACTAAATATTTTCAAATGGTAATTTTCAAATTATATGAGCTGCATTATATCTAATTCCTAAAAAATTTAATACAAGCTCCAATTTAAGAGAAAAATGGGGGGGGGGGGGGGATATTGCTTCAAAAACATCTTATCCAAACTGTAATATGGCTTTTTTCACTACAGTCTTACAATATGTTTGGAAAATAATTGACTACCATAATTATTCATGTAAAATAGGTACTTTTTTTCTGATTTGTAAGCCTAAAAGCTAAAGTGTGTATTATACATGGGAACTATATGTTTCCCCTTTTTTTTTTCTTTTTGGTCACGTACATCACCATATTTGGTTGAATGGTTGGATTTTACAGCATGTCAACCCATGATTTATGGGACATGAAAGAACCATCACTGTTGATTTCATTGAAAACAGTGCTTCCTATTGTCAACTCCTTAGGCAAAATTCACCTTATTTATTGAATGAACCTCATATTTGGAAAAGATGGTCATATTTGCAAAAAGATGAAAGAACAAGAGACTGTCAGTAACTAATAAAAATTTCCTATTTTAAAACTGTTTTTGTTGTATTTTTATATCTTGTTAATATTTCTGTATCCATAAAATATTGCTAAAATCGAACTTAATGGACCTAGATTCCACCATTGTATGTCACCCCGCTGAAAGAAAAATACCAAAAATCAGGGAATTAACCGAATTTAATGAAATTTTCAGTGTTGATATATTAATGAATAAAAAAATATAAAGCATTAGTTATTTTATCTAAAAACTTTTACATTTTTTTCAGGTCAGTTAAATTTGAACCACATATCTTTGAGAATCTGCATTATGCCTCAAATATATGTGGTTCAAAGTTAACTGACCTGAAAAAATGTAAAAGTTTTTAAATAAAATAACTGCTGCATTATATCTTTTATTCATTAATATATCGACACTGAAAATTTCATTTATGTTCGATTTAACCAAATTTTTTCATCAAATATTTTTGTCTTTCATATGATGACATTATATCTGCTGTTGACTTCTTTTTACCAATGAGATCAAAGCATTGCAACATCAATGGAAGAAGAAAGACTATGTTGAAAAATAAATGTCATGTGATCATATTGCATGAAAATATCTTGGTCAACCTATGAAATTTTCAGCTGCCCCGTGTATATTTTTCCCCAAGCATGACAAGGTGCCCCTGCTGGTTTACATATAGTCAAAGTAGAATGCCTCACATTGTGTAATGGTTATCAAGCTAAGTTTGCAGACCATTGATTCTAATTGACTGCCTCATACTTTTGGTATTGTGCTAATCTAAGCTAATCTTAGTAAATGGCTTTTAGATAATCAAAATAATTGGTGACAAGTATTTTTTTTAACTGAAAGGAAATAAAGGATTGGTATGACATGAAGAATTTATTTAAGTTTTGTAGACAAAAAAATAATTAATCAAAAGATCTTGGAGGTAAAATAGTCGACTAATGTTGAATTAGTAATAACTAGCAGGACCTGTGGATAAAAGCAAGTATATACATATATAGACTGCTAATGTCTAGCCACACTGAAGTGATGTGATATGTTGAAATACGGTGTCCATTGAGGACTATATATATATATATATATATATATGAGTGAAAAAGTGTATACATTGTAAAATATTGAATTTCTAAAAAAGAAAAGCTAGGGAACCCTTATGTCTTAATTTTATTTTATATTTCCTTTTTTTTTCGGTCAATCTCTTCAGAGAAATTCACTTGAGATTGAAGAGATTGACCAAAAAAAAGGAAAAATAAAATAAATTAAAACATAAGGGTTCCCTAACTTTTCTTTTTTAGAAATTCAATATTTTACAATGTATACACTTTTTCGCTCCTTAATAAAATTCTGTACCTACAAAAAACTTTATATATATATATATATATATATATATATATATATAGGAGGGACTTTAATAAACTTTCACCGCCAGCATAACGCAATGATCATCTGTTTACAGATTTGATCTCTCTGGTGATCATAAAGTATATACACAGATGTATGTATTTAAAACAATTAAAACACTAATGACAGCTGGCGATGGTCTAGAGGTTAACGGATCAGGGTGACATAAAAGTCAGTCAGGTTTTGCTCCTGGTCGGAGTTAGTTGCTGTGTCTAGCCACACTGATTAGATGTGAAATGTAGAAACATGGTGTCTTTGGATGACTTATATATATATATATATATTTGTTAATTTTAGACTACGCTGTATATATATGTATATACAGTGAATAGTTAAAATTAACAAATTGTTTAAAAATGTTTGGTAAATCAAAAAGTGCTCAAATACTGGACAGCAGAGCAAGATAGAATCAAACAAGAAATTAAAACCTCTTTTTATGATAGTCCTATTACTAAAAAAATTATTGTGCACAATCATCAGATTCATCTATGCTAGTGGATATATGTTTTTATTAATCAGACGATAATAAAAAGAAATGAGATTTTTATTCATTTACTCACAGCACCTGTGGATATACCACAGTATTATAATTTAATTATTACAACATTTGATATGTTTATTTAAGAGCTATAATAATATGTAAAAAGTATAATAATCTTGATTTAACTCTTTCTCACTCCCTTTTTTTTCTTTCTTTATTTCCTTCTTTTCATCTTTTCATTATGTTTGATTGAAACAGATTAGCGTTATTGCTTTCATGCACTCACCCCCCTGACTTTCTTTCCTTTTTCTCACCTTTATTTCTTTATAATAAAAATAGAATAATCCATTATTCGCTGAGGTGACAACAAGAAATAAGAATTCAACGATTAAGCAATACCAGATAATTAGGACTTACATTTTTGTATTTCTCATCTTGGACGATTTGGATGGTCTCATTTTTAACCAGAGAGTGTTGCAGGATGATAACGGATGCAAGATTAAGGAATGAGCATATTAATATATAGATTACATTTTTTTCTCCTACATGGGAGAAATAAGAGGAAATTAATCCAACAATAAGTGGAGAAAGGTAGACAAACACAGGATGTTGTACAAGATGGATGTTTATTGTAGGTAGTGAAGTCGGTTATAATGTTTCAGTCTGTTAGACCTTCTTCAGGACGTTGGATTGAGATCTTGCTTCAATGGTGGTCATTCTCATACTGGTGAGTTAGGAGGTCACGAATAGGGGAGAGGTGGTCAGTTGCAGGTGCTACTGGGAGTGTTTAAGTTGGTAGTGGGAGTTCTATTTATTTTTTTTTTTTCAGGTGTAGCTAGTAAGGTTCTGTTATTGATGCCACTGCCACAGGTGTTTGGTGTGGATATATATATATATATATATATATAAGTTAAAAGAAAGGAAATGAATCCGACAATATGAGTAAGAAAAGGTGGAATAAAAACATCACACAATGCTGTTAAAGAGAAAATTATATTATAAATTGTTTTCTCTTTAACAGCATTGTGTGATGTTTTCATTCCACCTTTTCTTACATATATATATATATATATATATATATATATAGTAGATCATGTACAAGTGGGAAATTATATGCTGTAATATGTTTTAATGTTTATTTTTTTATAGATAATATTGAAATCAGTTAGTCAGTCTACTATTGGTTTGAACAACAGCAACTGGCTAAGCACAACTGAACCAACGTCAAGACAACTGGTACTTATGGGAATTCAGAATAGTCCACTCATGCATTTGGGTGATTCCATTCCTTGAGTCCTGATTGGCTGCTTGGTTTCTATGATGTTCTGAGGCTTCATAAATAACCTGCCATTTTGCAGTAGTCCTTGCAGCAAATCAGGTTCGTATTAAGTTATGACTGCTTGCTGCCTTGTCTTACCAATTCAACGGTAATTGGAACTAGTATGATTATTCTACAGATAATATTTTTCTTTAGAAACTTAAATGTCTTTAGTGAACATATTAGCATAAGTGTATCTGAAGCTTGCTCATTCCTCAAATTTAAGGTCTAAACACAAAGCAAAAAATCGACCAAGTGACAGTTCGTAATTCAGAAAATTTTAAAGTTTGGGTACTTGTAAGTCAAGGTATTTATCTTTTTTGCATTCATTTGTCTTCTATTAAGCTATCACCAACTCTGTCGCTTTCTTGCTTTTTTTATATTGATATTAAGATTTCTCATGAATGACAAAAATTCTTATATAAAACAGAAGAAAATATCAATCCACTTGCATTTCTTTGCCTTCCAGTCATCTATCAGCATCTCTCTAGTTTTTTTTATATCTATATTAAAATTTGTTGGCAGTGTAATGGCTATCATGGTAGGAAATGAACACAGTGAACCAAGTTCAAATCCTGGATGTGGCTATTTGCAATTCACATAGCACTAATACACTTGGGAAAGGTATGAGTTTGACTATTCTCTGTGAATTATTGTGATACAAAGTGTGATAATAATGGCAATGCCTGGTAAATGAATTTCATCAGAAATGCATGTGCAAATCAAAATTCTCTGAAGAAATCACTACCAGATTGCAACTAAAACAACCAACAATATATATATATATATATATATATATATATATATATATATATGGAGAGAGAGTTCTTCTGAGATGATGAGAAAGATGGGAGAATTTGTATAATCTCTCCCACATTTTTAAAGTCTTTATCTCTAACTTACTTGAGTAGTTCGAGTAGCTGGCTGGTACATTAATCTGTCTCTTGCGTAGCTGGAATATTTCTAAAGATGCTGGTCTGACTTTATTTCTTCTTTCTTCAAGATGCTGGTTCTGTAGAAGCTGGTTCATCATTAATTCACAAAGACGACATAAGGCTTATTTTTTTGAAGTGATCACATCTTTTTATTTTCAACAAGACTTCTCAACTGTGGGTGGAGTGAAGCAAAAGACAATGTCTATATCATGGTGTCTTCTGCTATACTGCTGACTAACTTAAGCTGAACTTCTTTTCTCATGTTTGCCAGTAGCGAAAGCAACTACAGGTCATTATCTATCAATAATCTAACCCCCCTTAGATTTTGAATTTCAACAAATTTTAGTATATTGACTAAATGGCAAGAGAAAAGAGAGGAGATGTGTTCTTACTGGTTCTGCTTCATCGGTGGCCATCTTCTTCTTCTGGGCTGATTCCTTCCTTCTGCTGGGCTGGTTTGTCTGTGCTCATTTTGTTGTTGGTAATAATTAAGCAAGACTTGGTTGTTTTACAAGACATCTTTATTCTTTATTAAAAACCTGATGCCCCAAAATGTTTTCAACCACCTGGTGAGAAGCTGGCATTTTAGGACAGATGAATATTACATCTAGTCTAGTGGTGGAAGCCAAGGGGTCAACTACAGGTCATTACCTATCAATAATCTAACCCACTCCAATTTTGAATTTCAAGGAATTTTAATTCTAAATCTAACAACACCAACCTTCAAAAAAACAACAGTTTATCAATATATAATACTTATATGAAAGTAAGAGTGAAGGCGCATGGTCTAATGGTTAGAGTCGTAGGAAATGGACTTGTCAACGCGAGTTCAATTCCTGGACGAAGCTGTTTGCATTTCACATGGTGCTAATACCCTTGGGAAAGGTATTAATCCAATTCTCCCTCCAGCTATGGGTAAATAGCAGAACAGACTGGACTCTGTAACCATGGCTAGGTAACCAGTCTAGGAGAAGGAAAACTATGAATTCAAACTTGTTAAACTCCGCTTAAGAAATTGACCTTGCGTTGCACCCTGCTTGTGCGGAGGGGTTGGTAAATATTTATATGAAAAGTAAGAATTCAATTCAAGGAAAATATTGTAAAAGTTTTGGAAACAGCTGAAAAATCTCATGATTATCTTTTATAAATTCATTAAAATATTACTCAAAAGATCTTGTCGGTAAAATAATAAACTTATAATGAATTAGTAATAATTAAATATTTTTCCAAAAAGAATAAAATATTTATCCACTTGCATTCACTAGCTTCTTAAACTGCTGGAGAAGAAGGGATGAATTCATACGTACCATCTCCTATGGACACTTATACAAGGACACAACCAGCAAAAACATAAATCAATCAGCTCTGTGCGGATTCTGAATGCTGTGTAGAGAACCTACTGGGGTTGATAGGGATGGTTGAGAGAGAGAGTCATGGCTATCCATGCTGTCAGCATAACCTGATGATGATGATGATTATTGATCAGCATCTCTGTTTAAGTTTTGTAGACAAAGAAATATTACTCAGAAGATCTTGTAGGTAAATTAGTCAACTCATATTGAATTAGTAATAATTAAATATTTTTTCTTACATGATATGAAGTCTTATATAAAACAGGAAAATATTTATCTTTTTATATTTGTTTGTTTTCTAGTAAGCTATCAGCATCTCGGTTTCTTTCTTGTTTTTATATATATATATATATATATATATATATATATATATATATTAAAAAATTCTCCTACATGATAAAAAAGCTTTGCATAAAATAAGAAAATATCAATCCACTTGCATGTATTTGCCTTCCAGTCATATCTCTTGATTTCTTTATATCTATATTTTTCATATCTGCCAACTAATATTCTTGTATTTTACTGTTAAGCTCTGTCCATCTAGTTACCTCTGTCTTTTATATCTGTATCTATCTTCTCATACATATTTGTCCATTTATATATGTCCACGATTCTCATTACTATCCATCTTTCTTTTGTCTAGTATTTGCACATTCAATGTGTATCTTCCTATCTATCCCAATCTGTTAATATCTACCATACCCTGTCTCTATACATCTGTCTAATTTGAAAATTGCATTGCATTGTCAATATTCATTTCTACCTAACACATGCCTACAAACACAGAAGCACGCATAGTGATACTGAGATGAATACGCACATACATGTATGCAGTTGAACATATCAACAGTGCCACCGTTTAGTTTAAAAAATTTTTTTCATCCAAAGCAGGAAGTCTCCATTTCCCAAACTGCCCATACCATCCTTCCTGTCACCAGCGTTGTTGTCTACATCTCCGTCTTTCTCATTAATGCCTTGCAGTCTTCATTGTAAATCTGGTACTTTTAATGCTGCTGGCTGTATGTGATCTTGTCTCTTGTTGGCTGAGCACATGAGCAGAAACCAACAGACTAGAGTAATAGTTGATGTTTGTCATTGCCTGCTGCTGATGCTGTTTCTCATGATGATGATGATGCTAACATTGGTGATGCCGGTGCCATCTTTGAAAAGCAAGAAGAAGAAGAAGGAGAAAAATAGAAGAAAGAATGAAAACAAAAGTCAGAAAAGGCATTCAGTCTCTTACTTGCTTGTTCACTCACTCACTTGCTTGGCTGTCACTATCAGCCGGCCCTTGGCTCACCGATATTCTTTGTGCATGGTAAGAGCATGGGCAGGAAAGAGATATCTGGTCTCCCAAGATAAAGAGATAATGCTTAGAAAAGACAGAAATACTTAGATGTGTGCGTGTGAATAATTATATGAAAGGATGTATATAAGAACACGTACACATATAAATGCTTATGTGTGTGTATGTATATATATATACACACACACAAGTTAGGATAGCATAGACACAGTCAGTGTTACTTGGTGACTGTCAGTTTCTCACCTTTGCAATCACCAGTCTAATATATTTATATATATATATATATGTATATGCTCACTAATATATAAAGATGTCAGGTTTGCAAGTGTAGTTAGAGGACTCTGTCTGATGATCACAAAGGCAAGAAACCGACTGTCACCAAGTATTGTTAATTCCCTGACAATATTATCCGAACTATTATATATATATATATATATATATATATATATATTGCTTAAAGACAACACTCTCCTATAAAACGGATGGAGCTCTCTCTGGCATATGTATGTATCTATCAGTTAAAATCCTTGTCCCTGTCTGTAGGTGCTGATGGCCGAGTGTTTAAGAAGCCTGACTGATGATAAATTGATTGCATTTCCATCCTGGGTGGAATTAGTTTGCTAATGTCTAGCCATACTTAATCGATGTGACATGGTTTCTGTGGATGACTATATATATATATATATATATTATATATATATATATATATATAAAACTAAATTTTTAATGTGTGTGTGTATATATATATATATATATATATATATACTCATTAATAATGTAGTTTGCTATATTTATGAATATAGTGCATATGAATGTTGGTGATAGAGCATATATGTATATATAATTTGCCAAGTGTATATGAAATCATCATTATTAATTGTTGGTGAATCTCTCAAAATTGTATTTAATATATCATATTTGCTGGCAAGTAAAACATTTAAATAAACAAAACAATTGTACAAATATTACAATGCATTCAATATGAAAGTATTATACCTAGAGGGCGTCCTAACAAAGTTCATGATGGAAACCTGCATTGCTTGTTAGTCCTCCAAATACATTTGCATCTTGGCATCCTATATGCTGGCAAATATGGTACTTTGATATTTATTAGTTATATATGTGTATGTGTGTGTGTGTGTATATATATATATATATATATATATATATATATACATACATAAACCACCCTGCACTAGCAGGATGCGACACAAGGTCAATTTCTTAAGCAGAGTTTTCCTTCTCCTAGACCGGTTGCCTAACCAAGGTTAAATAGCCCAGACTGCCCTACTATTTACCCATAGCTGGAGGGAGAGTAGGATTCATACCTTTCCCAAGGGTATTAGCGCTAAGTAAAATGCAATTACCACGTCCAATATATATATATATATATATAGGTAAAATAATACAACTGACTGGTATGTAGGGGATGATTCTATTTGGGATCATCTAAATCTCACTGTACATCCAGAATGTATGTTCATGTAGATGTAAACGTATAGATTTATACATGGGTTTTTACGAATCCTTAAGAGAGCTCAGCTTATAATAACTAATAAATTAATTATATACAGAGCAATATTTATATTTTCAAAGAAAGAAAAACTTAACTGTCATTTGGCTATAAGAAATGTATTTCACTCAGAGCCTAGTCTCATCAGATAGCCTAATATGTAAAGACTGAGAAAAACAGAATAGAGAAAATATTTTTTTCTTTTTTATAAGACCCGTGAAAATTCTCTTCAAACATGCCCATATATATATATATATATATATATATATATATATATATATGTGTGTGTGTGTTTACACAACCCCTCTGCTATGAGCTGGATGTGAGATATGGTCAATTTTAAGTGGAGTAAAGCTGGTTTGAATTCAGAGTTTTCCTTCTTCTAGACTTGTTTCCTTGCCAAGGCTAGAGAACCCAATCTACTCTACTATTTACCCATTGTTGTGTGGGGAAAACAATGGATTTATGATTTTTTCCAAGCATGAAGTGAAATGTAAACAGCTTCATGCCGGATTTGAACTTGCATTACTGATTCCTTTTCCTTTGTTGATAACCATTATACTTATATAAATTTTGTATTTTGGTCAATATATGTTTGTCGTCTTTATTTTTTGTATATTCAAAGTATTATATGGAACAAAATGGTTGCATAGCCCTTGCTCGATAATCATGGCCCAAATTAAAATATTCTTGCAATGTTATTTTTTTAGTTTTATATATGTATATATATATATATATATATATATATATACACACACATTAGGGCAGGTGGATTTTTCACTTTTTAAAAATATCAAATTACATGAAACAAAGAAAGTTGTATATTGGTCTATTAAGTACTGATTTCAAAAATTAGATCTTGAACTTGAACTGATTTTTGAGGAAATTGGATCAAAGATTGTAGTCAATATTGCACTGAAAAATCCTTGGTTTTGCAATAATGGCATATTTTTTATTTGAACTTTAATTATAATTTCAACATTTAATTTCATTTTGATAAAATAAAATGTAAACATTCCCTGGTTTAAATATTGAAATTGTTAAATTTTCTGATCAATATTTTGGCCAAATGTTGCAAAACCAAGGGTTTTTCAGTGCATTTTTGTCTACGATCTTTGATGCCATTTCCTCAAAATTGGTACATGTGAAAGATCTAATGTTTGGTATCAGAATTGAATAGATCAATATACAACTGTCAGTGTTTCATGCAATTTGATATTTTTAAAAAGTGAAAAATTGACCTACCCTAATGTACCAGCCCCTCTGCACAAGCAGAATATGACACAAGGTGAATTTTTTAACTGAAGTTTTAACAGGTTTTAAAGTCAGAGTTTTCCTTCTTCTAGACTAGTTGCCTAACCAAGGTTAAAGAGCTCGTTAAATAGTTCCTACTAATAATTGGATTTATATTTTTCCTAAGGGTATTAGCACTATGTGAAATGCAAAGAGCCTCATCCAGGATTTGAACTAATCTTGTCATATCTAGTTCTTATGATGATAATCATTACACCACACACCATATATATATATATATATATATATATATATATATATATATATTTCTAAAAGTGGCACACTTCACTGCTCCTTTTCAATTTAACCTTCCAAACATTATATATATATATATATATATATATATATATATATATGTGTGTGTGTTTGGAAGGTTAAATTGAAAAGGAGCAGTGAAGTGTGCCACTTTTAGAATATATATATATATATATATATATATGTATTATATCAGTTAAGTTTGGATCTTATTATATGAAATTAATACTCAGGGAATATGGGATACTAAAGGAGATAACAAAGAAGATGAAACAAAACAACTGAACCTATATAAATAAAAAAGAACAGAAAAATGACATTCCCCTCTCCCCTTTGTCCCATTTAGACTTTTTTTTGTGAAATAAAATTTCATTTCCGATGAAACTGTCCTTATAGGAAAACATGTCTATTTAATTTTCTGTATTGTCTTCCATTTTACATGTTCGTGTGAAAACATGCGCATACATTTGTATCTATATATGGACTTGTGATAATCTTAAAAACTACTTCAGTGTTAATATATCTCTTCAAGCAAGTGACTTCAAGGGATACATTAACATTGAAACGGCTTTATAGGTTGTTGCAAGTTCATATATAAACATAAGTATGATTTTATTTATAACATAGAGAATTTTATATTTTACAAATAAACAATAAAATACACGCATATATCATATTTCAGGATTTTAAATGCATTAATAATATGGGCAGGTTTGTGTCAAGTCTAACCCAGCTAGACTTGAATACAGACATTGTTAATAAATAAGATACTAATTAAGAATAAATAATGATTATTTTATAATCATTGAGAATATAGCTTAAAAGCTAAAGAACTTGTGACATTAGTGGTGATGTAGTTTTGGTTACAGACAAATAGTTACATAATCTCCATTAAGATTTATGCTATTAGATGAAATTTTCACTTTATCTTATCAGCAAGATCGGATTGTTTTGATGCTAAAATTCTTCCAAGCTGTAGCCATGTCAGTGCTATTGTAGAGCTACACCACTTGAACTTTAACAAAGTGCTTAGAGAAAAAGAGAAATGGGAACTATGTAAGGATGCTATGTGCTGTCTTGAACAAATCTTGGTAGCAGCACCCCCACAAGAAAGCAGCTATATAGCCTCTTACACAAACCATCTGAGTAAGACGAAACAAGACATGCTAGAGAAGCAAGGATGATCACACCAGGGTAGGCCAACCAGCAAAAATCTACATCAATCAGGTTAGTGCTGATTCTGGATGCTGCGCAAAGGACATCTCAGGGGTGATGAGTGATAGGGATGGTTGGAGAGAGAGAGAATCCTGGTTATCCATGCAGTCAGTAAAACCTGATGATGATGATTTAATGAAAAATTGACATTTGTAATTATTATTAATTTTAATAAATATTTTTATTGGTAGATCAGAAATGTTAGGTTTGATTCAGAGTTCTGTGATAAAAATTGCTCAAGAGTTTCTTAACCTTTGTAGAAATAAAATAGAAATAATATCATCGAGTTTCTGAGGTTGTCTGTCCCTTTTTCACTAGTGCTAGACCAAGGAGATTGTTTTGGCGTCTGAGGTGTGGTGCTACATCTACCATCAGCTCTTCACTTTACTACACAGATACCTGTGCTACTCATACACTGAGTTGGCAAGGGCCAGTATTGAACCAGAAACTTTGTGGTTCCTGGTTGGATGCTCTACTGACTGAGCTAAACAGGCCCTCTACCATAATTAAAAAAACTATTAAAAGATGGTTATTCAAAATCAATAATAATAGTTAAAAAAAAAATTAAAGAAAATGTTAAGCAGCACTAAAGTTTCAAACCTCCATTTTTTATTGTGGCACTGACAGACAGATATCAGTTCACACACACACACACACACACACACACATATATATATATATATATATATATATATATATATATATATACTTGACAAAATGTGTTTACTTGAAATTTGTCTTCGGCAGTTTATAAAGTTGTAAACATGGTGTCTTTTTCCGTTGGATATTTCCTATAAAATGATTAAGATTGCTTCACTCGTTATTGACAAGTCTTACTTTCATAAAACTTGTATAGATATATATGTGTATATATATATATATATATAAAGTGGGTGCAGGTGAAGTAATAGATATTGGCATAGAAAATGGAATTGGCAAACTGAGTTTGAATTCTGGCTGAGGCTGTTTATATTCACTTTGCTTTAATTCACTTGGGAAAGACAAGAATCCACTTATTCCTTCACTCTGTACCATCAACAAATATCTTGACAAAATGTCAATCATCTTTATATATATATATATATATACATACACACACATACGCATGCACACACACACACACACAGACATATATATATACATGGTCTAGACATCATGATATACATTATTAATAGTGACTTTGAAAGGCACAAGAGAGTTCTGCTTGCCTAAGATGAAAATAATAACAATTTGCTGAATTATACATTGAATGTAATGCATTAAGTTACAAATCTACAATGAATTGGAAACCTTTTACTTTTATATTCAATAATTAATCTTTATAATTTTAACTAGTGTTTACCTTGCCAACTTGGCGTATCTCTTATATATATATATATATAAGAGATCTTCACACACACATATATATATATATATATATATATATATAAGATGTGTGCACATAGAGAAAGAGAGAGAGAGAGATATGACCACACATGTACACACCAATTTATATATCTATATATATGCATAAGTAATTACTCTTTATGAATTTAATCAAGGTAGACACTACCTAACAGGATTACACACACATACACAGGTGTGTCTGTGTGTATATATACCGAGAGAGAGAGAGAGAGAGAGATACTTAACACATGTACACACTTATCTATATACATAATTAACTTTTATAAATTCAACCAAGGTAGATACAGCCTACCTTAGCATTACATACATATGTGTGGGTGGGTGTATATATATGTATATATATATATATATATATATATATAGTGAGAGAGAGATATAGAAATGTGCACACACCTATTTATATATATATAATTAACCTTTATGAATTTAATCAAGGTAGAGACTACCTACCTTATACACACACATACATACATGTGTATATGTGAATGTGTGTGTTTCTGAAAATATGTGCTTTTTTTTTTTTGCTTTGCTTTTATGACTATCATTTTTGTTTTTGGGCAAAGGCTGATTCTTATTTCAAATCCAGTTCTTGCCGCATTTTCTACAACAAATCACAATCGCCTTACTCGAAGATTCAGCTCCAATTTCTTGAATGTGTCATGTAGATGGCGGGGGCGCAGGATGCGGAGTTTTCAGCGGAAGCTCGCCTGTTTCCTTGTAAATCCGTTCCACACAATCTCCATTGGAGTGTAGAGTTTCATTTAATTCTTGCCGATCTTTTTCTCATTATTTTTCCTTTTTTTTTTTCTTTTTCTTTTTTTTTTTTCTTTTTTGTCTGGCTAAAAGGCGACAGCCACACGAGGAAAATTCGTTTTTTCCCCACCCCTTCCGTTTATATGCATATGTGAGAGAGTCATTATTGCAAAGGTGGCAGGGTGGTTTCCAACCATGCACTCTTCCTGGGGGATTGCAAATTCTACTTCAATCACCAGGCCCTGTTAATCTGAACATAAGCAAAAAAAAACTCTATCATTGGTATCTCAGAATCAAATTATAACTCGAGACTTTTACGGTTATTTCCTTAATGAACAACACTGCCACTCATGTGTGTATGTTCATATATATATATATATATATATATATTCTCTTTCTATTTAATCCTCTACTAAAATACTTTGACTTCCCTAACATATTCAACTATCCATTTGATACTACTATACACACACATCCACTCATATATATATATATATATATATATATATATATATATATATATATATATATATATAATTATTATTATACTAAAGCTGAGCTAATCAATGTTTGTCTTCTAAAGGCTTTTTTACTGTTTAATTTACTGACACAAAAGTTATACTAAAATATTCCTTAGTTTTGGGATTGAGTTGTTTGAAAAAATTTCTGTTCTAATTGTTTCTCATTAGTCGTAATTTGCAATTAAGTAAAAAACTGACCCATATTTTACTTTATATTCTGCCTGTCATTCTCCCCCTCTTTATATATATCTTGATTACCTCCTCATTATATATGTTAATTTATCAGTGAGTGTAGAGAGAGAGATTGGAGTGTTATTAAACGTATTTGCATGTTAAGTTTCATAAGCAGCCAGCCGGGCCAACATCTTGGCTCTTAATAGATTTAAATTAGGTCAAACATTCCCTTTTTCAGAAATCTTACAAAATGATTGTAATGTTTTTTTTTAAATTCTCCAGCCGTATTTTTAAAAAAATTTAATTTGATTTGCAAAATCACTTTTCCCAAATCTTAATTATCTACCTAGAGCTCAATGGGTGACCCAACAGGTAATGTTTTGTCTAGTATATATATGTGTGTGTATATATATATGGATAGATTTTTGGAAATTTTTTATTGTCTCAATAAAAGAAATAATATATTAAAGAGTAAAAAAACAAGACATAAATCAAAGTGATGAATATTCTGTTCTTAATCTTTTTTATTTCTAATATTTCGGTTTTTGTAAACTAACTCTTCCTGTTGCCGCTTTCAATTATTTGTATTCGTTTTTTTTTTTTGAGGTGGTAGGGTCAATACTAAAAATACAAATTTTTGAAAGGTTGCTTAGAAATTCTCAAGCATCAACAATTCTGATAAATGAAATGGAAACATTGTGTGAAAAAAATACCACCATAGTCTAGAGGGTGTTTATAATACTGAGCATTATAATACTAACCATGGTAAAGTTGCATGTGATAGTGACTATAATAATAATCACACTCGTGTTGGTATTAGTAGTATCAGAAAATGGCTGCAAGTAAATATACTAGTGATAATAATATGATTCATGAATATGAGACTATGATAGTAGTAATATACTACTGTAAAACACATACACAAACATATGTATACATATAAGTAATATATTATCCTACTTAAGTTTTTCCTCGACATGGCTTGGTAAAAAATTATACCATCGATTTAAATAATTTAATCAAGTTTGTTTAAAGGGTATTTCATGAAGCCAGAATGTTCAGCTAATAAAAAAAAAGATGTTTTGCATATCATCTGTTATTAGCTTATTTACTGCTAAATATAAAAAACAAACAAATTAAGTGAACATCCTCTTAGTGTGTTAATTCCATAATTTTTGCCAGAGGTTGTACAATACAGTTAGCTGATTTTCATTTATACTCACATACACACATATGTATAATTTTTGTCAGGGGTTGTATACTACTGTTAACTGATTTTCACTTACATGCACTCATATATATAAATGATATTGATAAGATAGTTTGCTATGTTTATAAGTAAAGAGTGCTCAATAACATTGATAGATATGTATATCTAAATTAGGATAACAAAGGCATGAAGTCAACGGCACTTCGTAACTGACACTTTCTTGACTCTGCTATTTTCAAACCCTTTATTCATTTTAGTATTAAATTTTCTAAGACCACTCCTCTTTTCCGTCGAGTAGAACGTCACTTATGAGTTCATCCTTGCTTCTCCAGCAGAGTCCAGCATGTCATGTTTGTCTTACTTGGATGGTTTTCATGATAGTGGGCAAGTCGCCGTATTGCTGCTTTCTTGTAGGGTGTTGTTTCCACGATTTGTTTAAGATCACACAACACATTCTTGTGCAGCTACCATCTAGATTATTCTCTAGGCGTTTTGTTAGGGTCCAGATTGTCTGTGTCAGATACATCATCATTTTCGTTGGGGTTTTTTTTTGGTGGGGGCGATATTTTACTTCATATTCTGAAATAGTCTAAACATGTTTCATCCCTGTCAGTATGGCTAATATGGAATACATCAACTATATCCCCTGCAGAAGGTCAAGTTTCACTGCAAACATTGGTGACTTGGTTATGACACTAAACGTCTGGTGGTGAGGCTGCATTTCTGGAGCTCTAGAGTGTAGAGTCACTGTGTTGTTGCCATTACTTTTAGGTCTACTCTAAGCTGAAGTGGAAGTACATGTTGGGGTCCCATCTATAGGCCAAATAGATCTGTTTGGAAATTATTAGTATTAAATAAGGATACTTAAAACCATATAACCATGTGCAAATTATTTGTATTAGATAAGAATACTTGAAATAATATTATTGTGTGCAAAAATATGATTATTAAGCAACAGCAAATAATGTAAGCAACCAGATCTCTTTGTTTATCAAAAATGACTTAATTCAGCATTAAATAGCCCCACAAGGGTAGCGGTTAGAGAGGTGCCCTCTGATCAATCAGCTGGCCATGTCAAGCTCTAGCACCTATATGATTGTACCAACCCTATTGCCTTTATAGCAAGCCCCAACCCTTTTTATCATATGTGCTAAAATTTGGTGGCTGAGGGTCTTCATGTTCTGGGAATGACGTTAAACTCTATCTGATAGTGAGGTTTCAATTTTGGAGGTCTGGAGAATGTGGAGCACCCCTTCATCACCATTACTCCCAGGTCCACTCTGATTCAGAGTGGTAGTAGTACCTGTTAGGGTCCCATCTATGGGTTAAATAGAAAAAATATGTTTAAAACTAATTGAGTACCCATCAAGAATAAATAAAACAAAAACATCTTCTGTATAAAATGGGTTGACATGCCATAACATCCAACCAACAAACAAAAATGATTGATATTGATAGGTACACCCAAATAGACTAACAAAAAAAAATAGAGTTGCTTCCTTTTATTTTGTAAAAGCGTCTTGTTCATATTTGAACGTTGGAACACTAAGCGTTCTCAGTTACTGGTTAATGTTGTCTACAAGTAGAAACATTTTTCTACTCTGTGTTTTAATAAATCCTTCGTTAATTTTCCAATAACCTTGCCCTGCATTTATCATTCCTATTTCACATAATTTCATCTGTACATTAAAAACATAACAGATATGTCATGAAACAAAACAACCAAACAGCCTATATGATTATTATTAGTAGTATTAGAGAGGAATGCCTGAAACTATATCACTGTGTACAAATAATTTGTATCAAATTTCAGCATTAAGTAGCCCATAAAGAGTCAATATGGTGTTAAACAATAAACCAAACCAAACTCTTTTGCTGATTGTTTTTAAAAGCAGTCAACAATGCAAAAAGAATTCTTGATTAAGCTAAAATGGCTTTTTACTTACTGTCTGTTTAATGTAACCCTTGTACTTGTTGGCTTACCGCTTGATTCTTCATATTTGGATTGATATTTGTGTCTTTTAGTTTTATATCTTCCCAAATGCACATATCAGTTCCATTTCTTTTCTTTGTCAATATTTTATGATTGCACTAAAGCCAGATTCAACCAAATATGAAATTGGAAAGCACATTAAGCATTTCAGACCAAAAGTTTCAATAGAACTGTTTAGTTCTATTTGACAGTCACAATTCACTCAATTCAACTCTTTCAAATTTCTGTCCATGATGGAGACATGAAAACTGGAATCACTATCTTGTATGATCAGTGATCATTTTGTGGTGGGATGACATTGTATAACAAATTTGACTTGGAATGTTTATTATGTTGGGGTACCAATTTAAGCAAGTTGTAATAGTTGTAGTAACCATATTAATGGTTGTCTATCTGAGTAGCTGGATCTGTTTGTTGGGCTGGCTGACATTCTCTCTGTTCTTGGAGTCTGGAACTACTTGGGTCCTCTCTGTTCTTGCATTCATTGTTAGTTGTTGGAGTATTTTGTGGTATAAGATGTGCTAATCACCACAACTTATATTTATAGACTGTTCCAAAACACCGACTCTGACCTGGAGTGGTAGTACCTGTTAGGGTCCCATCTATGGGTTAAATAGAAAAATGTGTTTATAAAAAAATTGAGTATCCTTCAAGAATGAATTTATTTCAAAACTTTTTTGCCATTAAATGAACCCACCATGGTTGACATATCATAAAACAAAACAAAACAAAAATGTATATAAACATATTAAATTAGCTATTATATATATATATATATATATATATATATATATATATGAGGTAAGGTGAAAGGAAAAGTGGGCAAAAATAATGACTCAAACAAGTAGAAGTAGGAGAGAAATATTTTGTTCTTCTTTACGCAAAAAACATCATCAGTCCAACTTTATTCAAAACATTTGTATTTATAGAAGAGAAAGTGAGTTTGTGGTAAAATTGAGGGGTAGGGAAGTTAGAGAGGATTTGATTGAACAGAGAATAACATCATATAAAGTCGAGGGGGACGTTCAGAGGATAGTAGTTTGTATGGGAAGATGAGATGAGGAGGTTGCTGGGTGCTTGTTAGGAAAGGGGGTGGTAGGGAGAAGTGGGTTAAAATTCTTGCTTAGGAGAGCTTTGATTTATTGCATGGGGATGATATGGAGGATGGTGGTATTGGGTGTCACAAAATTAGGATGTCAGTTTTATGGTGGGTTTGGATAGGAATTTTGATTCTTATATATATGTATGTTATTCAAAATAAGTATAATTAATTTATACAAATATTGGTAAGAATATAAGACTGTAGGGTTACAGACTAAAAATAATTTGGTAACCACTGAATAACATTTCTGATTTTTACTGTATGTTCATCAACGATGGTCTCATTGTATTTACAGCCTCTCTTCCTGACATGAGCAGGGTGCAACACAATGTTAAATTTATGCAGAATAAAACTTTTTTAAATTCAGTTTTCCTTCTCTTAGACTGGTTGCTATACCAAGGTTAAAGACCCCAGACAGTCCTATAATTGTCCCAACATTATTGCCCTTATGGCAAGCCCCAATCCTTTTTATCATATATGTGCTAGAAGGTGGTGGCTGTGGGTCTTCATATCCTGGGAATGACGTTAAACTCTATCTGATGATGAGGTTCCAGTTCTGGAGTTCACCTTAATTACCATTGCTCCCAGGTCCACTCTAACTTGGAGTAGTAGTACCTGTTAGGGTCCCATCTATGAATTAAATAGGAAAATGTGTTTATAAAAAAAACTGAGTATCTTTCAAGAATGAATTTATTTCAAAACTTTGTCAGCATTAAATAACCCACCGAAGTTGATATGTCTTAAAACAAGCAAACAAACAACCATTCAGTCTTATAATTTACCAGATAATAATTGGGTTAATACTTTTCTAAAGGGTGTTATCACTATGATGAATGCAGACAGCCTCATCTAGGATTTGAACTCTGATCACCAGGTCTATTTCCATCAATGATAACTGTTACACTATGAGCACCTATTGTCTTGTGATAAAACTGACTTTCTTGCATGTAAATGAAAATTTAAAAAAAAATTAGCATAGCAGGATTGTAAGAAGTAGTGAAATGAACATTTGCAATTAGCACAGCTGATAATTTTGCCATACATTGAATAGTTGCAAATTACAAGGAAATAAAATTTTTCTCTGACATTGTAATCATTTATTGCTGAGATAAAGACAATAGCAGTAATGACTTTTGACGGAATGATGGCAGTTACGTAATAATAGAAGTGGTACTATTAATTGTATTAACCCTTTAGCTATCATGTACAGCCAGAGTTCAATTCCTTCACTATGTTGTGTGGAACTACAGTCGAATTCTTATGCCAGCACTAGTGACATAACACTTATCATTGTAGTAAATGGATGTGGTGACCTGAGTTCAAATCCTGTTTGCATTTCACTTCATGCTTATTGTTATATACCCCTTAACATTGGGTATATATATATATATATAATATATATATATATATGAATTTGATATATTGAAAAAACAAATGATGTTTACAAATGCTTGGGATCATCAGGAGAGAATGTGCACCGTTTCTCGCCTGATGATCCCAAGCATTTGTAAACATCATTTGTTTTTTCAATATATCAAATTCACACTGTCGGATTAATTTCCTTTCATTTCATATATATATATATATATATATATATATTTACCAAGCCCTCCACACATGCAGGATGTGACACAAAGTCAATTTCTTAAGCAGAGTTCAACAGGTTTGAATTCAGAGTTTTCCTTCTCTTAGACCGGTTGCCTAACCAAAGTTAAAGAGTCCAGTCTGCCCTACTATTTATCCATAGCTGGAGGGAGAGTAGGGTTCATACCTTTCCCAAGGGTATTAGCGCTAAGTAAAATGCAATTACCACATCCAGGATTTTAACTCAGGGCGATGAGTCCATTTCCCATAACACCACGTGCTGCCGAGTATATAATTGGCGAGCAAGTGAGAGGGTGATGGGATGTTAGGTTTGGTTCTTACTTGTTTTCTCTTCAGTTGCCATCTTCTCAGGGCTGATTCTTTGGATTGCTTCCTTCTTTCTGGGTGTCATGCATTCTTGTTTGTTAATTAATAAAGCAAGACTTTGTTGTTTTTCTATTTAGCTTTTATTAAAACAACTCCAGCACAAAACTGCACTGATTGAGAAGCAACATCTTGAAAGAATGTCTTCTCTTGCTGAGTAACTGATCACAACTGCTAAAACTTAAAACTTCTGTCTCACATGTCCTATTGGCGCATTTCATGAAGGGGTCAAGCAAAGGTTATTACCTGTCAATAACAGTTGACAGTAATTTTCCATTTAACCCCCCTCCGATTTGAATTTTCATACAAATTCTGATACAAAATTACACTACTTACATAATTCATAGCTATCCATGAATTATGTAACATTATGCCTTTGGGAAAGGCATGAGTATATATTTTCTCCTCTCCAGGTATGGGTAGGGTAGTCAGGGTTCTTTAGCCTTGATATTCTAGAAGGAAAACTCTAGGTGTAAAAATTCATTTTTGAAAGATATTGCCTGAGTGGGGTGGACTTAAAAATTCAATGTCAGAGGATTTTTATCACAAGTAAAATCATCAAATTTATTGAAGGAGTAAAAAAATAAAACAATTTGAAATGGAAACTTAGTTCTGTTTTAAAAAAAAATGTGAGCATCTATTAATTATTAATTAAATAATTATTTTGAATATTTTACACATAAATTTTACATAAAATTGTAAGTATTTATTTATCTGTAAACTTTTTAGTTAACTTCTTGTTACTGAAAAAAGAGTATGAGTAAAAATATTTTTAAAACTGATGACAAATTTTACAAAGATTTTTTTCCATTTAAGTAATACAATTCTTTAAATCATTTCATAGTATATTTTATTTATTTGAGTAATATATAGTTTATTTATTACAATGGAAAGGAGTCCAAGTTTGAATTATAATGGACAGCTTTTATTTATTTTATTAATATCAATTGTGCTTTATTTGCATTGATAATTTTGGTAATTGTGATGTAAGATTAAGATTATTGATTATTACATTCACCTGAGAAAGGCCAGAAAGTAGGCAGACTAAAATGTTGAAAATGATGGTTTAAATTCATAACTATCTTTGTTCCATAATTGTTGTTAGTATAAAATTTATATACTAATGTAACAACTAGTATAGGACAGATATATACCAGGACCTGTAAATATACCACAGTATGATAATTTGGTTATTACAAAATTTGATATGTTTAATTAATAGCTATTGCAAAATACTTCAATGTGTAAAAAGTATAATAATCTTGATTTAACCCTCTCTTACCCTTCCTTAAAAGAGAGGTTGTACCGATATTTACAATGACTTGCCGATGAAAATCTGGGGGGAGGCATTTAAATTATCTACATTAATTTGCCAATGAAAAAGTGACAAAAACATGAGTTGGGCTGGAAATTTACCACACACTGGCTCACTAAAATACAGCATAAATTAGGTCAGGAGTCTGGGATGACATCAGATCTAAATTACAAAAATATATTCCATAATTCACAATTTCAATAACACAAATAAAACAAACATGTAACTTTTTTTTTTTTCAATTTATCCATCAATAATGGTCCAAGCCTTTCCTATGCATTCATGTAGATGAGATTACTACGTAATGTGAACTGGTCAACTAATTTCAAAGACTTAACATCCAGTGTGGAGGGAGGTCCTCTGCACAGCATCCATTATCCTCGGTCAATGTAGATCCTTGGTGGGCAGCTCACATTAGTATGTCTATGTGTTGGCTTCCACAGGAGAATGTCACATGAGTTCATCCTTGCTCCTCCAGCAGTGTCCAGCATGCCTTGTCCATCTCACTCAGATGGTTTGTGAGATAGGGGGCAGGTGGCCGTACAGCTGCTTCTTGTGGGGACTATTTCCACAACACATTTAAGACTGCACACAGCATTCTTGTACATCTCCCATGTAGCTTATTCTCAAAGTGCCTCGTTAGGGTCCAAGGGGTGCAGCCATACTAGTCCAAATTCATGACTATCTTTGTACCATAACTGTTTTTAGTATAAAATTTATATACAAATGTAAATACTAGTATATGACTTTAGTGCAGCACTTAGGATTGAACTTAGTAACAATGGGTTGAGAGCTGATTATACTAATCATTGTTCCATGGAAGATTGGTGTTGTCAAGTACTAATGATAATGATAGTGCAAGGTTACAATGTTGTTGGTTGTGATAATCGTAATCTTGGCAGAGGTTCCAACAGAATAGAAAGATCTTTTGCAGTGATAGCAGTGGCAGTGTTGCAATTGTCCAGCTGCAACACTGCAGATCTTGACTTTTCAACAAATCAGATTCAAGGAGATCTTCAGTGACTTGCTACAGCTTCTTCCTGATTTGAGTTACGATGGCAATGGAAATTGCTTCAGATGTATACAGCGGAGGGTTGAATGGCAGAGAGCACAAAGGTCTTTCTGCAAGAGGGCGGGAGGTAGCACAGGAGGAAAAGAGTCTCCGTGGCTGCCATCTTGTTAATATCTACTTCACCGCTTTCTCCACTGTTTAATCTCACCTCACTTCAACTCAACCGCAAGAAAGAAAAGGAAAAGAAAAAAAGAAAAGGAAAAGTAAAAAAAAGAAAAGAAATAGATCTTGACACTGACCAAAAGGAAACTCTCCCCTCCAGGTTCATGCATAGGGTAATATACGCAGATTGCTGTCGGAAGTTGGTTTTGTGTGGCTTGGGAAAGTTAATTTCTTCCAGTTTGCAGATGGAAAAGGAGGTAGAAAGAAGTGAGAAGGTCAAAAATGGACAAAGACATTTTTATTCTTTGCTTTGACCTTTTTCTGTTGAGGTCGCTGGAAAAAAAACGACAGTAATTTCCTTTCATCATGTTTTGTTACTGAACTTTATACTAGGGTGAGTCAAAAGTTTTGCAATATTTTAGTAACATGAGGGACAATTCAGTAGCTCTGGATGGTTTACTGCAATCATGAAGACAACAAAAGACACTGGAATATGGGATACTGATCTTGCCTGATATTCTCCATTTTTACTTGTATTGCTTGGAGCACAGCCTCAGAATCTACAGTTTTAGGCTGACCTGACCTTGTCTGATTGTCAAGGTTCTTGCAGCCGGTGGGAATTTTTTGAACCTGGTTATTTTTCTGTGATTAACTGCACTTTCACCTTTTGCACAACAAATGTTTTTGGTTGCTTCCACGGTGTTATGGTCCTGTCCAAATTCATAAAGCATAAGTTCCTAAATTAGATTACATTGCAAGTTCATTCATATGGCTTTCAAATAACAGAATGAAGCAATGCACAACATGTCAGCACACCAAGTACCATGATATTACCAACCACAGCGCTTACCTTCTATGGCACATGATATACACCCCATAAACTAGGACATACCAAAATATTGCCAAACATTTGACTCACTCAAGTATATATATATATATATATATATATATGTATGTGTGGCTGGCACTATTATATACTATACTAATAGAACATTCACATCATAATACAAATGGATTACATAATACCGTGCACACATAATTATTATTGACAATGTAATAAAAATATACTTTATTAATCACACAAAACCTATACGTCACCAAGAACACCAAAAACAAATGCACACATTCATATGAACACACACACGTGGATGCGACCATGACATTGCATGTATACATGCACGCCAACATACACACATGTACAAACAGAACAGGTGCATCCTACATTACACACACAATCACGTAAACAAGTAATACACGAATACAGTAAAAAAATGCACACATTTAACTACATTTATATCATTTGTATCATTTTCAAAAACAATTTTGTTGCCTGAAGACTGCCACAGAGCAAGAAACCAAATGGTGGTAATAATTTTTCCAATGATAATAAAAAAGCTAAACATTTTATTTATTCATTTATCTATCTATCTCTCTCTCTCTCTCTCTCTATATATATATATATATATATATATTATATATATATCACCCTGTCGGCTGGGCCTTAGAATGCACCGACTGCACCTTTGCAGGGGGGTAAGACTCTCCCATTGAGGCCACCTGTTGGCCGTGGGTGGTGACCCGTGATGCTTAAGGATAGAACCCAGGTGGTTGAGCAGTCCATGACTTGCAATACTCCACTTTGGCCCTTACTTAGGCTAGACAGGCGGTCGGAGAGGCCCCCTCCAATCAATTGGCTGGCCATGTCAAGCCCTAGCACCTATATGATTGCCCCAACCCTATTGCAAGCTACATTTCTCCTCCAGTTTTGGGTAAATAGTAGTGTAGATTGGACTCTTCAACCTTGGTATGGCAAATGGTCTAGAAGGAAAACTGAGTTCAAACCACTTAAAAATTGACCTAGTGTTACACCCTTGTGTGGAGGGATTGGGTTTACACACACACACACACACGCACGCACGCACACACACATATATATATATATATATATATATATATATATATATATATATATATATATAGAGAGAGAGAGAGAGAGATAATAATAGTTATATGAATTGCTATATTTATAGATAAAAAGTGCTCAATATCAGTGAGAGGGCAAAAATTAACGATGCTTCATGTTTGGCAGTTTCTCACCTATACAATCATTACATCATTTGACCAAGTCTATCACCGACTGTTTATAAGGAGATACAAGATCTTTATTGGTCATCATCAGAAAGAAATGAAATTGGCATGATGAGTTCAAATTCTGGGTAAAGCAGTTTGTTTTTTGCTTCACACTAATTTCACATTCTAGACTGGAAAGTTATGAATCTTTCCCTCCAGCTACAATTGGATCAATCAGCTGGTCAAGTCAAGCCCTAGCACCTATATGATTTTCCCAACCCTATTGCCCTTATGGCAAGCCCCAATCCCTTTTTATCATATGGGTGCTAGAAGGCGGTGACTGAGGGTCTACATGTCCTGGGAATGACGTTAAACTCTATCTGATGGTGAGGTTCCAGTTTTGGAGGTTTAGGGAATGTGGAGCACCCCTTCATCACCATTGCTCCCTGGTCCACTCTGACCTGGAGTGGTAGTACCTGTTCCAGTTTTGGAGGTTTGGGGAATGTGGTTAGGGTCCCATCTATGGGTTAAATAGAAAAATGTATTTATAAAAAAGATTGTATTATCCATTAAGAATTGATTTATTTCAAAACTTTATTGGCATTAAATGACCCACTGAGGTTGATATGCCATAAAACAAAACAAAACCAAACCAAATTCACTCCCTTTCAAAAAGTATTATTATATTGTTGATAAATAGGGTATAACATGCACAGAATTCTATTTTAACATTTTCACAATTAGTACATCAAAAATAGGCTCTGCTATCCAATGGTGAGTGATATGAGATGTAAAAAGTGTATACTTAAATTTAGCCAGATACTATACTACCTGGCCAAGGCCAGGAACATACAGCTAGTGTCTAATATTACTTACTGACCTTATCCTGGTGAGGTTATTGGAAAAAAAATTTCCTATTCTATATATGAACAGTGGCATGCCCTGACAAATATGCTGGGATAAACAAATAATACTGTTATGATCTTGGACGAACATGAATAATCTTATTCATTTAACAAATAAATAAGAAGTGTTTGTGGTTACAATTATTAATCTACAAGTCCGGTTTAATTCAGTCAATATAGTATCTGCTTAGGAACCACAAAGTTCCTGGTTTGATACCGGTCCTCGCCAACTCGGCATATGAGTAGCACAGGGATCTGTGTAGTAAAGTAAGGAGCTGATGGTAGGTGTGGTGCTCCACCTCAGATGCAAAAACAATCTCTTTGGTCTCACGCTAGTGAAAAGGGGATAGACTCCCTCACTGTTTGGCTTTAGGCCACCCCAAAGACTTGACTTACTTATAACATTCAAAACAAAATTATGGTTTTATGCACCTATACACATGAGCAAAATCCTTTTTCTTTATTTATTTCTTTGTTATTAGCAGCAGCTACTCGGCATTGCCTGAGTAGAGGGGGATTTTTTTAAGTTAGTCCCACAGATCCATTATTACTGAATTGTGAGTTGAATCCTTGTGGGATGCCCCATTTAAATCCCTATGTAAAAAAAAAATAGACCTTGTATTGATCCAGCTACTCTGAAAAGAAATGTTAATGTCTACAATCTAAAATATTAAATGAAAAAAAATCCATGCTGTTATCATTTAAATTTTATTTTCTAATTATATTCACGCATATAAATCAAATCTCTATTATTTTAGCTCAAAAACCAAGCCCTGGTGATATTTAATGTATATATATATTTACTTTGTCGTTAATTGTTTTATTTTTGAAGTTTCCTCCAGACATACAGATACACACAACTTTATATATGTATAGATAGATGAATTTCTTTCTTTCTTTCTTTCTTTCTTTCTGTCTTTTGTTCTTTATTTCTTTTGTTTATCTGTTTGCATCACTCTTTCGTTTATTAATTGCTTTCCTTTCTTTCTTTTCCTTCTTTTTCCTTTACTTATCAGTTCTGTTTATTTATTGTTTGTTAGTTGTGTTTCTTTCTTTTTCTTTTTCATTCATCAATTCATTCATTTTTCTATTTTTTCTTTCTTTCTATTTAGAGAACTAAGTTAATTTTCTCTCCATTTCTCTCTCCGCTCATATCTATCTGCTTATCTCTCACACTCTTCTTTCCTTTTTTCTTTTTCATTATTCTCTATTTTTCTTTTTAATTATCTCCCCCTTTTTGCATCCTTTTCTTCTACTGATTCTTTCTTTCATAACATATAGATAAGACAAAATTTCACCGATTCTAAAAAGCTTTTCCCATTGAATTATAATAATTTCTATTTACATTAAACTATCCAGGTTAATGTCATCATTCAAGATTGATATGTCTGGGTTAAGGGGTATATTATGAAGTTGGTATTTGTTATACTATCGCAGTAGTAGCTGGTGCGTCAAATAGCAGTATGTCTTCCGAGCAGTCATGGTGGTATTCTGACTGGTAGGCAAGTAAGCTTAGGCGCTTGTACCACCACAGTGTTGAATATTTATAGATGACACTGTCCAATCAGATTATAGTGAGGGGGTACCAAGGTATTTACATATTCATTACATCAAAATAATAAGTAATGTTTTAATTGAAGCAAATGAAATAGAATATTTACAAAAATATGCTATTCATACTAACCTATGTTCTTTCTTACTAAATCAGCAGCAGCTAAATGCTCTGCATACTTGTTTACTGGCATCTTTATCCAAATTTACTCTTTGTTCTGTTGGAAAGTGTCATATTTTATTGTAGGAAGAGACTGCTGAAAACTGAGTTTTCAATTTTGTTTGTAGAAACTCTTCTATGTCAGAGGAGACAGGAAGTTACAGATCAACACCCTTAACAGGCTGGAAGAATTTGTCTATTCTTTCGTGGATAATAAGATGAAAGGATCACCTAGCTCTTGGCTAGTGATGCCAGCTGTTAAGGGGCTACAAAGTAAACCCCCTCAGTGAGGGAGTATAACCTCCTAAGAACATTTAAGGGTACCATTATAGTATGTGGCCTCCGATATCATGTCTCTCTTATAGTATTTGGCCTATCATAAAAAGCATATTATAAGGTTATAATAATAACTGCTAACCCTAACCCTATTTCAGAATTTTAGAATATTTTAGAATTAAATAGATCTCTGATTCATGTAAATTATGGATAATTTCTTTTTTTAATTTATTTTATTACTATATACAACTTATGACTGAATTGCATTTCTTGAAATTGAATATAATATTATATGTAAAAAATAATTAGTTTCAATAAATTGCCAACTACTTATATCTATAAATATACTCTTACTGAGGTAGGACACATTCAAATCAGGTAGGCCATATACTATAACGGTGCCCATTTAACGTCCCTCTCCCCCCCCCCGCAGCGAGGGAGACAAATAACCATTAGTAGCACTTTGTACCTGTGAAAGCTTTTTTTTGTTGATTACATGTAATAAACTTTATGTGTGCCTTTTCCTTGTAATTTTATTTTTGTACCTTATTAATTCTGTTAGCATAAGGGTACTGGGTCGTCGTACATTGACTCTACATCTACTTAGAAGATTCAAGTATTCATTACAAGAGATTTTATTTCAATAATCCTCCCTAAAGAGCTCTATGATATAAGTGAAATAAGTTATACATAAACTTAATAAATAAAGATGTTTAGAATTATATACTGAATAATTTTTATATGCTAAGCAATGTATACCTTCCTTATGAGTAATACAAACCACTGATATGTGTGTGTGTGAAGGAGTCTATGTGTGTGTGTGTTTGCATGGCAGAGGCTGAGTCTATTGTGTGTGTGTGTCAGTGTGCATATATATATATGAAAAATAGATGGAAATTAATCCGACATTATGAAATTTAACATTATTGAAAAAACAAATGATTTTATATAATTGCTGACAGAAATCTGTTTCGACCGGCTCGATAAACTGGTCATCATCAAGAGCAACATAGATGGGAAAAGAAAAAATAATAACCGTTAGAAGAAAACAGAACACGCATTTTAAAAAAAAATTCCAGCATTGAATATAGCGTTCGTTTGTAAACAGTCTTCTAACAGTTATTATTTTTTTTTTCCCGTCGATGTTGCTCTTGATAATGACCAGTTTATTGAGCCGGTCGAAACAGATTTCTGTCAGCAATTATAACATATAACAATTATATAACATCATTTGTTTTTTCAAAAATGTTAAATTTCATATATATATATATATATATAGTAGTAGTCATTGGTGTGGCCTAAAGTTGGTATCAGCCAGACAGCGAGGGATTCTATCCTGTTTTCACTAGTGCTAGACCAAGGAGATTATTTTAGTATCTAAGGTGGAGCGCTACACCTACATTCAGCTCCTTACTTTACTGCACAGATCCCTGTGCTACTCATACACTGAGTTGGCAAGGGCTAGTATTGAACCAGGAATCTTGAGGTTCCCAGCTAAACACTCCACTGACTGAGCTAATCATCATGTCATGCTAGTAGCACACAATCTCACACCAACCATCCCTTTCATTGATTGCCCTCAGGAGGTCCTCTGCACAGCGTCAAGTATCTGTACAGGGCTGGTCAATGTTAGTCTTAGCTGGGCGGCCTACACTTGTGTGCCTATGTGCTAATTTCTTATGAGTTCATCCTTGCTTTTCCAGCAATGCCCAGCAGGTCTTGTTCATCTACAGAGGAGTATGTCTATTGTCTATTGTGCATGTGTATGTATGTATGTATATATATATATATATATATATATTTCTAAACTCCAACAGTAGATATTCTCTGACTCACTAAACTTTTTTATTATATATATATATATATATATATATATATATATATATATATATATAAATGAGTGAAGGAGTCTGTGTGTCTATTGTGTGTGTGTATATATGTATATATATTTACAGAGACATAACATAAGTAAATAGACACCATTATAAAACTGAAATTTGACATTCAGTAATGATACGCTCATTGACAACTATTCAGTTTGCTATAAAAATACAAGAGAATTAACCATACAATCCTTTTCACAATGTTTCATACAACCACAGCATGGGAATTGTCAGATTTTGAAAGAACGCATGTTGTTCAGTTCAAAGGTGGAATGAACCAGCAATAATTCATATTGAAATCGTCAAGTCTACATTCAACTGTACTCTGCATGTTCATACAATTCACTAATAGAGGAAAAGAAAACACGTCACCTCGTTCTGGACTACCAGAAAAGTGTTATTGAAAGACAAGATAGGAAATTTAAAATTCCCCATTGCAAAGGATGGGTGTGCAGATGAGCAGTGTACGTCAAGTCTAGAATGACAGTAAAGCATCATCATATTATATTGTATTATTCTAAAGCTGAGCGAATCAACTTTTGTCTCCTAAAGACTTTTTTACTGTTTAGTTTAATGACATGAAAATTATACTAAATTATTCCTTACTTTTAGGATTTAATTATGTTTGAAAAAAAAATCTGTTTTAATTGGTTCTAATTAGTTGTAATTAGCAATTAAGTAAAAAATTGACCAATCTCTTACTTTACTATCACTTTCTTCCCCCTCTATGTATCTCTTGATTACCTCCTCATTATATAATCTTAGTTTCTTTGGGAGTGTAGAGAGAGAGACACACACACACATGGGAGAATTTGAAATGTATTTCTATGTTAAATTTCACAAGCAATAACCAGTAGCTTAAATTAGTCAAACATTCCCATTCTTAGAAAGCTTACAAAATGATTTTAATATTTTGTCCAGCTGTATTTTTTTTTTTTTTTTTATTCGCTTTGCAAACTCATTTTTCCCTAATCTAAATTATTTACCCAAAGCTGAATGGGTCACGTTTTGTCTCGTATTGTATTATAGTAGAACAACCTGGGGAAAGTGTCTTTTTCAGACAATCTGTATATTTTAGAGTCACTATTTGCTCAATTTTAAAATAGATAAGAAATATGATCAGCTCCCCACGTTACCGCACAGATCCAAGCTGTGCTATTCATGTGCTGAGTTGGTGAGGGCCGGTATAACCTTGTGGCTCCTAAGTGGATACTCTACCGACTGAGCTAATGACCATTAAAACAATTCTTTTCCTTAACACCTTTAGATTAATCTCCTTTAAACACTCACAAAGGGTAGTGGCAAAATCTGTGCTACATTCACTTTTTTATTCATATTCCTCAAATTTTTTGGTGATAATTCGTATGTATATGTACACATGGTCTGAAGATTGCATATGCAAGAAACTATCAGTAACCAGGCCCTTTTGACTCCATGTTCACATAACATTAACTTAGATATATAATTATATATATATTTTTTAATATTGTTAATACTGCTGTATATATATATATATATATATATAGCGCCCCCCCCCCCAAATGCGATGTTTGCTAGATTGGGCGCACTACCCAAAGATTGGAGGTCAGAATAAAACAACACATTCCATCTTATATCCGTAACAACAACTTTGACCACTCTTCCACCAAGTAATTCATATTGCCCCTCTACCATTGGGTGACACCTGTCGGACAATCCTGATTGTGCAGCTTATAAGCCCGAAATGTTCTCGATTTTGGCATCCTCATCCAATGAATTGCAACTGGCTATACTCGAAGCCCTCCCCATCAACAGATTCCGTCCCGCTCTTTGCATACAAAAACAATTTTATACTTTACTCCTTTTCAGACATACCATTTTTGATCCAACCAGCATGATGAAGATTACTTAACTTTGCCCCCCAACACCATTATTGGGGGGGGGGCAATATACATACATATATATATATATGCCTACATATATATGTTTCCATGAAAATATATACATATATATACTGATAATATACTTTGCTATATATATATATATATATAAATACTGATAATACAGTTTGCTATATATATATATATATATATTGAAAGGATAAATGAATACAGGAAAGAAAATGTTGAATGGATAAAATTGATTTAGAGTTACCAACATGTGTTTTGGCCAGGAGTGTGTTCATGTACACATGTATTCTATTTATTATTATTTTAATTATAAAATAAAATAATAATAGAAAATTATAAAATATTTAAGCATAGAAAGAAAAACGGCCTTCATCAGGGTAAAATGTTTGATATTTGGAGTTAAAATGGTCAAAATATAGAGAATTTTGAAGTGTTCAAAAAAATAATTTTTTTGAAATTATTTGAGAGATGCTCCACAGCTGGAGAAAACAGATTGATATTTGTTGACGGTTACAGTTAGGGAATAAAGAATGTTCGTTGGAGAGTGACTTTTAAAAAAAGGGGAATTTTTGATTTCATAATTAATATTATTGACTTGTGCAAAGAAAAGTTATGATTCTGTTGATATATGATTAAAATTTGTTTTTTTAAATTAGTGAATGTCTGTATTTATATTGGTAAATTTATTTGTTTGTTTTTTATATGATCTTAGTGATCATTGTTAAATTTATGTGTCATAATAAAATAAAATAAGATGTGTTAATGTTATTCATTAGGGAGTAAAAAGAAAAGAAAGCTGGAAAATATAAATAGACTTGTTGTCACATGTTTTTCAGTGGGTCGGTAATTTAGGCAGATGTAGAAATTTTGGTAATTTATGAGGAAGTGCGTCCTGGTCTCCTGCCTCAAGAGTTGCTGCCCGGTGACTATTAAAATAACGACCCAGCTCAGTCTATTCAAAACTATCCATCCATCTATCTATCTATCTCATATTTATCTATATTACTTTAAATACTAAGATTTTTTTTATTCATGTTTGTTTAATGTCTTGTTTTTAGTTTAAATAAACAAGAATTACGACAAGAAAAGAAGCGACCCCCCCAAATACATTTACTTGTCGAAAATATCTATCTCCATTTGTTCGTATCTATCTATATTATTTTGTTTGTTTATCTATCTATCTATCTCAGTCTATTCAAAACTATATATCCATCTTCATATCTAAACAAGAATTACGACAAATTACGATAAATAAACAAGAATTACGATGAACTGGGGTTGTTATTTTGATAGTCACCGGGTAGCGGTTTTTGAGGCAGGAGACCGGGACGCAATTCCTCATAAATTAACGAAATTTTTTTTTTTTTTTCTGGATTAGAGTTGACCTGGAAGTAATGGTGATGAAGATGTACTCCACACTCTCCAGATCAACAGAATTGGAACTCCCCCTCTAGATGCAATTTAACATCATTCCCAGGACATTAGCTCCAGCCCAAGCTGCTGTTTAACCCACTTACCAAGTCTGGATTCAACTTGCAACACAGTTGAATACTGATCAGTCTACACAACTCTCTACAACCACCAGATGCAGTTTAGTTTCATCCCGAGGACACCCCTTTTTGCAGAGGGGTCTTACCTCTTTATAGGGGATACAGTCAGTGTATTCTAAGCCCCATTTTTAGGGTGGGAATATATATTTAGGCTATTTCAAAGTAAAATATTCAGAAAAAAGAACCTTCAAAAAAGATGATATACTTAATAGTTTTGAATGTAGTCTCAATTGATATCCCACAAGAGACGATGACAGATCTTAGAAAATTTTATATCAAAAAGTGTAAAAACTTTCAATTTTGCTAAAAGCAAGTCTAGGAAATTTTTGTCTGCATCTCAAAATATTTCTGTCTCTTCTCAAAACTTTATTGATCCTTATAAGCTGTTTTTTTTTTCTTTTTTAAAAAAACTATTCTAAGATTATAATTCAAAGGACAGCTTTTTTTTGTCCCTAGAAAAACAAGCTTGGTACTAACTGATCTGCACACACACACACACACACACACACACACACACATATATATATATATATATATATATATATATATATATAACCATGCAACATATATGTATAGATATGCACATACATATATACTACCTTGCTACACATACATATATATATATATATATATATATATATATATATATGAGGCTTATTCAATAATATATATATGTATACATGCAGTTCATTCAATAGATAAAGGACATTTTTTATAAAAAACTAAAAAAATTTTTTTCAGAATTTTTTCCCATAAATTGTTTAAAATTGGTTTATAGCAAAACTTGTTTTAATCCCACTAAAATATTTGTTTTTAGTCTTAAACAAAGGTATGTCAATCAAATTTTTGGTGGCTGGGAAGTGCAAACCATATGAAATTTACAGTAGAATATGTAAGGATCATGTTTCAAGTATTCTTATCTAATACTTGTAATTTATATCCAACTATATGGTTTCATATTTCTCTTCCTCCGCCCTGTCGGTGGGGCATTAGAATGCACCGACTGCACCTCTGCAGAAGGGTAAGGCTCCCCCAATGGGGCCACTGAGGTTGATATGCTGTAAAACAAGACAAAACAAATTTCTTTTCCTATTAGATGATAATGATCATTTCTTTGCACTTAGCCATATGATTTTGTGTATTCCTAATAGAAATAATTGAAAAGGGAAAATGTGGGGGCTACATAATGTATATGGTATTATTGATATAGCAAGGTAGTGCATTTTAGAGAAAGTAGAATACTTTAACACAAGTTAATAATGTGATTATAAAAATAATATAGTGCATTACTGTGTGAAAGTACACACCCTTTTACTGCTAGACTTGTTAATCAAATAACAACCAAAAATACAATGTGAATGGAAAGTAGTTAGGATAGGTTAGCAAGTTGAAAATGTAAACTACAAGGACATTATTAATCTATCTATACACTATATCTATACATATATAAAAGGCAGTTGTGTGTATGTATGTCCGGAGGAAACTTCGAAAATAAAACAATTAACGACAAAGTAGATATATATACACTTTTGCTATCACTATATCTCCCATATCGTGTTGAAAATTATGAAGATTTTATCTATATTTTCAAAGACAGTTAAAATTAGATTTACAATACAATTACTACATTAAGATCATGGCTTCGGCCATTCAGTGTTTCTAGCTAACTCTACACATAAAATAAGCCAAGTCATTTTTTTTATTTACCTTTTAAACAAATTAAAAATTCTCTTTAATAAGTTTCGATTTTTTTTTTTTTGCATTTAATATTCTAAATTGAAGACATTAATTTTAATTTTAAGAGGGGTTTAAGTCTGTCGCCTTTTTTTATGTTAAATTCTATCTGATGGTGAGGTTCCAGTTTTGTATGTTTTGGGAATGTGGAGCAACCCTCCATCAACATTGCTCCTTGGTCCACTCTGACCTGGAGTGGAGGTACCTGCTAGGGTCCCATCATAGGTTAAATAGAAAAACACGTGTTTATAAAAAAAAAAATTGAGTGTCCATTAAGAATGAATTTATTACAAAATTTTGTCGGCATTAAATAATCCACTGAGGTTGATATGCCATAAAACAAAACCAACCAAACCACTAGCACTAGACCAAAGACATAGAGCAACACTAGCCAACAGGCTCACCAACCCAACCTACATTTTTCCCAGTGTCTTAGTGGCCCAATCTGACCCTTTAGTCATTTATATTTGATAACCAAAACAAATGGGTGTGGCACTCTTCATTCAGGTTTTCTCTTTGAATAATATTCTGAGTGATTGTGATATCAGCAATCAATGAACAAACATAAAAAAAACCCACAATCATTTATTTTACTTCCTGTGTTGCTGATTTTCATTTATTCCAAGTGTTATTATCTAGCAATTTTGATAACTTGATTATTGTTACCAAGAGAGTAATGTGTCATCATCACTTAATTTGCAACTTGAGGACTAGTTTTTACTGACTGGGGTGACTGACAGATAAACACACCACCATGGACTACCATCAGAAAATGTGTAAAAACTTTTTATATGATCCAAGATAATGTTAGGTGCATTGTTAGCCGTGTCTTGTCGGCAGTTTCAACTTTCAAACTATGTAAAAAAAAAATGTTTTAAATAGAAATAAAAATAAAACAACTGAGGTGGTCACTACTAGAATAGGCTCAGTCCTAATTAGTGATCATTCACATTACTACAACAACCAACATTACATTTTTTGTTTTGTTTTATATTGTGTAATGTGTGAAAATAAACTGTTGTCTTCTTCTTCTTGTCTTCATAGACAGAACTCAAAAATCACTGATCATTTTAGATTTCCACATTACTTTCAAAATATTAGTTGTGTTCAAAAGTTAATTTCAAACTAATTTCTTTTATTTTTGAGTTTTCAACTGGGTATATTTTCACCCATAGCCCCTAAATGCTAAACCTAACCTGTGCAACTGCTTCAAATAGAGTCTGAATCCTGACTAACGTTTAGAATCTAATTAAATTCCATATTCTCTCACTCCTGACACTTAATAATACCCTGTCAATGGGGCTTAGAATATGCTGACTATCCCCTCCTGTGGGTTAAGTTCACTACCCCTAAATTTGGTGTCTTGGATATGACTCTAAACTGCATCTGATGGTGAGTATCCAGTTCTGGAGATCTGGGGAAATGTAGAATACCCCTTCATTTCCATTTCTTACAGGTTGACTCAGACGTGGGGTGGTAGTACCTGTTAGCATCCCATCTATGGGTCAAATAGATCTGTTTAAGATGATTGTGAATATACATATTTGTACAATATTTAATTGGGAACCATGATTGTTAAACTTAGTCATAAAATAACCAAACACAGGTTGACATGCCATTATTGTATATAAGAGATTGCTCCAAAAGTAATGCTTGCCTATTTATTCCACAAAAACTAGATAGAGAAAGTTTTCAGATGTGACCCTATTTTGATGGTGAGGCACCAGTTTTTGAAGCGTGGAGTATTCTCATTACTTCCAGGTCCACTCTGACCCAGAAAGATAGTAACTGTTAGGATCCCATCTATAGGTCAGATATATATCTTTAAAAATTATTGGTATTTGGTAGGAATACTTGATATCATATAACCATTTGTAAAACATTCTTAAGAAACCACACAAAAAATGTTAATATAAACATATAATGTATGCAGTTCCCTAAACGCTATGCAATGGAATAACTCCAGATATTTTGATGTGCTGTTAAAATCAATGAAAAAAAACAATCAAGTTTATCAAAAGTCAAGAATTCTAATAAACTGCATTGAAAAAAAAAAACTTTAGACAGGTTAACGTGCCATTAAAATCAGTGAATAAATCAATGAAGTCTATGAAATGTCAAGAATTCTAATAAACTACATTGAAAAGAAAATTTAAAGCAAGTTAATGTGCCATTACAATCAATGAATAAATCAGTAGCATTCTAATTAACTTCATTGAAAAAAAAAATTTTGAAATAATTTTGAAATCAAATCAAATTTACTCACTCTTCAATTGTGACCTTGTGTCACATCCTACCCATGTCAGGTTGGTACCTACTTATCCTCCAAATGATGTATTCTATAAGATCAATTTTTTATCGGTAGTTTAGGTATATGTAATAGTTTGATTGGCAATCATAAGATTATTCAAAATTGATTTCATGAGACATCAAAATTTTGGCAAATTATCTCTCATGTGTAAATGGTCAAGAGGCCAGTATTATATTATCCAATTTGTAGCTAGCTGTTTCTAATCACCATCATTGAGAGATTAGTTGGTTGGCTGGTTCATTTATTGGTTTAATGGCATATCAATGCTTGTAGGGTTATTTTATGCCAAAGAGCTAGAACTACAGTCTGGGAATAATGGCAATGAAGGTGTAATTACTCCTCAGATTTTAATAATAATTGATTAGTTGGTTGGTTTTATGGCATCACTACCACTAATTTGATCCAAAATTCAATTTAACAATTATCTTCTACAATCATTTTAAAAAGGTAGACACTTTATTAAACACGTAGATATGGTCCCTGTAGAATGAACATCATAGTCACCTTCACAGGAAGGCTCTGACTAGCGTGTGATTCCAGTGTTTAAGGATAGACAGGGCTCCTCCCATTGCTGTGATTCCCAACTCTTTTAGCAAAGCCTGAACCATCATTTGAAGGTTCTCTTTTGTCTGCTTTTCACTCACAAATGTTGCAGCATAGCTTTTGGCTAAGTTGGAAGAGGTACCCACTTTGATGAAGTGGCTTTCCCAATCTTCAGGTTCCATTGCAGCTCGCAGCACCGTGTAGAGATTTGTGATCAGTATACTGATCAGTATTCAACTGTTGCAAGTTGGATTAACTTCTGAGAATCCAGATTTTATAAGTGGTTTAAATAGCAGCTTGGGCTATTCTACTTTGTGGAATGGGCAAGTCTATTACTAGCATTTTGATTGGCTGGTGGTTTTAGTGTGTATATTTGTATCCATATATACTGAACACTTGACATGTCCTCTCAGTTGCTACAGAGTGTATTTGGTTACTCTCTGTCTTTATTTTTGTATGGTGACTGGACACTAGTCACAGCCCTCTGTGAAGATGAGAATGATGTTCATTCTACAATCCCTAACATATACTACCTTCCTGGTCTGTATGAACCTGGGAATAGTGACAGTAAAGGGATAATTCCTCATTGAGAGGTTGGTTGGTTTTAAGGCATGACAGCCATGCTAAAATCAGATTAACAATTAAAATCTTCAATCATATACAGTACAGGTGCCCATGGACGAGACTGGACAAGGCTGTTTGCATTTCACATATTGCTAATACCCTAGGAAAGATATGAATCCAACTATTCTCCCTCCAGCTAGTAGGGCAGATTGGGCTCTATAACCTTGGTACAGCAACTGGTCTAAGAGAAATAAAACTGAATTCAAACTTATTAAACTCTGCTTAAAAAAATTACCTTGTATCACATCCTACTTGTGTAGAGTGGTTGATAAATAGGTATACAGTACAAAAATCTCTTTACCATTATTTTAAGCAGTTAAACATTTCATTATCTCAGATAGATATTGTTTCCCAGTAGATGGGACCCTAACAGGTACTACCATTCTGAGTCAAGTGGACCTTGGAGTAATGGTAGAACTAGAGCCTTTCAGCCAGATGTAGTTTAGTATCAAAACATGCTTAGATGGGGAGATTTTACCCCTCTTCAGGGGATTCCATAGTTGTATGCTAGAACTTGCTGACAATGTGGCAAAATCGAAAGAGTTAAATTAACACTCTAAATGAAATTTGTTTACATTTTCCTAAATGGAAAAAAGGCTGCATCCTCCCATTCCCTAAGAACTACAGGGGCATAACTCTTACTGCTATTGCTGCTAAGATATATAATGCCCTTCTTCGTAATCACATCCAACGCGAAAGAGAAAATCCTTAGGAAAACCCAAAACGGATTCCACAGAAATCGATCCACAACCTCTCACATCCTGACTATTCGTCAGATCATAGAAGGGGTTTGGGCAAAGAATCTAGAGGCAACACTGCTATTCGTAGATTTCTCCAAGGCATTTGATTCCATACACAGAGGGAAAATGGAACAAATTCTACTAGCATATGGTCTCCCCAAAGAAATGGTTACCACTATAATGATGCTCTACAAAGACACTACAGCAATGGTATGCTCACCTGATGGTGACACAGATTTCTTTGACATAGCTGCTGGAGTACTACAAGGAGATATATTAGTACCATATAATTTATAATATGCCTAGACTATGTACTCTGAACATCATTAGATACCATAAAAAAAGGCCTCACTAAAAAAGGCAAGAAGCAGGCGATATTCCGCACAGACTATCACAGATGCAGATTACACTGATGACCTAGTACTTCTTGCAAATACACTGGAAGACATGCTCAGCTATAACCTGATCATGAGTCATATGGAAATCCGATCTCACTGACAAGTTAAAAAACAATTCTTCCAAGCTGTAGTCGTATCAATGCTGCTGTGTGGTTGCACCACTTGACCTGATGAGGCACCTGGAGAATAAGCTAGATGAGAGCTGGACAAGAATGCTGCATGTAATCTTGAACAAGAGGTGGAAACAACACCTGACAAGGAAGCAACTGTACAGCCACCTACCTCATATCTCACAAACCATTCGAGTAAGCAGGACAGGACATGCAGGACACTGCTGGAGAAGCAAGGACGAACTCTTGTGGAAGCCAACACATGGACATGCTAGTGAGGGCCGCCCAGCTAGGACTTACATTGACCAGCTTTGCGAGTATATTGAATGCTGCGCAGAGGAACTCCCAGTGACAATGAATGTTAGCGAAGGATGGCGAGAGATTGTCATAGATATCCATGCTAATTGCACGACATGATGATGATGATGATGCAATACCACTCGATCTACACCAGTATTGCTTTGCCACAAATGTGTAGACAATTTTCTCCCACTTTGTTTATATTTACCTCACATAGTTTATCACTTTCAACATAAATCTATGCATAATGAGTACAGCTGTTTTTTGGTTTTTTTTAGGGCCGAGTTAGCTCAGTCAATAGAGTGTTCAGCTAGAAACTACAAGGTTCCTAGTTCAATGCCGGTCCTTGCCAACTCAGCATATGCTGAGTTGTGCAGTAAAATAAGGAGCTGATGGTGTGGCAATCCACCTCAGACGCAAAAACAATCTCTTTGGTCTAGCGCTAGTAAAAAGGGATAGACGCCCTTGCTGATTGGCTGATACCACTTTAGGCCACCCAACAACTTACTTACATCTGGTTTGAATTTAATTTTACTTTCTCCTAAACTTGTTGATATACCTCTAAGAGGAGAAGAATAGGATAAGCATGCTTTCATCTTCAAAAAGCAAAAATTATAGGTTATTGACAAGAAGGTTTAACATCTACTGTCATACCACCAACATTGGCCTCTATCATTGTGGAACAACATAATAAAAAGCATTTCTTTTGGAGCAATCCTTTTACAATGGCAGTATGCAGGCTCTTGTTCATTCTAGAAAAAGGTCATAGTCAGTAATTATGACTGTGTAGAAAAAATAGTTTTATAATTTAAAACTTGCTCTATCTGGCAGTATTATTATGACCCCTGTATCTGTTGTACTTCTGTGGAAATAAATTGGAGGCATTAGTAGCATGTCTCATAAATATTATGTTGGTTGACTGGTTGTTTTAATGGTGTGTTATGTTTATAAATATGTTATAAAAATATTCCTGGCTGGGTTATTTCATGACAATGTCAGTTTGACAAACATGGTCTCCAATTATATATGGTACAAAAACGGGTAATCTGAACATTAGCTACATAAATGAAAGTAATCTCTCCTTGTTTGTTTAACTTTGAGGAATCCATTATGTTTTGGTTGGCCATTTTCATTTCACCATAAATCTACACTGAAAATACGAATTTGTTCGAATCAATACAACTGCATGTATTAACACAAAAATATCATAAAATGTGTCCTTAATAACAATTAAGTTGATTTCAAATAATGTGCAAGCACAATTAAGAACACATTTTGTGATATATTTGTGTTAAAACATGCAGTTGTATTGATTCAAACAAATTCATATTTTCAGTGTAGATTTACAGGGAAATGAAAATGGCTGACCAAATCATAACAGTTCCTTAAAGTGAAACAAACAAGAGGAGATTACTTACATTTATGTAGCTAATGTTCACATTACCCAAAAAGGTATCTTCACATTTATTTTAAGCAGGTAAACACTTCATTATCACAAACTGATCTATTTGGCACATTTCTGGGAACAAACAGGTACTACCACTCCCGGTCAGTGGGCCTAAGAGTAATGGCAACTTCACTCCCCAGAGCTCCACTGAATGCAGTTTAGTGTCATATCCATATCTATTTAATGGTGGTAGGAGAATGGTGTTGGTGTATTCAAGATCTTGCTGACAAGGCACATTTATAATGAGGGCCGGTTTTGTTCAGTCGGAAGAGTGTTCGATACTGGCTCTCACCAACTCAGTGTATGAGTAGCACAGGGACTTGTGCGGTAAAGTAAGGAGCTGATGTTAGGTGTAGTGCTTCACCTCAGACACTAAAAAACAATCTCCTTGGTATAGCTCAAGTGAAATTACTTAATATGAATAAACAAAACAAAAGAAAAACGATGAAACTTTGATTCTCAAATATTCTCAAATGTCCAGATAAAATTGAATGGGTTAATATAAATAGACCAAAGCGTAGAAAAGCCTTGAAACTGAAATTTTACAAATAGAAAAATATATATATATATATATTTTTATAGACTAAATGTAAACTTCTTGAATAGCATTGTTGCACAGTTTGAATCCTTATAATGGGCTGATTTACTTTACCAGAATATACGATTTGTCAACAGTACATTAAATATAAGCAAAAAAAAAATAAAAATAAAAATAAAAACAGTCAAGACATTGAAAGGTAATTGTATACATTTATGTATTTATGAAAATTGGTCCTGATATTATTTCCGTCTTAGAATTACAGCCGATTTGAATGTGCCAGATAAATTTTGGCACTGTCTCAAGATGAACTTATCCAATCTTTGAGTTTTCCTAGCAGACGACATTGGTTAATGACCTCAAGACCTAACACATATACCTAATACCTATGCAAATAGATAAAAACCTACTGTTTGTCTACTTTTATACAACTTACATCGTGTTGTCATTATATATATATATATATATATATATATATATATATATGCACATATGCAAATATTTACCAATAAATTTACCCCCTAACTAACTTTCAAATTTAGTGTGTTCATTTTGATTATGATGATAAGAAGCTGTCATGTAGCATTATATGTATTCATTTACTTGTGGTTATATATATATATATATATATATATATATATATATATATATATATATAGGTATGTATCAAAAGTGCTTCCTGTCTTGAATCGGCTGATAGCCACATATTTTTTAAGATCAGCAAATGATATTCAATGACCCAAGTTCTTCTGAAAGTCAAGTAATAAATAATTGCAACTCTTTCAGTTTTGGGCTTTATTTAAATAGACAAGTAACCCTTAAAATAATTAAACTAGTATTGGGCAGTATGGCCAGATAATATCTTATTCATTTCCGCTTTAAATTCTGTGTGCAGCTACAGTGGTTCTGAGGCCCAGTTTAAAACAATATATCAAAATTGTCAGAAGTTCAATAATTATATTTACCATCACAACATCTAAAGCAAAAATTAAAGCTGAATAGTATTGATAAACATATATATATATATATATATTGTGTGTTTGTGTATGTATTTAATGGTCTACTATGGGTAGGAAGTGATGCGAGGTCAGTTTTTAAGTGCACTAGAGTTACACTACCAAAGCTAAAGAGCCCATTCTACCCTACTATTTATTAATAGCTAAAGAGAAAATAGATGGATTTAGGCTATTGCAAAGGGTATTAGTGCAAAGTGAGATGCAAATCCAGGAGTAGTTCTTGGGTCACTGAGTCCAATTTGTATGTCAACACCATGTCACCATCCCTATTAATATATATATATATATATATATATATCATAGATACAGTCAAAAGTGCTGATGTGATCATTAGACCAAGATCTTGATCTAATGATCACATTGAAGAGAAAGTATCATAAAAACTACATATGATCTATCAACAATATTGATTACTTTATATATATATATATATATATATATATATATATATATATATAATGACAGAAGTAGACAAATAAGTATCATGCTCGTTGAAAGAAAGAAATATGAATATATATATATATATATATATATATATATATATATATACACATTAACATATAAAAATGTTCTGAAAGTATCAATCATTAAATATGCAATGACAAAGAATAAACTCACTGCTAAATGGATATGTGATCATTACATACAGTTATATATGACAGATCTTTGTTTATAAATACTGTACTCTTTATGATTGGCTAATAACCTCAAGACATAATGCACATACCTAATGCTCAGAGACAAAAAACTACTGTTTGTCTACATCGACCAGTTAACATTAATTTCTGAAAACACAAAGAAAATGCAGTAATAATTTCCAACAATTTTTTTCTGAGCTCAGAACATTTGCAAATTACTAGCATGTTTTTATTCATTTAATTTGCTTCTTTCTTATTTTTATTTCTATGGGTTTCCTCAAATATAGTGTGCCCCCAATTCTCCAGCTCTTTCAGAGTCTGTGGTCTCCCATGCATTGCCTCTGATTACCATTAATTCAGGTTTAATTTTAAATGAAAAAAGCTCTCATGCTATCATAGATTCTCTCTAAAATAGACATTTAGAAAAAACACTTCTTTATTCTGAATATTAAAGATATGTAATAAATGACCTGTAAGACTTCCATGTTAACATCAGTCCATTGAGATATTTACTTAGAAGTAATGATATGTCTCTATTTCCACCAAAGAGTTCAATAATGCAGCAAACAGCTTGAAAAGATTGTAAACAATGAATAGACAAGACTTCACACAAATGGGCTTCAGAATTAATTTTCATTAACTTCATGTATATTAATAAAGAGGCTGGTTTACTCTGGCGGTAGAGCACCCACTTAGGAATCACAAAGATCATGGCTTGATACCTGCCAACTCAGCATATGAGTAGCACAAATTGTGTAATCTAAATAAAGCTCAAAGTGGAATTTGCATGTCATGGACAGCTCAGCCACCAGGATTCCCTCTATAAGCATTAATGTCACTACCCATGGACAACAGGTGACTCCATCCCATTAGTAGAGGGGTCTTACTCCTCTGCAGAGGTGCAGTCTGTATATTCTACAGCCCCATCTGACAAGTCATCTGACCATTGGATTATGATTAAATGATACATTTTAATGGCATGTCAATCCATCTGGGGTTATCTTCACTTTGCACTCCATTGAGATTATTTAGATTTAACTTCTTGTTGGAGATAACCACTTTCCTTGAAATTTTTTGTTAATCCAAGACACTTTTTATGTAGTCCACTTGACATGCATTATCTTGAGAGCATCAGTCAACTCAGGAGTCTTCCTAAATTCTGTGAGCAGCTTCAGTAGTTCTGAGGCCCAGTTTAAAATAAAGTGTCAAAATTCCAATTTTCAATAATTCTAGCCACCATTACAACATCTGAAACAAAAAGTAAAGCTGAGTAGTACTGATAAACATATGATATACGTACATACATTCACATATACAGAGGGAGGTGCATGGTGTCATGGTTACCATCGTAGGAAATGACGTGACAAGATAAGTTCAAATTCTGAACAAAGCTGTTTGCATTTCATATAGGGATAGTACTCTTGGGAAAGGTATGAATCCAACTATTCTCCCTCCAGTTATGGGTTGATAGTAGGGTAGACTGGGGTAGTTAACCTTGGTTAAGCAACTAATCTAGGGGAAAGAAAACGAATTCAAACTGTGTTAGACTCTGTTTAAGAAATGACCTTGTATTACATCCTGCTCATGTGGAAAAGTTGGTAAATATATAAATAGTCCCCATGGAATAGTGGCTAATGTGCTGGATAGTGACATTGTAGTAGTACAATCACACACACACACATATATATATATATATATATACCATTTCTCAATCAGCAGGACATGACACAAATTCATTTTTAAAGCAGAGTAAAGCTGATTAGAATTCAATTTTACTTCTCCTAGACTGGTTGCCAAACCAAGGCTAGAAAATTCAGTCTGTCCTTCTAGTTCCCCATAGCTGGAGGGGAGAACATATTGATTCATGCCTCTCCTAAGAGCATTAATACAAAATAAAACACAGCCTCATCCAAGATTTGAACTCTGGTCGCCAATTCCATTTCCTACAACCATAAATGCTATGCTAAGTGTGCCTCCCAGACAGTTCTTGTTTTGGTAATAAGATCAAGTTTATTTCACTAGCAATTCACCTTTTGATGCCATTTGAAGAAGATGATGATAGCCTGAAGCAGACAATTTGGGTGTCCTTCCTGTCCGTTTCTTATTATCATACTTTTCTGAATACTTCAAAAAATTACAAAGTGAAGTTCTAGATCTGTTCAGTTTTATACAAACAGTACTATTGAATTAGTTGGTGCTAGGGACGATATTTAGTTGCATCCCCACTCACCAAAGTCCAATATTAGCATTAGTATATCCATTAATACACTAACACTGAATAAACGGAAGGAACGATAAGCTCATTTAAATATATGAGTCAAATCAGTCTGTATGAAGATTATGAATACCAGATAGGAATATTTGAAACCATATAACTGTGGGCGATCAAATTATAAATTATATTATTATTAAATAGATATAGTTACTTGAAACCATATAGGCTTATGGTCAAGTCACATTGAAAGCACCAGTTCCCACTAGATCACTGTAGTAAAGCAGCAATGAGTCTGTTCAATACTTATTAAGTGACTACTTAAGCAATAGCTGGTAGTGTAATAAATCAAATCAAACATCAAAATGACTTTTCAGCAGTAAATGACCCAGAAACGGTTGATATGCCATAAAACAACCAACCGACCTTGAAACCATGCTTGTAAATTAGTCTTATTTGTATTATTCAGACTATTGTCCTCATCTTTATTGTTATCTGTACAACATTTTGGACGATATATGCTCTCCGACCTTCTTCAGGTATTTCTTGTCAGACTCAGGAACCAGCAAAGATACCTCTGGCTCTCTCTCACCAACCATCCCTATTAGTCTTCACCCCTGTCAGGTCTCCTGCACAGCATCCAGAATCTGACTGATCTAGGTTTTTGCTGGTTGGCCTACACTGGTGTATCCATGTGTAGATGTCCACAGGAAAATGTCACTTTTGAGTTTGCCCTTACTTCCCTAGCAGCTTCCAGCATGTCTTCTTCATCTAGGATGGTTTGTGTGATAGTTGTCAGGTGACCGAACAGCTGCTTTCTTGTGGGTTACTCCTTCCAAGATTTGTTCTAGAAAGCATGCAGCATCCTTGCATAGTTCCCACCTAGTTCTTTTCTCAAGGCATTTTGTTCAAGTTCTAGTGATGCAGCCTTACAGTAGTACTGATTGCTACAGCTTGGAAGAATTCTCACTTTATCTTATTAGAGAGATCAGATTTCCATACAATTGATTCTGTCAATAGAAGTTTCTTGTGTGTATATTGACATTGCTTTTTGCAGATGAAATATTTCTAAATTTGTGAACTGGTTTACTAACATGTCCCTGCAGATGGAATGTACATTTATTGTTCTATAAACAGCAGTATATGAAAGAGGTACAAAACAGTTAAAAGTCTTACTTGAGTTCTATGATGTTAATTGTCATGTGGGCTTTACATTTAAATGCTTGGATAGTGACAACAATAAACAGAAATAGAAAGGCCTTGTAGAGGGGAAACCTGCTGCATGGACAACTGCTGTCCTTCCATACTTTATGAACAGGGATAAAAAGACATGTCTTATTCATGGATGAAAAAGACAGAGATGGATTCTGAGATTCTCAATGGGACCATATGATGTCCAAAGGAGATGCTACTAATATCCAAGGGAGTCTATTATTTATTGTCTCCCTAAAAGCCCTAATACTGATGTTCTCATCATATTAATGTTATGTACCCTTTCGCGTCGGGCATATAAACAGCAGTGTTCTTCATATAACATAGAGAGAGAGAGAGGCATTTAGAGAAAGACCGACAGATAGTGTTGTGTGACACTTGCATTTCTTCTCTTTCTTCTTCCTTTTGGCCATCTGTGATCGTCTAGTCTGTTTCCTTTACTTCTTTCTATCTTCTTTGTCTAGTGGTTGTTTCATTTTCAGGACTAGTTCTTTTAAAGTCATGCAAATAATTAACAAGACTTTGTTTGTCTTTGGTCAAAGCTTTATTGCCCATTTTCACTGCATGGTCTGAGTTCAACTCCGTAGTCACACGTCTACTCCACGTCACATCTTGTTGTAAACTGATTACCTAACTAGCTATCATGTGACTACGAGATTCCCGCCTTTGGGCCAGGGGTCATAACTGTCACTGGTATTTTTCCATCCCCTTTGTATTCTCGTTACAGGGTGTTTGTCAGACCCCTATGCCCCCATACAATTATGCCACATTGAGTCAAACTTTTTATCTTTTCTTCTCCAGTATGACAATTGATTAAATCATTATTTATGAGAATGAATGATAATATCAAGAGCATCCAACAGTACAATACCGGCACTTGCCCGCTCAGTGCATGAATTGCACAGCTTGGATCTGTGTGGTAAAGTTGGGAGCTGACAGTATGTGTAGCAATCCACCTCAAATTCAAAGCACTAGTGAAAACAGGATAGACTCCCTCGCTGTTTGGCTGATAATGACAATAGACCACTGTGCCTACTTTACTTACATAATCACTGTTATTTTAGATGATTCATTTTCATACCGGCCAGTTGGTTGAGGCTTAGAATACACTGACAGCATTTTCTGCAGAGTGGTATGACTCCATCAAGAAGGGGTCTTGGGTAAACTGTATCTTATGGTGAGGCTTTAGTTCTAGAGAATTGGGGAGTCCTAAGTACCTCTTCATTACCATTACTCCTAGGTCCATTTTGATCTGGAATGGTAGTACCTGTTAGGGTTCCATCTCTAGGTCTAATAAATGTTTGAAAATTATTAGTATTTAATAGAATACTTAATATTACATAACCACTTAAGAAATAAGTTGTTAAGTTCGTGGAATGGCCTATTGTCAGTATAAGCTGGCAGTGAGGGAGTCTATCCCCTTTTCCATGGAGATTGTTTTTGCTGGGGTGGAGTGCAACGCCTACCATCAGCTTCCCACTTTACTACAGAGATTAGATTACCCAATCTGTGCTACTCATATGCGGAGTTGGCAGGAACCGGCATTGAACCCGGAACCTTATGATTTCTAGGTAGGTGTTCTACCAACTGAGCTAAACCGGCCCCATAACTACATAAAAAATATATGAAGATACAATGAGCATGATTCCTTAATCTTTAGACAAAAAATAACCCTAGATGGGTTGACATACTGTTGAAATCAATTTAAATTTATTCAAATAAAATGAAAAAAAATTAAAAAAAAACAACAAAAACAAACCTTGAATTAATTTTGTAATTCTAGAGAATTGGGTAATATGGAGTATCCCTTCATTATCATCACTTCCAGGTCTATTTTGATCTGGATTGGTAGTACCTGTTAGGGTTCCATCTCTAGGTCAAATAGATGCATTTGTCAATTATTAGTATTTCATAGAATACTTGATATTACATAACCACTTAAGAAATCTATCTATACATATTTAAAGGGCAGTTGGGTGTATATGTATGTCAGGAGTAAACTTTGAAAATAAAACAATTAACGACAAAGTAAATATATATTCACATTAAATATCACCAGGGCTTGGTTTTTGAGCAAAAATAATAGAGATTTGATTTATATTCATGAAGATAATTAAAAAATAAAATTTAAATGATAACAGCATGGAGTTTTTTTTTTTCATTTGATATTTTTTAGATAGTAGACATTAACATTTCTTTTCAGAGTAGCTGGATCAATGCAAGGTCTATTTTTTTACATAGGAATTTAAATGGGGCATCCCACGAGGATTCAACTCATGATTAACTAATATAGAATCTGTGGGACTAACAAAAAAAAATCCCCCTCTGCACCAGGCATGCTGGGTAGCTGCTGCTAGTAACTATATAAAGAATATAAATATGAATGTACAATGAGCATGATTCCTTAACCTTTAGGCATAAAATAACCCGACATGGGTTGACATACTGTTAAAATCAATCAATTTAAATCTAATCAAATAAAATGTGAAAAAAAAAAAAAAAGAGGCAACAAAAAGAAACCTTGAATTAATTTTGTTAATTTTCATTTTACTGTATGCTATTTGTATTATTTGTATCATATTCAGTGAGTTTCTAAATTGACATTTAGCAAAAGTTCATCCAAGATTTATTCAGTTTTTAACTTTGGTGTATTTTCTAACCTAAACAAATCAACAACAAAAAAGCGTCAAAGATTTGCCAACATTTAGCCATTAACAGGCGTGAAAAAGAGGAAAAGAACAACCACAGGGTTAATGCACAGTTGAAAGAATCTCTATTTATTTGCAAATCGGCTCACTAAAGGTGGACAGTTTTACTTGATTATAAATGAAGAAAGCTTCATAAAACTAATCTATATTATAATGATCGAATTTTTCTATGTTACATAATGGATTTTTGTCAGAGCAGTAACATTAAAATGTTCTAAATGAGAGAATAAAGCAATTTCCGATCCAATTTGCAACTCAATAACAAGAATAGAGTTGTTTGTGCTCACTTTAATCATTATGATTTCTCAAAAATGTGAATAGAATCATATATAAGTTAGGATAGTGTCAACAACATTTGGTGATGTAGTGTTATGGCTCTCATTTCGGAATCATGATGTGTCATAAAAATAATCATTGCATACTTATCTCTGGACTGGTACTACTTAAGCAATTAAACTATCTTTCCGCCCTGTTGGTGGGGCATTAGAATGCACCTCTGAGGAGATTTTTTATCTTTTAAACAAATTAAAAATTCTCTTTAATAAGTTTCGATTTTTTTTTTTTTTGCATTTAATATTCTAAATAGAAAACATTAATTTTAATTTTAAGAGGGGTTTAAGTCTGTCACCTTTTTTTAGTGTTAAATTCTATCTGATGGTGAGGTTCCAGTTTTGGAGGTTTTGGGAATGTGGAGCAACCATTCATTACCATTGCTCCCTGGTCTACTCTGATCCGGAGTGGTAGTACCTGTTAGAGTCCCATCTATGGGTTAAATAGAAAAATGTATTTGTAAAAAAGAATTGTGTATCCATTAAGAATTAATTTATTTTAAAACTTTATTGGCATTAAATGACCCACTGAGGTTGACATGCCGTAAAACAAAACAAACCAAGCCAACCAAACCTAAACTATCTTTATGGCATCTCTATTTTGGTTGGAGGCATTTGGTTTTTACAGCATGTCAACTCATGTTGGGTTATTTTATTCTGAAGACATTTGTTTTATTCATTTTTGTTGAATATTCAGTATTTTTTTAAAACATTTTGTTTATATATTGAACTCATACATGGGACCCTAACAGGTACTACCATTATTACAGTTGAACCCACATCACCAAAAATATACCTGCTCCTTATAACATAAGTTTGATCTCTCTCTCTCTCTCTCTCTCTCAAAATACACAACAGGACCTACAATACTCCTGATCACATGGATTGTTAAACCCCAAAATACTCCCTAAAAGCATACCCTGGATGAGGCTGTTTGTATTTTACATAGCACTAATACCCTTGGGAAAGGTATGCATCCAAATACTTTCCCCATGGGTTAATAATAGGGCAGACTGAGCTCTTTAATCTTAGTTAGGCAACCAGTCTAAGAGAAGGAAAATTCTGAATTCAAATCTGTTAAACTCCACTTAAGATATTGACCTTGTGTCATATCCTGCTTGAGGCGTTGGTAGATATATATATTAGGTTGCAGGTTTGTGAGTTTGAGCTACAAGTTACCACATGATCAAAGTGCTTTTGTATTTGCTTAGTAAATAATGCACATCGCTAAACCCAGATTCCAGCATATACAAACTTGGAAAAGCTAGTAAAATGAAATCAACAGTTATCACAAATGCTTTCGATATTTTGCTACAATTCTTTTTATTCATTCAATGATATCTATTTCCTTTAAATGTGTACATAGACTTTGCTTCAAGATTGAAAGGCATTTCAATAAAATTTCCTTTAAGAAAGATATCTAAATTTGCACTTTCCACTTCAACATCATTCATTTAAGTATCCTTTGAATGGGTCACATGTGAATAGCACATCACTCTTGGCTATCCCATTTTGCTATGCGTATATCTGGCAACTAGTCTATATGATCCTGTGATTTTTGTTCTCTTTATATAAAAGGATTTATAAATGCTAGAAAATTCACCCCCTAAGGACTGCTATGCTTTTATTCAGCTAACTAAAATTTTGTTCACCCCCCAAGGGTCTATATGAACCACTTTGAGAAACCCTAGTTTGGAAGTAAATTGGTAGGGATGTAATTAATTCTGGATAGGTAATCTGAGATTTATGACCTTTGAGTTTAAAAATACATGTAACTGTTTTCTATTTTTCTGAATTTTTTAAATGAGGCTTGATAATTTGGATTATTTGGATTATTCGGACTATTGTTATCTGTACAACATTTTGGATGATGTACCCTCCTGCATTCTTTAGGTATTTCTTGTTGGACTTGGGAACCTTCTCTTCATAATTCGGAGCCTTCACAGAACACTGAACCCAACCCTTTATTCAATCCATGTTTTCATTCCACTAGCCATGATTGGGTACAAGTGTTAGGTTGTGTTAATTATTATTCTATTTTACTGTCGCCCTTAACAAGGATTGAACTTGCAGCCTAACTGTCACTTAGAATTGTCTTAACTCAGGAGGAGGGTGAAAACCATTAACTGTTAGTCTAAGACCAGTCTATCTTGTGGGTAATTCCAGCTAGTCTACAACAATTCCAGCTACTATTCATCTGAAGAATATAATCAAGACCTTGTGCAAGGTCTGTGCTTTTAACATCCATTATTCACAAATCTACAAATATTTTCTGGTATCGTCAATCCAGTACAGCATCTGCCTTGGAACCTGATGGTTTCATCCTGGCTCTTGCCACCTCAATGCATGAGTAGCATGGTTTCAATCTGTGCAGTAAAGTTGGGAGTTAATCACAGGTGTGGCACTCCTATTGTACACTCATATATACCCACATAATATGTCGGGTATATAATAGCTTCTGGTTTTAAAAGTGTGGTAGCTAATTTTGACTTGATATATCATTTTTTTTAATGGATTTTGATTAGAAAGCAATTTATAAAAGTATTTACTAAGGTATAACTAATATGTGGTCTTTTAACTAAATGAAGTTTAGTGGTATCTAAAGAAATTGTTGTAGCACTCTTGTAAAGGATTTGATAATTCTTAAATTGTAAAGAGTCATAAGTAATTGAATTTACATATTTTTGTGTATATATATATATATATATATATATATATATATAGTTTGTGGATTGGTTTTGAAGACTATCACAATGTGAATGTAAAGAAAGATGACCTAACGAGGATGTTGTTCTTTTACCTGTGATTTATCATTTTCTTGATATTTCTGGATGAAATATCCCTTCATCAGAAGATTCTAAAATATTAGAGTCCTATCAATCCATTGGCATTTTGTACTTGTTTGCGGTGGTAATGTGTGCATTTATACATTTGTTTAATGTACTAGCACATATGTGCACCCTCCAAGTGCAAGTATTTAAGCTTTAATGTAATAAAATATCATATTAAATTAGAAAGGCTAATGAAATTAAATAAGAATGCAGATAAAAAAGATTTGAAACAGATGGGGGTATAATCGAAAAATAGATCAACTGAAACTTACTCTCTCATCATCCCTATCATTCATTGCTAAATTTTCCTAATTTAACTACAATTATTTCTTCTTGTTAACGGATTTCTTTTAAGATTTATCCTCAAATTTTTGCTCATATTCATTAAGATAAAACTAAACAATTAGAAATCAATAATACTAAGCACATATTTATTAAAATCAAATTTTGTATATCAATATGCAAATTAGCCTTCCTGTTCACACTGTAAACTGCTACTTTGTTGTATATATAAATACAATTGCATGTTATTAGTTTTTAGGTAAGGCCAACAGTATTAATAATGTAAAACAATTTTATTAATAATTCAGGTTTAAATAAAAATAAAATCATGGAGAATGTGATGAAAATAACAAAGGGAATTGTGACTTGAGGAGTGATATAGTTTTGGTTAAAGAGAAACACACAATATCCATTATAATAAGACTAGCAGTGGCTACTCGGCGTCGCCTGGGTAGAGGGGTATTTTTTAAAGTTAGTCCCGCAGATCCATTATTACTGAATCGTGAGTTGAATCCTCGTGGGATGCCCCATTTAAATCCCTACGTAAAAAAAATAGACCTTGCATTGATCCAGTTACTCTAAAAAGAAATGTTAATGTCTTTTATCTAAAATTTTAAATGAAAAAAAATCCATGCTGTTATCACTTAAATTTTATTTTTTAATTATCTTTACGAATATAAATCAAATCTCTATCATTTTGCTCAAAAACCAAGCCCTGGTGATATTTAATGCATATATATATTTACTTTGTCGTTAATTGTTTCATTTTTGAAGATTCCTCTGGACATACATATACACACAACTGCTCTTTATATATGTATAGATATAGATAGATTAGTATTCTTCCAAATGTTTTGTGTGTCTCTCTCTCTCTCTCTCTCTCTCTCTCTCTCTCTCTATATATATATATATATATATATATATATATATATATATATATATATATCCACTTATTAAGAAGGAAAGTCTGTAAACAAATAATCCTTTTTCTTCTTTAAGTTTATTCTTTCATTTTAAAACTATTTTCATCATTGCAGTCAGTCATCTTTCCCTATCTATCCCCTAATCACTGGCATAGCTTTTATGTCTCTTGCTGGACGTGTTGGGTATCAATAATGTCTGTACAAGATGGAAGAATTTCAACAAAACAAAAAAAAGTAAAAAGAAAAAAGCAAAGAAAAAAGTCAGTGCTATAGTAAGAAAGAAATGGCGGCCAGAGATGTCCCTAGTGATAGCTCAGTGCCTACAGCACTAAACTGGAGATCATAATGTCTACCATTCAACACTTGTCAGGTATGAGTATTGCAAGCAAAATCAATAAAATCCAAATGGCAGTTCATACAGATAATAGCTCAATGATTAGAATATGAGGTTAAGAAAACTGTGGTTCAATCCTGGGTAGTTAAGAAATGGTAGTAATATTTATGCAAGTCAGGACGATTAATAAATAAATAGCTTATATTAGAAGAACACACTTCCGATAATAAACAATTGGATTATTTACAAATGGATAGCCATTTAATCTTCTTTTGCTCTTTCATGTTTTCTTTCTTTCTTTCTTTCTTCTTTTCATCTCTCCCTATAACTTTCATTTCTTCAGTTTTCTCTCTTCACTGCATCGCTTTATGTTCTTTGTATCTTTTTAAATTTCTGATTCTTTCCAAATTATTCTTTCTTTGCTTTCTTTTTCCCATTATTTCTTTTTTTTATGTTTAACATAAATGTGGAATTTTTCATTTCACTGTAGTGAGACCTGGTTGGATGAACAATTTATAAATAAGTTTGTTCTGTCTTTCTCTTCTCTACATTGTTTCAACTTCTTTCTCACTCTTTCAATTTCTCTTGTCTATCTCTCTCTCTCTCTCTCTCTCTCTCTCTATATATATATATATATATATATATATATATATATATATGGTAATTGTGGAAAAGGTGACTTACCGGTGAAACAAGTCACAATGATAAGGCAGCGATATAACAAATATAAAGTGCTCAATACATTGGTAGAGCAAATTTATTATGATAATGGTACACAGTAATAACCTACTCGAGTTTCACCATAAGGATCTTCAGGGGTAAATCCACTGGATTAATCAAGATATTGATTAATTGCAGTTGATTGCACGTGTGTATTTTTTTGCAATATCACAAAAAAATACATCAATCAACCAGTATAGAAGGAAATCTCTGAATTCAAACCTGTTAAACTCTGCTTAAGAAATTGACCTTGTGGGGTTGGTAAATATGATTAGATTTTCAATCACAATTTTAAAGTTAAACAATATGTAGTGACGGAGTGGTACTACCTGTTAGTGTCCCCAATTATGGGTTAAATAGAAAAATATATCTATAAAAAATATTGAGTATCCATTAAGAAAGAATTCATTTAAAAACATTGTCGGCATTAAATAACTCACCCAGGTTGATATGCCGTAACCCAAATCAAACCAACCTTATTTCCTAGTTGAGTAATATGATATTACGGGGTGACCCAGAAAAAACAGAACCCACAAATTTTGTAATAAAACTGTTAATTTAAATTTTTTTTTTTAGTTTAAATGGGGTTAGGGTTTAGGGTCAGGGTTGATTTAATGGGAAAATAAATAAATAATTTATCAGTCAAGAGTTCCTCTTTGATCATGTTAGTCAACTAGGAAATTACCCTAATTTTTCCAAGTGTTTGTGATTACAATTATTAATCTACAAACGTAACTTTCAAAGTAAAACAGAATAAAAAAGGAAATATAGGGTGACCCCCAAAAAACAGAACCCAACCCTAAACCCCAACCCTAACCTTAACCCTGTTTAAACTTTTTTAAAAATTAAAATTAACAGTTTTATTACAAAATTTGTGGGTTCTGTTTTTCTGGGTCACCCTGTAATATCGTGTTACTCAACTAGGAAATAACCCCAACCACTATAGGGTGACAAGACTTTCGGACCACCCTGTACTTCGTGCATCACCTTAAAAAATGTCTTTCTCTTTTCAATTTTCATGCACTATTTCTTCCTATACTTTCTTTTGTATATATTCTTTCATTCCTTTTCAATTTCTCTTTCCTTCCAATTTCTTCTCTCTTTGCAATCTTCTTCAAATGCTCCTTCCTTTCTTTCTTTCGTCTGTTCATTCAAAAAAAAAAAAAACCCTTAGGTTACCATAACAACAGAATGTCTGATTACGGTGTAGTGAGACCAAGTTGTTTGATAGATATGAAGTCACATTACATTTTATATATACAAGTAGATATAAAACAATGAAAGCAAACTAATCACATGACTTAAGTCAACAATAAGAAAAATAAGATCTAGATGTAAAAAATATAAGATTTATCTAGATATAAATTGCATGATAACCAATTAGGATAAAATCATATATGGTGTATATATCAGTGGTGATAACACATTGGTAGAGAGAGCTAAATTGATAACACGAGGTCAGGAATATCTATAAAACACATAGGAATTTATAAAATAAAGTACATTTTTCTCTATAATACTAAGATAAAGATGACAGCTAAATATTCCTAGGTGAGAGCTCAGTGGATGGAAGGTTGAAATGGCAGCTATGTCATCGTCATCTTTATCATTTATCCAACATTTCCATTGCAGCATCCGTTTTCCCCAAGGCAACCATTGTCATGCCAGGAAAGCCGGCGCCACTTCAAATATCCAGGATCTTCAGGCACTTGCTTAAAGAGAGAGAGAGAGAAAAAAATTGTTTCGTCTGTGTTTTTTTCTTTATGCAGGGACCTGCTTGATTGAGCTGTTTATTTCATTCAAGCAAAATAATCTGTTTGTCTATCAAACAGTATTACACATACTTGTACACACATATACACACACACACAAATATGTGTGTATATATATATATATATATATATATATATATACACACACATATGTGTGTATGTATATGTGTGTTTGTAGCTCTGATAGTGGATCAATATGTCTGCAGCTTAAGATGTTATTAGAGGAATTTTGAGCTGAAACTTTCACTGCATAATGTTCAATCTATATTATTAACATTACTCACTCAATTACATAGTTGTACAGACATACATATACATACACTCACACAAATATATATATATATATATATATGTGTGTGTGTGTGTGTGTGTGTGTGTGTGTGTGTGTGTGTGTGTTTCTGGAAGCATAGCTCTGATAGTGGGTCAATATGTCTGCAGCTTAAGATGTTATTAGTGGAATTTTGAGCTGAAACTTTCACTGCATAATGTTCAATCTATATGATTAACATTACTCATTAAATTATGTGCATTGACAATAAAAGAGACTATGTTGATAATCAAATATTTGTTGTGTAAAATAATTGCTATTTTCATCAATGATGGAACCATGTTATTGTGTGTGTGTATATATATATATATATATATATATATATATTATACCACAGATAAAACATTTAACTCAGTTGGTAGAGTGTCCGCTGGGGCATTAGAATGCACCGACTGCACCTTTGCAGAGGGGTAAGACTCCCCCAATGGGGCCACCTGTTGGCCGTGGGTGGCAACCTGTGATGCTTAAGGATAGAACCCAGGTGGTTGAGCAGTCCATGACTTGCAATACTCCACTTTGGCCCTTACTTAGGCTAGACGGGCGGTCAGAGAGATCCCCCTCCGATCAATCGGCTGGCCATGTCAAGCTCTAGCACCTATATGATTTACCCAACCCTATTGCCCTTATGGCAAGCCCCAACCCCTTTTTATCATATAGTTGCTAGAAGGCGGTGGCTGAGAATCTACATGTCCTGGGAATGACGTTATACTCTATCTGATGGTGAGGTTCCATTGCTCCCTGGTCTACTCTGACCCTGAGTGGTAGTACCTGTTAGGGTCCCATCTATGTGTTAAATAGAAAAATGCATTTATGAAAAAATTGTATTATCCATTAAGAATTGATTTATTTCAAAACTTTATCAGCATTAAATGATCCACTGAGGTTGATATGCAGTAAAACAAACCAAACCAAACAGCAAATGATTAGCACAGGGATCTTGTGGTAAAGTAAGGGGCTGAAGGTAAGTGTGGCGCTCCACCTCAGACATGAAAGCATTCTCCTTGGTGTAGCGCTAGTGAAAAGGGGGATATACTCCCTTGCTGATTGGCTGATACTGACTTTAGGCCACCCTGACAGCTTTTTATGTACACACACATACAGTTAGACACACAACATGCACACATACACAGACATATATAGACATTCATACCCATATATGAGTATAAATGCATATGAGTATATCTATGCATATACATTTTAGAATTGTATGCAATTATGCATTTAAATATATATATATGACTCTGCGTGTGTGTATGTATTCATCTGTGGAAGGAGTATTAATGTTAAGAAGTTTGGTTTTTCAGATAAGTTTATGAGGGGAATCAATAAGTCCAAAGCCTGATCTTTTAAATGCTGAGTTTTGATCTTAAATTTTCAGTGTATAATGCTCAAATAATCAGTAGATAAATTGTTAATATCAATAAATTGATAATAAATGAAAATGCACTAGATTAAATGCATAGACCAGGAAGGAGATATGTTGAAAGATAAATATCTTATTTCTCTGAATTTTTTAGATGAGGCTTGATAAGTATTATTATTTGTATTATTGTTCTCATCTTCATTGTTATCTGTACAACGTTTCAGTTGATGTGCCCTCTGGCCTTCTTAAAGTATTTCTTGTCGGACTCGGGAACCTTCTCGTCATAATCGGGAACCTTCTCCTGATTACGACAAGAAGGTTCCCGAGTCCAAAATGGTTCATGAGTCCGACAAGAAATACCTTAAGAAGGCTGGAGGGCACATCGTCCGAAACGTTGTACAGGTAACAATGAA
>CM042151.1:27202339-27254839 GCA_023376005.1 Doryteuthis pealeii
GAGATTCAAGTCAAACTATTCTATTGTAAATCATGTTCGGTACTACTATGCAAAACCCATACGGGGAACTAGGAGGCCATGTCTGCATCCAGAAAGGCCCAGCTGAAAAAGCCGATTTTCCTCTTCTTCTGTTTCTTGTCCCAGGGTCACATCCATTTCCAGTCAAAACCCGGAACTTCGTTTTTATTTTTAAATGTATTTCTGGGGTCATTCTTCAGTCAATTGCTGGTTCTTATTTCTTTTTCTTCTCTTTCTCCAGAAATCTGATGACCGTTTTATTTTTCAATTCCCAAATTCCATGTAGACCATAATAATTACGCTAAAAAATTTAATTCTTTTAAACTTTAAATTTAAAATCTAGATAAAGATGTGTTCACAGTTGGGTAACTTAAATAATAAAGTGATAAGTCAGTACCAATTTAGACAAAAATTATGAATTTTTAACAGCATATTGAGTTGATTAGACTATGGAAAATTATTGGAATAATTGTTTTGAATGCCATAGAGACTATCTTAAAGAAAATTAATACTTATTCATTTGTCATTTCTGTCTTAGTAAATACAGCTTCATACGTTATTTAACACATTTTGCATCTATTAATAACAGAGATTCAATCTTAATTTGTCTGTAACTGAAACTACGTCACAGTTTACATCTCTGTAATTTTTACAATGCTATGAAAAATCAATTAAGCATCAAATTTTCAGGAAAATTTTTTATACTTATTCCATTTAGATGAATTGGTGTTTAAAATAGTTTTTTCCTAAAATATATTAGGGTAAATATGTTTTTTATTAGTTCGACCTCCTCCCTTATTTCATTTTATGAAATCCAAACAAAATATAATTGTACAGTTTTTAATTTGTAAATTTTTCTATAAAGATAAGTCTGAATAATTAAATCAGAAATTTTTAGAAACGTTTTGGAGGTCCTTACTGTCATAAAACAAAACAAATATCTTAGTGGAGTGAATATGATGCTGTTTCAGTAAGTAATAATTTTTTTTTAAATATTAAATGTTTTATTTAATTTATTTAATTCCCCCCTCCTCAGGCAATATATTTCAAAAATTTATTCTTACACTGCCCGGAGGGTGTTTTTTTATTTATTTATTTATTTATTTTTTGCTAGTATGTATAATATATGAAGGGTGTGGAAAAGTTCTTGTCCCAACCAAGAAAGTAATAACCGAGAGCCATTAACAAAAATTTCCCTTCATCTGATCAACTGGCCTGAAACTCCTTGAATATTGTATACTCCTGAAATCCTACACAGTTGGCATTTGCTTCTCAAATTTCTTTAATCCTTTTCAGTAAAAAATGTTTCAATAGTCAGTCCTTATAATATTATATATCCCTTTTGTTTTGGTATATAAATGATGAGAAGAGAGAGAGTGTTCTTAACTGGTTCTGTTTCATCGACTGGCCATCTACTTTTGGATTGATTTCTTCCTCTAGTCGATACGGCTTCTGTTTTGCTCGGCTGCAGTTCTCTGTGCTCATTTCTTTGTTTTTAATAATGAAGCAAGACTTGATTTATGTTTTTAAAGACATCTTTATTAAAGACCGAAGCCCAAAAGGGTTTTAACCGCATGGTGAGAAGATAGCATCTTGGAAGTAGATCTGGTCCTTTTGACTAATGACCAAAATCTAAATAACTCTAAGTCAGAGTTAGTTAGATTTTGGCCATTAGTCAAAAGGAGCAGTCAGTTACCATCTCACACTTTGCCTTTAGTCAAACAGAAATCGGTACCCAGGTCAGTGAAAGGGGAACTGCTTGTCAATCATTTCTATAACATTTAATGTTAACTTTCCATTTACTATATCTTTTATTCAAATCCTATTACATAAACAGTCTTAATTCGTTGGCAACCCACAAATTATGTAATAATTTGTTGAGCAAAAAACTTCAATGATAAAAATGTTCAGTTAACAGAGTTGGACCATTTACACTTCAGAATATCTGTAAATTTATAAGAAATAATGTATAGAAATTACTTCATTTGTATGCGAATTGGTCAAGTTGCAAAATGATACCAATCTTTTTCTGCAAACACCCTGTACATCTCAAATGATATTAATGTTTTCTGCATCACCCTGGAAGTCTTAAATGATATCAATTTCTTTTTAAGAACCAGTACAATTATTTTAACAAAGACAGTTATAGCTACCAACCTACCTTCATCCTCATCACTCCGACTAAAACCATACCATCTTTACAAAAGAGATAAGAAAACAAGGAATAAAATCTTTTTGAACTTTTAAAGATTCATTGTATTCCCTTTCTTACTTTCCTTCCGCACAGATGATCACACTACAACATAAGAACCAAACAGCTCTTTCCTGAGATAGACAGAACATATTCTGATAATCTCTCAGTTCACCAAGCACCAAAGATAATGTATGTACTAACCACCCATCCCAACAAAAAACATCTTCTTTCTGAAATCTCCTTCTCCCCCTACAATGGCAGATTAACAATTTTAATTTTTCAGTCTGGTGGTTTCGGCCCTGGACTGCATAAGTTAACATTGTTGATCCTAGGGGCCATCCAGGCAACACCTGCCCCCTTGATTTAAAGGGGCAGGTCTGGTTTATTGGTGGAGCCTGAGACGCCCCCCCCTTTGGGGGAAATGCTGACGGGATCAACACATTTTTTGCACACATTTCCAATGAGCTTTGGTTTATGGGTGGTCCCACATTAATAGAACCTTGTGTCTAACCCATACAACTTGGAGTATGTGGTAATTTTCCAAACACTAGTAGAGCGAGGAAGTGAGACGTGGGTAAAATAATTGCTCTTGAATTGACAGTTTCAAGGATTGTCCTAGTACATCTGTCTGTTTCTTGGAGGTTTTGACCAATGAGTTAGAGTTCATGGCTTTGACAGAGATGGGCTTAGGGGAGAAGGGTTACTTTCCATAAAGGCACATTAGGAGATGGACTAAACAGAGATGGTATGTGTGTAGGGGATGAATGGTTGCCTTCGATGAAAGCAGACCAGTTACCTATAGAACTTAAATGCATATCAGACCAAAATTGAAGTTTTTGTTGATTAAGTCTTTATTTCTATCAATATAAGAAATTCTAGAATATCATTATCATACTTAAAAAATATTCCAGTAACAAAAACCTAAATGGCCATAATCCCCATAATTACCAACACCACAACTATCATCATTACCACTATAATCAGCATCAGCAAGATCACCATCAAGTACTCCTTAATGACCATAACTCCCAGGTCCACTTAGAACTGGAGTGGTAGTACCTGTTAGGGTCTAATCTATGGGTTAAATAGGCCAAAGATAAGTTTTAAAAAATATGTTTAAAGAAAAAATTGAATACCCATCATCACCAGACAGACTCCCCATGGTCTAGTGGCTAACATGCTGGACTGCAACATCCTAGTAAGTGAGTTCAAACTCCAGTCATGCTATTATGTTCACTTTCAGACTGATACTCTTGGGAAATGTATGACCCCCTCATCCACAAGTTAAATACTTGTACTACTAATGTTTTTCTATAAGAATGGCATTGGCATTAAATATCCCACAAAGGTTGAATGCTATTAAATAAAGGAATTAAACAAACATATTATTAGCACCAAAATCATCATAATTATCCATTATCATCATCAACAATCATCATCATCATCTTGTATATTATTATCAATAATGTCAATAACTACATCATCATCATCAGCATTATCATCTACATAATCAACATCATCATCATCATCGTCAACAATTACACCATCAACATTATCAACATTATCAACATCATCATGAACACCAACATCATCTTGTATATTATCATCAACAATGTCAATAACTACATCATCATCAACTACATAATTAACATTATCAACAATATCATCAACATCATCAACAATAGATAGAAGAAAAATAAGAAAGACTTAGAGGATCGTTTTCTAAGGCCGTTTCCTTTTGACACGAATCACAGTGTGTGATCCTTTGAAATAGCATGAAGGCATCAAGGAAGTGGTTCTCTCTTTGTGAGGATAATTAAATTGCTTTCATGTTTCGGTCTGACAAAGTGGCAATAGGTGTGACAGGTGTGATCCTGTGTCATAGAAGTGAGAGGCTGCCGACTGCAGGTGAGAGACACTTCTCAGTAGGTATTCGTCTTGAGTTGAGATGACTAGAAAGAGCTCTTTCTCTCTCAGCTGATTTCTCTTTTCTTTTCCTTTATCTGAGGAGAAAGTGGAGCCAAGTGGTTGATGGGGAAGGGGTGCAGGAAGGTAGCTGTATGGAAATGATGTGGTTGGCGTGCTTTCGCTTCTTAATTACTTTAATTTATTAGCCAAAATAAAGTGCCAGGTCAGTTAATTGGAGTTTTGATTGGTTCCAAATAAATTTACTATATACCATTGACTAATTTTGGTTAATTTGATTTGAGCTGTTATATATGTCGGAATTTTTTTCTTCTTTTTTTTTTTTCAATCAGCAAGGCCACCAAAGGTTACCAAGGAATAATCAATATCTAATAGACTTTTCATGAATTTTCATGAAAAAAAAATGAATAAATGTGAAAAATAAGAGTTATAAATATGATTTATTAATATTTGAAAATTTAGTCAATGTTTAAAATGTTTCAATTATTAGATACATATTCAATATATATATATGAGTAATAAAAAAATCGTTGGGGCGGCCTAATTTTCGGTATGAGCCATACAGCAAGGGAGTCTATCCCCTTTTCACTAGCGCTAGATCAAGGAATTATTTTAGCATCTTACTTGGAGTGCCACACCTACCATTAGCTCTTCACTTTACTACACAGATCACTGTGCTACACATACACTGAGTTGGCGAGGGCCGGTATCAAGCCAAGATCCTTGTGGTTCTTAGCTGGATGCTCTACTGACTGAGCTAAACTGGCACAATATATATATACATATATATATTAAACTCAGATTTAGGATTTCTCAACCCATATAAATATTTATCTATCACTAATTCTATCAGTACAGCAAAAGGGTATGGAATCTGAACACACAATCTCCCACAATCACAAAAAAACAACATCAAGACATACAACGATGACAGCCACAAGACACCAATAATTATGCCAATACCAAAAAAAACCCACAGACAAGCAGCCGCAAATAAAGACATCAAATGCATAGCAGCAAAAACGAAGCTAAGATGTCACTACAAGTGGCCGTCCCCATACCACCCAAGGAGGTCACAGATGATAACACCAACATCAATGAAGAGTAATAGATGCCAAAAAGGACAGATCAGCCATTCTATTCATTCTAAAGAAGGGTTATAACATCCCTGAAATATTTACGAAATAAAACAAAACTTAACATTCAAAAACTGAGTTTCTTATATTTTACACCTAATGCTTTATACTAAATCCCAAATAATATATATATATATATAGATATATATATATAAAATCTTCTGGCAAGTCTCCAGCATGGCATCCAGTGTCAGCACTTAACCATTGCATATAAGTTTTTGCAGGTCAGCCAACACTTGAGTGTCCATGTGTAGGGGTCCATAGAAGAATGCCCCATACTTGCGACCTTGTGTCAAATCCTACCTGTGGTAAACGGGTTGGGTAAATAATCAAAAAAGATATATATATATAGTAATATGAAAGACAAAATGTTCCAAAACAGATGAATTTATTATGTTTATGTCGACATTTAATCGTTTCAGTTTTTATAAAACCTTCTTTTTTTTATCATATTTTTCAGCTCTGTGCAGATATTGGATGTCATGAAGAGGATTTACCAGAAGTGATGACTGATAGGGATGAGTGGTAAGAGAGAGTTATGGAAATCAATGCTGTCAGCACAATATTATGATGATAATGATAGCTGGTTTGAATTCAAAGTTTTCTTTGTCCTCGACTGTTTGCACCAAGGCTAAATAGCCTAATGCTCTCCTATTTACCTATAGCTGGATGGAGAAGTGATGGATTCATGCCTTTCTCAAGTGAATTAGAGTGCAGTGAAATGCAAACACCCTTGTCCAGGATTTGAACTCTGGTTGCCAGTTCATTTCCTACAACAATAACTGTTATGCCATACACATTTGATATTAATTAGATATCAATGCTTTCTGAATAGAAGCATTGGTATCATCATGGAATGCTTTTACAATGGGAACTCAGTAGCTTTGTGGGTTATCTAGTTGTAGAATAAATTCAGTCTAATTTTTGCAATTATAATTACTAGCAAAAAAAAAAAACACACCCTCCAGGCAGTGTAAAATTTATTTTTGAAAGATACTGGGCAATGGGTGGTTAGAATTAAATGTCTGAGGCTTTGTATAAGTAAGTAAGTAAAATCTTCAAATTTATTAAAGAAGTAAAAAAAATAAAACAATTTGAAATAAAAACTTAGTTCTGTCCCCTTCAAATAAAATTTTGCGTGCATCTATTAATTATTAAATAATTATTTTGATTATTTTACACGCAAATTTTACCCAAAATCATAGGTATTATTTGTAAACTTTTTAATTAACCTCTTGTGATTGAAAAAGGATGAGAGTAAAAAATAACAGATTTTCTTTATTTTATTGTTTTTTATTCTATGTATTGACGATTTTGGATAATGTGACATAAGCATTGACATAGTTTTGTTTACAGACAAATAGAGACCTAATCTCCATTATTGATAAATAGATTTAAGAGTAGGAAAAATGTCATTCAACCATAGTTTAATGTAATGGTCAATTATTCTTGTCTAATTTTTATCTTTTTACTTTTCTAATTTTATTCCAGCTTTATATTTGTCACTGTAAAGTAAAGTAGTGAATTTGTTTTTCTTTTCTTTCTTGATTTATGTAAGGTTTGCTTTGTTTGATGGTCTTATGGATTGTATTGTATATTAAGTAAGAATAAAAACCCATGTCTGTTTAGACACCAAAAAAAGTGCTGATTATTAAAAGTTCACTATTATCAGATTTTTATTTTAAAAATTTTGGTAATTTAGTGAAAAAGTTTATTTTAAAAAAACCTCCTATTCAAAATATTTTTTTTTATATATATATATCAAATAATATTTTTCTTTCTCCTAGATTGGTTAAGAAGATAATTAAATAAAAAAGGATAGAGTTTATTTTAAAAGAAATTCCCGATCAAAATTTTGGAAACATTTATTTTTTTTTTTTTTATCTTTTACATGTCAAATAAAAACAAATCTTTCCTCTAGACTTGTTGACACATAAGAATATAATTTTTTCGTTTTTAAATATGATTCTTTGGATAAAAACATTTTGCTTACTTTAAAAAAAAATAACATGGTGTTTGTTTTTTTTAGGGGGAGGTGTTTTTTGGTAAACTGAAGCTTTAGTTTTGGGACTTTAAAATCAGGAAAATTAAAGTAAGTCTTCTTAAAGCAATATTTCTCTTATTAGTTTTTTAAAAATATTTTTACTTTGGGAAGTGGTCAGTAAAAAAAAGAAAACATTAATTCCAATTCTTTTTAGAGATGTTTTTCAAATTGAGAATTATTTTTTAATTTTTCCATTGTATTAAAAAGATTGATATTTAGTAATTTAAATGTAAGAAAAATTGAATAAATAATGACTAAGATTATAATGGAGATCATGTGTATGTTTGTAAACAAAACTATATCACCACTAACATCAAAATTTCTTTAGATATTTACATTATATTCTCAATTAACATTAAATAACTATTATTTACTCTTAATTAGCATCTTATTTATTAAGAATGTCTTGAAGTATAGCCAAATAACATAAGAACAGCCCAATGTTATTAGTGCATATAAAATCTTGCAATAAGAAATAAAAGTTTATATAGTATATAGTGTGGATAATTAATATACTGGTTTTAACAAAACAGTGTTTAATAGATAATTACCTGGTGTTATTGATTTCTAATATCATTTTTTTATTCTTAAAAAAATATTTGATGCAACTATTTTTTTTTATAAATCTTTATTCTTTTCTTTGTATATGGTTTTCATTGAACACTATTTTTTGGTATGGAAGGCTTGTCTACATAATAAATCCTTTAAGGGGCATTAACCCTCTTTAGCCAGCTGATTGATAAGGTGTGTGTATCAGCTGCTGAAAAAGAACTGTCTGTGTACATTTCTTGATGCATTTCTTCAAGTTCTTATTTCTTTTTTTTGACCAGAAGTACTTTTTTTTTTTTTGTTTAATTTAACTTTGAAAATACACCTCTTAGGAAGCATAAACTTCAAGCATAGTATCAATATTATTACTCTTGTGATCTCCATACTTCTGAAAGTAAAATGCAGTATAAGATGTGTCAACCAATGAATCACCAAAGTCATGTTAAACCTGACACATAAACTGACCAATAAAAAGGCAGTTTTGCTTATAATAGAAAAAAGTAGATCTTTCTATTTTTTCCAACAGAAATTTGAGATTGTTTCTTTCTAGCATTAAAGAAGAAAACTTAAGAATAACATTCTACATATTTTAACTGTTTGCCTACCAAATTTCCCCCAGACTGTACCCAATTTTCTTAAATAAAGGACCACCCCATTCGCTGGAGTAGTAGAATACACCAACTGCATCTCTACAGAGGAGTAAAATACCCACAATTGGGCCCACCTCTTGGCTATAGGTAGCAACCCGTGATGCTTAAAGATGGAATTGTGGTGACTGAATAGTCCATGACTTGCAATACTCCACTTTTCCCCTCCACAAGGTTCCTAGTTTGATACCAGCCCTCACCAAATCAGCATATGAGAAGCACAGGGATCTGTGCAGTAAAGTGGGAAGCAAATGGTAGTTGTGGGCTCGCCACCTCAGATGCTAAAAAAAAAATTCTCCTTGGTTTAGCACAACTTAAAAGGGATAGACTCCCTTACTGTCAGGCTGATACTTACTTTAGACCGCCCCGATGACTTTACTTAGTTTTTTTTTTACTATTTGATAATAACTATTTGTTTGTACACACCCATATGTTTTCAAGTATTTCTAACTAACAGTAATAATTTGCAACAATTATATAGTTTCAAGTAACTAATAATGATACTCCTGAGTTGTGTACTCAGGATTATCCTTATTAGTTACTTACAGCTTTAACTAACTATTCTTAATACAAATGAATTAAACACACTTACATTTAAACAGATTTTTTGAACTGTAGATGAGAACTTAACAGGTACTACCACCCCAGGTCAGAGTAGACCTGGAAGTAATGCCAATGAAGGGGTACTCACACCTGGAGCCTCACCATCAGAACCAGTTTAATGTGTAGAGTTGAGGGAATTGCATACATTGTACATTCATATCTGCCTTTTTTGAAGTACAAGTTTTTTTGCATACGTTATATATCAGGTATTCCTATGTAATACAAATAGTTTTTAAACAGATCTATTCAACCCAGAAATGGGACCTTAACAGGTAATAATAGCTATGAAGTGATGCCCCACATTCCTCAGAGCTCCAGAACAGGAGCCTCATCACCAGTGGCAGTTTAATGTCATACCCACAACACCCATTTTTCAAGGGGCAGAGAGGGTCTTACTCCTCTACAAAGAATGCAGTCAGTATATTCTATGCCCTGATGAAAGGGCTGTTGAAAAATAAGTGTCTGTTTTTGTTCATACCTAATTATCGTGTGTGATTTGTGAGGCTGTTTTGTAATTCTATAAGAAAATAGGCCCATATAAAATAAAGACAAAAGCTTTGTGTGATTTATCTTATTAAATCTAAAAGAAAACAGCCTTTTATCTTGATGTAATTTTATTGCTATGATAACAGAATGGTATCTAAAGAGTTAAGGTGATTCTGAGATGGTCTTTCTACTATAACACAGTTCCAGTTTATTAAGTATCTACACAGTAAAAAGTCAAAACTGTTAACCAGGACCAAGTGGCAACTAAACAAGTCTAATTATTACACAGCCATTTGATGTAGATATTTTATTCTTGTTTCCGGGCAGATTTTCTTTTTTTTCTTTTAATTTCAAAGACTTCAATTTGAAGAACCCTGGGGTATATTCGTTTGATATGACTTAATAGCCTGAAGCAAACAGAGCAAAAGTTTAATATCTTAAGATTCAGATGTCTAGCAAAAAGATCATGTTTGGCTTTAGCATTGAAAGAAAACTGAAAAATAAATGCAAATAAACAGTCTTCACTTGTAAAGCTATACACAATCTCAGCAGTTATAGACATATTGAGAGAAAAAAAATGTTTATAATCAAAATACTTGCTCTTGTCAAATAAGGTGAGGACTTTTTTTTACAAGTTGAAAATTTGGATAAAATAAATAGAACTGGTTTAGAGTCTTCAAGCACAAAATTTTCAGGCCTATGAGAAAGATTTTGATATCTATTTCATAGTGAAAGGCTAGTATATGAAAATCTTTTTGGAATATTCAGGATAGTGTAAACACAGTCAACAGTGCTTGATGTCTATCCTTTTATTGCCTTTGTGATTACCAGACTATGATGCACTTTGTCTGATAATATTGGCAAAAAAATGAGTCACAGTCACCAACTCAGTGTATACACTATCCTAACTTAGATATATATGCTCTACCACTGATATTGAGTACTCTTTATTTATAAATATAGAAAACTACATTACTAATATATGGATTCATGCCTTTCCTAAAGGCTTTAGTGCTGAGTGAAACAGTATCATCCAGGATTTGAACTCAACTTTTCAAGTCTTTTTCTTACAACAATAAATGTTATGTCATATGTGCACCTTGGACATCCAACAGTAACATGTTAACCACAACATAAACTTAAAGCACTCAATAATATTGACTTCTGCCCTCTATTAACTTATAGCTGGGTGAAGGCAGAGAAAAGTTGGTTTTCTGCCTTTCCAAATGAAAACAGTATTGTCCAGATTTGAACTGGGCTTTTCAAATCCTTCCTTTACAATAATAATTGCTACATCATGTGCACACATTCAGACATCCAACAGTAACAATTTAACCACAACCCAATCTTCAGACACTCAATAATATTGACCTCTGTCCTTATATTTACATATAACTGAGTACAGAGGAAGAAAAGATAGATTCATGACTTTCTCAAGGATTTTAGTGCAAAGAAATGTAAATAACACCATCTAGGATTTGAACTCGGCGTGTCAAGTCCTTTTTTTAAAACAATAACTGTTACACCAAGTGTGCACCTCCAATATCCAAATTAACCAAAACACAATCATCAAGCACTCAATAATATTAACCTCTGCCCTTTATTTACGTATAATTTAGTACAGGGAAGAAAAGATGGATTCATTTCTTTCCCAAAGGCTTTAGTGTAAACAGTACCACCCAGGATTTGAACTCAGCTTGTCAATTCCTTTTCTTACAACAATAACTGCTATGCCATGTGCACACCTCAGACATCCAACAAGTTAACCACAACACAATCTTGAAGTACTCAATAATATTGCCTGCTTTAGTGCAAACAGTACCACCAGGATTTGAACTCACCTTGTCAATTCCTTTTCTTACAACAATAACTGCTATGCCATGTGCACACCTCAGACATCCAACAAGTTAACCACAACACAATCTTGAAGTACTCAATAATATTGCCTGCTTTAGTGCAAACAGTACCACCCAGGATTTGAACTCGCTTGTCAATTCCTTTTCTTACAACAATAACTGCTATGCCATGTGCACACCTCAGACATCCAACAAGTTAACCACAAACACAATCTTGAAGTACTCAATAATATTGCCTGCTTTTAAGAATAACCCAACTGACAGCCATTATGCAGTCAACATGTCAATCACATTTAATGATTTGCAATTGATTATGACTTATCTCTGCTGGTAACTTTTGATGTACCGCAACTTGCAAAGAGGACTCGAGTTAGAATTGTGTTTATCTCTGTCGTGACAAACCCTTTGATGTTTTCCACTTCGAGCCCTTCGTAAATAATAAACATGAATTGAAGTTGATTCATCAATATGCACACACGCCATCAATACGACTATTTCCATCACGATCATCACTACTGCTGTCATTATCATCTCTACATTCTTTTCTGCCACTACCATCTCCTCCTCATCTACTTGATGTTTATCATCACCACTGCCATCAGGATCATCATTCTTTAAGAAACATTTCACTTGTAACTGAAATGTGTTGAAAAAGTACTCGGTATTTAAAAAAAAAAAACTTAGACATTTCTACAGGAGTTCTTGCATGATACTATGATTTTAAAGTCTTTTCCTATCCAATATCTGTCAATACCTTATTGGAATCTTCACCAAGTTGTGTCTGTAATATCACTTCTGTTATTCTAATAAAGATACTCCCATAGAAATATTAAAATTCTTTTTTGATTACCTGTGGGAGATTCTATTGAAGTCAGTTAGTCTACTGTTGGTTTGAATAACAGCAGCTAAGTACCACTAAGCAGTGTCCAAGACAGTTGGTATATATAGAAATCAAGAATGATCCATTCATGAATTTGGGTTTTGGGTGATTCCATTCCTTGGGTTCTGATTGGCTGCTTGATTTGAATGATATTGTGTAGTTTTATAAATACCCTGTCATTCTGCAGTAGACTTTGCGACTATTCAGGTTTGTATTGGGTTACAACCGCTTGCTGCCATGTCTTCCCAATTCGACGGTAATTGGAACTTTGATTATTCTTCAGATTCCAAGAACATGTTGGCTGGATGGTGAACATGAGTTTGAAATTCTATCATAATGGTATTCCCATAAGGTTGTAAGATTTTTTTAATCACCCTTAGTCGGTAGAGTGTCCGACTAGGAACCTCAAGGTTCCTCATCCGATACCAGCCCTCGTCAACTCAGCATATGAGCACAGGGATCTGTGTGGTAAAGTAAGGAGTTGATGGTAGGTGTAGCGCTCCACCTCAGATTAAAAAACAATCTCTTTGGTCTAGCACAAGGGAAAAGGGGTTAGACTCCCTGCTGTCTGGCTGATACCAATTTTAGGCCATCCCAACAACTTTATTTACTTATATTATGACTAAAGCTGTATTTGCCCAAACAGAAATGAACAATGAGTTAAACTTTGATTTTCTTCTAAATAGTCCTCTTGGAATTCAACACATCAATTCAACGGAGGTTTTCATTGGTCAGAGCAACCTTTGAAACACTTTTTTTGGTATGGTGTAAAGCTGTGATATCATTTTTTTAAATTTTAATGTAACTGTTACTACCCCTCTGGGTCAGAGTAAGAGTAATTAAGAGGTGACTCCATATTCTATTTAACTCAGGATTTGGTATCTAATCACTGGATGTATCTTAGTGTCATACCAAGGATACCCATTTGGGTGTGGGGAGAAGTCCTCTGCAAGGGATGCAGTCAGCATATTCTAAGCCATTCTGACAAGGCTTCCTAGATCCATATATATATATAAAAAAATAACGGGGCGTTTAGGTTTTATCCCTTTTCAGGATGTATCCAGTGAGATGGATGTTTTTTATAGATGACAGCACATAAAAACAGCTCCTTTTTACCCCAAGATCCCTGATGAAGGTTTAATGCCGAGTTTCGATAATTATCCTAGGAACACTTGTTTTTCAAAATATTGAGATTTATTCCATATTTATATATGTATATATATATTTACCAACCCCTGCACACGAGCAGAATATGACACAAGGTCAATTTCTTAAGTGGAGTTCAACAGGTTTGAATTCAGTTTTCCTTCTCCTAGATCGGTTGCCTAACCAAGGTTAAAGAGCCCAGTCTGCTCTACTATTTACCCATAGCTGGAGGGAGAGTAGGATTCATACCTTTCCCCAGGGTATTAGCGCTAAGTGAAATGCAGTTACCACATCCAGGATACTCCACAGAAATATTAAAATTCTTTTTGATCACCGTGATAGATAGATAGATACAGCCATATAACATATTTCATATCTGTCAGCACCAGCATGGAAGTGCTCATGGTATAGCAGTTATGATCACAGGAAGTGGATTCAACTACTCTAGTGCAAATACTAAACAACACCGTTTTCATTTCACATAGTGCTAATACCCTTAGGAAAGGTATGAATCCACTTATTCTACTTCCAGCTATAGGATTCAGGAAAAGGAGAGTATTATACATTCTTTACGTGCATGTAGCACAAGAAACCATGGGTAGCAACATGGTGGATGTAAAACCAGATGAATTAACAGAAAGCAGGTCAATTGCATGCTACACAAGATGAAACTCATAGTATTAAACAGTTCAGACCGGAAAACAACTGCTACTCAAATCTAAGGGTGGCATCAATTGTTGAGTTAACAAAATAGTCAATGAAACATAGACATGTCTGAAAACTATACCAAAGAGCCATATTATATATATATATATATATATATATGTGTGTGTGTGTGTCCATCTAAGCACCATGTCTGTATTGGCATCATCTGTAATGATGATAAACAATTATTTGATCATTCTTTCATTTTGTCAGCAAACTTGGAAGATGTTTTGACTTTTCTCTACTTTTTAACCCAGTATTTTTTTTTTAATTAAATTACATTTTCATGTCTATTGTTCCAAAATTACAATAATTTTGATATTTCACTGTTACATATAAACAGTTTTGTGCATGCAAATAAACCATCAGTCTGACTGGCTTGCTTTATCTCTCTCTATTTAATAATAAATGGCACACCTTCTCTCTCTCTCTCTCTCTCTCTCTCTCTCTTTGTACCTGTACATAACAGGGCAACACAAAAAAGTAGGTGACCATTTTTCTTTAAAATGTTTTGGGTAAATTCTATGGGATATTGAGAATTTAACAACTTTTAAATTGGAATAAAAAGTAGCCATGAGATCGACTGAATTTAATAACTAGATTCAAATTCAGACATATTTTCTCTGTCTTTTTTTTAAAGAGGAAAATAAAATATATAAATGGTATTTTGATTTGTGAGAAGCAAACAAAGAATAATAGGTTTTTCAGTGGACATAAATATATATATATATAGAGAGAGAGAGAAAGAAGAGTGAGTGAGTGAGAGAGAAACAAAAAAAAAAGGTAAAAATTATGCGTGTAAGAATATATTTGAAGATTTTTAGTCCATACATTTCCCCAAGGTATCTGTATGAAATATTACTTTTTGTTAACAAGGGAATTACATACCTTACCTGAATGATATAAAGAAGTTTTTTTAATAACCTTATGTTTATTTATGTTCAATATTAGAAGAAAAACTTTGAAATTAGTTTCTTTTATATACACTCACATACACAATAATATATATATATATATATATATATATATATATATATATATATATATATTAGTTAGGATAGCATTGAAATATATATATTAGTAGGCTAGAATGGAAATATATTAGTTAGGATAGCAGGTAAACACACACACACACACATATATATATATATATATATATAGTGTCCCAAAATAATGTATACACTCTTTTTTGTATTCTTTCTCTTGTAATAATCTTATTTACAAGTCAAAATATATAAATTGAATAAGTTATAATGATTCAAAGAGTGTATACATTATTTTGGGACACCCTTTATATATTAGGATATATTTTATATTAGGATAGAATGGAAATAGAGTTATCAATGCTTAGTAACTTTCAGTTTCTAAAATATACAATATTTGGACCAAATGAGTTCTTTACATTTTTGAGACTTATAGACACATTCGTTTCTTTAAGTGGAATTTTTTTTAGATGTTTTTATTTTGACTTTGATTTCTTCCAAGAAAAATCTGGAACAATTTGATCCTCTTCTTTATTGTGTTGTATACCCTTTCTTTACTTCTATTATTCTTCTGCTCATCTTTGGTATCTTACCTTCTTCTAGCGTCTGGACTTCTCTATGCTTCTATTTCTCTGTCCTTGCTGGTTGGTCGTTCTTGATTCATTTCTTCTTCTAGGTCAGTCTTGTTGCCAAGACATTCATCAACCACAAAACCATATTATTTATTTAAACCTTTATTTACTTAACTAAACATATTTCTCTAACTAACATAATGCACGTGTGCAGTGAGCTCCAGCTAAGGCCTTATCTGCCTGACGTCCAAGCTGAAAACTGAGAGCCAACCAGGTTCCACATGACTTCACGTATTTCGCGGGCTTTCTGTAATATTCAATGAAATTCCCACCCATGATATGAAAAGGGGCCATCCCTTCAGAAATACAGGGGTTGACAATAATCTATATATAGATTATGTAACAATCGTTTTCTTTTTTTTTTAGGAACTTTGGGAGCCAACTTTGGCACTGAGACAGAATTTATCTTCATCTTCTTTGGTAATGACACAATGATTGTGATCAGATTATGATTTCTGATCATCTAAGTTAATTTCAGAAGATAAGGCATTTTTTTTGTTCTCTATGCAAGACTTTATATCTAACTAGAAGAAGCTAACTGGCATTGTCTGGGTAGAGGGGGGGGGGGTAAAACAGGTAGTCTCACAGATCTATTATTGTTGAATCATGAGTTGGATCCTCACAGGATGTCCCATTAAAATACCTATATAAAAAGACCTTGCATTGATCCAGACACTCTGAAAATAAAAATTAATGTCTCCTATTTAAAATATTAAATGCAAAAAAAGTTCCATGCTGTTATCATTTAAATTTTATTTTTTAATTATTTTCATGAATATGAATCAAATCTTCATTATTTTTGTTCAAAAAGAAAGATCTAGTGATAGTGAATGTTTATACATATTTACTTTGTCATTAATTGTTTTATTTTCATAGTTTCCTCCGGACATACATACACACAAAATGCCCTTTTATATGCATAGATTAATAAGTCCCCTTTTGTTTTTTGTTTTTTTCAGTACACGGTCAGTTTTGTTGGTAGGGCATCAAAAAAACGGCTTTATTTTTGTTGCCCTTATTTTTATCACTTGTCTTTGCCTACTTTAAACCACTTACAGCAGCTCTCCCACCACTGCGATCCTACCATAATCTGCTGGCAACGGCTCTCACACATCTCACCAGTTTACACACAAAAACCATTATGTGAACACCCTGCCATCTTTATTTGAAAAGAAAAAGTCCTGAGGTGATAGCGAACTTTGAAATATCCCATCATACAGGTAAACATACCAAGAAAATTTGGTACAGCCCTGGGAGGAAATTTGGTTGTCAAAAAGTGTTGTCTTTATCAAAGGTTTCTTGATGATCAACGTAATTAGGCAACTTTGATGAGAAATCCTCTTCTTGTATCAGACTCTGATTCTTAGATTTGTCCTCATAACAAATTAACATATAATGTAATTGTTATCAATGTGGAAAATGGAGTTGACAAACTGAGTTCAAATCCCAGCCAAATCCACCAGCAATGTGCCATTCCCATACAATAATATATCCACCCATTTATAAACCTAAAACATCCTTCTATGCACAAATGCATCTGCATACACGGATGTTAAAAAAAGAGACCCCATTCATATACATGCACACACACAAATGGACATACATAAATTTATATCAGTTCTCACATGTGCCACAGATAAGATATCCAGTTGCCCATGGCCTCAAATAATTATATTGCTCATCTTCAGGGGTTAGTCTCCCCAAGTAACAGCTCCTACATTTTACTAAAAACAGTCATATCAGAATCATCCCTGATTGTATGTGTACAATTTCAATTATCAATATTTGTATGTGTAGTCTTCTATTTCTCTTAATATGCACACAACAGTATGTAAGAATAAATAGTATCTTTGTGTGTGTGTGTATATATAATATATATACACACACAGAGGCTGATAGGTATGCAACCTGCATTATTGACGCATAAAAATCATATCCATATGTCCAAGTGTTTTTTTTTCTTCCCCCACCATTCCCAGCTAACTGTAAATATGTTTCAATATTTTCTTTGAAATGAATTACCTGTATGGGATACAAGGTAGGGGTTAGACGGCTTTTAGTTGTTCATAAATAAAGACTCTATAATTTATTAAGAAACTTTAGTTGGGACCCATCAAATTTCCTTGGGGACTCATTCAAATCAATACATGCGTCCCAGGATGCACTAAATTAAAAAGCTATCAGCATCACTGCATATAATGTTATTTGCTGTATTCATAAATAAGGTGTCCTCAATATTGGTGATAGAGCATAAATATCTCAGTTAGTGTATCATAGACACAGAATCAATGGTGCTTGGTGACTATCAGTTAATTTTCTGATGATCACATAGGCAAGAAAGTGATATGTATATAAAGTTAGGGTAGTATAGACATAATCAACAGCACTTGGTGACTGTCAGTTTCTTGACTTTGATCTAATGATTGCATAGGCAAAAACTGACACTCTCCATGACTCTATGTCTAAGATGTGCAAATTTATATATATATATATATAAGGAGAAAAGACAACAAAACAACAACAAAAAAAGAAAAACAATCAATTTAGAAAGAAAAGTAAAAGCAACCAACAGCCAGGATAATAAAAATAGAAAAAGTGTTTAGTACTTGTAGAACCAGCTTAGGAAACTGAATCGGAGACAGTTAACTACCCAGGTTTCACTGAGAAGGATCTTCAGGATAATTCTGATATATATATATATATATATATATATATATATATATATATATACATACATACAAGGTGTGTCAAAAAAGTATTGAGATTGAAGCTGTATTTACCAAGATAGGAATGAACAATAAATGTAATGTTAATTTTTTTCAGAATATGAGATACGTCAAAAAATAAAGATTTTAAAACTGTATTTACCTGGATAGAAATGAAGAATGAATGGAACATTTTTTTTTTTTTAGAATACAAGGTGTATCAAAAAGTATTGAAAATCTTTATACTTTTTTGACACACCTTATGTATATATATATATATAGAGAGAGAGAGGAGAAGAGACAGAGAGACATTTATCGAAGATTATTTATTCATCACCAATGCTGCAAATAGAAAAACTGTACTTTTTTTTTTTTATCAAGCAAAGCATTTTCTTTTTCTTTTCAAAAACAAAACAGGTAGACAGTAAAGAAATGAATAAAACATAAAACAAATCTCAAATGAAAATTCATCACTTTTTGCAGCCTTTGAATTTGGAGATGACCACTTTTATCTCTTTAAGAAATATAAATCTCTTGTTGGAAAACGTTCAATATTATCATTATTTCTCTTGTTTTCTTTTCATACAATCTTGATTATCCTCCATTATTTTTCTCGTCAACAATCATCAAAATCAAATCTTGTCTATTAGACTTAAATTACTATGAGGTCATCTCTAGAAAGTCTTTCATGTTATTTGATCAAGATTTTCTTTAGGTCAATTTGTTATTTTTGCAGTCAAAATTATTTTTTGGTGTGGTGGTGGGGGCACTTTCAATTTATCAAGACTATTGTATTATCAATGATGGGCCGGTTTAGCTCAGTCGGTAGAGTGTCAGCCTAGGAACCACAAGGTTCCTGGTTCGATACTGGCCCTTGCCAACATGGTGTATGAGTAGCACAGGGATCTGTGTGTTAAAGTAAGTTGGTGGTAGGTGTTGCACTCCATCTCTGATGCAAGAATAATCTCTTTGGTCTAGCACTAGTGAAAATGGAATAGACCCCCTCCCTGTCTGGCTGATACTGACTTTAGGCTACCTCGATAACTTTACTTTTTACTTACTTAATAGCTTATTTATTAATGATGTGTCTATTAAAGTCTAGCTGAGTTAGATTAGCTGCAAAACTGCCCATATCATTAATACATTTAAAATCCTGAAATATTAATATATATATCTTAGAAATAGAGTTACAAAGTATATGGTGGGAATAATTTGCACAATGATTTTAACAAAAGTGGGTTTAATAAATAGTTATTTGCTGTTACTGATTTCTAATACTATCCTATTATTCTCAAACATATATATGATTTTTATAGAAATCAATTAAAATTACATTAAACATAAGTGTAATATTTTTATATTCATTCTTATTTAGTTTATTAGTCTTTCTAATTTAATATAATATTTTAATACATTAAAAGTTAGATACTTGCGCCCAAGGGGCAGATACTTTTGTTAGTAATATTAATCTTTTTTTTTACTTTATAAATGTGGGAACAGGATACAATGGAAATATTTTAGTAAAGGGAACCCTTACTTTCTGTCCATCATATGAAACAGACTTTAAAGTATTTGGTTACTATCTTTTTTAACTGTTATTGTCATCATTTCTGTTGTTATTCAAATTGTTCAAATGCACATGTTACTAATTCTACTTTTACTATTCAAGGACATCTCATCATGGTGTTAAGCTGAGCAAGTTAGTCTCACAGATTCATTACAACTGTTTTAAGCTTGTTTGATTCTCGCTGGATGTACCATATCTATGATGACAGCCCTGTTGGCTGCAGCTTTAGAATAGACCCATGGCACCTCTGCAGAGGGGTAAGACTCCCCCAATGGGGCCATCTGTTGGCCGTGGGGGGGGGGGTGACCCATGATGCTTAAGGATGGAACTCAGGTGGCTGAGCCGTCCATGACTTGCAACACTTCAGAGGTTTGAGGAATGTGGAATACCTCTTCATAACCATTGCTCCCAGGTCCACTCTGACCCGGAGTGGTAGTACTTGTTAGGATCCCATCTATGGGTTAAATAGGAAAAAATTATTAAAAAAATGTTTTAAAAAAACTTTCTACTAAACTATCGCTTATAACAAGTTTGAACTTTACCCTATAAACTTATCCCCAATCCACTTAGCAACAAACAACTGCAAACAACCTACTGTCAAAATAAAAAAAAATCCTTGAAAAAATACATAACAATAAATTTGACCATCCCTCACAACTTACTTATAAAATAACCCTGGATGGGTTGACATCCTGTTAAAATCAATAACCATATTTATGACCTTGTGTCACATCCTATATGTGTTGGACAGGTTGGGTTAATACAGGATGTCCTATTATGGTGTTATAGTTAATAAGCTAGCCTCACAGATCCTACCCATAACAAATGGGTTGGGTAAATATCTACAACTATTACTATTCAATCAATTGGCTAATTATGTCAAGCTCTAGCACTTATACAATTGTCCCAACCACATTCTTGAAATTGCTCTAATGGCAAATACCCCACCCTTTTTATCATATGACTGCTAAAAGATGGTGGCTGAGGGTCAACCATCAGTTTATCAATTCTATCAATTAATACACATTAAGTCAAGAAAAATTATTTCAACCAATTTATAAAGCCAAACCAATATTTATCTACAAACTATTCACTTACAAATCATATATTCAAGAAAACAAAAACAAGCAGACCTGTCAGCTGGGGATTTAGAATACACCAACTGCATCTCTGCAAAGGAATGACACCCCCCCCCCCCACCCATGGGTCCACCTGTTAGCTGTGAATGGCGACCCGTTATGCTTAAGAATCCTGGTGGATGAGCAGTCCATGACATGCAATATCCCACATTGGCAATTATTTAGACTAGACGGGCATTCGGAGAGGCCCCCTCTGATCCATTGGCTAGCACATATATGATTGTCTCGACCCTATCACATTTATGACACGCCCCAATCCTTTTTATCATATGGGTGCTAGAAGGCGGTGGCTGGGAATCTTCATGTTTAGGGTATGACATTAAACTCTGATGGTGAAGTTCCAGTTCTGGAGGGAATGTGGAGCACTCCTTCATCACCATTGCTCCCAGCTTCACTCTGACCTGGAGTGATAGTACCTGTTAGGGTTAAATAGAAAAACATGACTTTCTTTACAAAAAATAAATTGAGTTCCAAACTATCGCTATGAATCTTTCACAATTTTGCTGGCAGTAAATGACCCACCGTGGTTGATATGCTGTAAAATAAAACAAACAAACAAAAACAAGTTATGGCATTAAATAGTCCATAAAGGCTGATATGCCATTAAATAGAATAATCAACTATGAATATCATTCATTCATTTATTTACTTTTAAGATTCTCTAGTTTTTAAGATCCAAATGATCAGAAGCATAATTTTCATTTTAATAATCTGCAATTTCTGAATCTTGTGGCTTGCTTCTGATACCATGTAACCCAATATAAACTGATAGATGTAAGTTGGACTAGGCGCAATCAAGTAACTCTCATTTCACTGAGAGATGCAATGAAGAGGAATTACATAGTATGACACCCAACAATTTGAATGGGTTAATGGAACATTGATAGAAATAGGTTTTGGAAATCAGGTATATTGTAAGGCTGTATCTCAGATTTATGCCTGGGGGATATAGAGAAATCTTTCAGGGATGAATAAAGTGAACACTTGAAAGGACTGTTTTGAAGCTATATAACCTATATATATATATATATATTATAATATGTAATATATAATAAATGTGGGTATGATGATTGCACACAAACACACACACACAGAAACATACATGCACAGGTGTGTATATTAGTAATACATAATTTGTTCCATTGAAATAAATTGCTTTAACCAATATTTTGGTTTGTTGGTTAGATTTTACGGCATGTCAAACCTTGTTGGGTTATTTCATGCCAAAGATGCTTTGTTTTATTCATTCTTGATGGGTATTCAATTTTTTATTTTATTTAAACCTGATTTTTTTAAAAACATTTTTTTTAAACTCATTTTTTTTTTATTTAACCCACAGATGAGATCCTGACTGGTACTACTACTATTGGGTCAGGGTGAACCTAGGAGTAATGGTGATGAAGGGGTACTCCATGTTCTGCAGAGCTCCAGAATTGGAATTTCATCATGAGATATAGTTTAACATCATACCCAGGACACTAAGACCCTTATAGAAATAAAATGTGGTCAAAAGCACCTGGGAAATATTTGGGGCACATTCTCTACTATTTGGACTCTAATATAATAAAAATTACACAAGGACTTTAATGTAAGCAATTAAAAATCATTAAGAAAAATATTCCATGGTATACAATCAAAACTGTTTAAATAATGTGTGTGTGTATATATATATATATATATATACACATACATAAAGGACCGGGTTAGCTCAGTCGGTAGAGCGTTCAGTTAGAAATCACAAGGTTCCTAGTTCGATACCAGTCCTCGCCAACTCAGCGTATGAGTAGTATAGAGATCTGTGCGGTAAAGTAAGGAGCTGATGTGGTGCTCCACCTCAGACGCAAAAACAATCTCCTTCGTCTAGCACTAGTGAAAAGAGGATAGACTCCCTCGCTGATAGGCTGATACCGACTTTAAGCCAGCCCAACGACTTACTTACTTATATATATATATATATATATATATATATATTATATATATATATATGATTATATCATAAATTATATATATATATATATATATATATATATATCATCATCATGTCGCGCTATTAGCACGGATATCCATGACAATCTCTCGCCAACCTTTCTATCATTCATTTTCCCAGGGAGGTCCTCTGCACAGCAACCTGTATCTTTGCTTAGTTGGTCAATGTAGGTCCTTGCTGGGCAGCCCACACTAGCATGTCCGTGTGTTGGCTTCCACAGGAGAACGTCACTTATGAGCTCATCCTTGCTTCTCCAGCAGTGCCCGGCATGTCTTGTCCGTCTCACTCGAATGGTTTGTGAAAATATATATATATATATATATCAATAAAGGAAGAACTCAATACAGTAATCCCATAATAAATTTATTTCGACAAAAATTGGGGCCCATATAAATCTAAGTTGATTTAAACCGGCTCCCCAAATTTTTGCCTCATCAGATGGGTCTCAATTCCATCCCTTACTACCAAGTTTTGGATAAATCTCTTATATATATATATATATATATATATATATATGATTATATTATAAATTGTTTTCTCTTTAACAGCATTGTGTGATGTTTTCATTCCACCTTTTCTTAGTCATATGATTATTTATCTTAGGTGCTCTTTTAAACAATTACAAAAATTGAGTTGGGTATACATAAAAAAAATCTCTATTGAAAGAAAAATTCATCACCATCTATTTTTGTGATATATAAACTTCAGACTGTGATCTTAAATGATCATTTTGTTGAAAGGAAGAAATAATTTCTTAGATAATCAGAATGATGACCAAAATCTCAAATGAATTATTTTGAATTTAAATTCAAACTAGCTTCAGAAATTGTTTAATTTCTTGAACTTGATTTTTTTTTTTCACTATTTTAATTCAGACTAGACTCTCCTATTTTCAATTTTTAATTGCTTCTTATCGCAACTTGGGTTAAATTTCCTAACAACATTCAACAATTGACCAAACAAATACAAAACAAGAAAAATAATGAACAATTGAAAAGAATAAAAGAAAGAAATTTTTATTTAATTATTCCCCCCCCCTCTTTTTAAGTCATTAAGTATTTTTTATCATTAATCTTAATTAGTATTTTCTTTCATGTTTTTAATTTTAATTTTCCTCATGAGAAATTCTAGAACTGAAGAATAGCACAGGACAGTAATGATAATAAAGGATAAACATGATGTGAAATTCATATATATATATATATATATATATATATATATATATATATATATGAGGAAAAATGAGTAAAGAAAAGAAATGTAGATGGATAAAATGAATTTAATCGATATCACATTAATCGATATCACTTACACGTGTTTCGGTCAGTTTATGTGTGTGAAAATATTTTGCACACATAGAAGAATCAACCTTCATCAGAGTGAACATTTATTTTGAAAATAAAAAATAAATGTTCACTCTGATGAAGGTCGATTCTTCTATGTGTGCAAAATATTTTCATACACATAAACTGACCGAAACACATGTGTAAGTGATATCGATTAATGTGATATCGATTAAATTCATTTTATCCATCTACATTTCTTTTCTTTACTCATTTTTCCTTATATTGTCAGATTCAATTCCTTTTCCATTTTCACACATATATATGTATATATATATATATATATATATATATATATATATATAAAGTTAAACCTTATGAGTCAGATATACCACTAACACCTACTAACAATTTTCGTTTAGTAGCTCATCAGGGCAAGAGTCTGAAGAGAGATTCTTGCCCCGATGAGCTACTAAGCGAAACTGTTAGGCCTGAGTCAGATATACCTATCCCTAAGTGATAGTCTTTGGTGCACTGACTGCACACAAACTGTGATGCTTTCTGGGGCTGCTGTTTTTTTTCTCCCACTTTCTGGGTCTCTTTGCTGTTGAGGCTACTCTCCTCTCCACTTCACTCCTCGTGTGCCTAGCTTAATATTAAGGTGCCACATTAAGTACTGTGAATTCAGTATTCAACGTCAATTGAAAGCTTTTGCTGCACTGAATAGATGGAGCAAAGATTTCAGATAAATTGTCCACCTACACAGTTAAAATTTATTTACTTGTTTTGTTTGGTTTTTTTCTGGGTCTCTTTCTTACTTTATTCTCTTATATTCTCAATGCATATACAACCAGTTCATTCTTAATTCTATTATTATTTTGTATCATTTTAACAGTGGCTTCAAGTTTTTATATTGGAAAATTATTGATTCAAATGGTCATCAATTTATTTGTTTGGAATTCCCACACAGGCAAAAAGAATTGAAAGATAGATGCGACTATTGTAGCTGTTTAAAAAAGAAGGAAGACAAGATGGAATATTATAACAAATTGCAGTCCAACAAATAAGTGATTTATTTGTTCATAATATTTTTAAAAAAAACATCATAGAGTAATAAATAATGAATAATAAAAGCCCTAGTATGTATTATTTGGATTTTTAGGACTGTTGTCCTCATTTTTATTGTCATATACACACTATTTCAGCCAATGACCGCTCCAGCCTTCTTCAGGTGCTTTTTGTTGAACTCAGGAGTCTTCATGTTGTAATCAGCAGCCTTTTTATAACTGTGAACTGAACCCTTTTTTCAATACACTGGACTGGTGTACAAGTGTTAAGCTATGTTAAGTATCCTATATTATTATCACCTGTGGTCAGGATTAAACATACAGCCTATAGATGATTGTCACTTAGATCTGTTTTAACTCAATCTTTTTATTCATTGTGCCATGTGGCCAACTAGACAATCCAGAGTGAATTTTTTTAGATTAAAAAAAAAAAAGAATGCCAAAATGTTGTGTATATAACAATAAGCATGGAAACAACTGTTCAAAAAATCCAAATGATACAAATTATCAAGCCACATCTCAAAAGATTAAGACAAAAAAGAATTAAAAGATAGATACCATTTGAATTTAATTTAATTTTTGAAAATTCAATAAAAACGGTTGTGTATAAACAATAAGCATGAAGATAACATTTCAAAAAATCCAAATGATACAAATAATCAAGCCACATCTCAAAAGATTAAGACAAAAATAAGTCCTAGTAATTGTTTTAAATGAACACATTGATAATATAGTGAGAGAGGACACTCAGTGTAGTTGACTCATTTTGACACTGGCTAAATGATTGACATGTTTTGGTGATTGTGTCAGTTGTCACCTCTGCAAAGAACTGAAACATGAAATGAAGATTTAATGAAAATATGGATTGTGATTGATTGATATGAACATGTGAGCAATAGCAAAAGATTGGGTTTTTCAATTAGATCTGTGAGGTGAAGACGATACAGAGTGACATAATTTGAGAGGCTTGGCATTTTAGGCCTTCTGAGCTACCATATAAAAAAATGACAAAAGAATTTCTCTTCTCTTCTTTCATGATGGTTGAAATTCAGTAACCCACAATGAGATTCGCTCTGAACATCCTTAGTGATTAATGTCTAAATAAAAGTAGAAAGACATAAAAAATATTGATGGATAGGAATGACAATCAATGGCTTTCGAGTACTGTCTAGAAACAAGTAACTGCACTTTTTTTTTTTTCAAATATGTAACACAAGGATGAGATTGCACAACTGGAAAGCAGATAATTTAATTGATTTCCATTGTTCCAATACACCTCAAAGACTGAACACATACAAAATGTATATAGATTAAAGAACACATTGTTGCCAATACTAATCTTAGCTTAGTTTGACACAAGACCAGAAGTAAAGGGCACCCAGTGAGAATCAAACTCAACCAAGCTCATTCCGATATATCAGCTGGGGCTGTAGAATATACCAACTGCACCAGCAGAGGAATAGGAATAACCCACCCCAATAGGGTTACCTATTGACCATTGATGGTGACCCATAATATCTGAAGACAGGATCATAGTGGCTGAGGGGTCTGTGACATGGCCCACTACACTTAATCCCTTACTTGGGCTAGTCAGATGGTTGGAGAGGTCTGATTCGATCATTTGGCTAGCCATGTCAAGTCCAAGCACCTACATAATTAAGTTCATACCATATTTTTCAAATTGCTCTTAAAGCAAAAACCCAACTCTTTTTTTTTAAGTGCTAGAAAGGTGGTGGCTGAGGGTCAAACTATCAGTTTATTATACATGAAGTTATATCTTCTAATTTACACATGAAAATTATTTCTAATAGTTTATGAAACCAAACAAAAATATTTACCTACAAACTATTCGCTTACAAATCATATTTACAAAAAACAAAATTTGGCATTAAACAGCCCACAAGGGTTGATATGCCATTAAAAAGATAACCAACCAACTAACCTAGTTCATTAATCATTACATCACTCAAGATACCAATATTAGTGACAGTAATTCAATAACTGGAATGATATTGTTCAAGATTTTACAACAAAATTTGTTTGGTTTTATTATTAATATTATTTATCTCTTATTGTGCTTAATTAGACTTTATAAAATTAATTTGCATACAGTTATATGGTTTCAAGTATTTCTATCTAATATCAATAATTTACAATGGTGATGAAGGGGTGCTCCACCTTCCTCAAACCTCCAAAACTGGAACCTCACCATCAGATAGAGTTTAACGTCATTCCCAGGACATGTAGACCCTCAGTCACCGCCTTCTAGCACCCATATGATAAAAAGGGGTTGGGTTTTGCCATAAGGGCAATAGGATTGGGAAAATCATATAGTTGCTAGGGCTTGACGTGACCAGCTGCTTGATCCGAGGGGGCCTCTCCGAATGCCTGTCTAGCCCAAGATAGGGCCAATGTGGAGTATTGCATGTCATCAACTGCTCATCCACCTGGGTTCTAACCATAAGCATCACAGGTCACCACCCACAGCCAACAGGTGGCCTTATTTTGGAGAGTCTTACCCCTCTGCAGAGGTGCAGTCGGTGCATTCTAACACCCCCAGCCAACAGGGCAGGCAATCAGTCTAGTAGAATTCCAGTTGACTCATTTCCTTTACTCATCTGAGATTCTTTAGTTAACAGAAATCATTATAGTGGATGTAGTTGAGGGGCAGCAATGAAAGTTGTTAAGAATATACAGTAATACTGTAAAGAAAAGACTATTAAGAATAGTGAAATAAGATTGAATATAACTAAACCAAGGGTTATAATGAAAATTAATCATCTTATCATAATGGAAATTGTATGTAACCAAAACTATATCACTATCCAAGTCACAATTCCCTTAATTATTTACATCATATTCTCGATGATTTTATCTTTATTTAAATCTCAATTATTAATTAAAAAATGTTATATTATTAATACTGTGGCCTTATCTACATACTAATAACATTTAATTGTATTCATATCTACAACAAAATAGCGGTTTACAGTGTGAACGATAAGCCTAATTTGCATATTGATATTGAAAATTTGATTTTGATAAATATGTATTATTATTAGTATTATTGATTTCTAATTGTTTGGTGTTTATCTTAATGAATATGAGCAAAAATCTCAGAGATAAATCTTAAAAGAAATTCATAAACTAGTTAAAAAAATAACTGAAATTTTATTCTTTACTTCCTATTTTAACTAAATAATTACATTAGGAAAACTTAGCAATGAAAGACGGGAGTGATGGAAGAGTAAATTTCAGTTATTCTATTTTTTGATTATACCCGCCTCTGTTTGAAATCTTATTTGCATTCTTATTTAGTTTCATTAGTGTTTGTAATTTGATGTAATATTTTATTACATTAAAACTTAAATACTTGTCACCATATTTGCTAGTACAATTAATTCTTTCTTTCTTTCTTTTCAATCTGTGTTTAGGAGTTGTCTTGAGGGTTATAGTGTAAGGGGAACAATACTGTCCAACTGTGCTGTGGTGGAATACTATTGGCAAAAAGTGAAATTGCTACTGAACAAAACTGTGACTGAGAATAGCAGTTGCTGACAAGTGGGCACCAATTCACTAGAACAGCTACTGCTACCTTTTCATTTGATTAGGCTTTTTAACGCCCCACCCAATGCATACAGACACACAAAATACAAATCCATGTATACAGATATGCATACACATACTAACATATAAACATTCAACTGCACTCACACACATGTCCAATGCACACAGACACATATACACATAGACCCATATAAATACACATGCAAGCAAATGCACACACAAATAGACATACTTAACACACAGACACACAAAAACGCATACTGACAGATCTATATAAATGCATATGCACACTCAAACAAATACACATGTAAATGCACACACACGCATGCACACATCAATGTATATATGTATACAGATATGCATGCACATACTGACATATAAATATTCAACTGCATGCTCACACATCCCCAATACGCACTGACACATATACACAAAGACCCATATAAATTCACGTACAAGCAAACACTCACAAATACACATGCTTAACACAAACACACCTATATAAATACACATGCTAGGGAACACTCACACAAATACACAGGTAAATGCACACATATGCATGCATACATCCATGTACCTATGCGCACGCATACAAATGTATATATATATATATATATATATACAGATATGCATACACATAGAGACATATAAAGATTCAACTACACACACACACACACACATGCCCAATGCACACAGATACACAAAGGGGTTGGTTTAGCTCAGTCGGTAGAGTGTTCAGCTGGTTACCTCAAGGTTCCTGGTTTGATACCGGCCCTTGCAACTCAGTGTATGAGTAGTACGGGGATCTGTGCAGTAAAGTAAGGAGCTGATGGTAGGTGTGGCGCTCCACCTCAGATGCTAAAATAATCTCCTTGGTCTACCGCTAGTGAAAAGGGGATAGACACCCTTTCTGTCTGGCTGATACCGACTTTAGGCCGCCCCGACGACTTACTTACTGACACATATACATACAGATTTATATAAATATACTTACAAGCAAACACACACACAAATACACATATAAATACACACATACATACAAATGCATGTATACCGATATGCATACACATACGGACATAAAGATATTCAACTGCACACCTACATACACTATCACATAATACACATACACCCACACATTTTCACATTCACACATATGTGCACATGCATACAAGAACAAATAAGCATTCAAGCCCACACAGATGCATACACACAAACACATACACATTCTCAATTATACAAGTATACACATATGCAGTTGTATATATCCCACACACAATCTTTTGCAAATGTCACACAAATACACATGTAAATGCGCACACATGCATATATGTACACACATGTATCTATACAGATATGCACACGCATACTGACATAGATATAAATATTTGACAGCACACATAAGCACTATCACACAAATGCACACATATTTTGACATGTATACATAATCATGCACAAACACATATATAAACATGAGCATGGTAACACACGTGCAAGCTCATGTATGTGTACACACATAGATATGTAAGCATGAGTATGCTAGCACACACATACACACACTGATATTACAAATGTACATATATACATTCAGTTGTACACACAAATACACATATATGCAAAAGGCACTCTTGCTACCACATGTATGTATAGAAATAAACATGAGCATGCTAGTGTACATGCAGAAAAGACACACAGACACATGCAAATGTACTATTATACAAATGCACACACAGACACGCACACACATGCAGATGAATATATAAAACACATACACATGCAAACACAAGCACAGCCAAATGTACAATACACATGTACATGCATACAAAATACATACAAATATACAATTATATAAACACACACATATACATGCTGATGAATATACAAAATATACACACACACACACATGCTGGTGAATATACAAAACACACACACACACACACATACACACATGCTGATGAATATACAAAACACACACACACGTACACACATGCTGATGAATATACGAAACACACACACACATACATACACATGCAAGCAAACACAGATACATACAAATGTACAATTATACAAACGCACACACATACACATGAATATACAAAACACACACACACACACGTACACAGTCTTTTGCAACTGTCCTGAATGTGATAGAAAAAGACAGAAAAAATTTCAAAAAAGAATTGACGGACATTCTTTTAGATTATTGCATAAACCATTTTCAATTTGTCATGTCACCGCACATCATCTTCTGCAGAAGGCATAAAAGTCTGTCCACTTTTTCTTTGGCATTCGATTATGCTATCTTTTGGGATTGAAAATCTGCCATGTCCTTTTCTTCTTTTTGGATCTTTTTTGGGTTTTTTTTTACACATTTGTTTTTTTTTTCTTTCTTTGATTAAAACCAAGTGGCAATATTCGGTGAAGATTCTCTGGAGCAGTGACTGCTCAGTCTTCATTTTTTCTTGTGATGGTGTGTGTCAGTAGTTTGTGAGATATCTTTATTTTCATATCCTTGTAGAAACATAAGCGTGTGTATATGTAAATATGTAGATAGGTTCATAGATCTGTATTCACATGCATATATAAAACATGTCTATATAAGATATATCACTATACAACTCTTTAATCTACTGATATCTTGCATATATATATATATATATATATGTGTGTGTGTGTGTATGTAAATATGTAAATAGGTTCATAGATCCGTATTCACATGCATATATAAAACAGGTCTATATAAGATATATTACTATACAACACTTTAACCTATTAATATCTTGCATATATTTATGTGTGTGTGTATATGTAAATATGTAGATAGGTTCATAGATCCATATTCACATGGATATATAAAAAATGGTCTATGTAAGATATATATTGAAGTCAGTATTCTTCAATATATCACTATACAACACTTTAACCTATTAATATCTTGCATATATTTATGTGTATGTGCGTATGTAAATATGTAGATAGGTTCATAGATATGTATTCACATGCATATATAAAACATGTCTATATAAGATATATTACTATACAACTCTTTAATCTACTGATATCTTGCATATATATATATATATATATATATATATGTATATGTATATAGATCCGTATTCACATGGATATATAAAATATTGTTTATATAAGATATATCACTATACAACTCTTTAATCTATTAATATCTTGCATATATATACACATACAAACACACATATGCAATAATGTATGTGAAGAGAGGGGAATATGAGTGTATATAAGAATACATGTACATTTTCACAATATAATGTTTAAAATAAATATAGAATATATAAACATACATCTACAAATATGTGTGCATACATGCATAAATGTGTGAGAGAGAGAGAGAAAGATTTATTTGTATTAAAGGTATGATATAGAAACACATTATTATTAAAAAAATGTAATGGAATCTATGTAGGCACAAATAATGATAAAATTCTATGATTGAACCTATAAAATCATACAGGCAAACACACACACACGGATATATATATATATATATATATATATATATATACATAAATAGTCTGATTGATAGATATTTGTATGTTTATAAAAGTGATTTTACCAAGGGACAGTTTAGCTCAGTCAGTAGAGTATCTGGATCAGACACAAAAGGTTCCGTGTTCAATATCAAGCCTCATCAACTCAGCACATGAGTAGCATGGCTTGGATCTGTGTGGTAAAATGGGGAGCTGATGGAAGGTGTGGAGCTCCACCCCAGATTCAAAAACAATCTCCCTGGTCTAGCACGTGTAAAGAGGAGAAACTCCCTTGTTGTCTGGCTGATACCAACAATGGAGCACCCTGCTTATTTTACTTACTTATATTCAACAATGTATTTATATATATATATATATATATATATATATATATATATATTTATAATTATGATAAATAATGTAGTTTGCTATAATTATACATGAAGTGCTCATTATCCGGGATAGAGGATATGTAGGTCTAAGAATAACATAGTCAATGGTGCTTGGTTACTGCCAGTTTCGCGTTTATGTGAGGTCTTGGTCTGATTATTGCAAGACTGACAGTCACCAAGTTTCACATTATCTCTGTACCTACATCATTCTAACTAACATCTCTCTCTCTCCATGTATATATATATATATACATATATATATACCTTTCTATCTATCTATCAATCTATGTGTGTACATATATATGTATATATATATATATATATCTTCTATCTATCTATAAATCTATGTGTGTGTATATATATATATATATATATATATATATATATATATGTATATATCCATCCAAAAGACCAGGTGATTTAAGAAAGATTCTATTTGAGATCTTCTTTATCCTCTGTGTATCCACAATGCATGCCCATACAGATGCAACCTATAGAATAATATGAAGTTTCTTAAAAGTCCCCAGGAGAGCTCAATGTATGATAATTAATTTCATACAGAGCAGTATTTACACTTCCAATAAGTGAGAAACCTTTCTCACTCATGGGAAGTGTGTGTGTGTATATATATATATATATATATATATATATGTAGAGAGAGAGAGAGAGAGAAACTGTAAGGAAAAAGAAACAAATATTCATATTTACTGAGAATATGTTAAAGTGATCATAATTCAAAGAGAAACCAAACTTAAAAGTTATTTATAGAATAAATTCATTTTTTTAACCTAAAATTTAATGAAGCTTGTCTCCTTCAAAATATCCCTCCCCCCACACACACTGTTGATTGACCATTCCCAACATTTTATTTTCCCCAATTCTAAAACACATTCTGGAATTTGGTTGTGATGGATAGTGTGGAGGTCATGGAGTGCATTTACTTCTTTCTCGTTTATCAACTGACATTGACATTTCCGAATGGATTTCAACTTTGGGGTCAGAAAAAAGTCCAAGGGGTTAAAATCCCAAACGGGTAGGGCAATTAACCAACCTCCAACTGATTGTGACATGGTTCTTCTGTTTTTTTTTGTTTATCTGTCAGTAGATGGGGCATAGTTTGTCTTTTCAAATCATTTGGCTAAAACTTTTACAAATTCCTATTGTGGTAATTTCATATATATATATATATATATATATATATATATATATATATAATGAAAGAAGATGACTTAACATAGAGAGAATATCAAGTTAATCGCAACATTAATGGTCAAGACAAATATTAACCAAATAAGTCAGAGTTATAAAAAATGAAATGCTCAATATGCTAGTAGAAAACGAACTTAAGTTTCACCAAAAAAGGATCATCAGGGTTAATTGTAATGAATTAATCAAGAAAATCGAAGGCTATAATTGTATTATTCACTTCCACAATTGTCTTTAATTAATCAATTTCTTGATTAATTCATTACAAGTGCATATATATATATATATATAGAGAGAGAGAGGATTAAACAAAAGGCACGTCTCCTGTTTAACAATCTTATTGATGATCTTTTCAAGCTTTCTGGACAACTTTTTTATATTTGGATGGAATCTGTGGATTATTCCACCAAAGTTCATATCCTGAGTACTTTCGGCACTTCAAAGTGCCATCATCAGGGATGATGTGTTCCAGTTTTTTTCAAGTTAGTATATTAATGGATGTGGAGGCTGGAAGGAGGATAATTGATAGGAAAAGTGTTATAGGCATTTTAAAATGTTACTGCAACCATGCCCAATAATAAGGTAAAATTGATTATTTGTTACACAAAATTTAAAACAACTCGTTATCTACAACAACTCTTCTCCCCAGACAAGTCGGCTTAATGAGACCAATGTAGTATACAAATTTAAATGTCCCTTAGGAGATTGTTGTCTCCCAAAAAATGAAAATACCTACCTCGGTTTTACCTCAACGACTTTGTCACACCATTTAACTCTTCATATATTCTGAGTCCAACAAGAAATACCTGAAGAAGGCTGGAGTGTACATTGGCCGAAACGTTGTACAGATAACATCCTGAGTATTCAATGATTTATACAACTCTTTATATTTATATATTACTAAATTTATTTTATTTATATATATATATATATATGATAATTGTATTGGATATGATATATAATGAAATAGTAAGAAATTCTGAAAATTAATTGAATAAGCAGGCATCTCTGATTTTAAAATCATAGAACAAAGATGAGGTGTATGTGATATATCACCTTATCTGGCTAAAATAATGCTAAAACAAAATAAAGCTTCACTCAATGTAAGTTTTATACTTTAATAATTTCAAACATTTACCATTATTGATATATCCAATATATTTTATAACAATGAACATTTTTAGTTACAAAAATGTTTGATTTCTCCTAATTTTTGAGATGAGGCTTGATAATTTATATTATTTGGATTATTCAGACTATTGTTCTTATCAATATTGTTATCTGTACAACATTATGCCCTCCAGCCTTCTTCAGGTTTTTCTTGTCAGACTCTGAAGCCTTCTCTAACTCAAAAGCTTTCTTTTCCAATTCAGAAACCTTCTTTTCAAACTCGGAACCTTCTTTCATAATCGGGAGCCATCATGGAACTTTGAACCCAACCCTTTATTCAATACATGGGGGTATCCTGTTCTCATTCCGCTAACCATAGCTGGGTACAAGAGTTAAGCTGTGTTTATTATTCTATGTTACTGACACCCTTGACCAGGATTGAACCTGCAGCCCAGAGATAACGGTCACTTAGAAATTTCTTAACCCAATGCCTATATCCACTACACTATGTGTCCAATTGGATGGCTCCTGATTATGACAAGAAGGTTCCCAAGTTCAAGAAGACTCCTGAGTTCAACAATAAATACCTGAAGAAGGCTGCAGTGTACATTGGCCGAAACGTTGTACAGATAATAATAAAGATAAGGACAATAGTCTGAATAATCCAAATAATTTTCAGCCATAAAATATCTTTTAAAGATTTTAAAACTTTATCAACAATATTTTCACATACACAGAATTTTATCAAATAGACTTTATAATAACACAAATTCAAACATTTCCAAAATATCTCTTTAAAACTTTTAGCATCTCAAAGCAATTTTCACTCCATTTTGCAACTGAATTATAATTTTATGTGTGGTTTCAGCATTTGCACAAAACCTCATTTTTAAGCATCAAAATTCTCAATATAATTATAAAATATCAATTTGGCATAAAATGACTTGAAATGGGTTAAAATCAATCAAATAATCAAATCAATGGATTGCAGCAAACTTATACTTAGAGGTGCATGGTGTAATGGTTAGAGTTAGAGGAAATGGAATTGTCAACCTGAGTTCAAATCCTGGACAAAGCTGTTGGCATTTCACATAGTGCTAATACCCTTGGGAAATGTATGAATCCAACTACTCTCCCTTCAACTATGGGCAAATAGTTGAGTGGATTGAGCTCTTTAACCATAACTAGGTAACAAGTCTAGAAGGAAAACTCTGAATTCAAACCTGTTAAACTCCACTTAAGAAATTGACCTTGTGTCACATCCTGCTCATGCAGAGGGGTTGGTAAATATGTATACTTGTAGAACAACATTTCTGCTCAAATGGTCATGATTTTTTATGCAAGAATGATCATAGAATTTTTTTTTTAAACCGCATTGGACAATATTATGGTGATAACAGAAATATACAAAGATAAATGGATAAAGAAATTCCAAACACTGACACTAAATGGATTTAACATTAAACTGAATGGCACTGATTTGAAATAGGATGGAAAAATTTGGGGTGACATATAAACACTTAAATAAACAAATAAAAAAAACAAGCTGTGACAGGTAATTTGAAACACATCCTTCCAATGCCTAATATATACTTCCTAAATGGAGAGATCAGTGCCAGGTGTACTGACAACAGATATATAAAGGTTAATATTCTAATATCTCTATGCTAATAGTGATTATCATTCATGATTGGTATTATATTTTATTGACTGTGCAAAAGTTTCCAGCATATTCTATAAGAAATAAAAAGGAAAATAAAGAACAGTTTTCTGTTGTGTATTGAAACTCTACTTTTCAACAAAATAAGAATTTTTCCTCAATGGCCTGTTTGTCTGGGGCATTAGAATACACCAACTGCACCTCTGCAGAGGGGTAAGACTCCACCAATGTGGCTACCTGTTGGCCGTGGGTGGCAATCTGTGATTCCTAAGGATGGAATCCAGGTGGCTGAACTGTCCATGACATGCAACACTCCACTTTGGCAATTACTTGGGCTAGACGGGCATTTGGAAAGCCCTCCTCTGATCAGTCGGCTGGTTAAGCCCTAGCACCTATATTGTTGTCCCAAACCTATTTCCCTTATGACAATCCCTAACCCTTTTTATCATATATATGCTAGAAGGCATTGACTCAGGGTCTTCATGTCCTGGGAATGATATTAAACTTTATCTGATGGTGAGGTTCCAGTTCTGGTGGTTTGGGGAATGTAGAGCACCCCTTCATCACCATTGACCCGGAGTGGTAGTACCTGTTATGGTCCCCTCTCTGGGTTAAATAGAAAAATGAGTTTATAAAAAAATTGAGTATCCATTAAGAATGAATTTATTTCAAAACTTTGTCAGCATTAAATGATCCACCAAGTTTAATATGCCGTAAAACAAAACAAAACAAACCAAAACCAAACAAAAATTTTTCATAAAAAAAGCAAAATAGTTTTTTTTTTTCAGAATAATCTTTTCTATAAATGTAAACTCTGCATTGTTTGAAATTGGTTTATAGCAAAATTGATTTTTGGTTTTTTTAAAGGCATAATTAGGGAACCTTTGAACCCTCATATCTCCATCATTCCCAAAATTGAGCAATTTCTTTGGTATCATTTTAATCTACGCATCAAAATCTATCAGAAATGACAATAAAATAAATACCTAAAATTTGCATGAAAATAGGTGCTTTTTAAGGCATAATGTCAAAATTTTCATTAGTGAAAATCATGTGATATTTACAGAAGAATATTTTATACGAATGGAGAAGCATGATTTAGTAATAAGAATGGGTTTGCCACAATGAGCTTGAGTGAAAAAGACAGTCCACTGACTCTCTGGTAAAGAAAAGTTTCCAGGTGCAGCAATCAGTAAAGAAGAGTAGGCTAACAATCCAGTCCTCTGTTACATGAAAGGACCTATCACTATTGATTTCCTTGAAAAAGGTGCAACTGTAAACTGTGCCTCATTAGACAGAAAGGTTGTTTCATATAGGAAAATAACCATCTGTTTTTCATTATGATTACCAAGAGAGAAGATTACTGATGTTTGGTATAAGACAACACTACTTCAGGGTAAACAAAAAGAGCGAGAAAAAAATCTTACCTAAAAAGGAAACAAAGTCAAATCTTCTAACATTCTAGTGTGCAACATTTATTAATAATGGAGATTCGCTTCCGGTTTTTGTCTGTAACAAAAACTATGTCACTGCTTACGTCACTATACCCGAAATTGTCATAACAGAATACATACACTCAAAATTTGAGCATGAAACATTAGACAGTCCTCATTGTTTTTTAAAACAAGTTTAAATAGATACATCCCCAGTATCATATATTTATATATAGTTTGTTTTATTTTAATAGATATTCAAAGTTAATAGAACTTAGTTTTGATTTCAAATTGTTTTATTTTTTTACTCCTTTAAAAAATTTGATGATTTCATGATTTATGGTTCAAACTCTCCGACATTTAATTTTTAACTTCCACCTCCTCAAGCAATATCTTTCAAAAATTTTCAGTCATGGTATTACATTCACTTTCAGAGTGTGTTGGCATCCTTCTGTCAACGAGAAATGATGGACTAGTGTCAAAATTTTTTTTTTTTGGACTACGTAGCCTGGACGGGTTCATATGGAGGATGAGTTGTTGTCCAAGCAGCAAATCCTCCCTCTCCACACTGACACTGTGATCCAAAGGAAAGGTAAGGAACCAATGCAGTTTGGCAGCAGTAGTGTCGCAGGAGTTGATGGGTAGCACTGGATTTCAGCATCACACCACCTTAGGAACTCCAGCTCCTGATTTGTTTTCAGGGTTTACTTTCAGAGTATACCCTTGGGAAAGGTAGGGCATTCCATTGGGATGTAATGGTTAGCAAGCTAGTCTCACAGATCCATTACTACTGAATAGTGAATTCCACCTTTGCTGGATGATTCATAAAAAACAAAAAATCCCGATGTTAAAACGAGCTTGTAATATCTGGCCAGATGGAGGGTGAGGAAAATATTTTTGGGGTTGGTGAGGGTGATGTCCTTATGGGCATAGTGGATAATTTTTCCAGGCATTACTAACAATTGCTGAAAGTTAGGTTGAAATCAGTCGAAAATGGTAGTTTTAGGAATTATAGTTATTTAACTCAGTCGATAGAGCGCCTGACTAGAAACCACAAGGTTACGAGTTCAATACCGGCCCTCGCCAACTCAGCAGATGAGTAGCACAGGGATATGTGCGGTAAAGTGAGGAGCTGATGGTAAGAGTGGCGCTCCGCCTCAGACATCGAAACAATCTCCTTGGTCTAGCACCTGTGAAAAGGGATAGACTCCTTTGCTGTCTGGCTGATACCGACTTTTGGCCACCCCGACGACTTACTATGCTTAGCTTAGATGTGGCACAAGGCCAGTAGTATGGGGCCCAATAAGAATCAAACTCACTAAGAATGGTCTGCAAATCTAGCTTGCTAAGTATTACACCATGTAGGAATTATTAGATACTTATCAAATATGACAATGAATATTAATCTACTATATCAACTCAACCCTTTTATCTGTTGCACCATGTGTCCAAAGCGATTAGATAAAGACAGTGATGCTGTAGCTTTTTGATTTAGTGCATCCTAGGATACACATGTTTGCTTTGAATGAGTCCCTGTGAAAACTCATACCTTGTAACCTATCCTGTGTAAAATTGAAATGTATTTACAGACAGCTTGAAATGGTGAGGGAAGAAAAAAGAAAAACACTGGGACACATGGATATGATTTTATTGTGTCCTTATAGATTTTTGTGTGTCAGCGCCGCAGGATGCATACCTGTCAGCATTCTGTAAAGAGCTCAGTTTGAAGTTCTAGGAAGGCTCCTAAATTTAGCAAGAAGGTTCCTGAGTTTAAAAAAAAAAAAAAAAAGAACACTTCATGAAGGCTGGAAAGCACATCAGTCGAAACATAGTGTATATAACAATAGATATGAGGACAATTAAATAATACAAATTATCTAAAATCATCTCAAACATTCAGACAGATGATGATATGATTATGATGATGTGTTTTTGATAGTATTTTTTTTATCAAGCAGTAATATGAATTTTAGTTATGAACTTAACTATTTACCATACACATTACTACTATGGTCATGTCAATACATTCCACCTGTAAACAGATAATCAAATAATGGAATAAGATGAATTATCTGAAATCTTTATCTTATGAAATTGGATTTTTAGGAAATGGCAAATAATATTTGATTGAATCTGAGCAACCAAATATATATTTTAAATGTATAAAATTTCACAATCTTGATTGCCAAAATTTGTCAAAAGCCTCATTAACCTAAGCTTTTCATATGATAAAATTAATTTATGAATATAAAACCAGAAAAAAATAATAATTAATGAGGATATTAGTGTTAAGAATATTGATGTAACTGTTAGTAAATGTCAGTTTAGCTCAGTTGGTAGATCACTTGTGTAGAAATTCCAAGGTTCTGGGTTCAATACTGGTCCTTGCCAACTAAGAAACACAGCTTGGGAAATCTGATCTATGCGCTAATGCATCTGGGAGATGATGGTAGGTGTGAAGCTCCACCTCAGTAAAATAATCTCCCTGGTCTAGCTTCTGGGTTCAATACTGGTCCTTGCCAACTAAGAAACACAGCTTGGGAAATCTGATCTGTACGCTAAAGCATCTGGGAGATGATGGTAGGTGTGGAGCTCCACCTCAGTAAAATAATCTCCTGGTCTAGCTTCTGGGTTCAATACTGGTCCTCACCAACTCAGCAGATAAGTAACACAGTTTGGGTAATCTGATTTATGCAGTAAAGTATCTGGGTGATGACGGTAGGTGTGGAGCTTCTACTTGGCAAAACAATCTCCCTGGTCTAGCACTAGCGAAAAGAGGATAGACTCTCTTGGTGTCCAGCTGATGATACTGGCAATTGGCCTCTTACTGTCAATGATTATTGTGCTGTGATAATAAGTAATTAATATGCATTAAATATACTGTAGATATTTACCCAACCCATTCGCTATGTCTAGGATATGACACAAGTATAGGCATTCACCAAGGATTGAACTTGCTAATCAGTAGTACTGGATCTATAAGACTAGCTTGCTAAACATTACACTATGATGGGACACCCTCTTTAAATATACTGTATATCATATATCTATGATATTTTTGTGGGGAGTGACAAAATATTTAATATCAACTGGTTATTTTGTAGTTATTTCCTAAGACTAATAGTAAGGAGGTGTCATGGTGTAATGGTTATCATCATCAGAAATGGACATGGTGGTATGAGTTCAAATACTAGACAAGGCTGTTTACATTTAACATAGATCTAATACCATTGGAAAAGATATAAATCCAATTATTCTCCCTCCAGCTATAGGTAAATAGCAGGCCTGACTCGGTTCTAACCTAAACTCTGCTTAAATTAGATTGGAATAATTGTAAGTGAAGTCAGAGCAGTGGTCTTTTGTCAGTATCAGCCAGACAGTGCTAGCACTAGACCAGGGAGATTGTGCTTGTATCTGAGGCGGAGCACTATATTATGGTGAATGGATTGGGTAAATACCTATAGCTCCCCACTTTACCACACAGATCTGTGCTACACATGCACTGAGTTGGCAAGGGTTGCTATCGAAACCGAAACCTTGTGGTTCCTAGGCAAATATCAAACTATCTTTTTGTTACAAATAATATTCAATATATGTGAAATAATAATAGAAAAAAACTTTTGTATTAGATGCTGTGCCACATTGGGATATTGACCTTGCTAAGAAAAAATCAGAAATCATCAATAACTTAGAATTGGTTGACTTAAAAACTTTTTTGATAGCATTTTTGGATTCCTTGGGCGAAAATGTTTTTATTAACTAAATTTTAGTAGTAGGGAAACTCTAGAAATCATTTTACAGACAAAAAGTCACAAATTTTAGTAGTAGGGAAACTCTAGAACTCATTTTACAGACAAAAAGTTGCCATTTTTTGCCAACCCCACCAAATTTGGAGAACTAAAAATCGACATAACTGTGCCAATTTTTGGAATTGGAAGCTTAAATTTGGAGGAATGTCTAATGTTAACATAGTCCACACCTGGAAAAAACATTGAAGGGGGTGGGTGACAATTTTACTTTTTTCTGGATGATTTGACATGGAATTACCCAAGGGTCTCCCATAGTTTCAATCTAAATGATTTAATCAGGACACTACCCTACACTTAACTAAGTCAATGTAATTCCTTAGGTAAACTGAGATAAATTTCTTTTTGGATAATGATAGTTGAATGCTATGTTAGTTAATATTACTGCTTTATCTTTTTGATACATTGAGCACTTTTGGATTATTAACTGATGCTACTGCAACGGAAAGGTTAAAGCAGCAATTGGATTATCTCTCTCTAATATATATATATATATATATACACACAAGGTGTGTCAAGAAAGTAATGAGATTGAAGCTGTATTTACCATGGTAGGAATGAACAATAAATGTAATGTTAATTTTTCTGATTTTAAAGCTGTATTTACCAAGATAGAAATGAAGAAAGTTAAATTTTTGAGAATATGAGGTGTGTCAAAAAGTACCAAAAATCTCAATACTTTTTTGACATACCTTATATATATATGTGTGTGTGTGTGCCATTTTTCCATGAGAAGCCAAAGGTTCCTTTTTTTGTTGTTGTTTCCACTGTTTCAGATAGTTATATTCAAATAACAACATTGTAATTATGCTGATGATGATTGTAGCAAAGGTGGAAATAATTAGAAGAGGATTTTGCTGTTCTTGCATTTTACATGATCACTATCGAAAAGTGTTACTTTCTTTAAAAGACTCAGTAGTGTCTTTTGCTCTCAGAACATATCCATTATATAATTTCAATGCAACAAGCAAAATTATTATAATTATAATAGGAATTTTTTTTATTTCCTGTTAACGCCATTGCGATAAGAAAGAGACAGTATGGAAAGGAATCACCAACTCTGCTCCTCCAGTCCTACAAAGACAAGGAGACAAAAAGAAGACATTAAAAATAGAGGAAGGATACAAGTGTGAAACTGTGTAATTTTCTCATCTTATAACTGAAAATTATCAAATTTAGCAAACCATTTGTTCTTTGGTTTATCCACAAGATAAATGTACCGAGAACTAACATGGTACAATTGACCAGAGAAAGCTTAAAATTAATTGCAGTTATCAGTGATTTTTAAGAGACTAATTTCAGTAATAGTTAGGCTATTGCAATTATATCTAATTGTGTGCCAGTTACCTCTACTACTACTACTACTACAACCACTAATTGTAATAATAATAATATTTTTGTATACATGTTACTATAACACAGTTATTTTCAACACATTATGCATAAAACAAAAAAATGCTGCCCAAGTATATATATATATATATATATATATATATATAAAGTTAAACCTAATGAGTCAGATATACCTACTAATAGTTCAGCTTAGTTGCTTATCAGGACAAGAATTTTATATATAATTTTTTCTGTTTTTTTTTTGCCAAGTGTTAATCGGTGCGACACTCTTGGTCTTTTCTTTTTTTTTCCAAGTGAAGTTTGGTAGTATATTTTTACTAACAGACTATTTGCCAGGGTTTTTTCCTTACTGCAAGGGTTTGCTAATAAGATTAGTATATCATATATATATATATATATATTATATATAAGTGTAGGTCGATTTTTCACTTTTTTATAGTATCAAATTACACAGTTGTGTATTGGTCAATTAATTATTGATACCAAAAATTAGATCTTTAACTTGTACCAATTTTTGAGGAAATGTCATCAAATATCATAGACAAAAATACACTGAAAAATCTTCAGTTTTGCAATAATTGGGGGGGGGGGCATATTTTTGTATATATGTTACAAAAATGTGATGTTACAGTAAGAGTCTTTGTACAATATTATTTTTTAAATGCTGGCGACACATGTAGCATGATGGTTATTGTCACAGGAAATGGACCCAGCAACCTGAGTTCAAATCCTGGACAAGGCTGTTTGTTTCATTTCACTTTAATTCCCTTAAGGAAGGCATGCATTCATTTCTTTTAGGTGGAATCATAGGTGGGACCCTAAAAGGTACTACAACTTTGGGTTAGAATGGATCTGGAAGTAATGGCTAAGAATGGCTTTCACACTCCTCAGCACCAGATGTAGTTTAATGTCAGCACCCACAGCACAAAGGCTTAGGATATGCAAATTGCATCCTCTGCAGAGTGGGGACATTTGGCATATAGTAAGCTTTTTGGATTGGGTGAGTTTAAATTTTATAGTGTCACATGAAATGTAAGAGAAGGATTTCTTGCAATTCTCAAAGACAGTAGGCATTATAACCTGATATATTCTTCAACCATTTTTTCCACTGATTATATACTGAAGGTATTCTCCCCAAAAGAAAACCATATTACCCCTGTGACTGGAATACAAGTAATAATCAACCTCCTATATTACTTATGGAGGCACGTGGTCTAATGGTTAGAGTTGTAGAAAATGGACTCATCTACCCGAGTTCAATTCCTGGACGAAGCTGTTGGCATTTCACATAGTGCTAATACCCTTGGGAAAGGTATGAATCCAGTTCTCCCTCCAGCTATGGGTAAATAGCAGGGTAGACTGGGCTCTTTAACCATGGCTAGGTAACCAGTCTAGGAGAAGTAAAACTCTAAATTCAAACCTGTTAAGAAATTGACCTTGTGTCGCAGCCTGCTCATGTGGAGGGGTTGGTAAATATGTATATATATTACTGATGAGAAGGTTAAAACTTAACCCAAATGTCTGTGGGATTCAGATTTGAATGTCATAATCAGCAAGTGCTCCCTTGGTGGCCAACATGGTGGACCCAGTCATCCTTCTTCGAATGTGGTTGTTTTTCATTATTTTATTTTATGGCATATCAACCCTTTTCAGGTAATTTAATGCCGAATCAATTCAAATAAAGGACAAGTTGCTTACAGTATCTGCTGTTGCTTAAGTGGTTACCCAATTAATTATTGAACAGGCTTATCACTGCTTAACTTCAGTGATCTTGTGAGAACCACTCTTCAAATGTTTGCTATTCTAATTTCAAATACACAAACAATTACCCTTTTTATAATTCCTCCATTGATTGATTGGTTAGGTTTTACGGCATATCAACCCATTGGGTTATTTTATGCCAAAGATGTCTTCGTATTATTCATTCTTGATGGATACTCAATTTTTTTAAGCACATTTTTTTTATTTAACCCATAGATGGGACCCTAACAGGTACTACCTTTCCGGGTTAGAGTGGACCTACAAGTATGGTGATTAAGGTGTATTCTGCATTCCCCAGAGCTCAAGAAGTGGAACTTCACTATCAAATAGAGTTTAACATCATACCCAAGACAGAAAACTCCCCTGCAACTGCAGTAACCCAACAAATCCAAGAAAAGATAAGATTTTTAGGATGGGAGGTTCCTCAACATCCTGTATATTTTCCAGATTTAGTTTCATTTATTTTGATCACTAGAACATTTAAAACGTGGCAGAACAACCAGAAACTAAGAAGAACTTTAAAATGGTCTTTGAAAATTTATTCAGAGTAAAAACACAGATTTCTTTAAATGTGGAATCAAAAATTTGCCATATCGTTGAGCTTCAGTCGTTGAAAATCATGGTGGTTTTATTTTTGATAATCATATTTAAATAAACTTGAATTAGATTTGTTTTTCTATCCTCTCTGGTAAAACAGTTTCTTTCCATAAGCAATAGCTCATGATGCTAGAAAAATGAATAACATATAGAAAAACAGATTAGTCTGACAATACTATTTAAAAAGTAACCCCTCACAAGGAGGCAAAAAGAAATGGATGATGAAAATATGGGGGAAATCAGCTATTTTTCACACATCAAGCTAAAGACTTGCAGACCAAGCATGAATGATTGCAAAGAAAGGAGAATTCTTGGAGCTTGAAATTCTGGAAATATGCGAATAGGTGAGTAGAGAAGAAAATACTCAGAAAGAAGAAATCTCCATTGGAGATGGAAAGAAGAAAAAACGAACACAAAATGATGAAAGCCAGAATATAGCACAATCAGCACTAAAGAAAAGAAACAAAGTGGAATTGATAAAAGAAAAACAGGAATTTACTAAGTAATCATCCAAATAACCAAATCAAATGCCAAATACAAGGAAGATTCTAAAATTATCCACACTCTTATTATTTTATGGAAGCCGAACTCATCGTGGATAATTTGATAAGCAGAACTATGACTAATCTGCAGAGAAAAAGCTACTTCTTCAATGATGACTTGCTGGTTTGCCATTACCATCTCTCGAGTTTGCTGAATCTTCTCATCAGTGCTGGAGGTTGAAAGGCATCCAGCTCCATTTTCATGAGTCAAACTTGTATGGTCACTTTTAAACTTCTCTAACCACTCATACACACTTCTACATGAAAGTGCACTCTCCTCGTATTGTGCTATAAATTTCTGATGAATTTCAGACCCTGACACTCCTTCTTATCAGAGAAATCAAGTCACTTCTTTCTATTTTTCCTTGATGCATACAGCTAGTGGAGCAGCAATGTTTACACTATAAAGACAGCAAGTAAAATGGTGATGTTGGGTCAGTAAAACGGTAAGTCTGGGTGGACATAAGTCCAAAATGGGTTATCTTTTCTTGCTGCTGTTCGTTTGCCGATAGGTGCCGTTAGTATTTGGCCAGAAGTGGGAATTCTGAATTCTCTCTCTCTTTTCTCTCAGTTACACATGGGTTACGCACCTGACGCCTCTGCCCTTTAGGTGGGGGGCTTTTCCCACCAACCAGCTACCTGTAAGTGACATTCCCTCTGACACACATCATACGCCCATTTCCTCCATAATATGTTTATGTATCTGTTTTGTATATCTTTGCCTTGAATGCATTTTCTCCTTTGCTCACTGAATTAAAAGTCTGTTATCGTTTTACACCTTTGTTGTGGTGGTTTATGTACATACTTGTACCCACATTGGGAGGTCACTCCAAGCCTTCCAGCTTTAAATATAACTTCTTTACATGTCATAGTGCAATCAGGCTCAAACTTTGATCTCATGTCTACAACAGTGTCAAGATAAGCAAAGCATGCATGCACAAAACACTGTGTGATAATAATAGAGATATGTTATGGTGAAAGTGGATAAGTTTTGACTCTCCCTTGTACTATAATCAAACAGCAAGCAAAATGGTGTGATCAGACTCAAACTTTGATCATGTGACCACTACAGTGCCAACTATAAGCATGCATGCATAGAATAAGTAAAGTAATGTACAGTCGTCAGGGCGGCCTAAAGTCGGTATCGGCCATACAGTGAGGGAGTTTATCCTCTTTTCACTACCGCTAGACCAAGGAGATTGTTTTTGGCATCTGAAGCAGATCGCCACACCTACCATCAGCTCCTCACTTTACTGCACAGATCCCTGTGCTACTCTTGCGCTTAGTTGGCGAGGGCCGGTATCGAACTCGAAAACCTTGTGGTTCCTAGTCCAACACTCTACTGACTGAGCTATGTGTGATAATAATAAAGATTGAGGATTTTTTACTCTCCCTCATACTCCAATCAAACAGTAAGCCAAATTGTGTGATCAGACTTTGATCACGTGACCACAACTGTGCCAACTATAAGGATGCATGCACAGAATGCTGTATGATAATAATAATAATAATAAAGATATGTTATGATGAAAGGGGAATTTTTGACTCTCTCTTATACTACAATCAAACAGCAAGTTTTTATTTCTGTTTATTTACACTTGAAACAGAAACCTGTTATTGAGCGACGCTTCAGAATCGACTCTTTAGAAGTCATTGCTAATTATTTTCATCGTTTATTGAATACGCCTTAATTGAGGTTAGGTGTGAGGATCAAGTAAGATTAATATCAATTTGACATTTACAGCACCTCGGAAAGAAGAAATATATAAGCAATAATTAGTTGATTTTCTTGGAGAGCATAAAGTCCTTTGTGTAAATTTTGCAATTTTTCTTATTTATTCCTCGTTTTAACCTTCTTTGATGATATCTAGTTTTAGTCTTGTATGTTTATGAGAAGAAATTTAAATAATGTAGAGATGCATGGTGTAATGATTATTGTTGTAGAAAATGGACACAGTGAGATGAGTTCAAATCCTGGATGAGGCTGTTTGCATTTCCCTTAGGGAAAGGTATACATCCAATTATTCTCCCTCTTCTATGGGTAAATAGTAGGGCAGACTGGGCTCTTTAACCTTGGCTAGGTAATCAGTCTAAGAAAAGGAAAACTCTAAATTTAATCTTGTTAAATTCTGCATTAGAAATTGATTTTGTGTAAAATCCTACTCATGTGAAGGGGCTGGTAAATATGTAAAAATTCAAATGAAAAGTGCCTTACTTAAAACTTGTGTCTGCCCTGTCAGCTGGGCCATTAGAATATACCAACTGCACCTCTGCAGAGGGATAAGACTCGCCCAATGGGCCAGCTGTTGGCTGTAGGTAGCGACCTATGATGCTTAAGGATGGAACCCAGGTGGGTGAGCAGTCCATGACATGCAACACTATAGCCTTACTTGGGCTAGACAACTGATCAATTGGCTGGTCAAGTCAAGCCCTAGCACCTATATGATTGCCGCAACCTATTGCCCTTATGGCAACCACCAACCCTTTTTATCATATGAGTGCTAGAAGACAGTGGCTGAGGGTATTCATATCTATCTGATGGTGAGGTTCCAGTTCTAGAAGTTTGGGGAATGTGGAGCACCCCTTCATCATATTTGTCCCCATGTCCACTCTGACCCAGAGTGGTAATACCTGTTAGGGTCACATCTATGGGCTAAATAGGAAAATGTGTTTATAAAAAAAAATTGATTGAGTATCTATTATAAATGAATTTATTTCAAAACTTTGCCGGCATTAAATGACCCACCGAGGTTGATATACCATAAAACAAGACAAAACAAACTAAAACTTGTGTCAAGTGAAACCAGAAATTAAGATGAAAGAAAATACTTGTAAAAATTACTGGCTGACAATGCTTCATTTAAATAAATAAGATTTCCTACTGATACAACTTGTATGAAATAATAACAACAAATAGTGCACCAAGAATAGAGTAAAGGATGAACATGCACAGATGCATGCACAACAAACACAACTGTGTTGCCAATAGCTGCACAAACAGTTTCACTTCATCCTCAGTGCTTTGGAGACATTACTTTTGGGATTACTCTCATATATAAATATACAGCAGACTTGATATAATTCAATTCAGCATTAATTAAATCTCTTAGCCCTTGCCAACTCAGCAAATGAGTAGCACAGGAATCTGTGTGGTAAAGTATGGAGCTGATGGTAGGTGTGGTGTTCCACCAATCTCCTTAGTCTAGCACTAGTGAAAATGGAATAGACTCCGTCGCTGATTGGCTGATATTGACATTAGGCCGCCCCGACGACTTACTTATGTTACATACACTTCTCTTATGATTGGCCATTATAACACCAAATTGCAATAACAGTCTCATCATCCTTTATAGTTATCTTGTCATTTTTTACGCTACCTTTTGTATCGACCGGCACCCAACTCTTCACTTGTTACTCATGTCATCCAAGTTGATCTGTCTGAGTCTGTTTTCTTTTCATATCTTGTTCTTCTTACTATGCTGGTGTTTCTTATGCTTCATCCTGTCCCCACAAGTGGATATATAACCACATCCTTTTTATGTGCACACAATGTCTTTATTTCTTGACAAAAAAGCCTAATAGCTCACTTGGATAAAGGATCTGATGTGTTTATCTAGGTTTCTCCAAAAGAAACGGTGTATGAGTTTGGTTGACTAGTTGGTTTGTTTTGTGGCACACATCAACCCTTGTTGGATTATTTTGTATGAAAGTAAGCTTAAACAGTTAAATACTACATTATATAGATATATAATAAAATATTGATAACTCCTTGGGTTCCCACTGTAACAACAGTTCATGATTATATTGATGCTTCTATTTGTTTTTTATTATTTACAAATACTGTCAATTGAAGTCAGTTAGCCTACTGTTGGTTTGAATAACAGTAGCTAAGTACCACTCTAGCAGTGTCCAAGACAGTTGGTATAAATAGGACTCAAGAATGATCCATCCATGAATCTGGGTGATTTGGGTGATTCCATTCCTTGAGTTCTGATTGGCCGCTTGACTGCTTGATTTGAATGACATTGTGGAGTCTTATATATACTCTGTCATTTTGCAGTGGACTTTGTGGCTTTTGGGATTGTATTGAGTTACAACCGTTTGCTGCCTTGTCTTCCCAGTTCGACAGTAATTGGACTTTAATTATTCTTCAGAAGGAATGAAAAATTTTGATTATTATTTCATCTTTTGTTATATCAAAAATTTGAAAGACTAAAGAATGATATTCAGTGAGAATGCTGACCCCACAAAATTGTTATTCAATATATATATATTATATATATCAATTATATATATCAAACAGATCTATTTGACCCAAAGATTGGACCCTAACAGGTACAACCATTCAAAGGCAGAATTGAACTGAAAATAATGGTAAGAAAGAGATGGCTCCATATTCCCCAAAACTTTAGATCTAGTACAGGCAATTTAGTGTTATACCCAAGACACCTTTTTTTTGTTGGGGGGGGGTAGCGTCTTAAGTCTCTGCAGGGGATACTGTCAATTTATTCTAGTACCCACTAATAGGGTGTGACATAATCCTGAACCTCCTCACTGTAAGCTTACTTTATTATTTCTGATCCATGCTCTTCCTCATCATAGATTGATGATCTGAACAAGTTAAAACTAATAAAAAGAGTAAAAAATTACAGTTACAGCAAGAGAAATTAGAATTAATTACTTTACTAGAAAGAAGAATATGAAGGGATCTAATTGAAACTTTTGAAATAATGAATGGAATTATTAATTATGCATTTTTAATATTTCTCCTTGAACTGGAAACTTACTGTCAAGACATATTTCAAAAATTAAGTCTATTAACCAATTCAATTTTGCAAATAGAGAAATATATTTTGCAGAACAAATTGCCTAATCAGATCAAATACAGCAATAGTGTACCAAATTTTAAGATTAATTTGGATGATTTAAAAAATAAATAAGTAGAAGAAGAATTTAAGAGGGCACTTTTGTGAATTATCAGTTAAATTATTTGATAGAATTTGATCTGTATAAAGATATTGTATATGTTCTGTGCAAAGATTCTCTTTTTTTCTCAAGGTTGATGTGAGAAGATATAAAAAGAGGAGAGATGCCCAAAGAGACATAACAAATAGATAAATAAAGAAAAAAAATGTAAAAAGCAACTGAAAATCAGATGAAACAAAATGCTTGTCAAAATTAATGCTTGACATTAAAATCATTAAATAACTCATAAGGAGTTGATATGCCATTAAACAAATAAACCTAAATGTGTTATTTTTGACTTATTGATTTTTTCATTCATTTTTTTTTCTTCCAAATAATACTCTATTAAATAAACTTAATTGTGGTAGTACCTGTTAGGTTCCTATCTATGAATCAAATAGAATTAGTCAATCTATTACTAAATACCATTATCATTAGTTACTTGATACCATATAGATGTAGGGTAAAGTCAGCAGAGTTAGTATCAGCCGGATAGTGAGGGCATCTCTCCCCTTTTCTCTAGTGCTAGACTTGGCAGATTGTTTTGTTGAGTTGGGGAACCATACCTAACATCATTATACTGAAAAGATTAGATTACTCAATCTGTGCTACTCATGTGCTGAGTTGGTGAAGACCAGTATCAAACCCAGGACCTAGGCAAATGCTCTATTGATTGAGCTAAATCAGTGCTTAAACCATACAACTGTGTGCAAATTATCTGTATTAGATTGGAATGTTTGATATCCCATAACCATATACAAGAAAAACCTTCTAAATAAACAACTAAACAAAAAAGGTAAATATGAACATACAATGAATGCAATTCCCTAACCTCTTGGCATAAAATAATCCTAGACAGGTTGACATGCTGTTAAAACCAATCACTAAATCCCCTGTCGGCTGGGGTTGTAGAATAAACTGACTGCACCTCTGCAGAGAGGTAAGACCCCACCAAAAGGGCCACCTGTTGGCCATGGATGGCGACCCATGATGCTGAAGGATGGAATCCTGGTGGATGAGCAGTTTATGACATGCAATACTTCACTTAGACC
>CM042151.1:27259839-27307338 GCA_023376005.1 Doryteuthis pealeii
TTTTTGATTATCCAAATTCTTGATACAAAAATAATTGAAATATTAACTCTTTCCTAAATAAGATTATTATCATAGTCATGATAAAAGCACCAGTTACTGCTAGGTCACCAAAGTTAAGCAACAATGAATATGTATGATGATACTTAATTTAGAGATCATTTAAGCAACAGCAGGCACTGTAAACAACCCAGGTCCTTTTGTTTATCAAAAATGACTTCATTTGGTATTAAATAACCTGAAAAGCATTGATATGCCATAAAACAAAAACAACAGACCTTCCTAGATAAAAACATCGATATCATCAGGAACTGTTGTTGTAATAGGAACTCAATGATCCATGGGCCATCTAGTTACTTATAACTCTTTGCCTTCTTTAAACCACTTACAGTGGCTCTCACACCACTGCAATCCTACCGCAAAGAAAGTATAAAACCTGATGGTTAGTTCATTATAATTAAGCAGATAGGACTTTATTTAAATATAATGAGTTTCGAAGTGAACAGATAGTGAACTTTGTAATATCCTATCATACAAATAGTAATACCTAGAAAATTTGGTACAGCCATGAGGGAAATTTGGTAGGGAAAGAGTTAAAGGTATAAAAAAGATTCCTGTCCAACTTAAAACTGATTGTTTTGGGGAGTTTTTTTTTTTTTTTGGGGGGGAGTTTTTTTTTGGGGGGGATCATTCAAATTCTTGATAAAAGAATTACTATGAAATACTAAACTACAACCCTCCACTCCTTCCTAAATAGAAGTATCAGTATCATTAGGACCCCTGTTGCTACAGGAACCCAGTATTTCACTGGCTGTCTAGTTCTTCTTAGAGGATTTCATATGCTAAGAGATTGATTCAATCTTTCTAAAAAATATTTATTTGGAAACTTGCAATGTGCATAAATCATGCAGCAAGTTTGGTCAAGCTTGGTACCAGCCATCTTAGAAAAAAAACGGCACACCCACATCACATTGATTTTGTTCCATTTATTTCATTTCTTCTTTCTATCATTGGAACATCAGTATTCTGTGTCCAACACTACAAAAGATAACAAATAAATTGGACAGTCAGAAGGATTCTCGGTTGGCAGGCAACTTTCTGCCGAGAAACAGCTCAAAGTAAAATGCTCTTTCTGAATCTAACTGTGTGGCCAAAATGGCCTCATCGTCTTGATCTTCTTCAATAAAACCAAGTCTGGGTTAAGGCCATATTTTTCAGGACACCTGGTGAGAACCAACTTCCCTGTCAATAGCGCGTAATGCTGGTGCACTTTTCACTGCACTATAAGATCTTGTTTAAATTGTTCTTTCAAGTCTATAAGAAAGAAAGGAACAAATGAGCAGAAATTATGGCTTGTTGGTTCTTTGATAAGGCTAAAAGGTGATTACCATACATTGTAGACATTCCTCAGTTATTTTAGGTGGCGGGGGGGTGATAGTGGATCTACTGCTCAGGTGTATGAGTGTCTTGCATGGTAGAATGAAAAGTGAGTTGAGCTCACTGATTATGACTAGCAAGTTCAATATTCACTGGTGGGTAATTCTATGTCAAATAATCAAGAAAAAAGTAAAATTGTTACCCACCCCCTTCAATTTTTCTGAAATTTTGTCCAGATGTTGACTATGTTAAACTGAGACAATCCCCCAAATTTGAGCTTCCAATTCCAAAAATTATCCGATTTATGTCAATTTTCAGCTCTCCAAATCTGGGGTGGGTGCAAAAATGGTGACTCTTTCTAATCTATTTTTGTCTGTGAAATAAAGTTTTTGAGCTTCCCTACTCCTAAAAATTGGTTTATAAAAGTTTTTTTGGCAAAATGAATCCAAACTTGCTATCAAAAAAGTATAAGAAATAACCAGTTTAAGTTATTAATGAGTTCAGATTTTTTTATAGCAAGATCAATAGGTGGGAAAATCCCGATGTGGACTGCATCAATGACAGAAATCTTTTTTTATTATTATTTTACATATATTGAACATTACTTGTATCCAAAAGATAGTTTATTTTTTATTCAGAACTGAAGCTACAACATCTGTGAAACTTTTGTACTTTTATGTTTTAAGTGTCTCCATTGGAGAATTGAAAATCGACATAACTCACCAATTCTTGGAATTAGAAGTTCACATTTTGGGGATTGTCTCACTTTAATATAGTCCACAATTGGACAAAATTTCAGGAAAATTGAAGCGAGTGAATGACATAGCGTGGATGATTTGACATGGAATTACCCTGGGTTCTAGGCTAGTGTGAGGATCTCATGGGCCCCCTCCCTGAATCTATGAAAAATCCTTCCATCTATGATACAGTGCCAACTCTAGATGTTAATTTTCATAAAGTAATATTCATATAAAACATATGAACTCCCATACTACTACATGTCAATTTTCAGGTGCTTGTCATGTAATGGTTATTGTCGTAAGAAATGGACATGGCAATACAAGTTCAAATCCCGGACGAGGCTGGTTGCATTTCCCATAGAGGTAATACTCTTGGGAAGGTATGAATGCAACTATTCTTTCTCTAGCTAGAGCCTTCAATCAGTCAGTTGGTTCCAAGCCCTAGCACCTATATGATTTTCCATTGACCATATTGCTCTTATTGTGGCAAACCCCACAACCCTTTTTATCATATATGTACTAGAAGGCAGTGGCTGAGGATCTTTGTGTCCTGGGTATGGTATTAAACTGCATCTAGTGGTGGGGGTCCAATTTTGAAGCTCTGGGGTGTGTGGAGTATCCCTTTTATTGCCATTACTCCATCCCCTCAGACTCAAAGTGGTAGAACTTGTTAGGGTCACATCTATGGGTTAAATAGATTATGATGAGTTTTTAAAAGTTTTTAATACCCAACCAAAATGAATAAAACAAAAAACGTTGTAAGGATAAAATTATCAATTTTGCAGTTAAAAAAAAAAAAAATTAAAAACAAAGCTAGAATATGTGTTTAAAATATGATTTTCTGATTTAAAAAAAATTCAATTTATTTATTTATTTTGTTTGTTTATTATAATAGAACTATTCTTTTACTTATTTAATATCTACTTGGTAATCTGGGAATATACTGGTAACAGTGGATCTCAAAGGTCTGTTAGAAAATTCTAAATTTGTACTAAATTTGTAATGGTAAAAACATCATAAATGAATAACATTTGAGAAAAATAGTCCTTTTATTAAAAAAAGAAAAAAGCAAAGCTAGAATGACTGTTTAAAACATGTTAATTTCTTTTAAAATTTGTCGAGGTCCACTCTGACTGAGAGTGATAGTACCCATTAGAGTCCCATCTATGGGTCAAATAGAACTGTTTAAAATTATTCAATTTTCAAGGAGAGAGACGTAATTGTCATCTCTCCCGGAGTCCATTCTCATCCCCAAGGTCTCTTGTGTTGGTTAGATAATTAAGACAATGACCAGCTCAGCCCTGCCCAAAGAAAAATTAGCAAGGAAAAAATCAACCCTCAGTAGATAGAAGGCTAAAAGAAAATGGCAACCAAAGTAGAAGCAATCAGCAACAAGTAAGAAGAGTTCCACGTAAAACCCTATCCTCCCTATCTCTAATATTTCTCTCTCTATTATGTTGAGTATGTCAGAAGGGTATATATGGCTATACAACAGTAGATGGAAATTGTGTGTAATGGTTAAAGTCATGGGAAATGACTTGTCACCCCGAGTTCAAATCCTGGATGCGGTAATTGCGTTTCACTTAGGGCTAATACCCTTGGGAAAGGTATGAATACTACTCTCCCTCCAGCTATGAATGAATAGTAGGGCAGACTGGGCTCTTTAACCTTGGTTAGGCAACCGGTCTAGGAGAAGGAAAACTGTGAATTCAAATCTGTTAAACTCTGTTTAAGAAATTGACCTTGTGTCACATCCTGCTCATATGGAGGGATTGGTAAATATATATACAACAGTAGAACCATGTGCCAAAAAAATCTTAGACTTGGCATGCTGTAAAATCCAACCAACCAACCTCTACCTCATTCTACTTTCCATACTTTCCTCTCTTTTCTGTATCACTTTCTTTTTCTTTAATTTCTCTTTCATCCCTATTTAATTTCTCTTCAGTTTCTTCTTGTCATGCTTTCTTTCTCTCTTTATTTCTTTCTTTTATTTACTTGAATGATTTCAAAAGAAATTGCAATTGATTGATGTTCCTGCATTCTCAGTTCACTAATGCAACATTAATGTCACTATCTCAAATCCACGAGAAAAGCGGAGGTGTTGATCCATACATTCCTTATTAAAAGATGAGAACTTTCATAAAAGGAAAAATTACAGGTTGACCAAAATAACAGAACCCACAAATTTTGGAATAAAACTGTTAATTTTAATTTTTTTTTCTTTCAGAATATATAATATATATATAACTGAAACTTTGAGGAATGATTGTACAAAGACTGAAGTTTAAGTCCAACAAGTTTCTTGAAATTTTATAGACGTTGATAAGATTAAATAAAATTTATTTATTTATTTGCATTCTGTTTTTTTGGGGGGAAGGGGGGGGGTCACTTTGTATTTACAAAATCACAATTATATTTGCTCTGTATTGAAATTGGTCAGTTGGGCTCAGATATGTTTAGGAAAATATGTTGTAGAGTTAAGAATGAAGGTCTAATTCTTTTTATTTAGAACATGGCGCAGAAGCGATGACCTATCTCGTTCCCCTAGGACAGTGATGTTCTGTTATATATTTGGTCAATACACTCCAACTCGAGTGAGATTTCTGTTTCAATTTCTGAGCAGGTGAAGCCTATATAAAGGTGAGATGTGTGCAACAAATCTAAAAATGGAGAGAATAGAGGCCTGAACAGTCATAAAGTATCTGAGTAAGATTTAGAACCTTTTGATGACCTGGTATATATATATATAGAGAGAGAGAGAGATAGAGAGAGAGAGAGCGCGCCTGCCTAGGAACTGATACTGGCCTTCTCCAACTCAGCGCATGAGTAGCACAGCTTGGATCTGTGTAGTAAAATTGGGAGCTGATGATAGGTGTGGAGTGTCACCTCAGATGCAAAAACAATAACCTTGGTCTAGAACTAGTGGAATGAGGATAAACTCCCTCACTGTCCATTTTTACTACTTTGAGCAAATAGCCAAGGAGAAGGAAAACTGAATTAAAACCAGCTGTTCTTAAAAATTGATTATGTGTCACATCCTGCATATGGTGGGAGGATTGAGTAAATACACACACACACACACACACATATGCATGCGCAGAGACAATAGAATTACAATACCCTAACTATGTTTCAATTCACTTAAAATCAAAAGTACAGGTGGATTCAAATAAATGTAATTTTGAATATTTAGATGAAATACTTAATACTGATTTTTAAATATTTAAGAAAGACTGATTTTACTGTGGTTATTCAATGAATATATACAATGCAGGACCTTATTTTAAATGTATTTCTAATTGATAATTAATTAGAAATAAAATAATTAGTAACAAATTTAAATTAAATAGTGGCTAATTAATTTTTATATTTAGAATTTTTACCACTTGTAATATTTTTACAGGGTTTTATTTTAACAAAATATCATTAAAAAATAAATGCAAGAAAGAAAAACAAACAGGTCCCAAAAACATCTATCTTTGCTTCAGCCCTGCAAGGTGCATTTTTGTACATTTTCAAAGTAAATTAAAAGAAAATAGAAACTTTTTCAGAGCATTAACAGCATTAATTTTACTTTGACCATTTATTGAAAAATACACAGATAAACTCATTCATGCACATGATTTGAATGTAAATATTCTTGTGCATGATGATATGATACAAGAAAAAGCTAAAGGATACTGCAGGCTGTCTTGAACAAATCCTGGAAGCAGCACATCAAAAAAGCTGGTATACAGCCATTAGTCACCTATTACATAAACTATTCAAGTAAGATGAACAAAATATGCTAGACACTGCTTGAGAATTAGTATTATTTAGATTATTTGGACTATTGCCCTCATCTTTATTGTTATCTGTACAATGTTTTGGTCGATGTACTCTCCAGCCTTCTTCAGGTATTTCTTGTCGGACTTGGGAACCTTCTCAAACTCAGGAAAGGAACCTTCTTGATGTTATTGGGAGCCATCATGGAACTTTAAATCCAACCCTTTATTCAATCCATGGGGGTATCCTGTTCTCATTCCGCTAACCATAATTGAGAAGGTTTCCGAGTCTGACAAGAAATACCTGAAAAAGGGCGGAGGGCCCATCAGCTGAAACATTGTACAGATAACAATAAAGATGAGGACAATAGTTCAAAATAATCCAATTATCATGCCTCATCTAAAAAATTCAGTGAAATACTGCTTGAGAAGTAAGGACAAACTTATGTGACATTCTTCAGTGGACAACTACACATGGACACACCAGCATAAGTTCAAATCATTGATGAAGCTGCTTGTATAACCATTTCGCTATGCACGCTTCATGTGTATATGTAGCCAATGTCTTCTTGGAAGTGTAACTACACAAAAAAAGACCTTGCTTCATTTTGCCAAGATTTTAAATCTAATTTCTATTTTTACTATTATCCCTATCATTAAATTCATGTTATCATTTTATTGCTAATATCAGTCTTGCATTATCACAAATTATTTAGAGTTGGAAATTGAAATTACCATTGATAAAATCCTCCTCCTTTAATCACCAGGTTTTATTATAGATGCCATTAATGTTGATATTGCAGTCTGAGCCCTGGAGGATACTCCCCTCTCCCTAATCTCCCTCTCTCTCTCAGCATCTCTCTTTTTTCTGTGGACACTGGAATAAATGCTTTCAAATGATGTGCATTCAACATATTCCCTAAACATTTTGAAAATGTATTTCAAGACTTTAAGAAGTGACCAACAGCTGATTGGCTTGACAATTCAATCAAACTGACTGGTATTGAAATGAAATGATCCGGTCATGTTATCTTTTTTCGTGAGGCCTAGAAAATCATTTATTTTACAAATTTTATATTTATGCTATGATGCTACATCATAATTCAGGAATTTGTTCAAACTGACATAATTATTGCTGGTAATTTTTATTGCCATTTTTTTTTAAATGGCTGTAGGCTTCCAAATTTCTTCACATTCTATGAGGATAATCCAAAAGTAAGGTCTCCAAAGCACTGAAGATGTACACTTCTTCTTTGGACTTGTTTTGAATAAGAAGTTAATGATTGTTTCAAACAAATATTGTTCCCTATTAGGTTATTTGCCAGTAGCAATTGGCAGAAAGTGTCTTCTATTAATTAATATTAATTAGGTCTCCAAAATATTTAGAAATCACAGAAATATTTTATATTTATTGTCCATGATCTTTACATAATTTTACAGTTTGAACATGTATCTATTTTTGATAGACCTAATTAATACAATATTCTTGTAGAAGGAACATCATACTCATCTTCACAAGAAGGCTGTTACAAGCGTCCATTCACCTGACAAAAAAAGACAGTGTAACCGAATACACTCTGTACCAATTGAAAGGACATGGTCCATATATGGATTATAATATACACACTAAAACCACCAGCCAATCAAAATCCTGAAAATAAACTTGACCATACCATATAGAATAGAATTCAAACCACTTACCAAGTCTGGATTCTCAGAAGCAGATTCAACTTGCAACACAGTTGAGTACTGATCAGTCTACACAAATTTTTACAATTCGCTCTAGAATATTCAGCCTAATGTTAATTAGACTGAATATTTTTGTTGACCTGGCCAATTTGCTATAGTTTCATAGGGAAGTTTTAACTCATCTTCTGTACACACCACCACAGTTGTGATTACAACATTTTAGCAGTCATTTGTGATGGAGCTCCCAATTGATGCTCCTGCAAAGTGTGAAGTCCACACAGTTATTCAGTTTTTGAACACAAAAGGCTTAATTCATCGCCAATTAATAGAAATGTATGGCGAGTCATGCATGGATTGTCAAAAACATTAGCAAGGAGTGTAGGGAGCTTACAACGTCAACAAGGTTCAATACTTCCTGATTGATATGGCTTGGATCTGGTATGACATGGGCATAGAAAAACTGCCACAGTACCCCCAAAAATGTATCAACTGAAATGGTGATTATGTAGAAAAATAGATACATGTTCAAACTGTAAAATTATGTATGGACAATAAACATAAAATATTTCTGTGATTTCTAAATATTTTGGAGACCTATCTTTTGAGATTACTCGCATATATTTTAGATCAGAAAAGTACACTACCAACCAAAAATTTCAGATACCATCACTTTCACCCCAGACTAGTTCAATTGGTGAAATATCTGGATACTGAGGGCAGCCAATTCATGATTAGCTTCTCAGTTGGTAGAGCATTCTAAAGGTTCCTAGTTCGATACCGGCCCTCGCCAACTCAGCATATGAGTAACACAGTGATCTGTGCGGTAAAGTAAGGAGCTGATGGTAAGTGTGGCACTCAACCTCAAATGCAAATTGGATCATTATCTTGCTTGAATTTTATATAGTGGTTTGCATGCACATTCATGTTGATAAATTTATTTATCTAAAAATTCAAAATTAGCTTTTATTATGAACTTAGAGAAACAATTCAGTATGGCCCCAAAAATGTTTGGTCGGTAGTGTATGTGGGAGTTTATTCAAAGAATTATCTGGGTAGGTAAACTCTGCTTTATTTTTGTTAATCACATAATATTTCAAACTGTATATTCTCAGTTCACTTTTTTTTATGAAAAATATTGATATAGGTGGACTTATTTATGGGTGATATTCTATGTTATTATATCTATAATAATAATAAATGTGAATGTCAGTGTGCCATATTTTTCAACTTTACTTCTAGAGAACGTAGTCCAACATATCATACCATTTTGGAATCAGGTTCACTCTTTTTTGCAAATCAAAAACATTCCAGGCTGAATCTGGACCCACAATCCTGAAATTTGGGATCCATAATTTTTAATTATGGTGATAGTTTTTGGCAATTTCTTAAATGTGATTTTTTGTGATTAATTTTTTTGTATGATAATAGTTTTTATAACTTGGAAATAAATTTGAGGATAATTAAAATTAATTGCGAAATCCAGGGAAAGTCACCCATGAAATAGAAATAATTATTTGTAAGGAAATTAAAGACCTACATACATCAAATTGTCTTTAGATTAAGTGGCAGCAGAAGAATCAGCATTGAACTTTTAAATGATAGACTTAAATATTAATGCAATATTTAAATGCAGCAGTCAATTTTGGGTTCTTCTATAGTTTATTGTTGTCTATCACATAAGGCAACAGAATGATAAAGTTTAATATGTACTCAATGCATGAAGTGTCATTGTTAGGCAAATGGACCAATCAAGAATCTTCTAGCTTTTAAGCTAGTATGGAATAATATGTGATAATGATAAAAGATTGACAAAGGGAATACTGTCACACCCAGGGCCAGTCCATACTACTCCCAAACAAACTGACCTGGTTCAGGTCTGCTTGGGGTTCCAGAAGTTTAATATATTTTCTATGAATACTACTTTAGGAAAAATAATATGTAGTTAAATGGGGGTTTATAAATTTTTCTATGAATACTACTTTAGAGAAGTTAGAGTGTCCCATCATGGTGTAATGGTTAGCAAGCTCATCTCACAAATCCATTACTACTGAATAGTGAGTTTGATCCTCACTGATTAACCCATTCACATGACCTTGTGTCACACCCAACCCATAGTGAACAGGTTGAATAAATACTTACTTTAAGAAAATTGGCATGTAAAAGAGTGGGAATTCATATATTTTCTATGAATACTACTTGATGAAAATTAACATATAGTGACATATATTTTCTATGAATACTATTTTAGGAAAAATAAGTGGTGATATATATTTTCTATGAATACTATTTTAGGAGAATTAACATGTAGTGGAGTAGTGGCCCCCATATCATAGGGACAGGAAACCTTAGTACTGATCCTACTCCCACCAGATACATTATCATTTCAGTATAAAATTGTGAATATATTTAAACAAAAATTAAAAACAGAAATATTCATAAAAACTCATTAAATCAAACTATTCTTCTTTGGTTTCTTCTACGTTCATTCCACTTTGTCTGCAAGTTATTAATTCGTTTCCAAAAGAATTCTTCATTCAAAGAATTACTAAGTTCATTGAAATTTTTCTGTTTTCCAATTTAATCCTGATTAGAGAATTTCTTGCTTGTAATGCAATAGGCTGGATTAGAGAGTTGGGAAAATAAAAAACTGGTAATCCACGGGAGAGAAAATCAGCTGAATAGACAGGATACAATAAAGTCTTGATTTTGAACTAATTCAACTTTGTAAACTCATTCATGAGATTCATACGTCTTCCCACTGAGGAGGAATATGGCAGAGTCTTTATGAGGATGTTGTCTCATGGTGTAATGGTTATAGTCATAGGAAATGGCACTACCAGTTCAGATCCTGGATGAGGCTATTTTCATTTAACATAGTGCTTGTAGAATAATTATACTAAGTTCTAATTACTGTTGAATTGGTAAGACAAAGCAACAAGTAGCTGTAACCCAATACGCATCCAACCTTGTTGCAATCCTAATGTAGAATGCCAGAGTATTTATGAAACATCATAGAAACCAATCAGGACTTGGGAATGGAATCACCCAAATGTATGAATGAACTATTCTTGAGTTCCATAAGTACCAGTTGTTTTGAGAAGTTGGCATGTCTGTCATCCTGGTGAAAACTTCCCAATCGATTCAAAATTTTCTGAATTGTTGGGTGGTCATTTCAAAGTGGAGTTGTGGGAGCTTGACTGACGGTGCCTTATTATAGGTTGTCTAATACCCTTGGGAAAAGTAGTCATTTAGAAACCCATTCACTACGGATAGGATGGGACACAAAATCACAAGTATGGGGCATCCAGTGAGGACATCTCGCTATTCAGTAGTAATGGATCTGCAAGATTAGTTTACTAACCATTACATCAGAATGGGATGGCTTAGACTTGGTTATGGTATGAATCCAACTATTTTCCCTCCAGCTATGGGTAAATAGTAAAACAAAATGCATTCTTTAACCTTGGTATTGCAACCACCAAGGAAGGGTTGGGTAAATACATACAACAAACTGAGTGCTGTGTACTTGAGTTTTGAATTTCAAACTGGTCTATATATATTGCAAAACATATTTGTAGCCAAAGTGTATATATATATATATATATATATATATATATATATATATTGTTTGGGATTTAGTATAATATTGGATATGGAATATAAGAAACTCAGTTTTTTAATTTTAATTTTCGTTTATTTCATTAAATTTTTGAGATCGCTTGCACCTATTTATATATATATATATATATATATATATATATATATCAGTTATTGCTATGTATTATTCATATTACAGTTTATGCATTATTCTGTAACATCAGATAGTAAATTCTTTTTTTCTTTACTTTTAGGTAAGTAAGATTTTTGATACCTTGAAGCCAATACTTGGGTAAGTATATGCTTTATATATAATATATATATATATATATATATATATATATATATAATTATCATTATTATTATCATGATCATAAAGTGGAGTGAATCAATGATTGTTTCAAAGAGGCTTTTTTTCTATTTTGTTTAATGACACAAAATGCATGCTAAGATATTTCTTAGTTCTGGGATTTTAAAAGAATCCATTCTATTTGTTTCTGATTAGTCATAATTTGCAATTAAGTCAAAAACCAACCCATCTCTTATTTCATATTCTGTTTCTCTTTCCCTCCCTCTCTCTCTCTCACTCTCTCTCTCTCTCTCTATATATATATATATATATATATATATGGCCACTTCATTTACATTTTTGTGCAGTTGTTTCTTAAAAAAAATTTTTCTATCAAATATGCATAATTTTAAACAAATCTATTTGACTCATAGATAGGATCTATATAGGTATTACCACCCTAGGTCAAAGTGGACCTGGGAGTAATAGCAATGAAAGGGTGAATTCACATTCTCCACATCTTCAAAACTGGTGCCTTATCATCACTAGTCGCATAAATATTTATATCATTCATTGTCGAATTGCAAAGTAGGGCATTGATTAGGTTTATTTATAACTAGCAGGTCCTGTGGATATACCTCAGTATGGTAATTGAATTATTACAACTTATGATAAAAGACATTGCAAAATTGTTCAATATGTAAAAATCTTGATTTAACTCTCTCTCACTCTATTTTCCTTTCTTTCCTTCTTTTCATCATGTTCAATTGAAACAAATTAGCTTCATTGCTTCCATGTGCTCACCTCTTCTCTCTATCTTTTCCTTACTCTTTCTTTCTTGAAACAACACCAGATAATCAGGAATTACATTTAATCTTGGACGATTTGGATGGTCTCATATGATTTCCTCCTTTCTTGTCCAGCCGTGTCCAGCATGTCTTGTTTGTCTCACTTGAAGGGTTATTAGCCATGCAGCTGCTTTCTTATAAGGTGTTGTTTCTAGGACTTATTTAAGATCACATGCAAAATTCATGTGCAACTCTTATCTAGCTTATTCTCTGGGCGTTTTGTTAGAGTCCAACTAGTGCAGCCATACAGTTGCACTGATACAACTACGGCTTGGAAGAATTGTCGCTTTAGCTTATCAGTGAGATTGGATTTCCATATATATATTCAGGGGATTCAGTCAGCCTATTCTAAGCCCCACCAACAGGCCCCTCAAGTTATGGGTGATACTGTAGGTTATCACATACAATGATATAATTGATAATGATAAAAAATTGCTGAAAGGGAATATAGCCACATCCTTTACATTATCAGAACTAGTTACTTGCAAAAAAATGATCATTATTAAAAAGAAAGAAAGAGATTACTAGTATTTGATAGGATTACATGAAACCATACAATTTTGTGCAAATTATTTTTTATCAGATAGAAATACTTGATACCATATAACTGTGCAAACAAATGATTATTGACAAATTCAAAAAATAAAATCGTAAGTGATGACTGCAATCAAACATTTACAAATGAATTAAATTTCAGCATTAAATAACCCATAAGGAGTTGATATGATATTAAACAAATAAACTGGGCCATCATAGCTGGTTATAATGTGACAGTAATGAGAATCAAATATACAGAACTGGTGAATATATAATTATACAAGATTTGATATGATGTAAAAATGTATCCATTTTATATTGCTGAACATGATTAAGGCAAGCCTCTAGACATGTAATTATTTGTGTTGCTCATTTTAATTCAAATGGAATTCACTTAGCAAGCATCTTTCTTCTCTGCCATTTACTCTTTAAATCATATGAAATGGCTCCAACCGATTTACCAAAGTTTCTTCCAAATTCTCTAACTGAGGATTATGGATCATTTTCCACCACAGATTTCAAATCTTCATTATTAAATATTTTATGGTGCTATGTAAGCAAGTTCAAACTCCAGCCATGCTTTGTTATCATATATGTGCTAGAAGGCGGTGACTGAGGGTCTTCATGTCCTGGGAATGATGTTAAACTCCAAGGATGGAACCCAGATGGGTGAGCAGTCCATGACATGCAACACTCCACTTTAGCCCTTACTTGGGCTAGACGGCTGATCAATTGGCTGGTCACATCAAGCCCTAGCACCTATATGATTGCCCCAATCCTATTGCCCTTATGGCAAACCTCGACCCTTTTTATCATACGAGTGCTAGAAGGTGGTGGCTGAGGGTCTTCATGTCCTGGGAATGACGTTAAACTCTATCTGACGGTGAGGTTCCAGTTCTGAAGGTTTGGGGAATGTAGAGTACCCCTTCATCACCATTGCTCCCTTGTCCACTGTGGCCCAGAGTGGTAGTACCTGTTAGGGTCTCATCTATGGGTTAAATAGAAAAATGTTTATAAAAAAAAAATGTTGAGTCTCCATTAAGAATTAATTTACTTCAAAACTTTGATGGCATTAAATGACCCACTGTGGTTGATATGCCGTAAAACAAAACCAAATCAGTCATGCTATTACATTCACTTTTGTATTGATACCCTTGGCAAAGGTATAAACTCTCCCATCCTCCAGCTGTGGGTTAAATAGTACCACTACTCTTCTCCTACAAGGGTGGCTTTGACATTAAATAACCCATGAAGGTTGATATGCCATTAAACAAAGGAACCAAAGCAAACAATCAACTGTTGGATATTTTATCTCTAAGATGGAGGCATTTCCACGCAGGATGGTAAGCTTATGAAATTAGTAAACCAGTTCAAATACCTAGGTAGTAATATCTCATCTCATCAGGTATATCAATATATGCATAGGAAAGGCATGAAGTGCTATAGACAGATTATCAATCATATATAAATCTGATCTCACTAATAAGATAAAGCAAAAATTCTTCCAAGCTGTAGCTGTGTCAGTGCTAAGATATGGCTGCATCATTTGGACACCAAAGTACTTAGAAGAAAAGATAGATGGGAGCTACACTAGGATGCTGTGTGCGATCTTGAAAAAATCTTGGAATTAGTACTCCACAAGAGCGGCTGTATGGCCATTTATTCTCTATTATACAAGCCATTTGAGTAAGAAGGACAAAAGCTGGGCACTGCTGGAGAAGCAAGAGTGAACTCATAAGTGACATTCTCCTGTGGACACCTACACATGAACACACCAGTGTAAGCCGACCAGTAAAAACCTACATTAATCAGTTCTGTACGAATTCTGGATGCTGCACAGAAGACCTTCCAGTGGTGATGACCAATAGGGACAGTTGAATAGTGAGTCATAGATATTTGTGCTGTCAGTGTGAACTGATGATAATGAGATGATATTTATTCAAAATTTTCCCATAAGTCTATATTTATAAAGCAATCATCTACATCAATCAGCTCTGTACGGATTCTGGATGCTGCACAGAAGACCTGCCAGTGGTGATGACCAATAGGGACAGTTGGAAAGAGAGTCATAGATATCTGTGCTGTCAGTGTAACCTGATGATGATGATATTTATTCAAAATTTTCCCAAAAGTCTATATTTATAAAGCAATCATCTACATCAATCAGCTCTGTGCAGATTCTGGATGCTGCACAGAAGACCTTCCAGTGGTGATGACCAATAGGGACAGTTGGAAAGAGAGTCATAGATATCTGTGCTGTCAGTGTGACCTGATGATGATATTTATTCAAAATTTTCCCAAAAGTCTATATTTATAAAGCAATCATCTACATCCATCAGCTCTGTGTGGATTCTGGATGCTGGATGCTGCACAGAAGACCTGCCAGTGGTGATGATCAATAGGGACAGTTGGAAAGAGAGTCATAGATATCTGTGCTGTCACTGTGAACTGATGATGATGAAGATTGATATTTATTCAAAATTTTCCCAAAAGTCTATGTTCATAAAGCAACCAATGAGTTTGAAACTTCCTCATAATAATATTGCCAGATAAGCAGGTTAATAGCTGTACAACTATCAGGTCCACTTTTCATCATCCAGGTTTGCAATGCTATGATAAGCACACAATAATAAAACAAAAAACAAAAAGCTATCATCATAGAGATTAATAATACAACTTTAAGTAAACAAGAATTTATTTACCTCATGATTCTATCAGCAGTTTTTTTTATGGTCAGCCACAGAGCAACAAAGAACAAAAGATTTTTATGAATGGGTAACTATACAACAGTCTCATCCTTATTTTTATGAATGGATGACTATACAACAGTCTCATCCTTACTTCTCTCTTTTTTTCATAAGATGGCCTCTATGGATGGTCCTACTTGCAGTAAATAGTCTGCCATTAAACTTGCATTCAACATTTCTTCTTTGCAATTGTTCTGAATGTTATTCTAAGACATGTCTGCATGCATCATCCATAACAAGCCAAGATTTTTCTATCTAAATGGAAAATTATATTGAATGCCTTATATTAGTCTGGTATGGGCACCTCATATGGTGTAATGGTTAGTGAGCTAGATTAACATACCATTGGTAGTGAGTTCGATTCTTACTGGGTGCCCCATATTTCTGGCCTTGCTCCACATCTAAGCTAAGCTTAGTAAATAACTAGTTATGGTATTGTATTTTATGATTTCATATCTAGAAATTTAAAAAAATATTTATTAACATTATTCTTACAGTCAACCTAAAATTTCTGTCAGGAAGTATTGTGAATTTCAAACGATTCTATTGGGATTTGATGATACAATGGGATTATTTGCATACAAATCAATTGGAATCAAGCAATTAATCTCTCTCTCTCATCTCTTTTTCAATGTTTATCCCCTTTGCTTTATTCTTACCATGTGTTTTTCTTTCTTTCTTCTCACTATGTTTTCTTTCTTTCTTTACATATAGTTTGGCATTTTAATCTCTCTCTCTCTCTCCATTTTTCTTCTCTCATTATAACTTTCTATATTTCAGTCTTTTCTGTTCTTTGTATTATTTCACTCTTTCAATTCCTCTTTTTTCTGTTGAACCAAAACGTTTTCATGTTGACTTTAACATCAACAAATTTATCTTTTTTGCTAATACTTTGATTTTTCCATTTTATACTTACTTCCAGATTTACTTCCATATTTTCCTCCCATATGTATATATATATATATATATATATATATATATATATATATATATATATATATATGTTCGGAATCTGGTTTCTTGGTATTTTGTGGAGAAGTATTTTAAAGTGCATCCTTAACAAATTTATACACACACACACACACACACACATATATATATATATATGAGGTAGATAATAGGATAAGTGAGCAAGAAATGAATAACTCAAAACAAATCAAGGGTTGAAATGATTTAGTCCATGTTACCCGGACATCGTCAGTCAGAAACATCTACTCTTCTTCCTCCAAACTACCCTCACACTACCCCTCACCAAATCATATGTACGCATGTAAATTTTGCTTTAATAAAATCATTTCCAACTGACGATGTCCGAGTAACACGGACGAAATCATTTCAACCCTTGATTTGTTTTGAGTTATTCATTTCTTGCTCACTTATCTTTTATCTACCTCATATTGTCGGATTTTAAACCCATCCATCCTATCTTCATATATATATATATATATATATATATATATATATATATATATATACACACACATATTTGTGTACTTTCATTGTGTTTTGAAGAAATCAAATCAAATCAATGGATTATAATAACCTGATACTTATGAGGTAACATTTCTGCTCAAATGACTATAACTTAAATAGAGATTGAAAATTCACTATCATAGAAAACAGTGAAAGAAAAAAGACCACATTGACCAATACCATAAAGAAATTAGAAACACAAATGGATTAAACGTCTCCAAACACTGACTGCAGATGGCTTTAATATTAAACCAAACCATCCCCAAAATGTTGCTTTGAAATAGAATGGACAGCTGGGTTACCACATAAACATCTTTAAGAATTCTATAAGAATTTTAAATATCTTTTCTCTTAAAGTCCATTATAAGTTATTTCCCTTACAAACTGGCCATATTTATCAAAAAATTATTTTCTTCATTTCAAAACAGATCGGCTCTGATTATCTTATACAGATTGAAATATTGCAATATTAGCCAATAAATACAACATTAATTAATAGCATCTGTGTGTTTTTCCAATTTTCTTCTCTGATATAAACATCTAAATAAAGAAGTGCCTGAGTCAAATATTTGACTAAAACAGTTAGAGTTAATTTGAAACATACCCTACCCACACCTAATAAATATCTCCCATATATCAATAAAACTGTCAAATGTTCATCATAGCAGAGATTCTAAAATGGTCAGTTGAAGACACTTGGATACCAAAAAATAATTTTTATTCAACAAAAGACTAGGATTCATTACCAATTCCCTTTTCTTAGTTTCTTTAAAAAATATTTTTCTTCACAAAAAGTTATTTGAACTTAAGGTCAAAACTAATTTGAGAACAATTAAAAAATAAATATTCTTATTTGCCTTATTGCTTTTGTTCATTTTATGTAATATTCATATGTAGGGACGGATTTACTCAGTTGGTAGAGTGTCCAACTAGGAACCACATGGTTCTGTGTTCAATACTGACCCTCACCAGCTCAGCATAGGAGTAGCACTGGGAAAGTAAGGAGCTGATGGTAAGTGTGGTGCTCTGTCTCAGACACCAAAACAATCTTCTGGGTCTAGCGCTAGTGAAAAGGGGATAGGCTGTCTGGTTGATACCGACTTTAGGCCACCCCGATGACTTTACTTACTTTATATATATATGTAGATATATAGATATATATAAAGTAAGTAAAGTCATTGGAGTGGCCTGAAATCAGTATTTTATATATATATATATATATATATATATATATATATATATGTGTATATGTAAAATAAAAGGAAATTAATCCGACAATGTGAATTTGATATATTGAAAAAACAAATGATGTTTACAAAAGCATGGGATCATCAGAGAATGTGCAGTTAAAACCGTTGAGAGGTACATTCTCTCCTGCTGATCCCATGCTTTTGTAAACATCATTTGTTTTTTCAATATATCAAATTCATATATATATATATATATAAACAACCCGTCACAATTCCACTTTACTTAACTACCATAGTGAATCTCCAAAAAATATAAGATAGCCTTAATTAAAAACTCAATCCATAAAAGCTTTTACATCTCATCATCTAAACAATATTTTACAATGAACTCTTAAATATAAAACAAACCCTATGTTGTAAAACAAACCAAAACAAACAAACCAATCAAATTCTCAATGATTTTCCACTATTTTACCATTATTTCAAACTTCTATACACAACTTGCTAAAAATGATAGGCTATGCCTATTCATTATGTAACAAATTATTCAAACCTTGAGCCAAACTAAGTTAATTTAATCCAGTGCTGAACTTTGCTAACCTTAGAAAATATCTATAAAATCAATTCCTGAGAATAAGCCATTTTTATTTTCTTTGGATTCTTACAGATAATTACAAGTATCTTTAAAAATACATGTTTGACAAAACCTATTTTGCATATATTTTTTTTTCTAGATAACATTTTTAACAACTTGATATTATTATTGATTCCAACTGACGACAGCCGTATTCACAGGCACCAAAGTTATTTTCTGTCTTTACAGATTTGTTCAAGAATCAGTGACAGAAAACCAATTTTCCACTTGAGTACCGACTGATTTCAACATAATAAGTCCAATAGACATTTGATAAAGAAGAGGAACTGAGATAAATTGTTTTATTGAAACTGAGTCACAAAAAGACAAGAGAAACCATATTGGATAGATTATAAGCACAATTATCCTTTAATAAAACATCTTTAGCAGAATCAATTGAAAGAAAGAAATCCTATAATAAACTAAGATTGAAAAGATTTGAGAAAACACAATGAATCCCCAATTTCCCTTTGATTACATCTTTAGATACAAAAACAAACAATCAACAAGTAGCAATTATATGTATTTTAATACAGGGAGGCCCTAAAAAAAGAAACCCAAATTCAGTTGTTTTTTTGTTTGTTTTTTTGGTGGGGGTCAACCTGTGTATATATATATATATATATACACACACTATTCCTGATGCAGACTACCAGAACCCAAATTCTGTTTTTTTTGGGGGGGGGGCACCTATATATATTACTATTACTGATGCAAACTACCAGAACCCAAATTCTATTAGGGCAGGGGGAGGGGGTCACCCTGTACCTTAATATCTAGTAAAAGTAAAGTAAAGTCGTCTGGGTGGCCTAAAGTCGGTCAATCAGTGAGGGAGTCTATCCCCTTTTCACTAGCGCTAGACCAAGAAGATTGATTTTTCATCTGAGGTGGAGCATCACACCTACCATTAGCTCCTTACTTTACCGCACAGATCCCTGTGCTACTTATACGCTGAGTTGGCGTATCGAACTAGGAACCTTGTGGTTATAGCTGAACGCTCTACTGATTGCAACCTATCATTTTTTTAATAAAAACAAAAAAAAAACTCAAGCCTTCTCTAAAGTCAAACATTGGAGAGTAATGAGTGACATGGTCAACACTGCAGATACTCATACATCCAAGAATACATGGGTGTTGATGTGGATGTACTCAATATTATCAAGTTTTTCACACCAGGGTGAGTTGGTGGGTCACTAGAGGCTGAGTGACAGCACGTCTTCCATTATTATTATTACTAACAAAAAAAAAAGGGGTGGAAGTTTAAAGTCAGAGGGTTTGTATCATAAGTAAGTAAAATCATCAAATTTATCAAAGGAATAAAAAAATAAAACAATATGAAATGGAAACTTATTTATGTACCCCTAAAAATCAATTTATTAATGAAATAATTATTTTAAATATTAAAATAGATTTTTTTCAAACATAACTCAATCCTAGAACTAAGGAATATTTTGATATGAATATTGTATCATTAAACTAAATAGGAAAAAATAATAGATTTAACCCATAGCTGGAGGAATGAGATGGTTCATACCTTTCCAAAGAGTATTAGTCAGAAAGTACTAATTCTGGTCTGATTGCACAATACCTTTTATCTGTTTTATCATCTGAAATCAAAGACCTTTAAGGATGGATTTCAGCTTTGGGAACAAAAATGTCTATGAGGCCAAACCTAGAAATGAGGATATATGGGAGACTAAAGTTGTATTATTCTTCACCTAAAATTCTCTTTGATCTGATAAATATTATATAAACTAGAAAAAAAAGCCCCCCAGGCGGTGTAAGAATCAATTTTTGAAAGATTTTGCCTGAGTGGGTAGAAGTTTAAAGTCAGAGGGTTTGTATCATGAGTAAGTAAAATCATCAAATTTATCAAAGGAGTAAAAAAATAAAACAATATGAAATGGAAACGTGTTTATGTACTCCTCAAATAAAATGTTGTATGCATCTATCAATTATTAATGAAATTAATATTTTGAATATTTTACACATAAATTTTATGCAAAATCATTGGTATTCATTTATTTGTAAATTTTTTAGTTAAGCTCTTGATACTGAAAAAACGACTATTTAATGTTTATAAATAATTTTCTCATAAAACTTTATACATGAGATAACTTTAAATATATATTGATAAAGCAAACTATATATAAATATATAATAATATATTCATAAAAACTTGTTTAAAAACCAATTAAAAAAATAATGATAGATGTCTAAGGTGGCATACTCAAATTTTGAGATCATTCTTTATTCTATGTATTGACAATTTTGGGTAATGTGATGTAAGTAGTGATGTAGTTTCAGTTACTGACAAATTGAGACTGAACCTTCATTATTAATAAGATTATTATTATTATATTCTTTGTATCTGCTTCTATCTTCTTTACTGGCCATGTTGAGTTTTTTGGAATTTCTGAATAATTCACTGAATTTAAAAGAAAAAAATAGCATCTTCATTATAAGCCTAGTGTTTTAATTGCCCTAGAAGTGTGCTCTAAAGTGAAAAAAAAAAGAACAAAGTTTGAGGAACACTGCTCTAATAAGACAAAATGGTGTAGAAATCCTGCAAATTCTAAATATCTCTATTTTAAATTAAATATTTCACTGAATTTAAAAGAAAAAAAACCCTCTTCATTATAATTCTAGTGTTTTAATTGCACAAAAAGGGCACTGGCATGAAACCTCTGTGGAAAATTAATGTCTCCTATTTAAAATATCAAATGCAAAAAAAAAACAAAAAAAATCTAAAAATCACACATCTTATTAGAAAGAATTTTGTATTTGTTTAAAAGTTAAATATCAACTCACCGTAATGTCAAAAGTGTAACTAAGTGATTAATTCTTAAACTCTCCATAAAAATTGTATAATAAAAAAATAGATTGAATAAATGATTTTTCATCCTGTACAATGAAATATTTACTACAACTTTGAATCAGTAAAAATGTAGATTTAATATGAAAAAAATGAAAAGAAAAAATTGATTGAACTTCCATTTGTTTACTTTTTAGCAAGAAACGCCGAAAATGGCTGAGTAGAATTTTAATGATATTTTATAATGCTATTTTTAAACGTATTTGATAATATAAATCAAATCTTCATTACTTTTTCTCAAAAACCAAGCCCTGGTGATATTTAATGTGTATATATATGTTTACTTTATCATTAATTGTTATATTTTCGAAGTTTCCTCTGGGCATACACATATATACAACTGCCCTTTATATATGTACTAGAAGTGGCTAGAGAAAAAATAATAGAATAAACTTGGTTTAATGGTTAGCAAGTTAGTCTTGCAGATCCAAACTACTGAATTAGCAAGCTCGATCCTCGCTGGATTCCCCGTAAAAATCCCACATAAAACAATTTTTTTGTTAATCCGGCTTGGCCAGGAGGGGGAGGACAATTTTTTATTTTCGTCAGGGTAGAAGAAATGACATCACATATAATGATATAGTAAAAAAATTCTAATTCAATAATTAACTATGTCTAAAAAAAAGATATAAATGATGTGATTTGTTAAACTGATATTTAAAAAATAAACATTCAAAAAAATTAAATAAATATAATATTTAAATTTAAAATAATTCTTTAGTTTTAATATTATTTAATTATTCTTTTTGTAATATGTAAAATTCAATAGATAATTTTTAAAAAATAGCATTATTAATTCAAAGCATAGCTGATCAAATATGAATTATTATGGTAAAAAAAATTGAAACATACATTTTTAAAAAAAGAATGTTGACTGTACTGATTTTGGTACAAATGCAGAATAGCACGCAAGAGATAATATCATTAAAATTGCATTTTATGTGTAAAATAGCATTAGATTACAGAAAGTCTCAAAGTAACCCTTATAGAGCTGTCTCAAAGATTTGGGGTCTTTCTATGAAATGTATTGAAATGTAATGCATTTTATATGTATTCTAATGATATCATCTCTTGCGTGCTATTTTGCATTAGTATTTATTGTATATTTAATATTAAAATAAATAACATAATTATTTTATAAACAGTGACTAACATTAACTGTTTTGCATTTGTTTACAAATTTCAAGAGACAGACGCCAAATATTTTTCAAAGTAGAATTTATTCAATTAATATCATATTTCAAAGTGAAAAAAAGTTCATATATTATATATATAATATATATTATAGTAATTGCATTAAATAATTGCATAAAAATAAAGGAACTATATATATATATATATATATATATATATATATATATATATATATATGTATATATAAAGTAATTGAATTAAAATTTGAAAAATTGAAACTTATCTTACTAAAGAGAATTATGAATTTATTTAACAGGTAAATAAAAAATGACTACTTATTTTTTTTGTACAGAAGTACGAAGTGATTAATTTAATTCTTAAACGGTCCATAAAAAGGTGCATAACAATAAAAAAATCTTTTTAGATCCCTATTTAAGAAAGACCTTGCATTGATCCAGTTAGGTAAGGTGTCAGATGAAAAGGTGCACAGACCTTCTGAAAAGAATAATTAATGTATCCATTAAATTCCATGTTGTTACTATTTGAATTTTATTTTTAATTATATTCATGAATATAAATCAAATCTCTATTATTTTTTGCTCAAAAACCAAGCTGATATTAATGCATATATAATATTTACTTTGTCATTAATTGTTTTATTTTGAAGTTTCCTCCAGACATACATATACACACTGCCCTTTATATATATATATATATATATATATATATATATTATATATGTGTGTGTGTGTGTGTAAGGTATCCAAAACTGGTAGTAAGGGAAGATTCTACATGGGATCTTCAAAATATCACTGTATAATATATTACATGTTTTAGTAGGTGCAAATACAAGGATTTTAATATCCCTAGAGAGAGCTCAATGCATAATAATCTATATTTTAGATTAAATACAGAGCAATATTTACCTCTGAAGAAAGGAAAAACTCAATAAAAAAAAGAAATATATTATATATATATATATATATATATTGTCCAAAATTCGACTATATAGTCAAGGCCATTTCCTCCAACAATAAACATTGCACTACGTACCTTTACATAAGAATCTATTATTAGCATTCAATAATTCTCTTCATTGAGAAATGATAGTGATTGGAATGTGTGTGAACACAGATACAATATTCTATAATGGTAAAGTTTTACTAGAGTTATGTAATGTAGTGGTTTTCCTCACACCAGTGAACCTATTGTTCAGCTGTGTGATTGAAAGCAAGGAGTCAATCATAGGAACTCTTGAAGTGGCTGTGAAAAATGGTCTCATGTAAAAATTGTTTTGTTTTTTAAAGGCTCAGTCAAAAAGAAGAAGAAGAAGAAGAAGAAAATGATTTATTTTCACACATCACATAATATAAACAATGTCACATAAAAAAAAAACATAATGCTGGTTGTTGGAGTAATGTGTAGAGGATGATCACTAATTAGGACTGGGCTTATTCTAGTAGTGACCACTTCAGTTGTTTTTTTTTTTTTTTTTTTTTTTTTTGGGGGGGGGGTTACATAGTTTGAAAGTTGATTATAAGTTTACTTATACATATTAAAAATTTCTATTTTGTGAAATAATTTGAGTTGGTGAGCAGACATTTTGGTGAAATCAATGTTCAAAAATTTTTTTTGTTAGTGAATTCTAATTGTTGATGCAGTATCCTGTGCTAGATTTAAGGCCATAGGTTTCATATGTTATATATATATATATATATATATATATATATATATATAATATATCATTGTCAGTCAGTTGGTGACTGGTAGAGCAACAAGGAACAACCTTAAATTTGGGACTAGTAAAACTGCCCTTTCCAATGGGTGGAGATGGATTATGATTTATAAAAACAATAGGATCTTTCTTTCATCGAATATTACTTCACATCTCCCTGTTTTTGAGACTGATCCAGAGGGCGATTAAAATATCAATAATAAAGCGAATGGTATTTTTTTTCGGTGACCACATGTCTGACATTTTTCGTCTGATGATGGGAACTTGTCATCATCTCTTCACCTCTTCTATGTCTCCACCAATTTTTCTTAATACCCACAAAGTTTAAGTGAAAATATGAATTATTTCTCTGAACTTTTTAGATGAGGCTTGAGAATTAATATTATTTGGATTATTTGGACTATTGTCCTCATCTTTATTGTTATCTGTACAATGTTTCAGTTGATGTGCCCTCCAGCCTTCTTCAGGTATTTTTGTTGAACTCTGAGTCTTCTTGAACTTGGACACATGGCGTAGTGGATCAGGTGTTTGGCATAAGACAGGTCTAAGTGACAGTTATCTCAAGGCTGCAGGTTCAATCCTGGTCAAGGGCAACAGTAACAATAGAATAATAATTACACAGCTTAACATCTGTACCCCAGCTATGGTTAGCGGAATGAGAACAGGATACCCCTGTGAAATGAATAAAGGGTTGGGTTCAAAGTACCATGATGGCTCCCAATTATAACAAGAAAGTTCCCAAGTTTGAAAAGCTTTCCAAGTCCGACAAGAAATACCTGAAGAAGGCCGGAGGGCATATCAGTCGAAACATTGTAGAGATAACAATAAAAATGAGGACAATTGTCCAAATAATCCAAATAATACTAATCATCAAATTTAACCCTTGATCCATCAATTTCACATGATTTTCTCTCTACTTTGTGTTTTTGTCTGTGTCCACAAATTTTGATTGCTATGAAAATCTTTTCTCACACATTTCAATGTAGAATGCTGCCTCTCCTGTATTTCCTATGTAATGTTTTTAAAGATTTGTTAAGATAGAATGAAATTAATATCCACGCTATGGTTTGCCAAAAAATTATAATTTTTAAATGATTTTGCTGACTATAAACTCGAATTTATAAAATTACTCTCATAACGTCAACATATTTTGAAAAAAAAAAAAGTATGCTATCAAAATAACATTTTTTTAAAACCTTAACCATTGAGCCCTTTATATTGTACTAGAAGCAGCTACCCAGCATATCCTGAGTAGAGGGGGGGAGTTAGTCTCACAGATCCATTGATTGTTTTGGTTTTCCATAATTGATTTGTTTATATTTTAATCACAAACGCCACCAATGACATTCCCTGCTCTTTTTATTTAAATACTAATTTTTAAATATCTTCATGAATATCTTCATAATTTCTGCACAAAAAGCAAGAACCTGTGATATTTAATGTGTATATATATTTACTTTGTCATTGTTTTATTTTCATAGTTTCATCTGGACATACATACATACAATGCCCTTTTTATATATATATATATATATTATATATATATAATATATATATATATATATATATATATATATGTGTGTGTGTGTGTGGATAGATAGATAGATAGATAGATAGGATTAATAGGAAAGACTGTCACCGATTTGCCATCAATGCTTCTACAATCTCTTAAAAACATAATGTCAAGACTTTCAGTTGACTAAATTTCATTTCCTTGTGAAAATTCCAACTTATGCAACAATAACGTTATAGGCACAGACAACTGTCTACACTAGCTTGTGTCAGATTTGATTTAAGGAAACCACAGTTATCTACCCTTGGATTTTGTTTTATGTAAACCTAAGTTTCTGTCTGATATAATGAATAATCCTTCTTGGGTTAGTTTGGTTTAGTTTATTTAACAGCAACTGGGGTTATTTAATATTGAAATTTGATTCATTTGTAAATTTGGTTTTTAATTAAATTATACTTTCAACATTCTATTGAAATCAATTTTTTTAATTACACTGTCTTTGACTGTAATAATCATATGTTTTGCACAGTTATATGATATAAAATATTCCTTCTCATACCAATAATTTATACACAATAATCGTTTAAAGTAACTATTTCTATTTGATTATCATCATTTATTTTTTTTGCATACAGATATATGGTTTCAAGAATTTCTATAAAATATAAATAATTTTTCAAACAGATCTATTTAATCCATAGATGAGACCCTAACAGGTACTACCACTCTGGGTGAGATTAAATCTAGGAGTAATGGCAATTACGGGGTACTCTAGACTCCCCAAAGCTCCAGAATTATAACTTAACCACTAAATGCAGTTTAACATCATACCAGGACACTAAGACCCTCACTCACTGCTTTCTAGTACATATATGATAAAAAGGGTTGTGGATTTGCCATAAGGGCATAGGGGCAGGGACAATCTTATAAGTGCTAGGGCTTGACATGACAGCTAATTCATCTCCAGAACTGGATGGGTTCAACTTAAACATATTTTTTGATAAATGTTAAAATATTCTGTTTTAAAGTATAGAATATCTGGCTTTGTTTTGATTTGGTTTATTTAACAGCACATCAACTCTTTATGGGTTATTTAATGCCAAAATTTAATTCAATTGTGAATTTTTTTAATTATAATCATAACTATTTAGATTTTCAACATTCTATAGCAGTCATTTTCTATTGCACTGTTTATTGATAACATAATAATAATAATAGTAATAATAATAATAATTTGTTTGCCCAAGTTATATGGTATCAAGTATCCTATCTAATTCAAATAATTTGCATACAGTTTATTTGTTTCAAGTATTTCTATTCATTACTAATCATTTTCAAACAGATTTATTTGACATAGATGAGATCCTGAGTTAAAGTGGACCTGGGAGTAATGGGAGGTACTCCACACTCTGCAGAAATTCAGAACTGGAGCCTTACCACTGGATACAATTTAGTATCATACCAAGGAGAGTAATAATGTTTTGTGATATTAAATTGGCATGTAAATTTTAGGAAAATGAAGCATTAAATTTTTGTTACAATTTAAATCAAAATACCACCTTAATACAATCTGTGTAGTTTAGAAATATTTCCACTTACAAAAAATTTTTTATAAAAATCTGAATGCTTTTTTAAAAACTTTTATATCAATCTTCTATTCCCTTCTTTATTATTATTTTCATTTGTACTCCTTGTACTTTCATATCAAGAGACAGCAGGTCTCCTCAGTACTTTATATACTCAGTATTCTTGCCAATATTAGTAAGACCATCTCTATCTTCATTTGAAGCTGTTCCAACCGTACAAAAACCTTTGACTCCTTCTCTCTCACCCTCCATCACTATCAGCAAGTTCTCGAGACGGCAACCAGTGTCTGCACTGAGCTGATGAATTTTTTTTTTTCTGATTGACCCAAACTCGTGTGTCCATGTTTAGTAGTCCATAAGATAACATCACATGAGTTTGTCTTTACTTCTAAAGCAGTGCTAAGTATTCCTTGGATGGTTCGTATTGATAGGAGTTAAGTGGCCATACAATTGTTGTTCTGTAGTGTGCTGCTTCAGGATTTGCTTAAAACAGAACAAAGCATCTGATATATCTGTCAGTTTTATGGTTGTTGTTACAACGGTTATTATTGCCTTCATTGTTATAGGTGTTTCAATACTCTAATTATTTATCATCATCATCATCATCATTATTATTATTATTATTATTATTATTATTATTGAGTTTTCCACCTGCTGTAGCCTGTGGTTCACTGGAGGCTGAGTGACAGCAAGTCTCCTCAGGTCTTCAGAATGCTTCTGAGTATTCTAGCCAATCTTAAGAGTGCTGTAATGTGGATGGTCTTGATTCTTCCCTGATTTCCAATTCACCTAAATTCTTTTACAGACCCTTGGGGATCAATTCCAAGGGCACCAATTACAATTGCTATGACCTTCACCTTCATGTTCAACAGTTTTCTGGCAAGTTCCAAGTATTTGTCTATCTTTTTTCTTTCTTTCATTTTCACTCAGTGGTCATCTGGGATGGCAAAATCCATGAGATGACAGGTTTTCTTCCTCTTGTTAATCAGTACTAGGTCTGGTCTCCTGGACGGGATTAGGTGATCCATCTGTATTTTGAAGTCCCAGAGAATTTTGTGTCTCATTCTCCAAGACATATTCAGGCTTGTGCATATACCATTTAGTTACATGGTGAAAATTTAATTTCTTACACAATTCCCATTGGATCACCTTTCCCACACAGTCATGCCTAGTCTTGTATTCTCTTTGCGCTAGTTTACTGCATTTGCTTATATGATTGTCAGTTTCATCTTTTTCCCCACACATTCTAAACTTGCTTTTCTGCTCTGTCTTATCTATTTTTGCTTTTATATAATTTGTTCTTATGGCATTGTCTTGTGCTGAGATTATAAGAGATTCAGTTTCTCTCCTGAGGTTCTTCCATTATTATTATTATACATGCGCCAATAGAAGTTGGTTATCAGAAGTTTGAAGGACAATCATTCTGCAGGGCTTTGACTAGACTTGGTATAATAAGAGATGCTACAAGGGAGTAGATAAGAACTATCAAAAGTCTATGGAAAAAGCCACCATGTGGCTTTGGAGTAAGAGAGTGAGCCCATAGATTGTCACTGTTAGAATACAAACCAGGAAAAGATCAACCTTTACTGGGTCACTTGGGGGAAGCTGACATTCCTGATGAATGTTACATTTCAGCCAATCTGTGAAATGTATTTTAAACAACAGCAACAACTTTAAGGCCCTGCAATAAACATTTTGGGTTATTTCCTATAACTCCAACCTAAAAAAGGGGAACCACTCTGAATGAATTTTTATCTGTTAATTAATCTAACCATTATTTTCCCATTAAACTAACCCTAACCCTATCTTCTTCTTTTATTTAATGGGAAAATAATGGGTAGTTTAATTAACAGATAAAATTCATTTAGAGTGGTTCCCCTTTTTTTAGGTTGGAGTTATAGGAAATAACCACATTTCCTAGTGCTCTATATTTGTCTGAGACAAGGTAATTGTAGTGTATAGCTCACCCCAGTTAAAGGGCAGCAACTAGGCCCTGACTATTTATGATAAGCAGACAGGAGGAGGACAATTAATACTCAGGCTAAGAAACATAAACAAGATGCTATTGATCTTGCTAGATCCCTAAATTCAGGGACACAATATATATATATATATATATATATAGGTAATCTGAACATTAGCTACATAAATTAGAGTACCCCCCCCTTGTTTCTTTCACTTTGAGGAAGCCTTAATAACAATTAAAATTGTTTCAAATAATGCGCAAGCACAATTAAGAACACATGATATTTCTATGTTAAAACATGTAGTTGTATTGATTTAAACAAATTTGTATTTTCAGTGTAGATTTACGGTGAAATGAAAATGGCAAACCAAAACATAAGGCTTCCTCAAAGTGAAAGAAACAAGGGGAGGTTACTCTTATTTATGTAGCTAATGTTCAGATTGCCTATATATATATATATATATATATAACCATCCACATGCATTCCTCACAAGTAAAGGATCAAATATTACAGTGTGTCATTTGTTGATAAAGCATTTATATATTAATACTGGTATTCCTTAATCTGCCGTCCATTATCATCTTTGCAACATCCTCTGGTTAAAGATGAGACGTCTGAATCATCCAAGACGAAATGCAAGAATGTAAATACTGATTATCTTATGTCACTTATCCACCAAATTCCTATTTCTTAATATCCTATTTCAACTAAATAACGACTCTTCCATTTTTATTAGAGAAAGAAAGAAAGAACAAGCTACTCAGAAATATAATAAGAAAGAAAGAAAAAGTAGGGGAAATATATAGAGAGGGGGTGAAAACAATAATGCTAAATCTGTTTCAATTGAACATAATGAAAATATGAAAAGAAAGAAAAAAAGAGAGAGAGAGAGTTAAATCAAGATTATTTATGTTGTACATATTGAACTATTTGGCAATAGCTCTTAAGTAAACATATCAAACGTTGTAATAATTAAATTATCATACTGTGGTATATCCATAGATCCTGCTAGTTTTGATTATTATCATATAATTTGTATTAGAAAATATTACATTTTCAACCGGCAGGCTCTCCAATCTTCCAAGTGCTGTTCAAAAGTTCCAAATGAAGTAATGTCTTTATTTGATTATTCACCTAGTTATCATGTTCGATTTTTTTTAACATCCGAAAAGTCAGGTAAAATGCTTTCCAGTTTAAAATAATATTGTGTGAAGTTCTTCAAGTAGATATTGGCATTATTTAAGTAAATGTTTAAAGCAGTATCTCTATACTTTATCACTGTTGTTTTATCACACTCACACTATAATCAACTTTCAAACTATGAAAAAAAAAAAAAAATTAACTGAGTTGGTCACTACTAGAATATGCTCAGTCCTAATTAGTGATCATCCTCCACACATTACTACAACAACCACATTACACTTTTTTTTGTGTGACATTATTTATATTGTGTAATGTGAAAATAAACCATTGTCTTCTTTTTCTTCTTCTTCAAATTTCAGGAATTTTTTTGTATTTCAGAGATGAGGAGTTGTTATTATCTACATTATTTACACATCTCAGATTGACTGATTTGCCTGCATATCAACCCATCTAGAGTTATTTTATGTCCAGAGGTTAGGGAATTGCATTCATTACAAGTTCACACTTACTTTTATATGAAATGGTTTCTTTAGAGGGTTTTTTTTTTGCACATAGTCCTATTTAATACTAATCATTTTTTTAAACAGATCTGTTTGACCCATACATGAGAACATTAATTTAGGAGGCACTTGGTGGTGTAATGGTTACCCTCATAGAAAATGGACACGGCAAAAACGAGTTCAAATCCTAGATGAGGTTGTTTGCATTTCGCATAGCACTAATACCCTTGGTATGAATCCACTATTCTCCCTCCAGCTATAAGTAAATAGTAGGGCAGGTTAGGCTTTTTAAACCTTGGTGAGGAAACCAGTCTAGGAGAAAGAAAACTCTGATTAAAAACCTGTTAAATTCTGCTTAAGAAATCGACCTTGTGCCATATACTGCTCGTGCGGGGGGGGGGGTAAATATATACATGGGACATTAACAGGTACTATGGCTCTGGGTCAGAGTGAGCCAGAGAGCACATCTCAGATTATGATCCTTATCTTGATTTATATTTCACAAATGTTTTGGCCATTTTACTCTCTAGTGTTTATTCAGGCAGCATCTTTTGTCATTGTTGATAAAAAAGAAAAAACCCAAAAAACAAAAGAAAATCAGCATTACAATACCAGAATAGCTAATAGACAAATTAACTAATACAATAATACAAAGTTTTAATCAAAATCCTCAAGGTTACTGTGTTAAACATAAACAAAATCTTTATATATTTCAGTAATATCTTTCTTTTTTAAAAGTAACTTAATATTTCTACAGGAATTTCTTGTGTTTTTAATGCTTATTGTCAGGTAATTTACATGGTGACCCGAATTCTAATCTTAGATGAGGCTTTTTGTATTTCATGGAACTGTAGAATAAACATCATACTCACCTCCACAGGAAGGCTAATTTTAGCGTCCAGTAACAGACAAAAAAGAGAGTGTAACAAATACACTCTGTACTAACTGCTGGAACACAGTCAAATGTTCAGTATATATGGATGAAAGTGTCCACCCTAAAAGCAGCAGCAAAATGAGGATCCAGGAAAGTGAACTTGACCATAATACACAAGTGGAATAGCCCAACCTGCTATTTAACCACCTGCATTCTCAGAACATATTCAGCTTGCAACATAAACTGGATACTAATCACTCCATGAATCTCTACAGGAATGATACACCTTAGCAAAGGTATGTATCCAACTATTCTTCCTATATCTATGGATAAATAGTAGGATAGATTGGGCTCTTTAACTTTCTAATTGCAACTGTTCTAGAAGGAAAACTCTGAATTTAGCAATGATAAAAAGGGTTCAGGGTCTGCCATAAGGCAATAGGGTGGGACAATCATATAGGTGCTAAGGGTTTGATGTGAACCGGTCATTGATCAGAGGGCATCTCCAACCACCCGTCTAGCTAAGGGCCAAAGTTGCTGCAAGTCATTGACTGCTCAGCCACAGGATTCCATCCTTTAGTATCACAGGTAGCCCCATTGGCGGGGTCCTTACCCTCTGTAGAGGTGCAGTTAAGCCATATTCTACTGCCCCAGCCAACAGGGCGGTATTTGTTTTCATTTTTGGATTCTTAAACCTTTGGTTATCAGATACCTGTACCTGAGCTGACAAACCTTCACTAGAATATGCAATTAGAAGATTTCCACCCACCTATTAAAAAAAGGTGTCCTGAGTCTGAAATTAAATTACATTTCATGATGCTGAAGCTCTGTGGGGTGGAAAGTACCATAGTTGCCATTGCTCCCAGAAACCACTCTGACCAGGTAATAGTAATACTTATTAGGCCCCATCCTTTTGGCTGCTGTATCCTCTCGGCCTTCTTCAGGTGTTCCCTATCTATTCTAGCCTGGAGAAATCATTTTTGAATAGTTTGATTGTTAATCAAACAAGGTGTCAAAGAACTTTTGAAGAGGCCAGAGGTACAGCGGCCGAACATTGTGTTTCTACATACTGCAATAAAGATGAGGGACAACAGTCCTGGAAAATCAGATTATAGTAGGAAGTGTTATCTGTTTAAAATGATTGTGAGATAAATTTATGTACTATAATATAATTGAAGACTACAATTTTGGCAATAAATAAACAACAAGGGTTTGATATGCTAACCCCCCCCCCCCAAAAAAAAACTAAATTCAACAAAAATAAACATAAATTACCCATAGATGAGATTCTAACAGATACTACCACTCCCTGTCAGAGTGGATCTGGAGGTAATGGCAAATAAGGGATACTTCACACACCCCCGGATCTCTAGAATTGTAGCTTTACCAGATGCAGTTTAGTATCATACCTAGGATACCGTCATTTTTTACAGGGAGAGTCTTAGCCTTCTGCAGGGGATAGCAGTCAGCGTAATTCCTAAACCCGCCAAGCAGTACAAAGATAAACAGAAATTCCCACAACCAAATGCGATTTTAAAAAATTAAATTAAATTATAATAGGATGTGTATTTATGAAATAATCATTTGCTGGTTAAATTTTAATTTTTTTTGGATAAAGGAAAGACAAATCCATATTTTGTAAAGGTAAATTAAAAGTTTCTCCTTTGAACCTTTACAATATGGATTTGTCTTTCCTTTATGCAAAAAATTAAAATTTAACGCAAATGATTATTTCATAAATGACACATTATAGGTTTATTTTAATTATTTTTAAAAAATCGCATTTGGAGTTGTGGGGAATTCTGTTTATCTTTGTACTGCTGGGCGGGGTTTTTGAATACGTGACTGTATCCCTGCAGAAGGCTAACGACCTCTCCGCTGTAAAATGAGGTATCCTAGGTTATATACTTACAACTGCATCTGGTAAAGCTACAATTCTACGAGATCGGGGTGTGTGCAGTATCCCTTTATTGCCATTACTCCAGATCCACTCTGACAGGGAGTGGTAGTATCTGTTAGAAATCTCATCTATGGGTAATTTATGTTTATTTTTTGTGAATTTAGTTTTTTTTTTGGGGGGGGTTGGTTAGCATATTCAACCTTGTTTGGGTATTTTATCCAAAATTGTAGTCTTCAATTTATATATCGTACATAAATTCTATCTTCAATCATTTTAAACAGATCACACTTTCCTACTTATATTCTATTTTTCAGACTGTGTTGTCTGCAATCTTTTTGCAGTAATGTAGAAACACATGTTTCCGGCCGCTGTATGCCTCTGGCTTCTTCAAAAGTTCTTTTGACACTGTTTGATTAACAATCAAACTATTCAAAATGATTTCTCAGGCAAGAAATAGATAGGGAACACCTGAAGAAGGCCGGAGGATACAGCAGCCAAAAGATGGGCCTAATAAGTTATTACTAATTACCTTGGTCAGAGTGGATCTGGGAGCAATGGCAACTATGGTACTTTCCACCCACAGAGCTTCAGCATCATGAAATGTAATTTATTTCAGACCAGGACAACTTTTTTTAATGGTGGGTGAAATCTTCTATTGGCATATTCTAGTGAAGGTTTGTCAGCTAGGTACAGGGTACTGATAACCAAGAGTTTTAAGAATCCAAAAATGAAACAAGATATCCGCCCTGTTGGCTGGGGCAGTAAGAAATATGCTAACTGGCACTCTAAAGATGGTAAAGACCGCCGCAAATGGGGCTACCTGTGATACTAAAAGGATGGAATCCTGGTGGCTGAGCAGTCAATGACTTTGAGCACTTTGGCCCTTAGGCTTAGACGGGTGGTTGAGATGTGCCCCTCTGATCAATGACCTGGTCACATCAACCCTAGCAACCTATATGAATTTGTGGTGGGTCCGACGCCTGATGCCCTTATGGCAGACCCTGAACCCTTTTATCATGCTAAATTCAGAGTTTTCCTTCTAGAACAGTTGCATTAGAAAAGTTAAGAGCCCAATCTATCCTAACTATTTATCCATAGATATACGGAAGAATAGTTGATAATACTTGCTAAGGGTGTTATCATTCCTGTAGCAGATTCATGGAGTGATATATCCAGTTATGTTGGCAAGCTGAATATGTTTCTGAGAATGCCAGGTGGTTTAAATGCAGGTTGGGCCTATTCCACTTGTGCTATTATGGTCAAGTTAGGCTTCCTGAATCCTCATTTGGCTTGCTGCTTTTAGCGGTGGACACTTTTCTCCATATTATATGAAGCATTTGACGTGGGTTCCAGCAGTAGTACAGAGTGTATTTTGGTTAACACTCTCTTTTTGTCTGGTTACTGGACGCTAATAATAGCTTCCGTGGAGGTGAGTATGATGTTTATTCTACAGTTCCATGAACAAGCCTCATCTAGCATTAGAATTCGGGTCACCAGTAAAGTACCTGAACAGATAAGCCATTAAAACACAAGAAAGTTCCTGTAAGAAAATATTAAGTTACTTAAAAAAGAAAGATATAACTGAATATATAAAGATTTGTGTTTATGTTTAACACAGTAAACGCTTTGAGGATTTTTGATTAAAACTTTGGTTTATTGTATAGTTTAATTTTTGTCTACTTAGCTATTCTGGTTTGTAAATGCTGATTTTCTTTGTTTTTTGGGTTTTTTTTTTTCTTTTTATCAACAATGAAAAAGATGCTGAATAACACTAGAGAGTAAATGGGCCCAAAAACATTGTGGAATATAATAATCTCGATAAGGATCATATCTGAAGATGTGCTCTCTGGCTCACTCTGACCCAGAGGCCATAGTACCTGTTAATGGTCCATGTAATATATTTTACCCCCCCCCCGCACGAAGCAGTATATGGCACAAGTCGATTTCTTAGCAGAATTTAACAGGTTTTAATTCAGAGTTTTCTTTCTCCTAGACTGGTTTCCTCACCAAGGTTAAAAGCCTAACCTGCCCTACTATTTACTTATAGCTGGAGGGAGATAGGTTGGATTCATACAAGGGTATTAGTGCTATGCGAAATGCCAAACACCCTCATCTAGGATTTGAACTCGGGTTTTGCCGTGTCCATTTCCTATGAGGGTAAGCCATTACACCCACAAGTGCCTCTAAATTAATGTTCTCATGTCTGGGTTCAAACAGATCTGTTTTAAAATATGATTAGTAGTTGAAATAGGACTATGTGGCAAAAAAAAACCCTCTAAGAAACCATTTCATATAAAGTAATGTGAACTTGTAATGAATGCAATTCCCTTAACCTCTGGACATAAAATAACTCTAGATGGGTTGATATGCAGGCAATCAGTCAATCTTGAGATGTGTAAAATAATGTCGATAATAACAACTCCTCATCTCTGAATACAACAAAATTCCTGAATATTGAGAAGAAGAAAAAAGAAGACAAATGGTTTTATTCTTCACACACTTACACAATATAAATAATGTACACCACAAAAAAAGTGTAATGTTGGTTGTTGTAGTAAAATGTGTGGAAGATGATCACTAAATTAAGGACTGAGCATATTCTAGTAGTGACCAACTCAGTTAATTTTTTTATTTTTTTTTCATAGTTTTGAAAGTTGATTATAGTGTGAGTGTGATAAACACAACAGTGATAAAGTATAGAGATACTGCTTTAACATTTACTTAAATAATGCAATAATCTAACTTGAAGAACTTCACACATATTATTTTAAACTGGAAAGCATTGTTACTGACTTTCGGGGATGTTAAAAAAATCGAACTGATTTTTTTGAAGATACTATGGGGGGGGAGGGTGAATATAAATAAAGACATTACTTCATTTTGGGAACTTGAACAGCACTTGGAAGATTGGAAGAGCCTGCCGGTTGATAATGTAATATTTTTTAATACAAATTATATGAATAAATAATCAAAACAGACAGGTTATGGATAATACACAGTATGATATTTAATTATATACAACGTTTGATATGTTTACTTAAGAGCTATTGCAAGTTCAATATGTTACAACATATAATAATTTGTTTAACTCTCTCTCTCTCTTTTTTTTCGTTTCTTTTCATATTTTTTATATGCATTCATGAAACACGTCTACATTATTGCTTTTCCAACCCATCTATACTATTTCCCCTACTTTTCTTTCTTTCTTAATCTAATTTCTGAGTAGCTTGTTCTTTTCTTTCTTTCATATATTCAATAAAAATGGAAGAGTCGTTATTTAGTTGAAATAGGATAGAAGAAATAGGATTTGGTGGATAAGTGAATAAGATAACAGTATTTACATTCTTGCATTTCGTCTTGGATGATTCAGACGGTCTCATCTTAACCAGAGGATGTTGCAAGATGAATAAAATTGGACGGCAGATTAAGGAATACAGTATTAATATATAAATGCTTTTATCAACAAATGACACACTGTAATATTTGATCCTTTACTTGTGAAGGAATGCATTGACTGGTTATATATATCTATTATATATATATATAGGCCAATCTGAACATTGCTACATATAAGAGTAAACCTCCCCTTGTTTCTTTCACTATGGGAAGCCTTATGTTTTGGTTTGCATTTTCATTTACCGGTAAATCTACACTGATAAAATACAAATTTGTTTAAATCAATACACTACATTTTTAACGCATAGAAACTATCCTGTGTTTTTAATTGTGCTTGCGCATTATTTGAAACAATTTTTAATTGTTATTAAGGCTTCTCAAAGTGAAAGAACAAGGGGGGCGGTAACTCTACATTTATGTAGCTAATGTTCAGAATTACCTATATATTATATATAATATTATTTGTGTCCTGAAGTTTAGGGATCTAGCAAAGATCAATAAGCATCTTGTTTTTGTTTCTTAGCCTGAGTATTAAATTGTCCTCCTCCTGTCTGCTTATATAATAGTCAGGGCCTTAGTTGCTGCCCTTTAACTGGGGGTGAGCTTATAACTACAATTACCTTGTCTCAGACAAATATAGAGCACGGAAAATGTTGGGTTATTTTCCTATAACTCAACGCTAAAAACGGGGAACCACTTCTAAATGAATTTTATCTGTTAATTTAAACTACCCATTATTTTCCCATTAAATAACAGAAGAAGAAGATAGGGTTTTATGGTTAGTTTAATGGAAAATAATGGTTAGATAATTAACGAATAAAATTCATTCGAGTGGTTCCCCTTTTTTGTTGGAGTTATAGGAAAATAAGCCTCAAAATGTTTTATGGCAGGCCTAAAGTTTGTTGCTGTTGTTTTGAATACATTTCCACAGATTGGCTGAAATGTAACATTCATCAGGAAGTGTCAGCTTCCCAAGTGACCCAAGTAAATGTTTTGATCTTTCGCTGGTTTGTATTCTAACAGTGACAATCTATGGCTCATCTTTACTCCAAGCCACAATGGTTGGCTTTTTCCATAGACTTTCTGATGTTTTCCTTATCTTACTCCCTTGTAGGCATGCTCTTATTATACCAAGTCTAGTCAAAGCCCTGCAGAATGATTGTCTTCAAACTTCTGATAACCAACTTCTATGTGAGCATGTATCATAATAATAATGGAAGAACTCAGGAGAGACTGAATCCTCTTATAATACTCAGCAGCAAGACAATGCCATAAGAACAAATTATATAAAAAGGCCAAAAATTAGATAAGACAGAGCAGACAAAGCAAGTTTAGAATGTGTGGGAAAAAATGAACTGACAATTCATATAAGCATGCAGTAAACTAGCGCAAAGAATACAAGACTAGGCATGACTGTTGGTGGGAAAAGGTGGATCAATGGGAATTGTGTAAGAAATTAATTTTCACCATGTCACTAAATGTATACTGCACAACCTGAATATGTCTTGGAGAATGAGACACAAAATTCTCTGGGACTTCAAAATACAGATGGATCACCTAATCCCCGTCCAGAGACCAAGACCTAGTACTGATTACAAGAGGAAGAAAACTGTCATCTCATGGATTTTGCCAATGCCAGATACCACTGAGTGAAAAGAAAAGAAAGAAAAGATAGACAATACTTGGAAACATTTTTTTTTTTTTTTTTTTTTTTTTTTTTTTTTTTTTTTTTTTGTTTTTTTTTTTTTTTTTTTTTTTTTTTTTTTTTTTTATTTTTTGTTTTATTTTTTTTTTTTTTGTTTTTGTTTTTGGGTTGGGTTTGGCGTTTTTTTTTTTTTTTTTTTTTTTTTTTTTTTTTTTTGTTTTTTTTTTTTTTTGGGTTTTTTTTTTTTTTTTTTTTTTTTTTTTTTTTTTTTTTTTTTTTTTTTTTTTTTTTTTTTTTTGCCAGAAAACTGTTGAACATGAAGGTGAAGGTCATAGCAATTGTAATTGTGCCTGGAATTGCTCCCCAGGGTCTTAAGAATTAGTGATTGGAAATCAGGGGAAGAATCAAACATCCACATTACAGCCTCCTTAAGATTGGCTAGAATACTCAGAAGCATTCTGAAGACTGAGGAGACTTGCTGTCACTCAGCCTCCAGTGACCACAGGCTAACAGCAGGTGTGAAAAACTAATAATAATAATTATAATATATAATAAATAATGATGATGATGATGATGATATATTAGAGTATGAAACACCTATAACAATGAAAGGCAATAAAACCGTTGTACAACACATAAACTGACAGATATATCAAGATGGGCTTTGTTCTGTTTTAAGCAAATCTGGAAGTCCAGCACACACCGAACACATTGTATGAGGCACTTAACTCCTATCAATACGACCATCCAAGGAATACTTAGCACTTGCCTTTAGAAGTAAAGACAAACCATGTATGTATCTTATGGACTAACTAAACATGGACACACGAGTTTGGGTCAATCAGAAAAAAATTAATTCATCAGCTCAGTGCAGACACTGGTTTGCCGTCTCGAGAACTTGCTGATCAGTGGTGGAGGTGAGAGAGAAGGGTCAGGTTTTTGTACGGTTGGAACAGCTTCAAATGAAGATAGAGATGGCTTACTAAGTATTGGCAAGAATACTGAGTAATATAAAGTTAACTGGGAGACCTGCAGTCTCTTGAATATGGAAAGTACAAAGGAAAGTACAAATGAAAATAATAATAAAGAAGGGAATAGAAGATTGTATAAAAGTTTTAAAAAAGCAATTCAGATTTTTATAAAAAATTTTTTTTGTAGTGGAAATATTTCTAAACTAACACAGATTGTATTAGGTGGATATTTTGATTTAATTGTAACAAAATTTATGCTTCTTTTCCTAAAATTTACATGCAATTTAATATAAAAAACATTAATTACTCTCCTTGGTATGATACTAAATTGTATCGCAGTGTTGTAAGGCTCCAGTTCTGACTTTCTGCAGAGTGTTGGAGTACCTCCCATTACTCCCAGGTCCCACTTTAACTCAGGATCTCATCTATGTCAAATATCTGTTTGAAAATGATTAGTATGAATAGAAAATACTTGAAACAATATAAACTGTATGCAAATATTGAATTAGATAGGAATACTTGATACCATATAACTTGGGCAAAACCATTATTATTATTATTACTATTATTATTATTATTGTTATCAATAAACAAGGGTGCAATAGAAAATGACTGCTATAGATGTTGAAAATCTAAATAGTTATGATTTATAATTAAAAAATTCACAATTGAATTAAATTTTTGGCATTAAATAACCATAAAGAGTTGATGTGCTGTTAAATAACCAAATCAACAACAAGCAGATATTCTTACTTTAAAAACAGAATATTTAACATTTATCAAAAATATGTTTAAGTGACCATCCAAGTTCTGGAGATGAATTAGCTGGTCATCGTCAAGCCCCTAACGCAACTTATAAGATTGTCCCTGCCCTATTGCCCTTATGGCAAATCCACACCCTTTTATCATATATGTACTAGAAGCAGTGAGTGAGGGTCTAAGTGTCCTGGGTATGATGTTGAAACTGCATTTAGTGGTTAAGTTATAATTTCTGGAGCTTTGGGAGTCTAGAGTACCCCGTACATTGCCTTTATCTAATTTATCTCACCCAGAGTGGTAGTAACCTGTTAGGGTCTCATCTATGGTTAATAGATCTGTTTGAAATTATTGTATATTTTAAATAGAAATTCTTGACAGCATAATATCTGTAATGCAAAAAAATAAAATGATGAATAATCAAATAGAATAGTTCTTTAAACGATTATTGTGTATAATTATTGGTATGAGATAGGAATATTTTAATCATATAACTGTGCAAAAACATATGATTATTACAGTCAAAGACAGTGTAATTAAAAAAATTGATTTCAATAGAATGTTGAAGTATAAATCTTAATTAAAACCAAATTTACAAAATAATCAAATTTCAATATTAATAACCCAGTTGCTGTAAATAAAACTAAACAAATAACCCAAGAAGGATTATTAATATATCAGACAGAACTTAGGTTTACATAAAAACAAAATCCAAGGGTAGATAATGTGGTTTCCTTAAATCAAATCTGACACAAGCTCAGTTGCTAGACAGTTGTCTGTGCCTATACGTTATTGTTGCATAAGTTGGAATTTTCACAGGAAATGAATATTTGTCACTGAAAGTCTTGACATTATGTTTTTAAGAGATTGTAGAAGCATTGATGGGCAAATCGGTGACGTCTTTCCTATTTAATCCTATCTATCTATCATCTATCTATCCACACACACACACACATATATAATATATATATATATATATAAGTATGTACTATATATAGATAGTATGAGACGTCTAATGTAGATATATTATATTAATAGTAACTAACAACAAAGGAGTTGTGGTATGTTATTGTATGTCCAGAATGAAACTATGAAAATAAAGACAATACAAAGTAAAGAAGTATATTCACATTAAATATCACAGTATCTTGCTTTTTTGTGGCGAAAATTATGAAGATATTCCATGGAAGAATATTTACAAAATTAGTAGTTTAAAATAAATAAGAGCAGGGGAATGTCATTGTGGCGTTTTAGTGAATTAAAAATAAAACAAATCCAATTATGGAATAAACCAAAACATCAAGTGGACTGTGAGCTAACTCCCCCTCTACTCAAGGATATGCTGGGTAGCTGCTTCTAGTACATATAGTATAGGGCTCAATGGTTTAAGGTTAAAAGAGATGTATGTTTTGATAGCATACTTTTTTTTTTTCAATAGTTGACGTTTGAGAGTAATTCTTGAATAAATTCGAGTTTATAGTCAGCAAAATCTTAAAAATTATAATTGTTTTTTTGGCAACATAGCCGGTGGATATTAATTTCATTCTTCTTAACAAATCTTTAAAAACATTACATAGGAAATACAGGAGAGTGCAGCATTCTACATTGAAGTTGTGTGAGAAAAGATTGTTTTCATAGCAATCAAATTGTTGGACACAGACAAAAAACACAAAGGCTGGAGAAAATTGTGAATTGAATGGATCAGGGTTAAATTTGGATGGATTAGGTATTATTTGGATATTGGACAATTTCTCATTTTATTCGTTATCTCTACAATGTTTCGACTGATATGCCTCCCGGCCTTCTTAGGTATTCTTGTCGGACTTGGAAAGCTTTTCAAACTTGGGAACTTCTTGTTTATATTGGGGCGCATCAATGGTACTTTGAAACCCAACCTTTATTCATTTCACAGGGTTATCCTGTTCTCATTCCGCTAACCGATCAGCTGGATACAGATGTTAGCTGTGTTAATATTATATCTTATGTTACTGTTGCCCCTTGACCAGCGATTGAAACCTGCAGCCTTGAGGATAACGCTGTCCACTAGACCTGTCTTATGCCACCGATAGCGCATGAGAGTATAGACCCACTACGCCATGGTGTCAAGTTCAAAGAAGACTCCAGAGTTCAACAAAAATACCTGAAGAAGGCTGGAGGGCACATCAATGAAACATTCGTACAGATAACAAGTAAAGATGAAGGACAATAGATCCAAATAATCGCAAATAATTTAATTTCTCAAGCTCATCTACAAAGTTCAGAGAATAATTCATATTTTTCGACTAAACTTTGTGGGGTATTAAGAAAAATTGGCTGGAGACATAGCCCAGAGGTGAAGAGATGATGACAAGTTCCCATCATCAGACGAAAAATGTAAGACGCATGGTGGTTCACCGAAAAAAAATAGCCAGTTCGCTTTAATTATTGATATTTTAATCGCCCTCTGGAATCAGTCCTCAAAAAACAGGGAGATGTGAAGTAATAGTTCGATGAAAGAAGAGTCCTATTGTTTTTATAATCATAATCCATCTCCCACCCGCATCTGGAAAGGGCAAGTTGTTACTAAGTCCCAAAATTTACACGTTGTTGCCTTGATTTTGCTACTATTACCGAGTCACCCAAACTGACTGACGAATGAATATATTTATATATACTGATACGTTATACTATATAATAGTATATATATTATATACATATGAAACCTTATGCCTTAAATCTAGCACAGGACGATACTGCATCAATGACATTGAATTCACTAACAAAAAAAATTTTTTGAACCATTGATTTCATCCAAAATGTCTGCTCCCAACTCAAAATTATTTCACAAAATAGAAATTTTTAATTATGTATAAGTACTTATATCAAACTTTCAAACTATGTTAAACCCCCCCCCCAAAAAAAAAAACAAAAAAGAAAAAAAAACACCTCGAAGTGGTCACTACTAGAAACTAAGTCCAGTCCTGAATAGTGATCATCCCTCTAACACATTATCAACAACAGCATTATGGTATTTTTTTTTTTATGGTGACATTGTTTATATTTGTGATGTGTGAAAATAAATCATGTCTTCTTCTTCTTTATTCTCTTTTTGATGACGCTCTTAAAAAAAACAAAACAATATTTTTTACATGAGACATTTTTCACAGCCACTTCAAGAGTTCCTAATGAGTGAAATCCTTGCTTTCATCACACACGCTGAACACATGGTTTCACTGGTGTGAGGAAACGACTACATTACATAACTCTAGTAAAATTTACCATTATAAAATTTGTATCTGTGTTCACACACATTCCAATCACTATCCTTTCTCATGAAGAGAATTATTGAATGCTAATATGATTCTTTTGTAATGAAGGTGACCGTAGTTAGCATGTAATTATTGTATGGCAGGAAATGGCCTTGACTAAATATAGTCCGAGCGATTTGGACAATACTATAATAGTATATATATAGTATGTATATATTCTTTTTTTATTGAGTGTTTAGTCCTTTCTTCAGAGGTAAATTATTGCATCTGTATATTTAGCTCTAAATAAGATTAATTAGTGCATTTGAGCTCTCTCTAGGGAATATTAGAAATCCTTGCGTTATTGGTGCATCCTACCTAAACATGTAAATCGAAATTATAAGCGATGTGATATTTTGAAGATATCCCATGTAGAATCTCCCTTTACCAGTTTTTGGAATACCTTCACAACACACACACACATCATATATATTATATATATATATTATATATATTAATATAATAGGGCAGTTGTGTGTATATGTATGTCTGGAGGAAACTTCAAAAACTGATAAAATTAATGACAAAGTAAAATATATATATGTACCATTAAATATCAGCTTGGTTTTGAGCAAAATAATAGAAGATTTGATTTATATTCATGAAATATAATTAAAAAATAAAATTCAACTACGTAACAACATGGAATTTAATGGAATACCTTAATTCATTCTTTCCGAAGGTCTGTGCCCTTTTTCATCTGGACACCTTAAGCTAATGGATCAATAGGCATAACGGTCTTCTCTTAATAGGGATTCGTAAAAAGAGTTGTTTTTTATTAGTTATGACACCTTTTATGGACGGATTTAGAATTAAATTAATCACTTCAGTCAACTTCTGTACAAAAAAAATAAGTGTCATTTTTTATTACATGTTAAATAAATTCAATAATTCTCTTTAGTAAGATAAGTTTCAAATTTTTCAATTTTAATTCAATTACTTATATATAATATATATATATATAAATATTATATATATAATATAATATATATTATAATATAAGTTCCTTTATTTTTTATGCAATTCATTTAAATGCATTACTATATAATATAATATATATATATATTGAACTTTTTCACTTTGAGAAATATGAATATCTTAAATTGAATAGAATCTACTTTGAAAAATATTTGTGGCGTCTTGTCTCTTGAAATTTGTAAACAAATTGCCAAACAGTTAATGTTAGTCACTGTTTATAAATAAGTTATGTTATTTATTTTTAATATTAAATATACACGGAATACAATACTAATGGCGCAAAATAAGCACGCAAGAGAATGATATATTAGAATACATTAAAAGCATTACATTTCAATACATTTTCATAGAAAGACCCCCAAATCTTTGAGACAGCTCTATTAAGGGGTTTACTTTGAGACTTTCTGTAATCTAATGCTATGTCTTACAGCATAAATGCGCAGTTTTAATGATATTATCTCTTGCGTTTGCTATTCCTGCATTTGTACCAAAATAGTACAGTCCATTCTTTCTTTCTAAAAGTGTATGTTTCAATTTTTTTACCATATATAAAAATTTCATATTTGATCAGCTATGCTTTGGAATTAATAATGCTAATTTTTTAAAATTTATCTAATATGAATTTTACATATGTGACAAAAGAATATAAGTAATATTAAAAACTAAAGAATTATTTTTAAATTTAAAATATTATATTTATTTAATTTTTTGAATGTTTATTTTTTTAAAATTATCAGTTTAAGCAATAACATCATTTATATCTTTTTTTTTTAGACATACGTTAATTATTGAAATTAGAATTTTTTTGCTATTATCAATTATATGTTGATGTCATTCTTCTACGCCTGGACGGGATAAAAAATTGGTCCTTCCCTCATCCTTGGCCAAGCCGGATTACAAAAAATTGTTTTATGTGGGAGGTTTTAGTACGGGGATCAGCGTGTCGGCTTGCTAATTCAAGCTAGTATTGGATCTGCAAGACTAACTTGCCTAACACATTAAACAAGTTTTAACTTCTATTATTCTTTTTCTCTAGCCATTCTAAGTACATTATACAAGGGCAGTGTATATATGTGTATGCCAGAGGAAACGTCCGAAAAATATAACAATTAATGATAAAGTAACATAATATTACACACTGAAATATCACCGGGCTATGGTTTTTGAGAAAAAAGTTTTTTTTCATTTTTTTTTTGTGTATTTTTTTAGATATGTGTCTTTATTTTTCTTCGTTGTTTTTGATTCCTATGTGTTCTAAGCTTTTGTGACTTTTCCTTTCTTTTTTGCTCTCCTTGTCTCTTGTTTTTTTTTTTTTTTCTACTTCTCTGGATTCGATATGGACGTTGTAGCATTTTTTTGTTGTTTTTTTTTTTTTTTTTGTTTTTTTTATATTTTTTTTTTTTTGAAAAGGTGTTTTTTTTTTATTTCTTTTTTTTGGTTTGTATTTTTTTATATTTTTTTTTATTTTTTTTTTTTTTCTTTTTTGTTTTTTTTTTTTTATTTTGATTTTTTTTGTTTTGTTCTTTTTCTTTTTTTTTTTTTTTTTTGTTTTTTTCTGCCTCCTTCACGTGTGTTTTTTTAGTTCTTTGTTCTTTCTTCATTTTTTTAGTTTCTTGTCTGTTTATTTTCTTTTTCGTTTTGCTTGTTTGTCTTATTATGATTTTTTCTTTCTAGTTGTCTTTTTGTGTGTTCTTTTGTCGTTTCCTTTCTTCCTTGTTTTTTCTTTTGTTTTGTATGTTGTCTTTTTTTGTTGTCAGTTGTTTCTCTGGTTTTTTTTGTTTTATGTGTTTTTTATATCTCAGATTATTTCTTTATTATTTTTCTGTTCCTTTTCTTGCTGTTTCGTCTGTTATTTTTTTTTTTTCTTTTTTTTTTTTTTTTCTTTTTTTGTTTTTTTTTTATTTGTTTTTTTATTGGTTTTTTTTTTTCTTTTTTTTTTTCTTTTGTCGTTTAATTTTTTTTTTTTTTTTATTTAGACTTATCGTTGTCCCGACAATGCTTATTGGATCTGATTCCTTGATTGTGTGCTGAGTTACGATGTATTTACTGGCTTGTATTTGTGGTATCGTTTTTGTTTTTTTTTTATTGCGTATTTTCCTTTTGTTTAGTTTTTGTTTTTATGTTTTGTAATTACTTGTTTTTTTAGTTATGCCTTTTTCTTGATTTTTCTTATTTCTTTTTTTATCTGTGGTTTAGTTTTTGTGTGTTTTTTTTTAGTTTTTTTTTTTTTGCTTTTTTTTCTTATATTTTATTTATTTTGTCTCTTTTATTTGTATTTGTTTATTTTTTTTTTTTTTCATTTTTATTTTTCTCATTTTTGTTGTATGTAGTTATTTTATTTCTTTTTAGTTAAG
>CM042151.1:27307438-27314938 GCA_023376005.1 Doryteuthis pealeii
TCCACACTCTATATTTTTTGGAAGCCGAACCATCGTGGATTAATTTGATAAGCAGAACTAGACTAATCTGCAGAGAAAAAAGCTACTTCTTCAAGATGACTTGCGGTTTTGCATTTACCATCTCTCGGGAGTTTGCGAATCTTCTCATCAGTGATGGAGGTTGAAGGGCATCCAGCTCCATTTTCATGAGTCAAACTTGTATGGTCACTTTTAAACTTCTCCTAACCCACTCATTACACACTTCTACATGAAAGTGCACTCTCCTCATATGTGCTATAAATTTCTGGATGACATCTTCAGCAACCCTGACACTCCTTCTTATCAGAGAAAAAATCAAGTCACCTTTCTATTTTCCTTGATGCATACAGCTTGTGGACAGCAGCAATGTTTACACATAAAGACAGCAAGTAAAATGGTACTGTGGCTGCGGTCAGTAAAATGAAAGTCTGGGTGGACATAAGTCCAAATGGGGTTATCTTTTCTTGCTTGAATGTTTGTTTCGCGATAGTGCCATTAGTATTTGCCAGAAGTGGAATTCTGAATTCTCTCTCTCTTTTCTCTCAGTTACACATGGATTACGGCCAACTGACGCCTCTGCCTTTAGGTGAATGAGGGGGGGGGGGGCTTTTCCCACCAACCAGCTACCTGTAAGTGACATTCCCTCTGACACACATCATACGGCCCATTTCCTCCATAAAATAGTTTATGTATCTGTTTGTATACTTTGCCTTGAATGCATTTTCTCTTTTGCTCACTGAATTAAAAAGTCTTTTATCGTTTTACACCTTTGTCTGTGGTGAGTTTATGTACACACTTGTACCACATTGGGAGGTTTACTCCTAATCCTTCCAGCTTTAAATATTAAACTTCTTACATTTGTTCATTGTGCTCAATCAGGCTCAAACTTTGTGATCCCATGTCTACAACAGTGTCAAGATAAGCAAAGCATGCATGTACAAAACCCACTGCTGTGATAATAATAAGATATGTTTATGGTGAAAGTGCCGATTGATTAAGTTTTGACTCTCCCTTGTACTATAATCAAACAGCAGCAAAATGTGTGCATCAGACCACTTGATCACGTGCACACAACAGTTGGCCAACTATAAGCATGCATGCATAGAATAAGTAAAGTAAAGTAAAGTCGTCGGGGTGGCCTAAAGTCGGTATCAGCCATACAGTGGGAGTCATCCTCTTTTCCACTACCCGCAGACCAAGGAGATTGTTTTGCAAATCTAAAGGCAGAGGCGCCACACCTTTACCATCAGCTCCTCACTTTACCGCACAGATCCCTGTGTACTCATTACACTTAGTGGCGAGGGCCGTATCGAACTCGAAAACCTGTTGGTTCCTAGTTCCAACACTCTTACTGACTGAGCTATGTTTGATAATAATAAAAGATGCAGGATTTTTTACCCTCCCCATACTCCAATTCAAACAGAAGCAAAAATTGTGGATCAGACGTGCATCACGTGACCACAACTGTCAACATATAAGGATGCATGACCAGAATGCTGTATGATATAATAATAATAAGATATGTTATGATGAAAGGGGAATTTTGGACTCTTCTTTATACTACATTCAAACAGCAAGTTTTATTTCTGTTTTATTTACACTTGAAACAGAAACCTGTTATGAGCGACGCTTCAGAATCGACTCTTTAGAAGTCATTGCTAATTATTTTCATCGTTTATTGAATACGCTCCTTAATTGAGTAGGGGCCAAGATTCAGTGTTAGCGACGCTAGTGTGAGATCAAGTAAGATTAATATCAATTTGACATTTACAGCACCTCGGAAAAAGAAGAAATATATAAGCAAATAATTAGTTGATTCTTCTTGGAGGAGCAATAAAGTCCTTTGGTAAATTTGCAATTTTACTATTTATTCCTCGTTTTAAACCTTCTTTGATGATATCTAGTTTAGTCTTGTATGTTTATGAGAAAATTAAATAATGTAGAGATGCATGGTGTTTAATGATTATTGTTGTAGAAGAAAATCGGACAATGAGATGAGTTCAAATCCTGGATATGAGGCTGTTTGCATTTTCCCTTGGGGGAAAGTTATACATCCAATTATTTCCTCCCTCTTCTATGGGTAAATAGTAGGGCAGACTGGGCCTCTTTAACCTTGGCTTAGGCAATCAGTCTAAGAAAAGGTAAACACTCTAAATTTAATCTGGTTAAATTTCTGCATTAGAAATTGAATTGTAAAATCCTACTCATGTGAAGGGGCTGGTAAATATGTAAAAATTCAAATGAAAAGTGCCTTACTTAAAACTTGTGTCTGCCCTGTCAGCTGGGCCATTAGAATATACCAACTGCACCACTGTAGAGGGATAAGACTCGCCCAATGAGGCCAGCTGTTGGCTGTGGGTAGCGACCTGTGATGCTTAAGGATGGAACCCAGGTGGGTGAGCAGTTCATGACATGCAACACTCCACTATAGTCCTTACTTGGGCTAGACGACTGATCAATTGGCTGGTCAAGTCAAGCCCTAGCACCTATATGATTGCCCCAATCCTATTGCCTTTATGGCACACCAACCCTTTTTATCATATGAGTGCTAGAAGACAGTGGCTAAGGGTATTCATGTCTATCTGATGGTGAGGTTCCAGTTCTAGAAGTTTGGGGAATGTGGAGCACCCCTTCATCATATTTGTCCCATGTCCACTCTGACCCGGAGAGGTAATACCTGTTAGGGTCCATCTATGGGCTAAATAGGAAAATGTGTTTTATAAAAAAAAATTGATTGAGTATCTATTATAAATGAATTTATTTCAAAACTTTGCCGGCATTAAATGACCCACCGAGGTTGATATACCATAAAACAAGACAAAACAAACTAAAACTTGTGTCTAATGAAACCAGAAATTAAGATGAAAGAAAATACTTGTAAAAATTACCGGCTGACAATGCTTCATTTAAATAAATCAGATTTGCTACTGATACAACTTGTAGGAAATAATAACAACAAATAGTGCACCAAGAATAGAGTAAAGGATGAACATGCACAGATGCATGCACAACAAACACAACTGTGTTGCCAATAGCTGCACAAACAGTTTCCCTTCATCCTCAGTGCTTTGGAGACCTTACTTTTTGGATTACTCTCATATATGAATATACAGCAGACTTGATATAATTCAATTCAGCATTAATTAAATCTCTTAGCCCTTGCCAACTCAGCATATGAGTAGCACAGGAATCTGTGTTGTAAAGTAAGGAGCTGATGGTAGGTGTGGTGTTCTACCAATCTCCTTAGTCTAGCACTAGTGAAAATGGAATAGACTCCCTCGCTGATTGGCTGATACTGACATTAGGTCGCCCCGACGACTTACTTACTTATGTTACATACACTTCTCTTATGATTGGTCATTATAACACCAAATTGCAATAACAGTCTCATCATCCTTTATAGTTATCTTCTTGTCATTTTTTACGCTACCCTTTGTATCGACCGCCGCCCAACTCTTCACTTGTTACTCATGTCATCCAAGTTGATCTGTCTGTCTGTTTTCTTTTCATATCTTGTTCTTCTTACCATGCTGGTGTTTCTTATGTTTCACCCTGTCCCCACAAGTGGACATATAACCACATCTTTTTTATGTGCACACAATTTCTTTATTTCTTGACGAAAAACCTAATAGCTCACTTGGATAAAGGATCTGATGTGTTTATCTAGGTTTCTCCAAAAGAAACGGTGTATGAGTTTGGTTGACTGGTTGGTTTGTTTTGTGGCACACGTCAACCCTTGTTGGATTATTTTATGTGAAAGTCAGCTTAAAGGTGGATGAGCAGTTCATGACATGCAATACTCCACTTTGGCCCTATCTTGGGCTAGACGGGCGGTCGGAGAGGCCCCCTCCGATCAATCGGCTGGTCACATCAAGCCCCAGCACCTATATGATTTTCCCAACCATGTTGCCCTTATGGCAAGCCCCAACCCCTTCTTATCATATGGGTGCTAGAAGGCGGTGCTGCGGGTCTACATGTCCTGGGAATGACGTTAAACTCTCTGATGGTGAGGTTCCAGTTTTGGAGATTTGGGGAATGTGGAGCACCCCTTCATCACCACTCTGACCCGGAGTGGTAGTACCTGTTAGGGTCCCATCTATGGGTTAAATAGAAAAATGTATTTATAAAAAAATTGTATTATCCATTAAGAATTGATTTATTTCAAAACTTTATTGGCATTAAATGACCCACTGAGGTTGATATGCCGTAAAACAAAACAAACCAAACCAAAGTCAGCTTAAACAGTTAAATACTACATTATATAAATATATAATAAAATATTGACAACTCCCTGGGTTCCCACTGTAACAGCAGTTCATGATTATATTGATGCTTCTGTTTAGAAGGAATGAAAAATTTTGATCATTATTTCATCTCTTGTTATATCAAAAATTTGAAAGACTAAAGAATCATATTCAGTGAGAATGCTGACCCCACAAAATTGTTATTCAATATATATAAAGTAAGTAAAGTCGATGGGGCGGCCTAAAGTCGGTATCAGCCAGTCAGCGATGGAGTCTATCCCCTTTTCAATAGCGCTAGACCAAGGAGATTGTTTTAGCATCTGAGGTGGAGCGCCCCACCTACCATCAGCTCCTTACTTTACCACACAGATCCCTGTGCTACTCATACGCTGAGTTGGCGAGGACCGATATCGATCTAGGAACCTTTTGGTTTCTAGCCGAACGCTCTACCAACTGAGCTAACCACCCGGCCCAATATATATATATATTATATATATATCAATTATATATATCAAATAGATCTATTTGACCCATAGATTGGACCCTAACAGGTACAACCATTCAAAGGCAAAATGGAACTGAAAGTAATGGTAAGAAAGAGATAGCTCCATATTCCCCAAAACTCTAGATCTAGAACAGGCAATTTAGTGTTATACCCAAGACACCTTTTTTTTTGGGGGGGGGAGTTAAGTGTCTTAAGTCTCTGCAGGGGATACTGTCAATTTATTCTAGTACCCACTAATAGGGTGTGACATAATCCTGAACCTCCTCACTATAAGCTTACTTTATTATTTCTGATCCATGCTCTTCCTCATCATAGATCGATGATCTGAACAAGTTAAAACTAATAAAAAGAGTAAAAAATTACAGTTACAGCAAGAGATTAGAGAAATTAGAATTAATGACTTTACTAGAAAGAAGAATATGAAGGGATCTAATTGAAACTTTTGAAATAATGAATGGAATTATTAATTATGCATTTCTAATATTTCTCCTTGAACTGGAAACTTACTGTCAAGACATATTTCAAAAATTAAGTCTATTAACCAATTCAATTTTGCAAATAGAGAAATATTTTGCAGAACAAATTGCCTAATCAGATCAAATACAGCAATAGTGTACCAAATTTTAAGATTAATTTGGATGATTTAAAAAATAAATAAATAGAAGAAGAATTTAAGAGGGCACTTTTGGGAATTATCAGTTAAATTATTTGATAGAATTTGATCTGTATAAAGATATTGTATATGTTCTGTGCAAAGATTCTCTTTTTTTCTCAAGGTTGATGTGAGAAGATATAAAAAGAGGAGAGATGCCCAAGGAGGCATAACAAATAGATAAATAAAGAAAAAAAATGTAAAAAGCAACTGAAAATCAGATGAAACAAAATACTTGTCAAAATTAATGCTTGACATTAAAATCATTAAATAACTCATAAGGAGTTGATATGCCATTAAACAAATAAACCTAAATGTGTTATTTTTGACTAATTGATTTTTTCGTTCATTTTTTTTCCAAATAATACTCTATTAAATAAACTTAATTGTGGTAGTATCTGTTAGGTTCCTATCTATGAATCAAATAGAATTAGTCAATCTATTACTAAATACTATTATCATTAATTACTTGATACCATACAAAAGTAAGGTAAAGTCAGCAGAGTTAGTATCAGCCAGATAGTGAGGGCATCTCTCCCCTTTTCTTTAGTGCTAGACTTGGAAGATTGTTTTGTTGAGTTGGGGAACCATACCTAACATCATTATAGTGAAAAGATTAGATTACTCAATCTGTGCTACTCATGTGCTGAGTTGGTGAAGACCAGTATCAAACCCTGGACCTAGGCAAATGCTCTATTGATTGAGCTAAATCAGTGCTTAAACCATACAACTGTGTGCAAATTATCTGTATTAGATTGGAATGTTTGATATCCCATAACCATGTACAAGAAAAACCTTCTAAATAAGCAACTAAACAAAAAAGGTAAATATGAACATACAATGAATGCAATTCCCTAACCTCTTGGCATAAAATAACCCTCGACAGGTTGCCATGCTGTTAAAACCAATCACTAAATCCCCTGTTGGCTGGGGTTGTAGAATACACTGACTGCACCTCTGCAGAGAGGTAAGACCCCACCAATAGGGCCACCTGTTGGCCGTGGATGGCGACCCATGATGCTGAAGGATGGAATCCTGGTGGATGAGCAGTTCATGACATGCAATACTTCACTTAGACCCTTACTTCAGCTAGACGGGCGGTCGGAGAGGCCACCTCCGATCAATCGGCTGATTACATCAAGCCCTAGCCACCTATATGATGGTCCGACCCTATTGCCCTTATGGCAAGCCCCAACCCTTTTTATAATATGTGTGCTAGAAGGCAGTGACTGTAAGTCTTCATGTCCTGAGAATGACGTTAAACTCTATCTGAGGGTAAGGTTCTAGTTCTGGAGGTTTGAAGAATGTGGAGCACCCCTTCATCACCATTGCTCCCTGGTCCACTTTGACAAAGAGTGATAGTACCTGTTAGGGTCCCATCTATGGATTAAATAGAAAAACCTGAGTTTATTAAAATTGAGTATCCATTCAGAATGAATTTATTTCAAAACTTTGCTGGCATTAAATGACCCACTGAGGTTGATATGCCATAAAACAAACCAAACCAATCACTCAATGATAAAAATTTTGTTATTTCTCTGTATGTATTTTCCAAATAAATTTCCAAATAAATAAAATTAAAAATAATTTCTTAATTAAATTACATAGTTTCTTATTTAATTAAATTACATACTGTTACACACCTATCAGTACATGTTTTGATTAAATTAGATTATTTGTTAAAGTGCTTAGCGTCACTCCATAAATCTTTTGCATAAGAAAAATTAGTATTTAAACAGAAAAACAGAAAACTACATATTTACTTATTTTGTGGGAAAATTAAAATATTAAGTTACCATTATGTAATGGCTATCATTGTAAGAAATGAAATTGGCGACCTGAGTTCAAATCTTGGATTAAGTTTTTTACTTTTCTCACTGATGCTATCGAGAAAGGTATAAATCTATTATGTACTCATATACCCTCGTTGGGTATATACACAAGAGTGATAGAGTCTTCGGGTGATAGAGAGAGAGTGTGGACCAACAGAAAGAGTGTCATTTATTTACTTGTTCTCTTTTTCTCTTTCTATTTCAGCCATGATGTGTGAACATCTAGTCTAGCTTCTCTTTACTTCTTTC
>CM042151.1:27319938-27344503 GCA_023376005.1 Doryteuthis pealeii
AGTATCAGTATCATTAGGGACCCCTGTTGCTACAGGAACCCAGTATTTCACTGGCTGTCTAGTTCTTCTTAGAGGATTTCATATGCTAAGAGATTGATTCAATCTTTCTAAAAAATATTTTATTTGGAAACTTGCAATGTGCATAAATCATGCAGCAAGTTTGGTCAAGCTTGGTACCAGCCATCTTAGAAAAAAAACGGCACACCCACATCACATTGATTTTGTTCCATTTATTTCATTTCTTCTTTCTATCATTGGAACATCAGTATTCTGTGTCCAACACTACAAAAGATAACAAATAAATTGGACAGTCAGAAGGATTCTCGGGTTGGCAGGCAACTTTCTGCCGAGAAACAGCTCAAAGTAAAATGCTCTTTCTGAATCTAACTGTGTGGCCAAAATGGTCTCATCGTCTTGATCTTCTTCAATAAAAACCAAGTCTGGGTTAAGGCCATATTTTTCAGGACACCTGGTGAGAACCAACTTCCCTGTCAATAGCGCGTAATGCTGGTGCACTTTTCACTGCACTATAAGATCTTGTTTAAATTGTTCTTTCAAGTCTATAAGAAAGAAAGGAACAAATGAGCAGAAATTATGGCTTGTTGGTTCTTTGATAAGGCTAAAAGGTGATTACCATACATTGTGGACATTCCTCAGTTATTTTGGGTGGCGGGGGTGATAGTGGATCTACTGCTCAGGTGTATGAGTGTCTTGCATGGTAGAATAAAAAGTGAGTTGAGCTCACTGATTATGACTAGCAAATTCAATATTCACTGGTGGGTAATTCTATGTCAAATAATCAAGAAAAAAGTAAAATTGTTACCCACCCCCTTCAATTTTTCTGAAATTTTGTCCAGATGTTGACTATGTTAAACTGAGACAATCCCCCAAATTTGAGCTTCCAATTCCAAAAATTATCCGATTTATGTCAATTTTCAGCTCTCCAAATCTGGGGTGGGTGCAAAAATGGTGACTCTTTCTAATCTATTTTTGTCTGTGAAATAAAGTTTTTGAGCTTCCCTACTCCTAAAAATTGGTTTATAAAAGTTTTTTTGGCAAAATGAATCCAAACTTGCTATCAAAAAAGTATAAGAAATAACCAGTTTAAGTTATTAATGAGTTCAGATTTTTTTATAGCAAGATCAATAGGTGGGAAAATCCCGATGTGGACTGCATCCATGACAGAAATCTTTTTTATTATTATTTTACTTATATTGAACATTACTTGTATCCAAAAGATAGTTTATTTTTTATTCAGAACCGAAGCTACAACATCTGTGAAACTTTTGTACCTTTATGTTTTAAGTGTCTCCATTGGAGAATTGAAAATCGACATAACTCACCAATTCTTGGAATTAGAAGCTCACATTTTGGGGATTGTCTCACTTCAATATAGTCCACAACTGGACAAAATTTCAGGAAAATTGAAGCGAGTGAATGACATAGCGTGGATGATTTGACATGGAATTACCCTGGGTTCTAGGCCAGTGTGAGGATCTCATGGGCTCCCTCCCTTCCATCTATGATACAGTGCCAACTCTAGATGTTAATTTTCATAAAGTAATATTCATATAAAACATATGAACTCCCATACTACTACGTCAATTTTCAGGTGCTTGTCATGTAATGGTTACCGTAGTAAGAAATGGACATGGCAATACAAGTTCAAATCCCGGACGAGGCTGGTTGCATTTCCCATAGGGGTAATACTCTTGGGAAATGTATGAATGCAACTATTCTTTCTCTAGCTAGAGCCTTCAATCAGTCAGTTGGTTCCAAGCCCTAGCACCTATATGATTTTCCCGACCATATTGCTTTTATGGCAAACCCCACAACCCTTTTTATCATATATGTACTAGAAGGCAGTGGCTGAGGATCTTTGTGTCCTGGGTATGGTATTAAACTGCATCTAGTGGTGGGGGTCCAATTTTGTAGCTCTGGGGTGTGTGGAGTATCCCTTTATTGCCATTACTCCGTCCCCTCAGACTCAAAGTGTAGAACTTGTTAGGGTCACATCTATGGGTTAAATAGATTATGATGAGTTTTAAAAGTTTTTAAAAGATTGGATACCCAACCAAAATGAATAAAACAAAAAAACGTTGTAAGGATAAAATTATCAATTTTGCAGTTAAAAAAAAAACATTTAAAAAACAAAGCTAGAATATGTGTTTAAAATATGATTTCTGATTTTAAAAAAATTCAATTTATTTATTTATTTTTTGTTTATTTATAATAGGACTATTCTTTTACTTATTTAATGTCTACTTGGTAATCTGGGAATATACTGTAACAGTGGATCTCAAAGGTCTGTTAGGAAATTCTAAAATTTGTACTAAATTTGTAATGGTAAAAACATCATAAATGAATAACATTTGAGAAAAATAGTCCTTTTATTAAAAAAAGAAAAAAGCAAAGCTAGAATGACTGTTTAAAACATGTTAATTTCTTTTAAAATTTGTCCAGGTCCACTCTGACCGAGAGTGATAGTACCCATTAGAGTCCCATCTATGGGTCAAATAGAACTGTTTAAAAATTATTCAATTTTCAAGGAGAGAGACGTAATTGTCATCTCTACCGGAGTCCATTCTCATCCTCAAGGTCTCTTTGTGTTGGTTAGATAATTAAGACAATGACCAGCTCAGCCCGGCCCAAAGAAAATTAGCAAGGAAGAAAATCAACCCTCAGTAGATAGAAGGCTAAAAGAAAATGGCAACCAAAGTAGAAGCAATCAGCAACAAGTAAGAAGAGTTCCACATAAACCCTATCCTCCCTATCTCTAATATTTCTCTCTCTATTATGTTGAGTATGTCAGAAGGGTATATATGGCTATACAACAGTAGATGGAAACGTGTGGTGTAATGGTTAAAGTCATGGGAAATGGACTTGTCACCCCGAGTTCAAATCCTGGATGCGGTAATTGCGTTTCACTTAGGGCTAATACCCTTGGGAAAGGTATAATACTACTCTCCTCCAGCTATGGATGAATAGTAGGCAGACTGGGCTCTTTAACCTTGGTTAGGCAACTGGTCTAGGAGAAGGAAACTCTGAATTCAAACCTGTTAAACTCTGTTTAAGAAATTGACCTTGTGTCACATCCTGCTCGTGTGGAGGGATTGGTAAATATATATACAAACAGTAGAACCATGTGCCAAAAAATCTTATACTTGGCTTGCTGTAAAATCCAACCAACCGACCAACAAACTCTACCTCATTCTACTTTCCGTACATTCCTCTCTTTCTGTATCACTTTCTTTTTCTTTAATTTCTCTTTCATCCCTATTTAATTTCTCTTCAGTTTCTTCTTGTCATGCTTCTTTCTCTCTTTATTTCTTTCTTTATTTTACTTGAATGATTTCAAAAGAAATTGCAATTGATTGATGTTCCTGCATTCTCAGTTCACTAATGCAACATTAATGTCACTATCTTCAAATCCACGAGAGCGTGTTGATCCATACCTTTAGATGAGAACTTTCATAAAAGGAAAAATTACAGGTTGACCCAAAAAACAGAACCCAAATTTGGAATAAAACTGTTAATTTTAATTTTTTTTTCTTTCAGAATATATAATATATATAAACTGAAACTTAGAGGAATGATTGTACAAAGACTGAAGTTTAAGTCAACAAGTTTCTTGAAATTTTATAGAAGTTGATAAGATTAAATAAAATTTACTTTTTTATTTGCGTTCTGTTTTTTTGGGGGAAGGGGGGGTCACTTTGTATTACAAAATCACAAATTATATTTGCTCTGTATTGAAATTGGTCAGTGGGCTCAGATATGTTTAGGAAAATATGTTGTAGAGTTAAGAATGAAGGTCGAATTCTTTTTATTTAGAACATGGCGCAGAAGCGATGACCTATCTCGTTCCCCTAGGACAGTGATGTTCTGTTATATATTTGGTCAATACACTCCAACTCGAGTGAGATTTCTGTTTCAATTTCTGATCAGGTGAAGCCTATATAAAGGTGAGATGTGTGCAACAAACTAAAAATGGAGAGAATAGAGGCCTGAACAGTCATAAAGTATCTGAGTAAGATTTAGAACCTTTTGATGACCTGGTATATATATATATATATATATATATAGAGAGAGAGAGAGAGAGAGCGCCTGCCTAGGAACTGATACTGGCCTTCTCCAACTCAGCGCATGAGTAGCACAGCTTGGATCTGTGTAGTAAAATTGGGAGCTGATGATAGGTGTGGAGTGTCACCTCAGATGCAAAAACAATAACCTTGGTCTAGAACTAGCGGAATGAGGATAAACTCCCTCACTGTCCATTTTTACTACTTTGAGCCAAGGAGAAGGAAAACTGAATTAAAACCAGCTGCTCTTAAAAATTGATTATGTGTCACATCCTGCATATGATGGGAGGATTGAGTAAATACACACACACACACATATGCATGTGCAGAGACAATAGAATTACAATACCCTGACTATGTTTCAATTCACTTAAAATCAAAAGTACAGGTGGATTCAAATAAATGTAATTTTGAATATTTAGATGAAATACTTCATACTGATTTTAAAATATTTAAGAAGACTGATTTACTGTGGTTATTCAATGAATATATACAATGCAGGACCTTATTTTAAATGTATTTCTAATTGATAATTAATTAGAATTAAAATAATTAGTAACAAAATTTAAATTAAATAGTGGCTAATTAATTTTATATTTAGAATTTTTACCACTTGTAATATTTTTACAGGGTTTATTTTAACAAAATATCATTAAAAAGTAAATGCAAGAAAGAAAAACAAACAGGTCCCAAAAACATCTATCTTTGCTTCAGCCTGCATGGTGCATTTTTTGTTACATTTTCAAAGTAAATTAAAAGAAAATAGAAACTTTTTCAGAGCATTAACAGCATTAATTTTACTTTGACCATTTATTAAAAATACACAGATAAACTCATTCATGCACATGATTTGAATGTAAATATTCTTGTGCATGATGATATGATACAAGAAAAAGCTAAAGGATACTGCAGGCTGTCTTGAAACAAATCCTGGAAGCAGCACATCAAAAAAGCTGATACAGCCATTAGTCACTATGACATAAACTATCCAAGTAAGATGAACAAAATATGCTAGACACTGCTTGAGAATTAGTATTATTTAGATTATTTGGACTATTGCCCTCATCTTTATTGTTATCTGTACAATGTTTTGGCCGATGTACTCTTCCAGCCTTCTTCAGGTATTTCTTGTCGGACTTGGGACCTTCTCAAACTCAGGAAAGGAACCTTCTTGATGTTATTGGGAGCCATCATGGAACTTTAAATCCAACCCTTTATTCAATCCATGGTGGTATCCTGTTCTCATTCCGCTAACCATAATGAGAAGGTTTCCGAGTCTGACAAGAAATACCTGAAGAAGGGCGGAGGCTCATCGGTTGAAACATTGTACAGATAACAATAAAGATGAGGACAATAGTTCAAAATAATCCAATTATCATGCCTCATCTAAAAAATTCAGAGAAATACTGCTTGAGAAGTAAGGACAAACTTATGTGCATCTTCAGTGGACAACTACACATGGACACACCAGTATAAGTTCAAATCATTGATGAAGCTGCTTGTATAACCATTTCGCTATGCACGCTTCATGTATATGTAGCCAATGTCTTCTTGAAGTGTAACTACACAAAAAAAAGACCTTGCTTCATTTCCCAAGATTTTAAATCTAATTCTATTTTTACTATTATCCCTATCATTAAATTCATGTTATCATTTTATTGCTAATATCAGTCTTGCATTATCACAAATTATTTGGAGTTGGAATTGAAATTACCATTGATAAAATCCTCCTCCTTTAATCACCAGGTTTTATTATAGATGCCATTAATGTTGATATTGCAGTCTGAGCCCTGGAGGACTCCCCTCTCCCTAATCTCCCTCTCTCTCTCAGCATCTCTCTTTTTCTGGGACACTGGAATAAATGCTTTCAAATGATGTGCATTCAACATATTCCCTAAACATTTTTGAAAATGTATTTCAAGACTTTAAGAAGTGACCAACAGCTGATTGGCTTGACAATTCAATCAAACTGACTGGTATTGAAATGAAATGATCCGGTCATGTTATCTTTTTTCGTGAGGCCTAGAAAATCATTTATTTTACAAATTTTATATTTATCTATGATGCTACATCATAATTCAGGAATTTGTTCAAACTGACATAATTATTGCTGGTAATTTTTATTGCCATTTTTTTTTAAATGGCTGTAGGCTTCCAAATTTCTTCACATTCTATGAGGATAATCCAAAAAGTAAGGTCTCCAAAGCACTGAAGATGTACACTTCTTCTTTGGACTTGTTTTTGAATAAGAAGTTAATGATTGTTTCAAACAAATATGTTCCCTATTAGGTTATTTGCCAGTAGCAATTGCAGAAAGTGTCTTCTATTAATTAATATTAATTAGGTCTCCAAAAATATTTAGAAATCACAAAAAATATTTTATATTTATTGTCATGATCTTTACATAATTTTACAGTTTGAACATGTATCTATTTTGATAGACCTAATTAATACCAATATTCTTGTAGAAGGAAACATCATACTCATTTTCACAAGAAGGCTGTTACAAGCGTCCATTCACCTGACAAAAAAGACAGTGTAACCGAATACACTCTGTACCAATTGAAAGGACATGGTTCATATATGGATTATAATATACACACTAAAACCACCAGCCAATCAAAAATCCTGAAAATAAACTTGACCATACCATATAAGAATAGAATTCAACCACTTACCAAGTCTGGATTCTCAGAAGCAGATTCAACTTGCAACACAGTTGAGTACTGATCAGTCTACACAAATTTTTACAATTCGCTCTAGAATATTCAGCCTAATGTTTATTAGACTGAATATTTTTTTGACCTGGCCAATTTGCTATAGTTTCATAGGAAGTTTAACTCATCTGCTGTACACACCACCACTGTTGTGATTACAACATTTTACAGTCATTCTGATGGAGCTCCCAATTGATGCTCCTGCAAAGTGTGAAGTCCACACAGTTATTCAGTTTTTGAACACAAAAGGCATAAACCAATTGAAATTCATTGCCAATTAATAGAAATGTATGGCGAGTCATGCATGGATTGTCTAAAAATTTAGCAAGGAGTGTAGGGAGCTTACAATGTCGACAAGGTTCAATGCTTCCTGATTGACATGGCTTGGATCTGGTATGACATGGGCATAGAAAAACTGCCACAGTGCCCCAAAAAATGTATCAACTGAAATGGTGATTATGTAGAAAAATAGATATATGTTCAAACTGTAAAATTATGTAAAGATCATGGACAATAAACATAAAATATTTCTGTGATTTCTAAATATTTTGGAGACCTATCTTTTGAGATTACTCGCATATATTTTAGATCAGAAAAGTACACTACCAACCAAAAATTTCAGATCCCATCAATTTCACCCCAGACTAGTTCAATTGGTGAAATATCTGGATACTGAGGGCAGCCAATTCATGATTAGCTTCTCAGTTGGTAGAGCATTCTAAAGGTTCCTAGTTCGATACCGGCCCTCGCCAATTCAGCATATGAGTAACACAGTGATCTGTGCGGTAAAGTAAGGAGCTGATGGTAAGTGTGGCACTCAACCTCAAATGCAAAAACAATCTCCTTGGTTTAACACTAGTGAAAAGGGAATAATAGTCTCCCTCACTGATTGGCTGATACCGACTTTAGGCCACCCCGATGACTTTACTTACTCCTTTGATTTTAGATAATTTGAACATAGTTTTGTTGCTGTGTTTTGGATCATTATCTTGCTTGAATTTTATACAGTGGTTTGCATGCACATTCATGTTGATAAATTTATTTATCTAAAAATTCAAAATTAGCTTTTATTATGAACTTAGAGAAACAATTCAGTGTGGCCCCAAAAATGTTTGGTCGGTAGTGTATGTGGGAGTTTATTCAAGAGAATTATCTGGGTAGGTAAACTCTGCTTTATTTTTGTTAATCACATAATATTTCAAACTGTATATTCTCAGTTCACTTTTTTAATGAAAAATATTGATATAGGTGACTTATTTAGGGGTGATATTCTATGTTATTATATCTATAATAATAATAAATGTGAATGTCAGTGGGCCATATTTTTCAACTTTACTTCTAGAGAACGTAGTCCAACATATCATACCATTTTGGAATCAGGTTCACTCTTTTTTGCAAATCAAAAAACATTCCAGGCTGAATCTAGACCCACAATCCTGAAATTTGGGATCCATAATTTTTAATTATGGTGATAGTTTTTGGCAATTTCTTAAATGTGATTTTTGTGATTAATTTTTTTTGTATGATAATAGTTTTTATAACTTGGAAATAAATTTGAGGATAATTAAATTAATTGCAAAATCCAGGAAAAGTCACCCATGAAATAGAAATAATTATTTGTAAGGAAATTAAAGACCTACATACATCAAATGTCTTTAGATTAAGTGCAGCGGAAGAATCAGCATTGAACTTTAAATGATAGACTTAAATATTAATGCAATATTTAAATGCAGCAGTCAATTTTGGGTTCTTCTATAGTTTATTGTTGTCTATCACATAAGGCAGCAGAATGATAAAGTTTAATATGTACTCAATGCATGAAGTGTCATTGTTAGGCAAATGGACCAATCAAGAATCTTCTAGCTTTAAGCGAGTATGGAATAATATGTGATAATGATAAAAGATTGACAAAGGAATACTGTCACACCCAGGCCAGTCCAATTACTACTCCCAAACAAATGACCTGGTTCAGGTCTGCTGGGGGTTCCAGAAGTTTAATATATTTTCTATGAATACTACTTTAGAAAAATAACATTAGTTAAATGGGGGTTTATAAATTTTTCTATGAATACTACTTAGGAAGTTAGAGTGTCCCATCATGTGTAATGGCTAGCAAGCTCATCTCACAAATCCATTACTACTGAATAGTGAGTTTGATCCTCACTGATTAACCCATTCACATGACCTTGTGTCACACCAACCCATAGTAACAGGTTGAAATAAATACTACTTTAAGAAATTGCATGTAAAAGAGTGGGAATTCATATATTTCTATGAATACTACTTGATGAAAATTAACATAATAGTGACATATATTTTCTATGAATACTATTTAGGAAATTACATGTAGTGGAAGTAGTGGCCCCCATATCATAGGACAGGAAACCTTAGTACTGATCCTACTCCCACCAGATACATTATCATTTCAGTACTTTAAGGTTTTCCATGTCCCCTATGATATTGGGGCACTACTCCACTTACATGTTAATTCTCCTAAAATAGTATTCATAGAAAATATATGTACATATGTTAATTCATCAAGTAGTATTCATAGAAAATATATGAATTCCACTCTTTTAATGCCAATTTCTTAAAGTAAGTATTTATTCAACCTGTTCACTATGGGTTGGGTGTGACACAAGGGTCAGTGAATGGGTTAATCATGAGATCAACTCCACTATTCAGTAGTAAATGAATTGTGAGAGGAGCGTGCTAACCATTACACCATGATGGGACACTCTAACTTCCCTAAGTAGTATTCATAGAAAAATTATAAACCCCATTTAACTACATGTTATTTTTCCTGTAAAGTAGATTCATAGAAAATATATTAAACTTCTGGACCCCAAGCAGACCTGAACCAGGTCAATTTGTTTGGAGTAGTATGGACTGGCCCTGGGATGTGACAGTATTCCCTTTGTCATCTTTATCATTATCACATATTATTCCATACTCGCTTAAAAGCTAGAAGATTCTTGATTGGTTCCATTTGCCTAACATGACACTTCATGCATTGAGTACATATTAAACTTTATCATTCTGCTGCCTTATGTGATAGACAACAAAAAAACTAAGAAAACCCAAAATGACTGCTGCATTTAAATATTGCATTAAATATTTAAGTCTATCATTTAAAGTTCAATGCTGATTTCGTCCGCTGCCACTTATCTAAAGACAATTTGATGTATGTAGGCTTTAATTCCTTACAAATAATTATTTCTATTTCATGGGTGACTTTCCCTGGATTTTGCAATTAATTTTAATTATCCTCAAATTTATTTCCAAGTTATAAAAACTATTATCATACAAAAAATTAATCACAAAAATCACATTTAAGAAATTGCCAAAAACTATCACCATAATTAAAAATTATGATCCAAAATTTCAGGATGTGGGTCTAGATTCAGCCTGGAATGTTTTGATTTGCAAAAAAGAGGTGAACCTGATTCCAAAATGTATAATATGTTGGACTACGTTCTCTAGAAGTAAAGTTGAAAAAATATGCCACTGACATTCACATTTATTATTATTATAGATATAATAACATAGAATATCACCCCTAAATAAGTCCACCTATATCAAATATTTTTCATTAAAAAAAAGATAACTGAGATATACAGTTTAAATATTATTGTGATTAACAAAAATAAAGCAGAGTTTACCATACCCCAGATTAATCTTTGAATAAACTCCCACATACACTACGACCAAACATTTTTGGGGCCACACTGAATTGTCTCTAAGTTCATAATAAAAGCTTAATTGAATTTTTAGATAAAAAATTTCATCAACATGAATGTGCATGCAAACCACTGTATAAAATCAAGCAAGATAATGATCCAAAACACAGCAACAAAACATGTTCAAATTATCTAAAATCAAAGGATAAGTAAAGTCATCGGGCTGGCCTAAAGTCGGTATCAGCCAATCAGTGAGGAGACTATTATTCCTTTTCACTAGTGTTAAACCAAGGAGATTGATTTTTGCATTTGAGGTTGAAGTGCCACACTACCATCAGCTCCTTACTTTCCGCACAGATCACTGTTACTTCATTTATGCTGAATTGGCGAGGGCCGGGGATTCGAACTAGGAACCTTGGAAATGCTCTACCAACTGAGAAGCTAATCATGAATGGCTGCCCTCAGTATCAGATATTTCACCAATTGAACTAGTCTGGGGTGAAATGATGGGATCTGAATTTTGGTGGTAGTGTACTTTATCTGATCTAAAATATATGCGAGTAATCTCAAAAAGATAGTTCTCCAAAATATTTAGAAATCACAGAAATATTTTATGTTATTGTCCATGATCTTTACAATTTTACAGTTTGAACATATATCTATTTTCTACATAATCACCATTTCAGTTGATACATTTTTTGGGCACTGTGGCAGTTTTTCTATGCCCATGTCATACCAGATCCAAGCCATGTCAATCAGGAAGCATTGAACCTTGTCGACATTGTAAGCTCCCTACACTCCTTGCTAAATTTTTAGACAATCCATGCATGACTCGCCATACATTTCTATTAATTGGCAATGAATTTCAATTGGTTTAATGCCTTTTGTGTTCAAAAACTGAATAACTGTGTGGACTTCACACTTTGCAGGAGCATCAATTGGGAGCTCCATCAGAAATGACTGCTAAAATGTTGTAATCACAACAGTGGTGGTGTGTACAGCAGATGAGTTAAAACTTCCCTATGAAACTATAGCAAATTGGCCAGGTCAAAAAAATATTCAGTCTAATAAACATTAGGCTGGAATATTTCTAGAGCGAAATTGTAAAAATTTGTGTAGACTGAATCAGTACTCAACTGTTGTGCAAGTTGAATCTGCTCTGAGAATCCAGACTTGGTAAGTGGTTTGAATTCTATTCTATATGGTATGGTCAAGTTTATTTTCAGGATTTGATTGGCTGGTGGTTTTAGTGTGTATATTATAATTCCATATCGGATACCATGTCCTTTCAATTGGTACAGAGGTATTCGGTTACACTGTCTTTTTTTGTCAGGTGAATGGACGCTTGTAACAGCCTTCTTGTGAAAATGAGGTATGATGTTCCTTCTACAAGAATATTTGTATTAATTAGGTCTATCAAAATAGATACATGTTCAAACTGTAAAATTATGTAAAGATCGCATGGACAATAAATATTAAAATATTTTGTGATTTCTAAATATTTTGGAGACCTAATAATATTAATTAATAGAAGACACTTTTCTGCCAATTGCTACTGGCAAATAACCTAATAGGGAACAATATTTGTTTGAAACAATCATTAACTTCTTATTCAAAACAAGTCAAAGAGAAGTGTACATCTTCAGTGCTTTGGAGACCTTACTTTTTGGATATCCTCATAGAATGTGAAGAAATTTGGAAGCCTACAGCCATTTAAAAAAAAAAATGGCAATAAAAATTACCAGCAATAATTATGTCAGTTTGAACAAATTCCTGAATTATGATGTAGCATCATAGAATAAATATAAAATTTGTAAAATAAATGATTTTTCTAGGCCTCACGAAAAAAGATAACATGACCGGATCATTTCATTTCAATACCAGTCAGTTGATTGAATTGTCAAGCCAATCAGCTGTTGGTCACTTCTTAAAGTCTTGAAATACATTCTTCAAAATGTTAGGGAATATGTTGAATGCACATGCATTTTGAAAGCATTATTCCAGTGTCCACAGAAAAAAGAGAGATGCTGAGAAGAGAGGGAGATTAGGGAGAGGGAGTATCCTCCAGGGCTCAGACTGCAATATCAACATTAATGGCATCTATAATAAAACCTGGTGATTAAAGGAGGAGATTTTATCAATGGTAATTTCAATTTCCAACTCCAAATTAATTTGATAATGCAAGACTGATATTAGCAAATAAAATGATAACATGAATTTAATGATAGGGATAATAGTAAAAAATAGAAATTAGATTTAAAATCTTGGGAAAATGAAGCAAGGTCTTTTTTTGTGTAGTTACACTTCCAAGAAAGGACATTGGCTACATATACACATGAAGCGTGCATAGCGAAATGGTTATACAAGCAGCTTCATCAATGATTTGAACTTATACTGGTGTGTCCATGTGTAGTTGTCCACTGAAGAATGTCACATAAGTTTGTCCTTACTTCTCAAGCAGTATTTCTCTGAATTTTTTAGATGAGGCATGATAATTGGATTATTTTGAACTATTGTCCTCATCTTTATTGTTATCTGTACAATGTTTCAACCGATGAGCCCTCCGCCCTTCTTCAGGTATTTCTTGTCAGACTCGGAAACCTTCTCAATTATGGTTAGCGGAATGAGAACAGGATACCACCATGGATTGAATAAAGGGTTGGATTTAAAGTTCCATGATGGCTCCCAATAACATCAAGAAGTTCCTTTCCTGAGTTTAGAAGGTCCCCAAGTCCGACAAGAAATACCTGAAGAAGGCTGGAGAGTACATCGGCCAAAACATTGTACAGATAACAATAAAGATGAGGGCAATAGTCCAAATAATCTAAATAATACTAATTCTCAAGCAGTGTCTAGCATATTTTGTTTCATCTTACTTGATAGTTTATGTCATAGGTGACTAATGGCTGTATACCAGCTTTTTTGATGTGCTGCTTCCAGGATTTGTTCAAGACAGCCTGCAGTATCCTTTAGCTTTTCTTGTATCATATCATCATGCACAAGAATATTTACATTCAAATCATGTGCATGAATGAGTTTATCTGTGTATTTTTCAATAAATGGTCAAAGTAAAATTAATGCTGTTAATGCTCTGAAAAAGTTTCTATTTTCTTTTAATTTACTTTGAAAATGTACAAAAAATGCACCATGCAGGGCTGAAGCAAAGATAGATGTTTTTGGGACCTGTTTGTTTTTCTTTCTTGCATTTACTTTTTAATGATATTTTGTTAAAATAAAACCCTGTAAAAATATTACAAGTGGTAAAAATTCTAAATATAAAAATTAATTAGCCACTATTTAATTTAAATTTGTTACTAATTATTTTAATTCTAATTAATTATCAATTAGAAATACATTTAAAATAAGGTCCTGCATTGTATATATTCATTGAATAACCACAGTAAAATCAGTCTTTCTTAAATATTTAAAAATCAGTATGAAGTATTTCATCTAAATATTCAAAATTACATTTATTTGAATCCACCTGTACTTTTGATTTTAAGTGAATTGAAACATAGTCAGGGTATTAATTCTATTGTCTCTGCACATGCATATGTGTGTGTGTGTGTATTTACTCAATCCTCCCATCATATGCAGGATGTGACACATAATCAATTTTTAAGAGCAGCTGGTTTTAATTCAGTTTTCCTTCTCCTTGGCTCAAAGTAGTAAAAATGGACAGTGAGGGAGTTATCCTCATTCCGCTAGTTCTAGGACCAAGGTTATTGTTTTTGCATCTGAGGTGACACTCCACACTATCATCAGCTCCCAATTTTACTACACAGATCCAAGGCTGTGCTACTCAGCGTCTGAGTTGGAGAAGGCCAGTATCAGTTCCTAGGCAGGCGCTCTCTCTCTCTCTCTCTCTATATATATATATATATAATATATACCAGGTCATCAAAAAGGTTCTAAATCTTTCTCAGATACTTTATGACTGTTCAGGCCTCTATTCTCTCCATTTTTAGATTTGTTGCACACATCTCACCTTTATATAGGCTTCACCTGATCAGAAATTGAAACAGAAATCTCACTCGAGTTGGAGTGTATGACCAAATATATAACAGAACATCACTGTCCTAGGGAACGAGATAGGTCATCGCTTCTGCGCCATGTTCTAAATAAAAAGAATTCGACCTTCATTCTTAACTCTACAACATATTTTCCTAAACATATCTGAGCCCAACTGACCAATTTCAATACAGAGCAAATATAATTGTGATTTTGTAAATACAAAGTGACCCCCCCTTCCCCCCAAAAAAACAGAACGCAAATAAAAAAGTAAATTTTATTTAATCTTATCAACTTCTATAAAATTTCAAGAAACTTGTTGGACTTAAACTTCAGTCTTTGTACAATCATTCCTCTAAGTTTCAGTTATATATATATTATATATTCTGAAAGAAAAAAAAATTAAAATTAACAGTTTTATTCCAAAATTTGTGGGTTCTGTTTTTTGGGTCAACCTGTAATTTTTCCTTTTATGAAAGTTCTCATCTTTTAATAAGGAATGTATGGATCAACACCTCCGCTTTTCTCGTGGATTTGAGATAGTGACATTAATGTTGCATTAGTGAACTGAGAATGCAGGAACATCAATCAATTGCAATTTCTTTTGAAATCATTCAAGTAAATAAAAGAAAGAAATAAAGAGAGAAAGAAAGCATGACAAGAAGAAACTGAAGAGAAATTAAATAGGGATGAAAGAGAAATTAAAGAAAAAGAAAGTGATACAGAAAAGAGAGGAATGTACGGAAAGTAGAATGAGGTAGAGTTTGTTGGTCGGTTGGTTGGATTTTACAGCAAGCCAAGTATAAGATTTTTTTGGCACATGGTTCTACTGTTGTATATATATTTACCAATCCCTCCACACGAGCAGGATGTGACACAAGGTCAATTTCTTAAACAGAGTTTAACATTTGAATTCAGAGTTTTCCTTCTCCTAGACCAGTTGCCTAACCAAGGTTAAAGAGCCCAGTCTGCCCTACTATTCATTCCATAGCTGGAGGGAGAGTAGTATTCATACCTTTCCCAAGGGTATTAGCCCTAAGTGAAACGCAATTACCGCATCCAGGATTTGAACTCGGGGTGACAAGTCCATTTCCCATGACTTTAACCATTACACCACACGTTTCCATCTACTGTTGTATAGCCATATATACCCTTCTGACATACTCAACATAATAGAGAGAGAAATATTAGAGATAGGGAGGATAGGGTTTATGTGGAACTCTTCTTACTTGTTGCTGATTGCTTCTACTTTGGTTGCCATTTTCTTTTAGCCTTCTATCTACTGAGGGTTGATTTTCTTCCTTGCTAATTTCTTTGGCCGGGCTGAGCTGCGTCATTGTCTTAATTATCTAACCAACACAAAGAGACCTTGAGGATGAGAATGGACTCCGGTAGAGATGACAATTACGTCTCTCTCCTTGAAAATTGAATAATTTTTAAACAGTTCTATTACCCATAGATGGGACTCTAATGGGTACTATCACTCTCGGTCAGAGTGGACCTGGACAAATTTTAAAAGAAATTAACATGTTTTAAACAGTCATTCTAGCTTTGCTTTTTTCTTTTTTTAATAAAAGGACTATTTTTCTCAAATGTTATTCATTTATGATGTTTTTACCATTACAAATTTAGTACAAATTTAGAATTTCCTAACAGACCTTTGAGATCCACTGTTACCAGTATATTCCCAGATTACCAAGTAGACATTAAATAAGTAAAAGAATAGTCCTATTATAATAAACAAACAAAATAAATAAATAAATTGAATTTTTTTAAAATCAGAAAATCATATTTTAAACACATATTCTAGCTTTGTTTTTTAAATGTTTTTTTTTTAACTGCAAAATTGATAATTTTATCCTTACAACGTTTTTTGTTTTATTCATTTTGGTTGGGTATTCCAATCTTTTAAAAACTTTTAAAAACTCATCATAATCTATTTAACCCATAGATGTGACCCTAACAAGTTCTACCACTTTGAGTCTGAGGGGACGGAGTAATGGCAATAAAGGGATACTCCACACACCCCAGAGCTACAAAATTGGACCCCCACCACTAGATGCAGTTTAATACCATACCCAGGACACAAAGATCCTCAGCCACTGCCTTCTAGTACATATATGATAAAAAGGGTTGTGGGGTTTGCCATAAAAGCAATATGGTCGGGAAAATCATATAGGTGCTAGGGCTTGGAACCAACTGACTGATTGAAGGCTCTAGCTAGAGAAAAATAGTTTGCATTCATACATTCCAAGAGTATTACCCCTTATGGAAATGCAACCAGCCTCGTCCGGGATTTGAACTTGTATTGCCATGTCCATTCTTTACTACAATAACCATTACATGACAAAGCACCTGAAAATTGACGTAGTAGTATGGGAGTTCATATGTTTTATATGAATATTACTTTATGAAAATTAACATCTAGAGTTGGCACTGTATCATAGATGGAAGGGAGGGAGCCCATGAGATCCTCACACTGGCCTAGAACCCAGGGTAATTCCATGTCAAATCATCCACGCTATGTCATTCACTCGCTTCAATTTTCCTGAAATTTTTCCATTGTGGACTATATTGAAGTGAGACAATCCCCAAAATGTGAGCTTCTAATTCCAAGAATTGGTGAGTTATGTCGATTTTCAATTCTCCAATGGAGACACTTAAAACATAAAGGTACAAAAGTTTCACAGATGTTGTAGCTTCAGTTCTGAATAAAAATAAACTATCTTTTGGATACAAGTAATGTTCAATATAAGTAAAATAATAATAAAAAAGATTTCTGTCATGGATGCAGTCCACATCGGGATTTTCCCACCTATTGATCTTGCTATAAAAAATCTGAACTCATTAATAACTTAAACTGGTTATTTTCTTATACTTTTTTGATAGCAAAGTTTGGATTCATTTTGCCAAAAAAACTTTTTATAAAACCAATTTTTAGGAGTAGGGAAGCTCAAAAACTTTATTTCACAGACAAAAATAGATTAGAAAGAGTCACATTTTGCACCCCACCCCAGATTTGGAGAGCTGAAAATTGACATAAATCGGATAATTTTTGGAATTGGAAGCTCAAAATTTGGGATTGTCTTCAGTTTAACATAGTCAACATCTGCGACAAAATTTCAGAAAAATTGAAGGGGGGGTAACAATTTTACTTTTTTTGATTATTTGACATAGAATTACCCACCAGTGAATATTGAATTTGCTAGTCATAATCAGTGAGCTCAACTCACTTTTTATCTACCATGCAAGACACTCATACACCTGAGCAGTAGATCCACTATCACCCCCCGCCACCCAAAATAACTGAGGAATGTCCACAATGTATGGTAATCACCTTTTAGCCTTATCAAAGAACCAACAAGCCATAATTTCTGCTCATTGTTCCTTTCTTTCTATAGACTTGAAAGAACAATTTAAACAAGATCTTATAGTGCAGTGAAAGTGCACCAGCATTACGCGCTATTGACAGGGAAGTTGGTTCTCACCAGGTGTCCTGAAAAATATGGCCTTAACCCAGACTTGGTTTTATTGAAGAAGATCAAGACGATGAGACCATTTTGGCCACACAGTTAGATTCAGAAAGAGCATTTTTACTTTGAGCTGTTTCTCGGCAGAAAGTTGCCTGCCAACCCGAGAATCCTTCTGACTGTCCAATTTATTTGTTATCTTTTGTAGTGTTGGACACAGAATACTGATGTTCCAATGATAGAAAGAAGAAATGAAATAAATGGAACAAAATCAATGTGATGTGGGTGTGCCGTTTTTTTTCTAAGATGGCTGTACAAGCTTGACCAAACTTGCTGCATGATTATGCACATTGCAAGTTTCCAAATAAAATATTTTTTAGAAAGATTGAATCAATCTCTTAGCATATGAAATCCTCTAAGAAAGAACTAGACAGCCAGTGAAATACTGGTTCCTGTAGCAACAGGGGCCCCTAATGATACTGATACTTCTATTTAGGAAGGAGTGGAGGGTTGTAGTTAGTATTTCATAGTAATTCTTTTATCAAGAATTTGAATGATCCCCCCCCAAAAAAACCCTCCCCCCCAAAAAAAAAAAAAAAAAACTCCCCAAAACAATCAGTTTAAGTTGGACAGGAATCTTTTTTATACCTTTAACTCTTCCCTACCAAATTCCCTCATGGCTGTACCAAATTTTCTAGGTATTACTATTTGTATGATAGATATTACAAAGTTCACTATCTGTTCACTTCTAAACTCATTATATTTAAATAAAGTCCTATCTGCTTTAATTATAATGAACTAACCATCAGGTTTTATACTTTCTTTGTTAGGATTGCAGTGGTGTGAGAGCCACTGTAAGTGGTTTAAAGAAGGCAAAGAGTTATAAGTAACTAGATGGCCCATGATCATTGAGTTTCCTATTACAACAACAGTCCTGATGATATCGATGCTTTATCTAGGAAGGTCTGTTGTTTTTGTTTTATGGCATATTCAATGCTTTTCAGGTTATTTAATACCAAATGAAGTCATTTTTTGATAAACAAAAGGACTTGGGTTGTTACAGTGCCTGCTGTTGCTTAAATGATCTCTAAATTAAGTATCATCATACATATTCATTGTTGCTTAACTTTGGTGACCTAGTAGTAACTGGTGCTTTCATCATGACTATGATAATAATCTTATTTAGGAAAGAGTTAATATTTCAATTATTTTTGTATCAAGAATTTGGATAATCAAAAAAATTATAAATGCAAACCCTACAAAAATATTCCCTCATACAAATTGGGACTGGAAATTGTTCTATTCCTCTTTAGAACACCTTTAAGTGTAACTACAGCCCATGAACTATTGGTTCCTGTTGAAAAAACAGTCCCTGATGATGCTGATGCTTTGTTTTAGGAAGGAGAGAAGGATTGTAGTTATTATTTCATAATTATCTTTATGATATAAAAAATTATGAATGCAGACCATACAAAACCTTTATTGTCATTACTCCCAGGCCCACTCTGACCTGGAGTGATAAACCCTGTTAGGTCCATCTATGGGTTGAATTGATTGGTTTAAAAATATTAATATTTGATAGGACTGTGTAATAAAGAAAATCAATTTAAGAAACAACTCCACAAAAAAAAATGTAAATATGAACTTTTTGAATATGAGAAACAACAACTAAATAAGTACAACAGAATTTTGTAAAAGTAAAAGAATTGGTATTTATAGCCCGTCTAGATATTCCATACTTGCATCTAGGGGATCTCATTCCTTGAGTCCTGATTGGCTGCTGTCACAATGTGGATATAAAAGTAAGTACAGTCATTGGGGCAGCCTAAAGTCCCCATCAATCAGACAGCGAGGGAGACTATCCCCCTTTTCCTGAAAAATTACCTGCTAATGTCTAGCCATATTGAAAAGATATGAAATGATGAAACCTGGGTCTGTGAAATGATTATATATATAATATATATATACATTATGGGTAAGGTAAAAGGAAAAATGGACAAAAATGATGACTCAAAACAAGTAAAAGTAGGAGATAAATATTTCATTCCACTTTAAGTCTGTTTAACCTCCTATCTTATCTCCCGAGCAAACTACAATACTTTGATCTTTCCCCCTCCACTTTTCCAAGATAGATATCCTCTGATCAACCAAATCTTCACAAAACTTCCCCTTCCCCTGAATTTTCATCCCCATACCACTTTCTCTTTTATAAATACAAATGTATGTATTATGTTATTGAATAAACTGACTGATGAAGTTCCTCGCTTAAACAGAACAAAAAATATTTTCTCCTACTTCTACGAGTCATTATTTTTTGTCACTTTTCCTCTACCTACCTCATACTGTCAGATATTTACTCAAACCCTCTAATATATATATATATATATATATATATATATATAGTATATATAAAGTGCTAATTGGGTCTACACGATTGAAAATTAATTAATTAATAATGAATTAGGCAGGAATACCTATTTAAATGTATGGCTAAACAAATCGCGAGAAAAATCAATCTCTGTATGTACATTTCGGCCTATTAGGCCTCAATCAGCAGAGCTATAGATCGGAGCCGCCCTGTGCGTGATTTTGAAACCGGACTGCCAAGCTGACAGGCCGATCCATAACCCCTACACCAAATCAAACTTCTTAGATTTTACGATTTGTTTAGAGTAGGTTAATATTCCTCTTTCTAGTGACTTTATTACACGATGATATGATAAGTTGAAACACGGTTTGTTTGTTGGCTTTTGCCGAGAATTCTTGGAGAATAAGTGCTTAATTGGATCGTACCTAATTTTGAAAAATTAATTAATTAATAATGATTAGGCAGGAATACCTATTAAATGTATGGCTAAACAATTGAGAAAAAAATCAATCTCGTATGCTACATTTCGGCCTATAGCCTCATTCAGCAGAGCTATAGATCGGAAGCACTTATATATATATATATATATATATATATATATATAATATACACACACAACACATTACACACACCACACACACTATATATTATATATATATATATATAGATATATATATATATATTTCACATCTTTTATTACTTCTACAGCTGAGTAGGACAGGACAATTTAAAAAGGAAGGGAGGACAAAAAAAAACTGTTTTCAAATGCCTTAAAAGTAATAAAGAATTCATCATTCACATCTGATGAGTCGGGAGAATTAGACATTTGGTCTAAGCTCCCCCGAAATAGTCTATAATGCAAAGATCTCTAAGTCTTTGTTATTTCTTTAATTATATATATAATAAATATATAGTATATATATACACACGATGCACATATATATAATATATATATATATATATATCATTTTAATTCACAAACATTATATAAAATTGTTATAATTACTCCTACCAGACAGGTAAAATTAATTTTTGTGGATGGGTCATTCTGTACAAGCACCATAATAATTCTAAAAGAGAATGCAGATGAGACATCAACACCTTTTGGCATTGTATTCAATTCAAATTTGATAAACTCAATAAAGCATTAACAGTTTCATTGATGATCCAATTGAACAGTTGATTTTATTTTGAAAAATCCAACAATATATTTAGAGTTCTATGAATTTTTAATCAGACAATACAATAAAAGAAAACAATCATTTTGTTACACCTCATTTATTTTGATGATTAAAATAACAAAGTAGCCACAAAAATAATAATTAGAGGATAATTTTTATCAAAGATAATTCTGTAATTATTTTAGCACAAAATTCATTTTCCATCACTTTTTTTATTGAACACTTTTGGTTTCTATTAACACTTAAATGATTTGATGCCAGATTGGGTTATCAAAATGTCGTTTTTGGCAAACTATTTAGATACTGCATCTTCAGTCATACTTTATTTTTATTGCTAGACAAATATTTGTGTAGAATAAACCTATGAGTGTCTCCCCTCAACTAAATAATGGATCATTCCATTTTTATTATAAAGAAGAAGGAAAGAAAAAGAATATACCACACAGAAAAAAATAAATTAGAAAGGAAGAAAGAAAAAAATAGTTGGGGAAAAGTTAGAGGGGATGAGCCCACAGAAGTGATGAATGCTAAATCTGTTTCAATTCACAGGAGAATGTCACTTATATATTCATCCTTGCTTCTCCAGTAGGTCCAGATGTTCTCTTATACAGGATTAGGTAAATACATGCTTGCTCTGGTTGTTTTTAAACCATTGAAACTATGCTTGCCAAATTTCTCATTAGAAGGGGTCAATTAGAAGCATATTCCAATTACCGTTGAATTGGCAAGAAATGGCAACAAGCATGCTATAACTCAAAGACGAATCTTTCCTTGTTGCAAGCTTATGGTAGGTATTTATCAAGCACTATGATATCACGAAACCAAGCAGCCAATCAGGCCCAAGGAATGGAATCACCCAAATGCATGAATGGAGTATTCCTGAGTGCCATAAATACCAGCTTGCTTTGGGCACCAGTTCAGTAGTGCTTAGTTAATTGTTGTTGTTCAAAACCAACAGTATACTAACTCATTCCAACAATTTGGAGGTGGCCTGTGGATTTTTAGGGATGTAGTGTTAGTTTAAGACATGGCAAGATAAGTTCAAATCCTGGACAGGCTGGTGCAATTCACATAATGTTAATACATTTTGAATACAGCTAATACCCTTGGGAAAGGTATGCATCCACCTATTCTGCCCTTCCAATATGGAAAATAGTAGGCCAGATTGGGCTCTTTCAACCTTGGTTAGGCAACCAGTCAAAGTAGAAAAAAGCCTCTGAATTCAAACGTAAAATTTAAACACTGCATAAGAAATTGTGTCAAATCCTTACTTATGTTGAGGGGATGGTAGATATATAGATACAATGCTGTCAGTGTAACCAAATGAGGCAAAATTAAAAGAAGATGGTTAGCAGATTTAAACAGACCAATAATTCAGACTAGAATTTTAGCGTCAGATTCCCTATCTGCTGGACCCATAATTAATTTATCAGAAAAGACAGGTTTTCACAATAAATCTTCTGACATCACAATTCACATCATGGGTATACATTTGCCCAACCTTCCACTAAGGCAGGATGTACATAGAGTCAATTTTTAATTGCGAGTAAAGCTGTTTTAATCATTTCCTCCCCTTGACAGTTGCCTAACCCAAGGCGAGGAGAATAGAAAATTCCAGCTAGGGGATAAAAAATAGATTTGTTGCATAATCTATGTGGCAGCATAGATTAATTGCAACACCTTGTACGAAAGTCAATCTACCGAGATATATATACAATGGAATGGAAAACTACTGGACAGAAATCTCGCAAGTCATGTGAGATTTAGTTAGTTAATCAGTTTACAACCAGACTTCAAGAGGGACGACATGGTCCTACTTCGGTTGCTGACTCCGTGCGATGAGTTAGAAAGGGCTAAAATAAAACATTTGATTTCAAAGCAACAAGCCTTGTAATTAATTATGCAGCCCTTAGTAAAAAGAAAGAAGAACCGTAAGCGAATCATTGCAAAGGGGTGAAGTAAAGAGTTAGAAAGAAAGAAAAGAAGCTAGACTAGATGTTCACACAATCATGGCTGAAATTAGAAAAGAGAAAAAAAGAGAACAAGTAAGATAAATGACACTCTTTCTGTTTGGTCCACACTCTCTCTCTATCACCCCGAAGACTCTTATCACTTTGTGTATACCCAACGAGAGGTATATTGATACATAATAGATTTATACCTTTCTCGATAGCATAGTGAGGAAAAGTGATAAAAAACTGAAATCCAGATTTGAAACTCAGGTCGGCCAATTCATTCTTACAATGATATCCATTACCATAATGGTAACTTAATATTTTTAATTTTCCCACAAAATAAGTAAATATGTAGTTTTAACTGTTATTTTGTTTAAATACTAATTTTTGCTTATGCAAAAAGATTTATGGAGTGACGCTAAGCACTTTAACAAAAATCTAATTTATGCAAAACATTGTATGATAGGTGTTTATGTAACAAGTATGTAATTTAATTATAATAAGAAACTATGTAATTTAATAAGAAAGAAAATTATTTTAATTTTATTTATTGGGAAATTTATTTGGAAAATACATACCAGAGAAATAACAAAATTTTATCATTGAGTGATTGGTTTGTTTGTTTTTATGGCATATCAACCTCACGTGGGTCATTTAATGCCAGCCAAAGTTTGAAATAAATTCATTCTGAATGATTACTCCAATTTTGGAATAATCAGTTTTTCTATTTAATCATAGATGGACCCTAACAGTACTATCACTCATTTGTCAAAGTTGGACCAGGGAGCAATGGTGTTATGAAGGGGTGCTTCACAGTTCTTCAAACTCCAGAACTAGAACCGTACCCTTCAGATAGAGTTTTAACGTCATCTCAAGCACATGGAAGACTTACAGTCACTGCCTTCTTAGCACACATATTATAAAAAGGGTGGGGGCTTGCCATAAGGCAATAGCGGGTCGCGACAATCATATAGGGGGCTAGGCTTGGATGAATCAGCCGATGATCGGAGGTGCCTCTACCGACCGCCCGACGGTCTAGCTGAAGTACAGGGTCTAAAGTGAAGTATTGCATGTCATGAAACTGCTCATCCACCAGATTCC
>CM042151.1:27344603-27477103 GCA_023376005.1 Doryteuthis pealeii
AGCAGAGAGTCAGATGAAACTTGAAAATACAAAAATGCACAAAGTAAATATCATAATACATTAAATATCACAGGTTGCTTTCTCGTGCAAAACTTATGAAGATATTCCTCGAAGATATTTAAACATTAGTATTTAAATACCACAACGACGCAGCGGCATGCTCACTCCTCGCGCTCGCGCGCTCTCTGTGATTAAAATATAAACAGCCAATCCTCAACTTATGAAACAAAACAATCCAGTATGGCATCTGTGAGACTAACTCCCCCTCTATCAGGATATGCTGGGTAGCTGCTTTCTAGTACATATATAACCGGCGCTCAATGGTTAAGGTTAAATGTTCATTTCTGACTCAGCCATCACTTCTTCTTTTTTTCCAAAATACCTCGCTCTCGCACGTTATGAGAGTAATCTTTATAAATTTCGAAGTCTTATAGTAGCACCATACTTAAAAACTTACCTACCATTTCTTCCTTGGCAACCATACGCGGCTGGATTTAATTTCATTCTATTTAACAAATCTTTAAAAACATTACATAGGAACCAATACCAGGAGGGCCATCTACACTTCGACATGTGTAGAAAGAGTTTCTCACTAGATCAACACCATCTGTGGTACACACGACAAAACAAGGTACGAGAAACCCCACTCATCGTTGCAACATTGATGCGATCAAGGGTTAAAATTTGCTGATTCAGTATTATTTTGGATTTTTGCGACAATTGTCTCATCTTTTATTGTTATCTTACCATCGTTTGACTCGACCTACCTCGCCCCTACCCGGCTTCTCAGCGTCATTTCTTGTCGGACTGGAAAGCGTTTTCAAAATTGGGAAATTTCTTGTTATAATTGCGGCCAGCCATCACTCGGTATTTTTGGGGGAAAACCCCCAAAACCCTTTATCTCATTTCACCGGGGTATCTGTTTCTATTTGTTCCGCTACACGCATAGGCTGCCGGGTTACAGATGCTCAACGCCTCGTGTTCACCATCCTCACTTCAATTCTATGTTACTGTTGCACTTGAACAGTGATTGAACCTGCAGCCTTGAGATTACGTTCACTTAGAGCTGTCTTATGCCAACACTTGATCCACTAGCATTTTGTCCAAGTTCAAAAAGATCTCCAGAGTTACAACAAAAATACTGAAGAAGGCTGGCAGGGGCACCATCAACCCCTGAAACATTGTACCGCAAATAACACAATAAACGATAGCAGGACAACTAGTCCAAATAATCCAAATAATCACCTCTCACACTTCTCCAAGCCTCATCTAAACAAGTCTCTAGAAAATTATTCCATACCTTTCTTACTTAAACTTTGTGGGGGTACTTAAAAAAACTTGGTGCGAAGACATAGACAGAGCGTGAACGACGATGATGAACAGTTCCCATCATCACGATCGAAAAATGTTCAGACCATGTCGGTCACCGGAAAAAATCACCATTTCCGCTCTTCACTATCTGATACTCTCTTCACTCCGCCTCTGGATCAGTCTCAAAAACAGGGAGATGTGAAGTCATATTCGATGAAAGAAAAGACAATCTATCTCGTTTTATAATCACTAATCCATCCTCCACCCATTGGGAAACGCGGCAGTTTTTACTAGTCCCAAATTTTAGTTGTTCTTGTTTGCTCTACCAGTCACCAAACTCGACTGACAATAGATATACTTTTATATATATATATACCTACCTCTACCCACCCCTCACCTACCTATATAATATCTATGAACCTATGGCTTACAAATCTAGCACAGGATACGCACTCAACAATCTCAGACACTTCACCCACTAACCAAAAAAAATTTTTGAACATTGATTTCACCACAAATGTCTGCCTCACAACTCAATCTATTTCACACAACATCAGAAATCTTCTCTCAATGCATGTATAAGTTTAAAAACTTTTTCTTTATAATTTCCACTTCACTATGTACCCCAAAAAAAAAAAAAAAAACAAAACAACTGAAGTGGTCACTACTAGAATACAGCCATCCTAATTATGATCATCCCCTACAGCATTACTCCAAAACAGCCTTATGTTTTCTTTTTTTAGTGACATTGTTTATATTATGTGATTGTGAAAATAAACCATTGCATTCTTCTTCTTCTTCTTCTTCTACTTCCTTCTTTTTTTGCTGAGCCTTAAAAAAAAAACAATTTTACATGAGACATTTTTTCAAGCCACTTCAAGAGTTCCTCTGACTTGACAGCTCCTTGCTTCAATCACACACGCTGAAACAATGGTTTCACTGTGTGTGAGCGAAACACTTACATTACATAACTTAGTAACAACTTTCCATTATAGAATATTGTATCTGTGCTTCACAACACATTCCAATCACCACTATCCATTTCTCACTGAGAAGATTATTAATGCTAATAAATCAGATCTTATGTAGGGTACGTAGTGCAATGTGTGTATTGTTGGACGGAAATGCCTTGACTATATTAGTCGATAATTTTGGACAATATATATATATATAATATATATATACTATATTTCTTTTTTATTGAGTTTTTCACTTTTTTTCAGAGGTAAATATTCGTCTGTATTTAAATCTAAAATATAGATTATTTGGCATTTGAGTGCTCTCTCTAGGGATATTAAAATCCTTGTATTTGCAACTACTAAAACATGTAATATATTATACCAGTGATATTTTGAGTCCCCATGTAGAATCTTCCCTTACTACCAGTTTTGGATACTTACAGCACACACCACACATACATATATATATATATATATATATTATATATATATAACAGGGCAGTTGTGTGTATAACGGTATGTCTGGAGGAAACTTCAAAATAAAAACAATTTTAATGAAAAGTAAATATATATTGCATAAATATCAGCTTGGGTTTTTGAGCAAAAATAATAGAGATATTGAATTTATATTCATGAATATAATTAAAAATAAAAATTCAAAATAGTAACAAACATGGAATTTATGGATACACTTAATAATTTCTTTTCAGAGAAGGTGCTGTGCACCTTTTCATCTGACACCTTACCTAACTGGATCAATGCAAGGTCGTTTCTTAATAGGGATCTAAAAGATTTTTTTTATTTGTTATGCCCCTTTTTATGGAGCCGTTTAAAGAATTTAAATTAATCACTTCGTAACTTCTGCTACAAAAAAATAAGTAGTCATTTTTTATTTACCTGTTAAATAATTCAATACATTCTCTTTAGGTAAGATAGAGTTTAATTTTTCAAATTTAATTCAATTACTTTATATAAATACAACATATAATATATATATAGCTATATATAGTTCCTTATTTTTTATGCAATTAGTTTAATGCAATTACTATAGTATATATATATATATATATATATAGTTATATATATTGAACTTTTTTTCACCTTGGAAATATGATAGTTAATGAATAAATTTCTACCTTCTGAAAAATATTTGGCGTCTGTCTTTGAAATGTTAAAAACAATGCAAAACAGTTAATGTTAGTCATGGGTTTATAAATAATTATGTTATTTTTTTAATAATTATATAATAAATACTATGCAAAATAGCACGCAAGAGATCGATATCATTTAGAATACATATAAATGCATTACATTTTCAATACTTTCATAGAAAGACCCCAAAACTTGGCAGACAAAGGGCAAGAGCTTCTATAAGGTTACTTTGAGACTTTCGTAATCTAATGCTAATTTTAACATAAAATGCAATTTTAAGTATTATCTTTAGCGGCTATTCTGCATTTGTACCAAAATCAGTAAAGTCAACATTCTTTTTTTAAAAAATGTATGTTCAATTTTTTTGACCATCAATCGATTTCATATTTGATCAGCTATGGCTGTTGAACTAATAATGCTATTTTTAAATTATCTATTGAATTTTGACATATTACAAAAAGAATATTAAAGTATATTAAAACTCAAGAATTATTTTAATTTAAATGATTATTTATTTAATTTTTTGAATGTTTATTTTTTTAATATCAGTTTAACATCACATCATTTAATCTTTTTCTTTAGACATACGTTATGTATTGAATTTAGAATTTTTTTACCTATATCATTATATGTGATGTCATTTCTTCTACCCTGAGAAAAATAAAAAATTGTCCTCCCCACTCCTGGCCAAGCCGGATTAAACAAAAAAATTGATTTTATGTGGGGATTCTTTACGGGGATCCAGCGAGGATCGAGCTTGCCTATTCAGTAGTTTGGATCTGCAAGAGACTAACTTGGCCTAACCATTAAACCATAGTTTATTCTATTAATTTTGTTTCGTCTGAGCCACTTCTCCGTAACATACTATATAAGGGCGAGTTTGTATTATATGTGTGATGCCCAGAGGAAACTTCGAAAATATAACAATTAATGATAAGTTAAACAATATATAGTGTACACATTAAATATCACCAGGGCTTGGTTTTTGAAGAAAAAGTAATGAAGATTTCGTTTATATTATCAATACGTTTAAAAATAGCATGTATAAAATATCATTAAAATCTACTCAGGCCATTTTCGGCGTTTCTTGCTAAGTAAAGCAACATGGAAGTTCAATCAATTTTATTTTCTTTTCATTTTTTTTTCATATTAATCCTACATTTTTACTGATTCAAATTGTAGTAAATATTTCATTGTCAGGATAACATTTTTAGGTGTGTAATCTTTTTTTATTATAAATCTTTTTATGGAGAGTTTAAGAATTATCCTTAGTTACACTTTTGACATTACAGTGAGTGATATTTAACTTTTTAACTACAAAATCTATTTTCTAATAAGATCTGTCGGATTTTTTAGAATCTTTTTTTTTTTCTTTTTTCCATTTGCTATTTTATAGGAGACATTAATTTTCCACACAGAGGTTTTCATGCCAGTGGCCCTTTTTGTGCAATTAAAACACTAGAATTATAATGAGAGGGTTTTTTTTCTTTTAATTTCAAGTGAAATATTTATTTAAAATAGAGATCATTAGAATTTAGCGAATTTTACAGCCATTTTGTTTATTGAGGCAGTGGGTTCACTCAAACTTTTTCTTTTTTTTTTCACTTTAAGAACACTTCTAGGGCAATTAAACACTAGGCTTATAATGAGATGCTATTTTTTCTTTTAAATTCAGTGATTATTCAGAAATTCCATAAAACTCAACATGGCCAGCTAAAGAAGAATAGTAGCAGATACAAAGCAATATACATAATAATTAATCTTATTAATAATGGTTTCAGTCTCATTTGTAGTAAACACTGAAACTACTCACTACTTCATCACATTTACCAAATTGTCAATAATAGAATAGAAGAATGATGCTCAAAATTTGAGTATGCCACCTTAGACATTATCATTATTTTTTTAATTGGTTTTTTAAACAATTTTTATGAATATATTATTATATATTTATATATCGTGTTTGCTTATAATATATATTAAGTTACTCATGTTAAAGTTTATGAGAAAATTAATTTCTGTAAACATCGAAATATCCGTCGTTTTTTTCAGTATCAAGAGCTTAACTAAAAAATTCTACAATAATGAATCCATTTTTGTGTAAAATTTATGTGTAAAATATTCAAAATATTATTCATTAATAATTATAAGATTGCATACAACATTTTAATTTGAGGATACATAAAACCCAGAACGTTTTCCATTTCATTTGTTTTATTTTTTTACTCCTTTGATAAATTTGATGATTTTACTTATCCATGATACAACCTCTGACCTTTACTTCTACCCACTCAGGCCAAAATCTTTCAAAATTGATTCTTACACGGGCTGGGGGTTTTTTTCTACGTTTATATATATTTCATCAGCATCAAAGAGGAATTTTAGGTGAAGAATAAACACTTTAGTTCCATATATCCTCATTTCTTCTAGGTTTGGCCTCATAGACATTTTTTTGTTCCCAAAGCTGAAAATTCCATCCTTAAAGGTCTTTGATTTCGAGATGTAAAACAGATAAAAAGGTATTGTGCAATCAGACCAGAATTAGTACTATTCTGACTAATACTTCTTTTGGAAAGGTATCGAACCATCTCATTTTCCTCCACTATTGGGTTAAATCTATTATTTTTTTCCTATTAGTTAGGATGACACAATATTCATATGAAAATATTTCCTTAGTTCTAGATTGAAGTTTGTTTCGAAAAAAAAATCTATTTTAATATCTAACACATTTATTTCATTCAATAAATTGATTTTTAGGGGTACGATTAAATAATTTCCATTTCATATTGTTTTATTTTTTTTACTCCTTTTGAATAAATTTGATGATTTTATTTACTTGTGATAAAAAACCCTCTGACTTTAAACTTCACACCTCAGGCAAAATCTTTCAAAAAATTAACTTTTACAACACGCCGGATGGCGTTTTTTTTTATTTTTTTTTTTTTTTTTTTTTTTGATAGTTTATTAATATATCAGATCAAAGAAGAATTTTAGGTAAGAATAATACAACTTTATCTCCCATATATCCTCATTTCTAGGTTTTGGCTACATAACTTTTTGTTCCCAACAGCCTGAAATCCATGCTTAAAGGTTTTGATTTCAGATGATAAAACAGGATAAAAGGTATTGTGCAATCAGACCAGAATTAGTACTTTCTGACTAATACTCTTTGGAAAAGGTAGAACCATCTCATTCTCCAGCTATGGTTAAATCTATTATTTTTTCTATTTAAGGTTTAAATGATACACATATTCATATCAAAAATATTCTGTAGTTCTAGATTTGAGTTATGTTTTGAAAAAAATTATTTTAGATATTTAAAATAGATTATTTCATTAATAAATTGATTTTTAGGGGTACATAATAAGTTTCCATTTTCCCATATTGTTTTATTTTTTATTCCTTTGATAATTTGATGATTTTTACTTACTATGATCAACCCTTTGACATTTAAACTTCCACCCCTTTTTTTTTTGTTAGTAATAATAATACTGGAATACGCTGCTGCTCCTACAGCCTCTAGTGACCGCACCAACTCCAGCTGGTGTGAAAAACTTGATAATATTGGAAGTACATCCACATCAAACCCATGTATTCTTGGATGTTGAGTATCTGCAGTGTTGACCATTGTCACTCATTAACTCCTCCAAATGTTTGACTTTAGAGAAGGCTTGAGTTTTTTTGTTTTTATTAAAATGATCAGGTTGCATCAGTAGACGAGTTTCAGCATATAACGCAACAAGGTTCCTAGTATCGATACGGCCAACTCAGCCGTATAAGTAGCAACAGGGATCCTGTGGCGGTAAAGTAAGGGAGCTAATGGTAGGTGTGATGCTCCACCTCAGATAAAATCAATCTTCTTGGTCTAGCGCTAGTGAAAAAGGGGATAGACTCCCTCTGATTCGACGACGACTTTAGGCCCCAGACGACTTTACTTTACTGTTTACTAGATATTAAGGTATCAGGTGCCCTCCTCCTGCCCTAATAGAATTTGGGTTCTGGTAGTTGTGGCATAGTAATAGTATATATATATATAGGTGCCCCCCCCCAAAAAAAACAGAATTTGGGTTCTGGTAGTCGTTGCATCAGGAATAGTGATGTGTATATATACTATAATATATATACACACAGGTTGACCCCCCACAAAAAAACAAAACAAAAAAAACGGAACTGAATTTGGGTTTCTTTTTTTAGGGCCTCCCTGGTATTAAAAATACTTAATTGCTACTTGTTGATTGTTTCGTTTTTGTATCTAAAGATGTAATCAAAGGGAATTGGGGATTCCATTGTGTTTCCTCAAATCTTTCCAATCTTAGTTTTCTTATGAGGCATTTTCTTTCTTTCAATTGATTCTGCTAAGATGTTTTTTATTTAAAGGATAATTGTGCTTATAATCTATCAATAATGGTTTCTCTTTGTCTTTTTGTGACTCAGTTTCAATAAAACGATTTATCGTCTAGTTCCTCTTCTTTATCACATGTCTATTCGGACTTATTATGTTGAAATCAGTCGGTACTCAGTGGAAAATTGGTTTTCTGTCACTGATTCTTGAAACAAATCTGTAAGACAAGAAAATAAGCTTTGTGCATGTCGAATCGGCTGTCGTCAAGTTGGAATCAAAAATAATATCAAAGTTGCTTAAACGAGATGTTATCTAGACAAAAAAAGATATGCAAAATAGGTTGTCCACATTTTTAAAGATCTGTAATGATCTGTAAGAAGTCAAAAGATGAGAAAATGGCTTATTCTCTAGATTGATTTTATGATATTTCTCCTCTAGGTTAGCTTATAGTCAGCCACTGGATTTAAATTTACTTTAGTTTGCGCTCAAGTTTGATAATTTGTTACTAATGAAAGTAGGCATAAGCCTATCATTTTTAGCAGTTGTGTATAGAAGTTGAAATAATGGTAAATAAGTGAAAATCATTGAGATTTGATTGTGTTTGTTTGTTTTGGTTTGTTTTTACAACATAGGGTTTGTTTTATATTTAAGAGTTCATTGTAAACATATTGTTTAGATGATGAGAATGTAAAAGCTTTTATGGATTGAGTTTTTAATTAAGGCTAATCTTATATTTTTTGGAGATTCCACTATGGTAGTTAATAAGTGGATTATTGGTGACGGGTTTTTATATATTATATATATTTATGATATTTGATTTATTGTAATTAAATCAATATGATGTTATCAAAGTCTATGTGGATCGCAGGAGTAGGAATGTACTCTCAACGGTTTAACTGAGCACTTCTGAATGATTCTCCATGCTTTTGTAAACATCTATTTGTTTTTTCAATATTCAAATTTCACATTTCGGATTATTTTTTTATTTTTACATATACACATATAATATATATTAATTATTATTTTATATAATAAATATATTATCTGTATCAGGCCTATTCCATATGACTTATCTTATTCTATATATATTATATTTTTTAAATATATAAAGTTAAGAGGTTCACGGGTGGTATAGTTCGGTAATTCACCTAGTATTCAGCTATTTTCTCTTTTCACTTTATGTGGCTAGATCCTAGTATAGATTGTTGTGTGTCTATGTAACGTAGTCTATATACATCCCTCATCAGCTCCTTATTTCCAGTGCTACTCCTATGCTGAGCTGGTGGAGGGTCCAGTATTGAACACAGAACATGTGGTTCCTAGTTGGACATCTCAAATTGAAGTAAATCCGTCCCTACATATGAATATATAACATAAATGACAAAAGCAATAAGGCCAAATAAGAATATTTATTTTTTAATTGTTCTCAATTAGTTTTGACCTAAGTTCAATAACTTTTTGTTGAGACAAATATTTTTAAAGAAACTAGAAAGGGAATTGGTAAATGAATCCTAGTCTTTTGTTGAATAAAATTATTTTTTGGTATCCAAGTGTCTTCAACTGACGCATTTTAAGAATCTCTCTATGTATGAACATTTGACAGTTTTATTGATATATGGGGAGAATTTATTAGCTGTGGGTAGGGTATCGTTTCAAATTAACTCTAACTGTTTTAGTCAAATATTTTGAACTCAGGCATTCTTTATTTGAATTGTTTATATCAGAGAAGAAAATTGGAAAACATGACACAGATGCGTATTAATTATGTTGTATTCTTGTTAAATATTGCAATATTTCAATCGTAAAGAAATAATCAGAGCGATCTGTTCTGTGGACAATGAAGAAAATAATTTTTTGATAAATATGACGCCAGTTTGTAAGGGAAATCAACTTAATAATGGACTTTAAGAGAAAAGATATTTTAAATTCTTATAGAATTCTTAAAGATGTTTATTGGTAACCCAGCTGTCCCATTCTATATTCAAAGCAAATTTTTGGGGATGGTTTTGGTTAATATTAAGGCCATCTGCAAGTCAGTGTTTGGAGACGTTATAATCCTATCTTGTGTTTCTAATTTTTTATGGTAGATTGGTCAATGTGGGTCTTTTTTCTTTCAACTGTTTGCTATGATAGCTGAAATTTTCAATCTCTATTTAAGTTATAGTCATTTGAGCAGAAATGTTACCTCATAAGTACAGGTTATATAATTCCATTGATTTTTGATTGATTTATTCAAACACAATGAAGTAACAAATATGTGTGTGTATATATATATATATATATGATATATATATATGAAAGAATAGGATGGGAGGGTTTTAAATCCGACATTGAGGTAGACTAAAAGGATAGTGCAAGCAAGCATGAATAACTCAAAACAAAATCAAGCGGTTTGAAAGGATTTCGTCCGTGTTAACTCGACATCGAGTCAGTTGGAAATCGATTTTATTAAAGCAAAATTTACATGCGTACATATGATTTGGTGAGGGGTGTGTGAAGGGTAGTTTGGAGGAAGAAGAGTAGATGTTTCTGAGCTGACGATGTCCCGGGTTAACATGGACTAAATCATTTCAACCCTTGATTTATTTTGAGTTTTTCATTGTCTTGCTCTCACTTATCCTATTATCTACCTCATATATATATATATATGTGTGATGTGTGCTGTGTGTGTGTGTATAAATTGTTTAAGGATGCACTTTAAAATACTTCTCCACAAAATACCAGAAACCAGATTCCTAACATATATATATAGTATATTATTATATTATTATATATATATTAACCAATACATAATGAGGAAAATATGGAAGTAAAATCTGGAAGTAAGTATAAAATGGAAAAAATCAAAAAAGTATTCAGCAAAAAAGATAAATTTGGTTGATGTTAAGTCAACATGAAATCGTTTTGGTTCAACGAAAAAAGAGGAATTTGAAAGATGAAATAATACAAGAACAGAAAGCACTGAAATTAGAAAGTTATAAGTGAGAGAAGAAAAATGGAGAAGAGAGAGAGAGATTAAAATGCAAACCTATATGTTAGCAAGAAAGAAAAGAAAACCATAGTGAGAAGAAAGAAAAGAAAAAACACACTGGTAAGAATAAAGCAAAGGGGATACATTGAAAAGAGATGAGAGAGAGAAGAGAGAGAGAGAGAGAGAGAGAGAAAGAGAAGAAGAGATTAGTATTGCTTGATTCCAATTGATTTGTATGCAAATAATCCTTGTATCATCAAATCGCCATAGAATGTTGAAATTCACAATACTTCCAGACGAAATTTAGGTTGACTGTAAGAATAATGTTTAAAAATATTTTTTTAAATTTCTAGATATGAAATCAATAAATACAATACCATAACTGTTTATTTACTAAGCTAGCTTAGATGTGAGCAAGGCCAGAAAATATGGGGCAGCCAGTGAGATCGACTCACTACCAACTGGTATGTTTATTAGCTCACTAACCATTACAGCATATGGAGGTGCCCATACCAGACTAATATATAGTGAAGGCATTCATGATAATTTTCCATTTAGATAAAAAATCTTGGCTTGTTATGGATGATCATGCAGACATGTCTTAGAATAACATTCAGGAACAATTGCAAAAGAAGAAATGTTGAATGCAGTTTTAATGGCAGATCTATTTACTGCAACGTAGGAACCATCCTAGAGGCACTCTTATGAAAATAAAGAGAGAACGTAGGATGAGACTGTTCGTATAGTCATCCATTCTCATAAAATAAGGATGCGACTGTTGTAATAGTTCCATTCATACAATCTTTTGTTCTTTGTTTGCTCTGTGGCCTGACCATAAAAAAAACTGCTGATAGAATCAATGAGGTAATAAACTTCTGCTTTACTTAAAGTTGTATTATTAATCTCAATGATGATAGCTTTTTGGTTTTTTTGTTTTATTATTGCTTGTGCTTCAATCAATGCATTCGCAAACGCTGGATGATGAAAGTGGAGTCCTGATAAGTTGCTAACGCTATTACCTGCTGTATCTGGCAATATTATTATGAGGAAGTTTAAACTCATTGGTTGCTTTATGACATAGACTTCTTTTGGGAAAATTTTTGAATAAATAATCAATCTTCAACACTGACAACACAGATATCTATGATCTCTTTCCAACTGCGTCATATTGGTCATCCACCACGGAAGGTCTTCTGTCAGTATCCAATCCCACAGAGCTGATTGGATGTAGACTGATTGTTTATGAACATAGACTTTTTGGGGAAATTTTGAATAAATATCATCATCATCATCAGTTCACACTGAACCGCACAGATATTATGACTCCTCTTTCCCCTGTCCTAGTTGGTCATCTACCACTGGCAGGTCTTGTGCAGCATCTCAGAATCCCACAGGAGCTGATTGATCTACGATGATTGCTTTGAACATAGACTTTTGGGGAAAATGTTTTGGATAAATATCATCATCATCATCATCATAGGTCAACTGAACAGCACAATATCTATGAACTCTCTTTCCCAACTGTCCCTTATTGGTCAATCACCACTGGAAAGAGTCCTTGGTGCAAGCAGTCCAGGAATTTTCGTACAGAACTGATTAATGTGTTTTACTGGTCAGCTTCACTGGTTGGTTCATGGTGTAGGTGTCCAGGAGAATGTCACTTATGAGTTTCACCCTTGCTTCTCAGCAGTGCCCACTTTTTGTCCCTTCTTTACTCAATGGTTTTGTTATAATAGAGAATAAATGGCCATACAGCCGCTCTTGTGGAGTACTAATCTCCAAGATTTTTTTTCAAGATCGCACACAGCATCCTGTGTAGCTCCCATCTAAATGCTTTTCTTTGCTAAGTATTTGTGTCCAAATGATGCAGCATATCTTAGCACTGACACGCTACAGCTCTGAAGAATTCTTTGCTTTATCTATAGTGAGATCAGATTTATATATGATTGATTCAATCTTCCTATAGCATCTTCATGCCTTTCCTATGCATATATTGATATACCTGATGAGAATGAGATTATTATACTTAGGTATTTGAACTGGTTTACCTAATCTTCAATAAGCTTCACATCCTGCCGTGGAAATGCCTCCATCTTCAGAGATCAATATCCAACAGTTGATTGTTTGCTTTGTTCCTTTTGTCTTAATGGCATATCAAGCCTTCCATCGGGGTTATTTTAAATGTCAAAGCCACCCTTGTGGAGGAAGAGTAGTGGTATATTAACGCCACAGCGGAGGATGGGAGAGTTTATAACCTTTGCCAAGGGTATCAATACAAAAGTGAATGTAATACGCAGGACTGGATTTGGGTTTTGTTTTACGGCATATCAACCACAGTGGGTCATTTAATGCATCAAAGTTTTTGAAGTAAATTAATTCTTAATGGAGACTCAAATTTTTTTTTTATAAACATTTTTTCTATTAACCATAGATGAGACCTAACGTATCACCACTCTGGGCCACAGTGGACGAGGGAGCAATGGTGATGAAGGGGTACTCTCACATTCCCCAAGACCTTCAAAATGGAACTCACCGTCAAGATAGAGTTTAAACGTCATTCCCAGACATGAAGACCTCAGCCACCACCTTCTAGCACTCGTATTGATAAAAGGGTCGAGGTTGCATAAGGGCAAATGAGGAATTGGGGCACATCATATGGTGCTAGGGTTGTGTGACCAGCCAATTGTCAGGCCGTCTAGCCCAAGTAAGGGCTTAAAGTGGAGGGTTGCATGTCATGACTGCTCCCCATCTGGGTTCATCCTTGGAGTTTAACATCATTCCCAGGACTCGAAAGACCCTCAGTACCGCCTTCTAGCACATATATTGATAACAAAGCATGGCTTGGAGTTTGACTTGCTTACAATAGCACCATAAAATATTTAATAATGAAGATTTGAATCTGTGGTGGAAATGAGTCCTATAATCCTCAGTTAGAGAATTTGGAAGAAACTTTGGGTAAATCGGTTGGATGCCATTTCATATGAATTTAAAGAGTAAATGGCAGAGAAGAAAGATGTTGCTAAGTGTTCCATTTGATTAAAATGAGCAACACAAATAATTACATGTTAGAAGGCCTTGCCTTAAATTCATGTTCAGCAATTATAATGGTATACATTTTTACATCAATACTCAAATCTTGTAATAATTATATATTCACACAGTTCTGTATATTTGATTCTCATTATGTCACAGTTATACCAGCTATGATGGCCCAGTTTATTTGTTTATATCATATCAACTCACTTATGGGTTATTTAATGCTGAAATTTAATTCATTTGTAAATGTTTGATTGCAGTCATCACTTAGATTTTATTTTTGAATTTTGTCAATAATCATTTGGTTTGCACAGTTATATGGTATCAAAAGTATTTCTTCTGATAAAAATAAATTGCACAATTGTATGGTTTCATGTAATATTCTAATCAAAGATACTCAGTAATTTCTTTCTCTTTCTTTTTAATAATGATCATTTTTTTGCAAGTAATAGTTCTGATAAATGCAAAGATGTGGCTATATTCCCTTTCAGCATTTTTTATCATTATCAATTATTCATTGTATTGTGATAACTACAAGTATCACCATAACTTGAGGGCCTGTTTGGTGGGGCTTAGATAAGCTGACTGAATCCCCTGAATATATTTATTGGAAATCCGAATCTCACTGATAAGCTAAAGCCGACAATTCCTTCCAAGCCGTTAGTTGTATTCAAGTGGCAACTGTATGGCTGCACTATTGGACTTAACAAGAACCCCAGAGAATAAGCTAGATAAGTGCTTGCACATGAATTTTTGCATGTGATCTTAAATATAGTCTCTAGAAACAACACTTAGTAAAGAAAGTAGCTGCATGGCTAATAACCTTCCAAGTGAGACAACAAGACATGCTGGTCACGCGCTGGGAAAAGAAAGGAGGAAATCATATGAGACGCATCCAAATCGTCCAAGATAAATGTAATTCATGATTATCTGGTGTTGTTTCAAGAAAGAAAGAGTAAGGAAAAGCATAGAGGAAGAGGTGAGCACCATTGGAAGCGAATGAAGCTAATTTGTTTCGAATTACACCACTGCATTTTCCTTATAGTCATTAAACAAAGAAAACCAGTCAAACTAATCAGATTTAAAGTAACTTTGAATAGGTTATTGAATATATAACATGGACTTTTAATTAAGCAAATTTCTAATATATCCATGCGAAATTACACTACTAAAATTTTCTTTATATGTCAATTAAACAAAGAAAACCAGTCAACTAAATCAGATTAAGTAACTTTTGAAAAGGTATTGAATATAAAACATGACATTTAATTAAGCAAATTTCCTAATATATCAATGGATTATTCACGCACTGCATTTCTTTATAATGTCATTAAACAAAGAAAACCAGTCAAACTATCAAGATTAAGTAACTATTGAAATAGGTATTGAATATTAACATGGACATTTTTTTAGCAAATTTTCTTAATATATCAATGATAATTACACCACTTGGAATTTCTTAGTGATGTCATTAAACAAAGAAAACCTATAAACTAAATCAGATTAGATAACTATTTTGAAATTAGGTATTGAATATATTAGAAATTTGCTCTAATTAAAATGTCCATGTTTTATTCAATACCTATTTCAAATAGTTAGCTTAATCTGGATTTAGTTTGACTGGTTTTTGCCTCTTGTTTAATGACATAGATAAACGAAAATGCAGTGGTGTATTATCCATTGATATATTTAGAAATTTTGCTAATATGTCCATGTTTATATTCAATACCTTATTTCAAATAGTTACTTAATCTGATCTTAGTTGAACTGGGTTTTCTTGTTTAATGACATATAAAGAAAATTTCAGTATGTAATTATCCATTGATATACTTAGGAAATTTGCTTAATTAAAATGTTCCAATGTTTTATATTCAATACCTATTTTCAAATAGTTAACTTAATTGATTTAGTTGACTGGTTTTCTTTGTTTAATGACATATAAAGAAAATGCAGTGGTGGTAAATTGAAACAAATTAGCTTGCATTGCTTCCATGTGCTCACCTGTTCTCTCTATCTTTTCCTTACTCTTTCTTTTCTTGAAACAAACAGATAATCAGGAATTTACTTTAATCTTGGACGATTTGGATGGTCCATATGATTTCCTCTTTCTTTCCAGCCGTGTCAGCATGTCTTGTTTGTCTCACTTGAAGGGTTTAATTAGCCATGCAGCTACTGATTCTTATAAGGTGTTGTTTCTAGGACTTGATTTAAGATCACATGCAAAATTCAATGTGGCAACCACTTTATCTAGGCTTATTCTCTGGGCGTTTTTGTTTAGAGTCCAACTAGTGCAGCCATACAGTTGCACTGATACAACCTACGGCTGGAAAGAATTGTCGCTTTGCTTATCAGTGAGATTGATTCCATATATAATATTCAGGGGTTCAGTCGCTATTTCTAAGCCCACGCAACAGGCCCCTCAAGTATGGTGCATACTGTAGGTTTTACACATACCAATGCATATAATTGATAATGATAAAAAATTTTTTTTTTTTTTTTTTTTTTTTTTTGCTGAAAGGGAAATAATAAGTCACATCCTTTGCCATTAATCAGAATGCTAGTTACTTGCAAAAAAATGATCATATAAAAAGAAAGAAAGAATTAACTAGTATTTGATAGGATTACATGAAACCATACATTTTGTGCAAAATTATTTTATCAGATAGCAAATACTTGATACCAGTATAACTGTGCAGACAGAATTTTATTGACAAATTTCAAAAAAATATAAATCGTAAGATGATGACTGCAAACTCAACTTTACAATGAATTAAGTTTTCAGCATTAATGAGCCCATAAGGAGTTGAATATGAATTAACAAATAAAACTGGGCATCAATAGCTGGTTATAATGTGACAGTAATCGAATCAATATACTCTCAGAAACTGGTGAATATATAATTATAAAGATTTGATATGATGTAAAATGTATCCAGTTTTATATTGCTGACATGATTTAAGGCAAGCGCCTCTAGACATGTAATTATTTGTGGTTTGCTCATTTTTAATTCCAAATGGAATCACTTAGCAAAGCATCTTTCTTCTCTGCATTTACTCTTTAAATCATATGAAATGGCTCCAACCGATTTACCAAAGTTTCTTCCAAAATTCTCTAACTGAGGATTAATCGATCATTTTCCACCACAGATTTAATCTTCATTATTATATATTTTTAATGGTGCTATGTAAGAAAGTTCAAAACTCCAGCCATGCTTTGTTATCCTAAAAAAAAAAAAAAAAAATAAACAAAAAATTTTTTTTTAAAAAAAAAAAAAAAAAAAAAAAAAAAAAAAATAAAAATATGTGCTAGAAGGCGGTGACTGAGGGTCTTCATGTCCTGGGAATGATGTTAAACTCCAAAAGGATGGAACCAGATGGGTTGAGCAGTCCATGACCCAAAATGGCCCCCCCAACCAAACTTCTCCCCCAACTAGCCCTTACGTTGGGCTAGAACGGTGATCAATTGTGGTACATCAAGCCCTAGCACTATATGATTGCCCCAATCTATTGCCCTTATGGCAAACCTCGACCCTTTTTTTCATACGAGTGCTAGAAGGTGGTGGCTGAGGGTCTTCATGTCCTGGGAATGAACGTTAAACTCTATCTGACGGTGAGCGTTCCAGTTTCTGAGGTTTGGGGAATGTAAGAGTACCCCTTCATCACCATTGCTCCCTCGTCCACTGGTGGCCCAGAGTGGTAGTAACCTGTTAGGGTTCTCTCGTTATGGGTTAAATAGAAAAATGTGTTATAAAAAAAAATTTGAGTCTCCATTAAGAATTAATTTACCTTCAAAACTTTGATGGCATTAATGACCCACTGTGGTTGATATGCCGTACAAAAAAACCAATCAAGTCCTGCTATTCATTCACTTTCTGGTATTGATACCTTGCAAAGGTATAAACTTCCCATCCTCGCCTGGTGGGTTTAAATAGTACCACTACTCTTCTCCTACAGGGTGGCTTTTTGGAACATTGAATCGCCATGAAGGTTGAATATGCCATTAAAGCAAAGGAACCAAGCAAACAATCAACTGTTGGAATATTTTATCCTAAAAGGTAGGCATTTCCAGCGCGGATGGTAAGCTTAATGAAATTAGTAAACCAGTTCAAATACCTAGGTAGTAATATCTCATCTCATCAGGTATAGTCAATATATGCATAGGAAGGCATGAAGTGCTATAGACAGATTATCAATCATATATAAATCTGATCTCACTAATAAGATAAAGCAAAAATTTTCCAAGCTGTAGCTGTGTCAGTGCTAAGATATGGCTGCATTCATTTGGACACCAAAGTACTTAGAAAAAGGGAATAGATGGGAAGCTACACTAGATGCTGTGTGCGTTTGAAAAAATCTGGAATTAGTACTACCACAAGAGCGGCTGTATGGGCAATTTATCTCTATTATAACAAACCATTTGAGTAAGAAGGACAAAAGCTGGGCACTGCTGGAGAAGCAGGGTGTCAACTCATAAGTGACATTCCTCCTGTGGACACCTACACATGAACACACCAGTGTAAGCTGACCAGTAAAACCTACATTAATCAGTTCTGTACGAATTCCTGGATGCTGCACCAAAAGACTTTCCAGTGGTGATGACCAATAGGGACAGTTGGAAGAGAAGTCATAGATATTTGTGCTGTCAGTGTGACCATGATGATTGATGATGATCGATGATATTTATCCAAATTTTCCCAAAAGTCTATGTTCATAAAGCAATCATCTACATCAATCAGCTCTGTGTGGATTCTGGATGCTGCAACAAGACCTGCCAGTGGTGAATGACCAAAATAGGGACAGTTGGAAAGAGAGTCATAAATATCTGTTGTGTCAGTGTGAACTGATGATGATGATGATATTTATTCAAAATTTCCAAAAGTCTATGTTCATAAGCAATCATCTACATCAATCAGCTCTGTGTGGATTCTGGATACTGCACAGAAGACCTTCCTGTGGTGATGACAATAGTGACAGTTTGGAAAGAGAGTCATAGATATCTGTGTTTGTCAGTGTGAAGATGATATTTTTCAAAATTTTCCCAAAAGTCTATGTTCATAAAAGCACAATGAGTTTGAAACTTCCTCATAATAATTGCCAGAATAGCAGGTTAATAGCTGTACAACTATCAGGTCCACTTTTCATCATCAGGTTTTGCAATGCTATATAGCACACAATAATAAAACAAAAACAAAAAGCTATCATCATAGAGATTAATAATACAACTTTAAGTAAACAAGAATTTATTTACTCATGATCTATCAGCAGTTTTTTTAATGGTCAGCCACAGAGCAACAAAGAACAAAAGATTTTTATGAATGGGTAACTATACAACAGTCTCATCCTTATTTTTTTATGAATGGATGACTATACAACAGTCTCATCCTTACTTCTCTCTTTTTTCATAAGATGGCCTCTATGGATGGTCCTACTTGCAGTAAATAGTCTGCCATTAAACTTGCATTCAACATTTCTTCTTTGCAATTGTTCTGAATGTTATTCTAAGACATGTCTGCATGCATCATCCATAACAAGCCAAGATTTTCTATCTAAATGGAAAAATTATATTGAATGCCTTAATATTAGTCTGGTATGGGCACCTCATATGCTGTAATGGTTAGTGAGCTAGATTAACATACCATTGGTAGTGAGTTCGATTCTCACTGGGTGCCCCATATTTTCTGGCCTTGCTCACATCTAAGCTAAGCTTAGTAAATAACTAGTTATGGTATTGTATTTTATGATTTCATATCTAGAAATTTTAAAAAATATTTATTAACATTATTCTTACAGTCAACCTAAAATTTCTGTCTGGAAGTATTGTGATTTCAAACGATTCTATTGGGATTTGATGATACATGGGATATTTGCATACAAATCAATTGGAATCAAGCAATTAATCTCTCTCTCTCTTCTCTCTCTCTTCTCTCTCTCTCTCTTCTCTCTCTCATCTTCTTTAATGTTTATCCCCTTTGCTTTATTCTTATGTGTTTTTCTTTCTTTCTTCTCACTATGTTTCTTCTTTCTTTACATATAGTTTGGCATTTTGAATCTCTCTCTCTCTCTCCATTTTTCTTCTCTCATTATAACTTTTCTATATTTCAGTCTTTTCTGTTCTTTGTATTAATTTCACTCTTTCAATTCCTCTTTTTTCTGTTGAACCAAAACGTTTTCATGTTGACTTAACATCACAAATTTATTTTTTTGCTAATACTTTGATTTTTTCCATTTTATACTTACTTCCAGATTTACTTCAATATTTTCCTCCCATATGTATATGTATATATAATATATATATAATATATATATATATATATATGTTAGGAATCTGGTTTCTTGGTATTTTGTGGAGAAGTATTTTAAAGTGCATCCTTAACAAATTTATAACACACACACACACACACCACATATTATATATATATGAGGTAGATAATAGGATAAGTGAGCAAGAAATGAATAACTCAAAATAAATCAAGGGTTGAAATGATTTAGTCCATGTTACCCGGACATCGTCAGTCAGAAACATCTACTCTTCTTCCTCCAAACTACCCTCACACTCCCTCACCAAATCATATGTACGCATGTAAATTTTGCTTTAATAAATCATTTCCAACTGACGATGTCCGAGTAACACGGACGAAATCCTTTCAACCCTTGATTTGTTTTGAGTTATTCATTTCTTGCTCACTTATCCTTTTATCTACCTCATATTGTCGATTTTAAAACCCATCCATCCTATCTTCATATATATATATAATATATATAATTATATATACACACACATATTTGTGTACTTTCATTGTGTTTTGAAGAAATCAAATCAATCAATGTTATAATAACCTGATACTTATGAGGTAACATTTCTGCTCAAATGACTATAACTTAAATAGAGATTGAAAATTCACTATCATAGAAAGAACAGTGAAGAAAAAAGACCACATTGACCAATACCATAAAGAAATTAGAAACACAAATGGATTAACGTCTCCAAACACTGACTGCAGATGGCTTTAATATTAAACCAAACCATCCAAAATGTTGCTTTGAAATAGAATGGACAGCTGGGTTACACAATAAACATCTTTAAGAATTCTATAAGAATTTTAAATATCTTTTTCTCTTAAAGTCCATTTAAGTTATTTCCCTTACAAACTGGCCATATTTATCAAAAAAATTATTTTCTTCATTTCAAAAAAGATCGGCTCTGATTATCTTATACAGATTGAAATATTGCAATATTAGCCAATAAATACAACATTAATTAATAGCATCTGTGTGTTTTTCCAATTTTCTTCTCTGATATAAACATCTAAATAAAGAAGTGCCTGAGTCAAATATTTGACTAAAACAGTTAGAGTTAATTTGAAACATACCTACGCACCTAATAAATATCTCCATATATCATAAAACTGTCAAATGTTTCATCATAGCAGAGATTCTAAATGGTCAGTTGAAGACACATTGGATACCAAAAATAATTTTTATTCAACAAAGACTAAGGATTCATTACAATTCCCTTTTCTTAGTTTCTTTAAAAATATTTTTCTTCACAAAAGTTATTTGAACTTAAGGTCAAAACTAATTTGAGAACAATTAAAAAATAAATATTCTTATTTGCCTTATTGCTTTTGTTCATTTATGTAATATTCATATGTAGGGACGGATTTACTCAGTTGGTAGAGTGTCAACTAGGAACACATGGTTCTGTTGTTCAATACTGACCCTCACCAGCTCAGCATAGGAAGTAGCACTGGGAAAGTAAGGAGCTGATGGTAGGTGTGGTGCTCTGTCTCAGACACCAAAACAATCTTCTGGGTCTAGCGCTAGTGAAAAGGGGATAGGCTGTCTGGTTGATACCGACTTTAGGCCACCCCGATGACTTTACTTACTTTATATATATATGTAGATATATATATATATAAAGTAAGTAAAGTCATTGGAATGGCCTGAAATCAGTATTTTATATATATATATATATATATATATATTATTATATTGTGTATATGTAAAAATAAAAGGAAATTAATCCGACAATGTGAATTTGATATATTGAAAAAACAAATGATGTTTACAAAAGCATGGGATCATCAGAGAATGTGCAGTTAAAACCGTTGAGAGGTACATTCTCTCCTGCTGATCCCATGCTTTTGTAAACATCATTTGTTTTTTTCAATATATCAAATTCATATATATAATATATATTTAAACAACCCGTCACAATTCACTTTACTTAACTACCATAGTGAATCTCCCAAAAAATATAAGATAGCCTTAATTAAAAACTCAATCCATAAAAGCTTTTACATCTCATCATCTAAAAAATATTTTACAATGAACTCTTAAATATAAAACAAACCCTATGTTGTAAAACAACCAAAACAAACAAACCAATCAAATTCTCATGATTTTCCACTATTTTACCATTATTTCAAACTTCTATACACAACTTGCTAAAAATGATAGGCTATGCCTATTCATTATGTAACAAATTATTCAAACCTTGAGCAAACTAAGTTAATTTAATCCAGTGCTGAACTTTGCTAACCTTAGAAAAATATCTATAAATCAATTCCTGAGAATAGCCATTTTTATTTCTTTGGATTCTTACAGATAATTTACAAGTATCTTTAAAAATACATGTTTGACAAAACCTATTTTGCATATATTTTTTTTCTAGATACATTTTTAACAACTTGATATTATTATTGATTCCAACTGACGACAGCCGTATTCACAGGCACAAAGTTATTTTCTGTCTTTACAGATTTGTTCAAGAATCAGTGACAGAAAACCAATTTTCCACTTGAGTACCGACTGATTTCAACATAATAAGTCCAATAGACATTTGATAAAGAAGAGGAACTGAGATAAATTGTTTTATTGAAACTGAGTCACAAAAAGACAAGAGAAACCATATTGGATAGATTATAAGCACAATTATCCTTTAATAAAACATCTTTAGCAGAATCAATTGAAAGAAAGAAATCCTATAATAAACTAAGATTGAAAAGATTTGAGAAAACACAATGAATCCCCAATTTCCCTTTGATTACATCTTTAGATACAAAAACAAACAATCAACAAGTAGCAATTATATGTATTTTAATACAGGGAGGCCCTAAAAAAAGAAACCCAAATTCAGTTGTTTTTTTGTTTTGTTTTTTTGGTGGGGGGTCAACCTGTGTGTATATATATATATATATATACACACACTATTCCTGATGCAGACTACCAGAACCCAAATTCTGTTTTTTTTTTTGGGGGGGGGGCACCTATATATATATACTATTACTGATGCAAACTACCAGAACCCAAATTCTATTAGGGCAGGAGGAGGGGGTCACCCTGTACCTTAATATCTAGTAAAAGTAAAGTAAAGTCGTCTGGGTGGCCTAAAGTCGGTCAATCAGTGAGGGAGTCTATCCCCTTTTCACTAGCGCTAGACCAAGAAGATTGATTTTTCATCTGAGGTGGAGCATCACACCTACCATTAGCTCCTTACTTTACCGCACAGATCCCTGTGCTACTTATACGCTGAGTTGGCGTATCGAACTAGGAACCTTGTGGTTATAGCTGAACTCTCTACTGATTGCAACCTATCATTTTTTTAATAAAACAAAAAAAAACTCAAGCCTTCTCTAAAGTCAAACATTGGAGAGTAATGAGTGACATGGTCAACACTGCAGATACTCATACATCCAAGAATACATGGGTGTTGATGTGGATGTACTCAATATTATCAAGTTTTTCACACCAGGGTGAGTTGGTGGGTCACTAGAGGTGAGTGACAGCACGTCTTCCATTATTATTATTACTAACAAAAAAAAAAGGGGTGGAAGTTTAAAGTCAGAGGGTTTGTATCATAAGTAAGTAAAATCATCAAATTTATCAAAGGAATAAAAAAATAAAACAATATGAAATGGAAACTTATTTATGTACCCCTAAAAATCAATTTATTAATGAAATAATTATTTTAAATATTAAAATAGATTTTTTTCAAACATAACTCAATCCTAGAACTAAGGAATATTTTGATATGAATATTGTATCATTAAACTAAATAGGAAAAAATAATAGATTTAACCCATAGCTGGAGGAATGAGATGGTTCATACCTTTCCAAAGAGTATTAGTCAGAAAGTACTAATTCTGGTCTGATTGCACAATACCTTTTATCTGTTTTATCATCTGAAATCAAAGACCTTTAAGGATGGATTTCAGCTTTGGGAACAAAAATGTATATGAGGCCAAACCTAGAAATGAGGATATATGGGAGACTAAAGTTGTATTATTCTTCACCTAAAATTCTCTTTGATCTGATATATATTATATAAACTATCAAAAAAAAAAAAAAAAAAAAAAAAAAAGCCATCCGGGTGTTGTAAAAGTTAATTTTTTGAAAGAATTTGCCTGAGGTGGTGAGAGTTTAAAGTCAGAGGGTTTTTTTATCACAAGTAAATAAAATCATCAAATTTATCAAAGGAGTAAAAAAATAAAACAATATGAAATGGAAACTTATTTATGTACCCCTAAAAATCAATTTATTAATGAAATAATTATTTTAGATATTAAAATAGATTTTTTTCAAACATAACTCAATCCTAGAACTAAGGAATATTTTCATATGAATATTGTGTCATTAAACTAAATAGGAAAAAATAATAGATTTAACCCATAGCTGGAGGAATGAGATGGTTCATACCTTTCCAAAGAGTATTAGTCAGAAAGTACTAATTCTGGTCTGATTGCACAATACCTTTTATCTGTTTTATCATCTGAAATCAAAGACCTTTAAGGATGGATTTCAGCTTTGGGAACAAAAATGTCTATGAGGCCAAACCTAGAAATGAGGATATATGGGAGACTAAAGTTGTATTATTCTTCACCTAAAATTCTCTTTGATCTGATAAATATTATATAAACTAGAAAAAAAAGCCCCCCAGGCGGTGTAAGAATCAATTTTTGAAAGATTTTGCCTGAGTGGGTAGAAGTTTAAAGTCAGAGGGTTTGTATCATGAGTAAGTAAAATCATCAAATTTATCAAAGGAGTAAAAAAATAAAACAATATGAAATGGAAACGTGTTTATGTACTCCTCAAATAAAATGTTGTATGCATCTATCAATTATTAATGAAATTAATATTTTGAATATTTTACACATAAATTTTACACAAAATGGTATTCATTTATTTGTAAATTTTTTAGTTAAGCTCTTGATACTGAAAAAACGACTATTTCATGTTTATAAATAATTTTCTCATAAAACTTTATACATGAGATAACTTTAAATATATATTGATAAAGCAAACTATATATAAATATATAATAATATATTCATAAAAACTTGTTTAAAAACCAATTAAAAAAATAATGATAGATGTCTAAGGTGGCATACTCAAATTTTGAGATCATTCTTTATTCTATGTATTGACAATTTTGGGTAATGTGATGTAAGTAGTGATGTAGTTTCAGTTACTGACAAATTGAGACTGAACCTTCATTATTAATAAGATTATTATTATTATATTCTTTGTATCTGCTTCTATCTTCTTTACTGGCCATGTTGAGTTTTATGGAATTTCTGAATAATTCACTGAATTTAAAAGAAAAAAATAGCATCTTCATTATAAGCCTAGTGTTTTAATTGCCCTAGAAGTGTGCTCTAAAGTGAAAAAAAAAAGAACAAAGTTTGAGGAACACTGCTCTAATAAGACAAAATGGTGTAGAAATTCTGTAAATTCTAAATATCTCTATTTTAAATTAAATATTTCACTGAATTTAAAAGAAAAAAAACCCTCTTCATTATAATTCTAGTGTTTTAATTGCACAAAAAGGGCACTGGCATGAAACCTCTGTGGAAAATTAATGTCTCCTATTTAAAATATCAAATGCAAAAAAAAAAAAAAAAAAAATCTAAAAAATCACAGATCTTATTAGAATAATTTTGTATTTGTTTAAAAGTTAAATATCAACTCACTGTAATGTCAAAAGTGTAACTAAGTGATTAATTCTTAAACTCTCCATAAAAATTGTATAATAAAAAAATAGATTAAATAAAAAATTGTTTATCCTGTACAATGAAATATTTACTACAACTTTGAATCAGTAAAAATGTAGATTTAATATGAAAAAAATGAAAAGAAAAAAATTGATTGAACTTCCATTTGTTTACTTTTTAGCAAGAAACGCCGAAAATGGCTGAGTAGAATTTTAATGATATTTTATAATGCTATTTTTAAACGTATTTGATAATATAAATCAAATCTTCATTACTTTTTCTCAAAAACCAAGCCCTGGTGATATTTAATGTGTATATATATGTTTACTTTATCATTAATTGTTATATTTTCGAAGTTTCCTCTGGGCATACACATATATACAACTGCCCTTTATATATGTACTAGAAGTGGCTAGAGAAAAAAATAATAGAATAAACTTGGTTTAATGGTTAGCAAGTTAGTCTTGCAGATCCAAACTACTGAATTAGCAAGCTCGATCCTCGCTGGATTCCCCGTAAAAATCCCCACATAAAACAATTTTTTGTTAATCCGGCTTGGCCAGGAGGGGGAGGACAATTTTTTATTTTCGTCAGGGTAGAAGAAATGACATCACATATAATGATATAGTAAAAAAATTCTAATTCAATAATTAACTATGTCTAAAAAAAAAGATATAAATGATGTGATTTGTTAAACTGATATTTAAAAAATAAACATTCAAAAAAATTAAATAAATATAATATTTAAATTTAAAATAATTCTTTAGTTTTAATATTACTTTAATTATTCTTTTTGTAATATGTAAAATTCAATAGATAATTTTAAAAAATAGCATTATTAATTCAAAGCATAGCTGATCAAATATGAAATTATTATGGTAAAAAAATTGAAACATACATTTTTAAAAAAAGAATGTTGACTGTACTGATTTTGGTACAAATGCAGAATAGCACGCAAGAGATAATATCATTAAAATTGCATTTTATGTGTAAAATAGCATTAGATTACAGAAAGTCTCAAAGTAACCCTTATAGAGCTGTCTCAAAGATTTGGGGTCTTTCTATGAAATGTATTGAAATGTAATGCATTTTATATGTATTCTAATGATATCATCTCTTGCGTGCTATTTTGCATTAGTATTTATTTGTATATTTAATATTAAAATAAATAACATAATTATTTTATAAACAGTGACTAACATTAACTGTTTTGCATTTGTTTACAAATTTCAAGAGACAGACGCCAAATATTTTTCAAAGTAGAATTTATTCAATTAATATCATATTTCAAAGTGAAAAAAAGTTCAATATATATATATATATATATATATATATATATATATATAGTAATTGCATTAAATAATTGCATAAAAATAAAGGAACTATATATATATATATATATATATGTGTGTATATATAAAGTAATTGAATTAAAATTTGAAAAATTGAAACTTATCTTACTAAAGAGAATTATGAATTTATTTAACAGGTAAATAAAAAATGACTACTTATTTTTTTGTACAGAAGTACGAAGTGATTAATTTAATTCTTAAACGGTCCATAAAAAGGTGCATAACAATAAAAAAAATCTTTTTAGATCCCTATTTAAGAAAGACCTTGCATTGATCCAGTTAGGTAAGGTGTCAGATGAAAAGGTGCACAGACCTTCTGAAAAGAATAATTAATGTATCCATTAAATTCCATGTTGTTACTATTTGAATTTTATTTTTTAATTATATTCATGAATATAAATCAAATCTCTATTATTTTTGCTCAAAAACCAAGCTGATATTTAATGCATATATATATTTACTTTGTCATTAATTGTTTTATTTTTGAAGTTTCCTCCAGACATACATATACACACAACTGCCCTTTATATATATATATATATATATATATATATATATATATATATGTGTGTGTGTGTGTGTAAGGTATCCAAAACTGGTAGTAAGGGAAGATTCTACATGGGATCTTCAAAATATCACTGTATAATATATTACATGTTTTAGTAGGTGCAAATACAAGGATTTTAATATCCCTAGAGAGAGCTCAATGCATAATAATCTATATTTTAGATTAAATACAGAGCAATATTTACCTCTGAAAGAAAGGAAAAACTCAATAAAAAAAGAAATATATTATATATATATATATATATATATATTGTCCAAAATTCGACTATATAGTCAAGGCCATTTCCTCCAACAATAAACATTGCACTACGTACCTTTACATAAGAATCTATTATTAGCATTCAATAATTCTCTTCATTGAGAAATGATAGTGATTGGAATGTGTGTGAACACAGATACAATATTCTATAATGGTAAAGTTTTACTAGAGTTATGTAATGTAGTGGTTTCCTCACACCAGTGAACCTATTGTTCAGCTGTGTGATTGAAAGCAAGGAGTCAATCATAGGAACTCTTGAAGTGGCTGTGAAAAATGGTCTCATGTAAAAATTGTTTTTTTTTTTTAAGGCTCAGTCAAAAGAAGAAGAAGAAGAAGAAGACAATGATTTATTTTCACACATCACATAATATAAACAATGTCACATAAAAAAAAACATAATGCTGGTTGTTGGAGTAATGTGTAGAGGATGATCACTAATTAGGACTGGGCTTATTCTAGTAGTGACCACTTCAGTTGTTTTTTTTTTTTTTTTTTTTTTTTGGGGGGGGTTACATAGTTTGAAAGTTGATTATAAGTTTACTTATACATATTAAAAATTTCTATTTTGTGAAATAATTTGAGTTGGTGAGCAGACATTTTGGTGAAATCAATGTTCAAAAATTTTTTTTGTTAGTGAATTCTAATTGTTGATGCAGTATCCTGTGCTAGATTTAAGGCCATAGGTTTCATATGTATATATATATATATATATATATATATATATATATAAATATATCATTGTCAGTCAGTTGGTGACTGGTAGAGCAACAAGGAACAACTTAAATTTTGGGACTAGTAAAACTGCCCTTTCCCAATGGGTGGAGATGGATTATGATTTATAAAACAATAGGATCTTTCTTTCATCGAATATTACTTCACATCTCCCTGTTTTTGAGACTGATCCAGAGGGCGATTAAAATATCAATAATAAAGCGAATGGTATTTTTTTCGGTGACCACATGTCTGACATTTTTCGTCTGATGATGGGAACTTGTCATCATCTCTTCACCTCTTCTATGTCTCCACCAATTTTTCTTAATACCCCACAAAGTTTAAGTGAAAATATGAATTATTTCTCTGAACTTTTTAGATGAGGCTTGAGAATTAATATTATTTGGATTATTTGGACTATTGTCCTCATCTTTATTGTTATCTGTACAATGTTTCAGTTGATGTGCCCTCCAGCCTTCTTCAGGTATTTTTTGTTGAACTCTGGAGTCTTCTTGAACTTGGACACATGGCGTAGTGGATCAAGGTGTTGGCATAAGACAGGTCTAAGTGACAGTTATCTCAAGGCTGCAGGTTCAATCCTGGTCAAGGGCAACAGTAACATAGAATAATAATTAACACAGCTTAACATCTGTACCCCAGCTATGGTTAGCGGAATGAGAACAGGATACCCCTGTGAAATGAATAAAGGGTTGGGTTCAAAGTACCATGATGGCTCCCAATTATAACAAGAAAGTTCCCAAGTTTGAAAAGCTTTCCAAGTCCGACAAGAAATACCTGAAGAAGGCCGGAGGGCATATCAGTCGAAACATTGTAGAGATAACAATAAAAATGAGGACAATTGTCCAAATAATCCAAATAATACTAATCATCAAATTTAACCCTTGATCCATCAATTTCACATGATTTTCTCTACTTTGTGTTTTTGTCTGTGTCCACAAATTTTGATTGCTATGAAAATCTTTTCTCACACATTTCAATGTAGAATGCTGCCTCTCCTGTATTTTCCTATGTAATGTTTTTAAAGATTTGTTAAGATAGAATGAAATTAATATCCACCGCTATGGTTTGCCAAAAAAATTATAATTTTTAATGATTTTGCTGACTATAAACTCGAATTTATAAAATTACTCTCATAACGTCAACATATTTTGAAAAAAAAAAAGTATGCTATCAAAATAACATTTTTTAACCTTAACCATTGAGCCCTTTATATATGTACTAGAAGCAGCTACCCAGCATATCCTGAGTAGAGGGGGGGAGTTAGTCTCACAGATCCATTGATTGTTTTGGTTTTCCATAATTGATTTGTTTATATTTTAATCACAAACGCCACCAATGACATTCCCTGCTCTTTTTATTTAAATACTAATTTTTAAATATCTTCATGAATATCTTCATAATTTCTGCACAAAAAGCAAGAACCTGTGATATTTAATGTGTATATATATTTACTTTGTCATTGTTTTATTTTCATAGTTTCATCTGGACATACATACATACCAACTGCCCTTTTTTATATATATATATATATATATATTATATATATATATATATATATATATATATATATATATGTGTGTGTGTGTGTGGATAGATAGATAGATAGATAGATAGGATTAAATAGGAAAGACTGTCACCGATTTGCCATCAATGCTTCTACAATCTCTTAAAAACATAATGTCAAGACTTTCAGTTGACTAAATTTCATTTCCTTGTGAAAATTCCAACTTATGCAACAATAACGTTATAGGCACAGACAACTGTCTACAACTAGCTTGTGTCAGATTTGATTTAAGGAAACCACAGTTATCTACCCTTGGATTTTGTTTTATGTAAACCTAAGTTTCTGTCTGATATAATGAATAATCCTTCTTGGGTTAGTTTGGTTTAGTTTATTTAACAGCAACTGGGGTTATTTAATATTGAAATTTGATTCATTTGTAAATTTGGTTTTAATTAAGATTATACTTTCAACATTCTATTGAAATCAATTTTTTTAATTACACTGTCTTTGACTGTAATAATCATATGTTTTGCACAGTTATATGATATAAAATATTCCTATCTCATACCAATAATTTATACACAATAATCGTTTAAAGTAACTATTTCTATTTGATTATCATCATTTATTTTTTTGCATACAGATATATGGTTTCAAGAATTTCTATAAAATATAAATAATTTTCAAACAGATCTATTTAATCCATAGATGAGACCCTAACAGGTACTACCACTCTGGGTGAGATTAAATCTAGGAGTAATGGCAATTACGGGGTACTCTAGACTCCCCAAAGCTCCAGAATTATAACTTAACCACTAAATGCAGTTTAACATCATACCCAGGACACTAAGACCCTCACTCACTGCTTTCTAGTACATATATGATAAAAAGGGTTGTGGATTTGCCATAAGGGCAATAGGGGCAGGGACAATCTTATAAGTGCTAGGGCTTGACATGACCAGCTAATTCATCTCCAGAACTGGATGGGTTCAACTTAAACATATTTTTTGATAAATGTTAAAATATTCTGTTTTAAAGTATAGAATATCTGGCTTTGTTTGATTTGGTTTATTAACAGCACATCAACTCTTTATGGGTTATTTAATGCCAAAATTTAATTCAATTGTGAATTTTTTAATTATAATCATAACTATTTAGATTTTCAACATTCTATAGCAGTCATTTTCTATTGCACTGTTTATTGATAACAATAATAATAATAATAGTAATAATAATAATAATTTGTTTGCCCAAGTTATATGGTATCAAGTATTCCTATCTAATTCAAATAATTTGCATACAGTTATATTGTTTCAAGTATTTCTATTCATTACTAATCATTTTCAAACAGATTTATTTGACATAGATGAGATCCTGAGTTAAAGTGGACCTGGGAGTAATGGGAGGTACTCCACACTCTGCAGAAATTCAGAACTGGAGCCTTACCACTGGATACAATTTAGTATCATACCAAGGAGAGTAATAATGTTTTGTGATATTAAATTGGCATGTAAATTTTAGGAAAATGAAGCATTAAATTTTTGTTACAATTTAAATCAAAATATCCACCTTAATACAATCTGTGTAGTTTAGAAATATTTCCACTTACAAAAAAATTTTTTATAAAAATCTGAATGCTTTTTTAAAAACTTTTTATATCAATCTTCTATTCCCTTCTTTATTATTATTTTCATTTGTACTCCTTGTACTTTCATATCAAGAGACAGCAGGTCTCCTCAGTACTTTATATACTCAGTATTCTTGCCAATATTAGTAAGACCATCTCTATCTTCATTTGAAGCTGTTCCAACCGTACAAAAACCTTTGACTCCTTCTCTCTCACCCTCCATCACTATCAGCAAGTTCTCGAGACGGCAACCAGTGTCTGCACTGAGCTGATGAATTTAATTTTTTTTCTGATTGACCCAAACTCGTGTGTCCATGTTTAGTAGTCCATAAGATAACATCACATGAGTTTGTCTTTACTTCTAAAGCAGTGCTAAGTATTCCTTGGATGGTTCGTATTGATAGGAGTTAAGTGGCCATACAATTGTTGTTCTGTAGTGTGCTGCTTCCAGGATTTGCTTAAAACAGAACAAAGCATCTGATATATCTGTCAGTTTTATGGTTGTTGTTACAACGGTTATTATTGCCTTCATTGTTATAGGTGTTTCAATACTCTAATTATTATCATCATCATCATCATCATCATTATTATTATTATTATTATTATTATTATTGAGTTTTTCACACCTGCTGTAGCCTGTGGTTCACTGGAGGCTGAGTGACAGCAAGTCTCCTCAGGTCTTCAGAATGCTTCTGAGTATTCTAGCCAATCTTAAGAGTGCTGTAATGTGGATGGTCTTGATTCTTCCCCTGATTTCCAATTCACCTAAATTCTTTTACAGACCCTTGGGGATCATTCCAAGGGCACCAATTACAATTGCTATGACCTTCACCTTCATGTTCAACAGTTTTCTGGCAAGTTCCAAGTATTTGTCTATCTTTTTTCTTTCTTTCATTTTCACTCAGTGGTCATCTGGGATGGCAAAATCCATGAGATGACAGGTTTTCTTCCTCTTGTTAATCAGTACTAGGTCTGGTCTCCTGGACGGGATTAGGTGATCCATCTGTATTTTGAAGTCCCAGAGAATTTTGTGTCTCATTCTCCAGGACATATTCAGGCTTGTGCATATACCATTTAGTTACATGGTGAAAATTTAATTTCTTACACAATTCCCATTGGATCACCTTTCCCACACAGTCATGCCTAGTCTTGTATTCTCTTTGTGCTAGTTTACTGCATTTTCTTATATGATTGTCTGTTTCATCTTTTTCCCCACACATTCTAAACTTGCTTTTCTGCTCTGTCTTATCTATTTTTGCTTTTATATAATTTGTTCTTATGGCATTGTCTTGTGCTGAGATTATAAGAGATTCAGTTTCTCTCCTGAGGTTCTTCCATTATTATTATTATACATGCGCCAATAGAAGTTGGTTATCAGAAGTTTGAAGGACACTCATTCTGCAGGGCTTTGACTAGACTTGGTATAATAAGAGATGCTACAAGGGAGTAGATAAGAACTATCAGAAAGTCTATGGAAAAAGCCACCATGTGGCTTTGGAGTAAGAGAGTGAGCCCATAGATTGTCACTGTTAGAATACAAACCAGGAAAAGATCAACCTTTACTGGGTCACTTGGGGGAAGCTGACATTCCTGATGAATGTTACATTTCAGCCAATCTGTGAAATGTATTTTAAACAACAGCAACAAACTTTAAGGCCCTGCAATAAAACATTTTGGGTTATTTCCTATAACTCCAACCTAAAAAAGGGGAACCACTCTGAATGAATTTTATCTGTTAATTAATCTAACCATTATTTTCCCATTAAACTAACCCTAACCCTATCTTCTTCTTTTTTTATTTAATGGGAAAATAATGGGTAGTTTAATTAACAGATAAAATTCATTTAGAGTGGTTCCCCTTTTTTTAGGTTGGAGTTATAGGAAATAACCACATTTCCTAGTGCTCTATATTTGTCTGAGACAAGGTAATTGTAGTGTATAGCTCACCCCAGTTAAAGGGCAGCAACTAGGCCCTGACTATTTATGATAAGCAGACAGGAGGAGGACAATTAATACTCAGGCTAAGAAACATAAACAAGATGCTATTGATCTTGCTAGATCCCTAAATTCAGGGACACAATATATATATATATATATATATAGGTAATCTGAACATTAGCTACATAAATTAGAGTACCCCCCCTTGTTTCTTTCACTTTGAGGAAGCCTTAATAACAATTAAAATTGTTTCAAATAATGCGCAAGCACAATTAAGAACACATGATATTTCTATGTTAAAACATGTAGTTGTATTGATTTAAACAAATTTGTATTTTCAGTGTAGATTTACGGTGAAATGAAAATGGCAAACCAAAACATAAGGCTTCCTCAAAGTGAAAGAAACAAGGGGAGGTTACTCTTATTTATGTAGCTAATGTTCAGATTGCCTATATATATATATATATATATATATAACCATCCACATGCATTCCTCACAAGTAAAGGATCAAATATTACAGTGTGTCATTTGTTGATAAAGCATTTATATATTAATACTGGTATTCCTTAATCTGCCGTCCATTATCATCTTGCAACATCCTCTGGTTAAAGATGAGACCGTCTGAATCATCCAAGACGAAATGCAAGAATGTAAATACTGATTATCTTATGTCACTTATCCACCAAATTCCTATTTCTTATATCCTATTTCAACTAAATAACGACTCTTCCATTTTTATTAGAAAGAAAGAAAGAAAGAACAAGCTACTCAGAAATATAATAAGAAAGAAAGAAAAAGTAGGGGAAATATATAGAGAGGGGGTGAAAACAATAATGCTAATCTGTTTCAATTGAACATAATGAAAATATGAAAAGAAAGAAAAAAAAGAGAGAGAGAGAGTTAAATCAAGATTATTATATGTTGTACATATTGAACTATTTGGCAATAGCTCTTAAGTAAACATATCAAACGTTGTAATAATTAAATTATCATACTGTGGTATATCCATAGATCCTGCTAGTTTTGATTATTATCATATAATTTGTATTAGAAAATATTACATTTCAACCGGCAGGCTCTCCAATCTTCCAAGTGCTGTTCAAAGTTCCAAAATGAAGTAATGTCTTTATTTGATTATTCACCTAGTTATCATGTTCGATTTTTTTTAACATCCCGAAAAGTCAGTAAAATGCTTTCCAGTTTAAAATAATATTGTGTGAAGTTCTTCAAGTAGATATTGGCATTATTTAAGTAAATGTTTAAAGCAGTATCTCTATACTTTATCACTGTTGTTTTATCACACTCACACTATAATCAACTTTCAAACTATGAAAAAAAAAAAAAAATTAACTGAGTTGGTCACTACTAGAATATGCTCAGTCCTAATTAGTGATCATCCTCCACACATTACTACAACAACCAACATTACACTTTTTTTGTGTGTGACATTATTTATATTGTGTAATGTGTGAAAATAAACCATTGTCTTCTTTTTCTTCTTCTTCAATATTCAGGAATTTTGTTTGTATTTCAGAGATGAGGAGTTGTTATTATCTACATTATTTACACATCTCAGATTGACTGATTTGCCTGCATATCAACCCATCTAGAGTTATTTTATGTCCAGAGGTTAGGGAATTGCATTCATTACAAGTTCACACTTACTTTTATATGAAATGGTTTCTTTAGAGGGTTTTTTTTTGCACATAGTCCTATTTAATACTAATCATTTTTAAACAGATCTGTTTGACCCATACATGAGAACATTAATTTAGGAGGCACTTGGTGGTGTAATGGTTACCCTCATAGAAAATGGACACGGCAAAACGAGTTCAAATCCTAGATGAGGTTGTTTGCATTTCGCATAGCACTAATACCCTTGGTATGAATCCAACTATTCTCCCTCCAGCTATAAGTAAATAGTAGGGCAGGTTAGGCTTTTTAACCTTGGTGAGGAAACCAGTCTAGGAGAAAGAAAACTCTGATTAAAACCTGTTAAATTCTGCTTAAGAAATCGACCTTGTGCCATATACTGCTCGTGCGGGGGGGGGGTAAATATATACATGGGACCATTAACAGGTACTATGGCTCTGGGTCAGAGTGAGCCAGAGAGCACATCTCAGATTATGATCCTTATCTTGATTATTATATTCACAATGTTTTGGCCATTTTACTCTCTAGTGTTTATTCAGGCATCTTTTGTCATTGTTGATAAAAAGAAAAAAAAACCCAAAAAACAAAGAAAATCAGCATTACAATACCAGAATAGCTAAGTAGACAAATTAACTAATACAATAATACAAAGTTTTAATCAAAAATCCTCAAAGGTTACTGTGTTAAACATAAACAAAATCTTTATATATTTCAGTATATCTTTCTTTTTTAAAGTAACTTAATATTTCTACAGGAATTTCTTGTGTTTTAATGCTTATTGTCAGGTAATTTACATGGTGACCCGAATTCTAATCTTAGATGAGGCTTTTTGTATTTCATGGAACTGTAGAATAAACATCATACTCACCTCCACAGGAAGGCTATTATTAGCGTCCAGTAACCAGACAAAAGAGAGTGTAACCAAATACACTCTGTACTAACTGCTGGAACACAGTCAAATGTTCAGTATATATGGATGAAAGTGTCCACCCTAAAAGCAGCAGCCAAATGAGGATCCAGGAAGTGAACTTGACCATAATACACAAGTGGAATAGCCCAACCTGCTATTAAACCACCTGCATTCTCAGAACATATTCAGCTTGCAACATAACTGGATACTAATCACTCCATGAATCTCTACAGGAATGATAACACCCTTAGCAAAGGTATGTATCCAACTATTCTTCCTATATCTATGGATAAATAGTAGGATAGATTGGGCTCTTTAACTTTCTAATTGCAACTGTTCTAGAAGGAAAACTCTGAATTTAGCATGATAAAAAGGGTTCAGGGTCTGCCATAAGGGCAATAGGGTCGGGACAATCATATAGGTGCTAGGGTTTGATGTGACCAGGTCATTGATCAGAGGGGGCATCTCCAACCACCCGTCTAGCCTAAGGCCAAAGTGCTGCAAGTCATTGACTGCTCAGCCACCAGGATTCCATCCTTTAGTATCACAGGTAGCCCCATTGGCGGGGTCTTACCCATCTGTAGAGGTGCAGTTAGCATATTCTACTGCCCCAGCCAACAGGGCGGATATTTGTTTTCATTTTGGATTCTTAAACTCTTTGGTTATCAGATACCCTGTACCTGAGCTGACAAACCTTCACTAGAATATGCCAATTAGAAGATTTCCACCCACCTATTAAAAAAAGGTGTCCTGAGTCTGAAATTAAATTACATTTCATGATGCTGAAGCTCTGTGGGGTGGAAAGTACCATAGTTGCCATTGCTCCCAGATCCACTCTGACCAAGGTAATAGTAATACTTATTAGGGCCCCATCTTTTGGCTGCTGTATCCTCCGGCCTTCTTCAGGTGTTCCCTATCTATTTCTAGCCTGGAGAAATCATTTTGAATAGTTTGATTGTTAATCAAACAAGGTGTCAAAGAACTTTTGAAGAGGCCAGAGGATACAGCGGCCGAAACATTGTGTTTCTACATACTGCAATAAAGATGAGGACAACAGTCTGAAAATCAGAATTATAAGTAGGAAGTGTTATCTGTTTAAAATGATTGTGAAGATAAATTTATGTACTATATATAATTGAAGACTACAATTTTGGCATAAAATAACCCAACAAGGGTTAAATATGCTAACAACAAAAAACAAAAAAACAACTAAATTCGCAAAAAATGAACATAAATTACCCATAGATGAGATTCTAACAGATACTACCACTCCCTGTCAGAGTGGATCTGGAGGTAATGGCAATAAAGGGATACTTCACACACCCCGGATCTCTAGAATTGTAGCTTACCAGATGCAGTTTAGTATCATACCTAGGATACCTCATTTTTTACAGGGAGAGTCTTAGCCTTCTGCAGGGGATACAGTCAGCGTATTCTAAACCCCGCCAGCAGTACAAAGATAAACAGAATTCCCCACAACTCAAATGCGATTTTTTAAAAATTAATTAAAATTATAATGTGTATTTATGAAATAATCATTTGCTGGTTAAATTTTAATTTTTTGGATAAAGGAAAGACAAATCCATATTTGTAAAGGTAAAATTAAAAGTTATCTCCCTTGAACCTGCCAGTTATGGAAGAATGTTATAGTTGTCATGTTAAAAGTTGTCATCATCAAGTCGTGTCAACAGCATGGAATCCTATGACACTTTTTCACCAACTATCCCTATCGGTCATTGCTCCTGGAATGTCCTCCGTGCAGCATCAGGAGACTGCACATCGTTAATTTATGTAGGTTTTTACTGGTCTGCCTAACTGGTGTGTCCATGTATAGGTACCCACAGGAAAATGTTCCTTATGAGTTTGTCCTTGCTTCTCCAGCAGTGTCATCACCCCTGGAAGGTCTTCTGTGCAGCACCCAGAATCTGTTTATAGCTAATTGATGTAGGTTTTTACTGGTCGGCCTACACTAGTGTGTCCATGTGTAGGTATCCACAGGAAAACGTTCCTTATGAATTTGTCCTTGCTTCTCCAGCAGGTCTTGTTCATCTTACATGGATGTTTAATGTGACAGGAGGCAAGTGGTCGTACAGCTGTTTTGTGGTGCTACTTCCAGGATTTGTTCAAGACAATATACAATATCCTTGTATAGTTTTCATCTAGCTTTTTCTCTAAGCATATTGTGTGGTTAAACGAATTGGATCCTAATAAAACTCTTGGAGAAAAAGCTAGATGGAAACTACACAAGGATGCTGTTTTGAACAAATCTTGGATGTACGTAATCCCGGCATATTATAAAAATATATGTATCTACTTGTAGGACTCCAGCGATAATGTCAAAGAAATCTTTATCACCATCAAGTGTTTGTCTTGGTATTTACTATGTGTATGCTCATGATACACCAGATTAATGACACAATTTAAAAAAATTTTGCTACATGACCCAGAGTATCATTAGAATTGAACTCCTGTTATGCTATTATATTTACTTTCAGACTAATCCCTCGCTTACTATGATGTTGCAGTCCAGCATATTAGTCACCTCTTCACAGGGACTACCACAATTTATGTTTTGAAAAAGTATGATATTTTTGCTGTGCATATATTTTGTATGAAAGCAAATTCAAAATAGAATTAAATTTTTTCATTTTTTTATCCAGGACCAGATTAAAGCCACTCAATGCCCCAGCACAGCACAACAATGGCATCTTCTCTATCATGATCTCCCAATAACAACTAGATATTAAGTTACTGATTTTAATTTAACGGCCCAACAGGGTCATATAATTAAAATATCTACATCCACATGTTGTAAATATAAATCTTATTATAAGGGAGATAGTGTAATTGTCTGTAACCGAAACTATGTCACCACTGACGTCATGATTTCCTTAGTTATTCAAGTTATATTTTCAACAATTATGAAATAGACATTATTAGCACCTTATTCATTAACGATGTCTCTTAAAGTCTAGCTGAGTTAGGTTTGCCGCAAAACTTCCCATATCATTAATGTATTTAAAATCCTGAAATATTTGTTTTATATCTCTAGGAAATAAGGATTTACATTGTATATGGTGGGAATAATTTGCATAATGATTTTAACAAAACTGGGTTTGATAAATAATTATTTGCTGTTACTGATTTCTAATACTATCATGTATTCTCAAACATATTAAAAGCAATCCTATGTATAATTTTGTATAGAAATCAATTAAAATAACATTAAAATAAGAGTAATATTAAAAAATATAATAAAAACCAAGTACAGTTTTATATTAGCCTATTATCACTAATATGATCTGGTCACTACAAGACATACTTTCATAGTAAAAAAAAACTGTGGTGCCCAGTTCTCTTTTAGTGACTTAACTCTTTGCCTACTTTAAGCCAGCTCTCCCAACACTGCAATTCTACAGTAAGTCGCTGGTGGTTAGTTCATTATAATTTAGCAGATTACAATAATAATAGGACTTTCTTTGAATAGACTAAGTTCTGAGGTGAGTAGATAGTGAACTCTGAAATATCCCATCATACAGGTAAAACATACAAAGAAAATTTGGTACTTTCTGAAAAGAAGAGTAGTCCCTGTGGCATAGTGACATCATAGTGAGTGGCTGTGGCATCATGATTGTAGTGAGTTCCCATGGCATAGTGATATCATAGTATGTGAGTCCCCATGGAATAGTGACATCATAGTATGTGAGTAAGCATGGCACAGTGACATCGTAGTAAGTGAGTCCATGGCATAGTGACATCATAAGTGAGTCCCTGTATCATAGTGGCATCATAGTAAGTGAGTCCCCATGGCATAGTGACATTGAAGTGAATTTGACCTCCAGTCATGCTATTAGGTTCACTTTTGGACTAATACTCTTGGGAAAGGTATTGTTACATAATGAATAGTTTTGCCTATTCATTTTGTAATGTAGTGTAGAATTTTAAGTTTTTTTATGTTTAACTGTTAAGAGTCATTGAAAAATACAGTAAATTCAGATAAGTTTTACAGGCTTTCCCCATGTTGACCTGTGACAGGATTCTCTCATTGGTTGAGGAAGTCACATGATGGGCAAATCTATGGGAAAGTTTCCTAACTTTCCCATAGATTAGGCAAGAGCTCTACTGGTTTCTTTCATGTGCATTGAGTGAAAGTGAGTCTCAGGAAATGAATAAAGATGTATACACTAAAGAAATAAGTATCCATGTTCATAATTAAGAACTAAGATGGATGTGGAGATATACAGCCTGTGATGACCCAAGAACATTAATAAGAACCCAGAAGATGTTCTCAAAATAGGCAGCTGAGAAGGTTAGATAGTAGACCATAGCAGAAAATAATAAGAGTTTTTAACAGTATGAACCTCACATAACCCCCACCCCAGCTATGGTTGAATACTACCCTACTATTCTCCTTCAAAATTGTAATGGTTATTATCTTAGGAAATGGACTCGTGATCTGAGTTCAAATCCTGGACAAAACTGTTTGCATTTCACATAGCTCTAATACCCTTGGGAAATGTATGCATCTAACTATTCTCCTTCCAACTATGTGTATATAGTCTTGGAGAAGGAAAACTCTGAATTTTAACCTGTTAAAATTCTGTTTAAAAAATTGACCCTGTGTAACATTCTATAGCTAAACTTGCAAATCATCGTCAAAATTAAAACAGAAAATTTTGACAACGATTTGCAACACATCAAACTAAATTTTGAATTAAAATTAATTTAAAAAATCCGATTCAAGATACTTAACTTTTTTTTTGGTAAGTCAGGTTAGTAATTGTTTTATTTCATTTATTTAGTGAATCTTGAAATATTTTCTAAACTAAAATATTTATGTGCAGTTTAGAAAATATTTCAAGATTTGTTAAATAAATGAAATAAAACAATTACTAACCTGACTTACAAAAAAAAAAAGTCAAGTAGGAAAAAAAATAAAATAAAAAAGTAAATAAATAAATTTTAAAAAAGAGAAATAATTTTTTAATTTAAAAAGAAAAGTCTGTGAGATTTTTTTGGTATTTTTACCATTTTTGAATCAGATTTTTAAAATTAATTTTAATTTCAAAATTTAGTTTGATGTGTTGAAAATCGTCATCAAAATTTTCCGTTTTAATTTTGACAACGTTTGCAAATTTAGCCCATTCTATTTGTGTGGAGGGCTGGTCAATATATACAATGATGACTTTTGCATTAAGTAACCCATGAAAGTTGATATGCTATTAAACAAAAAATCTGTACCAAACCCTTTCTGAAAAGAAAACAATTGCTGTAGTTCCTGTTAAGATTTATCATCATTATCAGGTCGCACTAACAATATGAATACCCATGACTCTCTCACCAACCCCCCACACCACACACGCAGAGAAGATTTATAGGGACAGATAATATATATACTAGCAAGACCTGTGGATATACCACAGTATGATAATTTAATTATTACAACATATGATATGTTTACTTAAGAGCTATTGCGAATTTAGTTCAGTATGTAAAATGTATAATAATCTTTATTTAACTCTCTCTCACACTTTCTTAAAAGTGGGGTTGTAAAATATTTACCTTGATTTGCCAACAAAAATCTGGGGGGAGGCGTTTAAAATATTTACATTAATTTGCCAACAAAAAAGTGACAAAAACACAACTCGGAAAATATCTAAGTTGGGCCATAAATTCACCTGATGCTGCCTTGCTAAAACATATCCTAAATTAAGGCAGAAGGCTGGGATGACATAAGATCAAAATTACCAAAATATATTCCATAATTCACTATTTCAATATTACAAATAAAACAAACATGTAATTTCTTTTTTTTTTTTTTTCAGTTCATTTTACGTTGGGCAAGACCATTTGAAATGTTTCATATTTAAAATTGGGTGAAATAAAATGAAATCTGTGATGAAGTGACACCAGATAATCTGGGTTTATGTTTTTGCTTTGCATATTGAAAAATTTGGATGGCCTTATTTTTAACCAGAAGGTGTTGCAGGATGATAATGGATGGAAGATTTAGGAACAAGCATATTAGTATATAGAAGATATGAGATTCATGGTGTTACTTGAGCTAAAAATATCAAAATTTGATAAACTTTGCTGTCTTTCTTGAACACTACAAATATCATTAAGAAAATACTTTCAATTTTGAAACTTTTAGTTTATAGTTATGTAAAATGCAAGCTGTTTCATTCAATTGGTAAATTCATTGTGATATCTATAAGACAGTGGAACTTAGAATATCCTATGCATCTTCTGCAGAATGGTAATTTATCACCCCACTTCCACAAAACTGCATTTGCTGGTGAGTCTCTAGTTCTGGGTATATGGAGAGTTTGGAATACCCCTTTAGTACCATTACTTCCAGGTCCACTCTGACACGGAGTGGTAGTAACTGTTAGGGCCCCAGCTATGGGTCAAATAGATCTGTTTAAAAATGATTTGTATTCAATAAGCCCCCTTTAGTAACAACTACACAAAAAAGGTAAATATGAATATGATTTCCTAACCTCTAGGCATAAAATAACCCTTGATGGTTTGATATGTCATTAAAATCAATCAATCAATCATTTGGTTCGCCTTATTTGGAGAGTATTAGTTTAGAATTGGTATCAGCCCAGGAATGTTCATAAATAATTATGACATTGCAAATTTGAAGATACTTATTATAAGGTTTGTTTGTTGGGTGGTTGAATTTTATGGCATGCCAAACCTTGTTGGGTTATTTTATGCCAAAGACATTTTGTCTTATTCATTCTTGCTGGGTATTCAAATTTTTTTTAAACTCAATTTTTTAAGACATTTCATTAAAACTCATGTTTTTCTATTTAACCCATAGATGGGACCCTAACAGGTACTATCACTCCAGGTCAGTGGACATATGAGTTATGGCAATGAAGGGATACTCCAAACTCCTCAGAGCTCCAGAATTGGAACTTCACCATTAGATGCAGTTTAATGTCATACCCAGCCACCACCTTCTAGCACATATATAATAAAAAGGTTTGCCATAAGGGCAAAGGGGTTAGAACAATCATATAGGTGCTAGGGCTTGACATGATCAGCCGATTGATCAGAGGGGCCTCTCTGACTTCCTGTCTAGCCTAAGTAAGAGCCAAAGTGTACTGTTGCATGTCATGGACTGCTCAGCCACCAAGAATCCATCCTTAAGCATCAAGAGTCACCACTCATGGTCAAAAGGTAGCCCCATTGGAGGTATTTTACCCCTCTGCAGAGATGCAGTCTATGTCTTCTTCTACCCCAGTTGCCAGGGTGGGATGAAGTTTGTACACAACACTGTATGGCATGGAAATTGATTGTATCATTCCTGGTCAGACATTGATTCTAGACTCGTACCCCGTTTAGATAAACCAGGACACTTAATGAGGGGGGGGTCTTACTCCTCTGCAGTCAGCATATTCTCTGCCCCACCAACAGCAAAAGGTTAACCAAAATATATTAAATGTTCCAATCCAGGAGTATTTACCAACCCCTCTGCATGAGCAGGATGTGACACAAGGTCAATTTCTTAAGCGGAGTTTAACAGGTTTGAATTCAGAGTTTTCCTTCTCCTAGACTGGTTACATAGCCATGGTTAATGAGCCCAGTCCTCCCTGTTATTTACCCATAGCTGGAGGGAGAACTGGATTCATACCTTTCCCAAGGGTATTAGCAACATGTGAAATGTGAACATGCTTCGTCCAGGAATTGAGCTCAGGTCGACGAGTTCATTTCTTACAACTCTAACTACGAGTATTTGTGTTATATACCCACTTCATATCAAGTATATAAATGTTGAGAGGAGTAAAGGAGAGGAGATGGGCTCTTACTTGTTCTATTTCATCACTGGCCATCTTCCTTTGAGCTGATTTCTTCCTCTGCTGGGCTGGGTCATCTGCTCATTTCATTGTTAATAAATAAGCAAGACTTATTTGTTTTTCAAGACATCTATTCTTTATTTTTTGTATTTTATTTTTTAAAGTTTTGTTGCAGCAATTTTATTTTGCTAACAGACAGACAGAATAACAACCAAAGTCATGAATATTAGTATATTACATCCATAAGAATAAGTATTATATTCATATAAAATTAGTATATTACATTCACAAAAAAGTAGTGCAATTACATTGATTAAAATTAGTATATTACATTTGCAAAAATTAGTATGGGGTAGAACTCTCTAAGTAGTTTAACTAGAAGAGATCCCCTTAAAGTTCAAAGAAACATTCCTAATAATATTCAAATTAACAAAAAAAATATCAGTTTACTTTACTTAATGTGTAATATTACAAATTATAAACAATAAAAAAAACAACACATACATATAAACCCCAAATCCCAAAAGGTCCTCAACCGCGGTGAGAAGTTGGTATCTTAGGAGTGAAGGATCCTTACGTCGGCTCCTTTTGACTAACGGCCAAAATCTAACTAAACTTAACTTATGCTTTCCCATTGGTGGAAACCGAGGGTCAAATAAAGGTTATTACCTATCAATAGTATATCACCCTCTGTTTTTGTATTTCAATGAATTTCAATTTAAAATCTAACTACACTTATAAACATAATTTATAGGTTACCCATGAATTATGTAACTTTTGTAGTTCATGGTATACAGGTTTTATTCATGAAATAATCAGGATTGTCTAAACCACAAAGTTGTGATGATCCAGAGAATTTTGCTGGAGATCTGAGATGACCCGCCCCCATATCCCAGCGAGAAGCACTGAACACCTAGTGTGAACACGCGAATGCACGTAACACTCCGGCAATAATTACGCTGACAGTTAATTACATTATTATTACAATGATTATTTTATGACCCACACACCCACATGTCCACGTCAGAGAGATTGTGACATGCATTTGGAGACATTAGAGCATTGTTTTAAGGATCAAAATGAATTTTGAGTTGTGTGTGTCTGTGTCTGTCTGTGCGTTCTTCTGTGCTTGTCTGCGCATACTTCTGTGTCTGTGTGTATGCTTTTCGCTTAGGACAGACTTCTGTGTCTGTGTGTGCATAAACTCTGATATCATTCCTATATCTTTCACATCTTTTCTTCTTTGCTAACTGTATTCTTACTTTAAAATTACTCTTTTTTTCTTTTTCATTATCTTTCTCTGAATTTCTTTTTTCTTTACTTTCCTCTTCTCTTAATCTTCATTTTCTCTTCCTTTTCTCTTTATTTTCTAAAAATTTTCCTCATTCCATCCATTTTTCTTTAACTTCCTCTTCTTTTTCTTTTTCATCTTCCTCTTCTTCTTCTCTTCCTCTTTTCTTCAACTTTCTCTTCTTTCTTTTTTGCTTTAACTTTCTCTTCTCTTCTTTTTTTTCTCTTTTATCTTCCGCTTCTTTTCTTCCTTTTCTTTCTAACTCCCTCTTGTCTTTTTTCTTTTTTATCTTCCTCTTCTCTTTTTCTTCCTTTTCTGTTCCTCTTTCTTTAATTTTCTCTTCTCTTTCTTTAACTTTCTCTTCTCTTTCTTTTTCTTCCTTTTCTCTTTCTTTATCTTTAACTTTCTCTTATTTCTTTTCTCTTTCTTCATCTTCCTTTTCTCTTTCTTTATCTTCCTTTTCTTCTTTTCTTCCTTTTTTTTTTTCTTCAGCTTCCTTTTCTCTTCCTCTTTTTTTTCTTCTTCTTCCTTTCCTGTTTTCTTTATCTTCCTCTTCTCTTCCTTTTCTCTTTCTCTTTATCTTTAACTTTCTCTTCTCTTTCTTTTTTATCTTCCTTTTCTCTTTCTTCATCTTCCTTTTCTCTTCTTCTTCTCCCCTTTTTTTCCATCATCTTTCTCCTCACTTTATTTTCCTCCTCTCTTCATTTTTTGCTTTATCTTTTACTACCACCTTTTCCCTCTTTTCTCCGTCAACTTTTCTTTTTTGTTTTTTGTTTTTTTCCACCCTGTACTTGAGAGAATAGACTTTTTGCATTGCACCATTAACTTTCCCAATTTCTTTTCATTTTTCTCCTCATCCCTCCCTTCAATTGTGCACCAAACATATTCTCTCACTTTTTCCCTCTATCTCTTCAAATAAAGTCCTATTATTATTATAACCTGAGTCCTTCTACTCAATTATAGTGATACGTGTGAGAGCTGCTGCTTGCGGTTTATGGTAGGATCGCAAAGTGAGTTAGTGTTTTTAAAGTAGGCAAAGAGTTAAACACTTCAAAAAAGGAGGTAAATATGTATTCATTCTTTTTATTCATGCTTCTCCTTCTTTTTCCTTTCAATTTCTTCTCTTTATATTCCTCCCATTTTCATTCTGCCTCTTTCTGAAACACAATCTCTCTCTCTCTCTCTCTCTCTCTCTCTCTCTCTCTCTCTCTCTCTCTCTCTAACGCTTTTTTTTAATTCTTGGTTCGAAGTTTAACATCTTTGAACTTGTTTTTCTCATCTTCCTTCTCTTCTCACCTAACACTTTTTCATTGTCTCTCCCTCTATTTTTGTTTCTCTCTTTCTTCTTTTAATTATTATCCCCCCGCCCAAGTTTGCCCTTTTTTCCTATTCTTCTGCATCTTTCCCCTCCTACCTTTGATATTCTTTATCTTTCTCCTCATGACGCATTTTTAGTGCTTTTCATTATTTTATTCTCTTTCTCTATCTCTCTCTCTCTCTCTCTATCTATCTCCATTTTTCTACTTATTACTCTTATTCTTATTTCCAACTTTAATTTTATTCTACATTTTGCTTTTATTCCTCTTTCTTTTCTTTTTCCATCTTTTTCTCTAGAGAATTCTAGACTCTCTCTCTCTCTCTCTCTCTCTCTCTCTCTCTAGTTCCCAACTTTAATCTCTTCCTACTCTTTTACATTCATTCCTCCTCCTCCTTCTAATATTCTTTCCTTTTCTCTTGAGGACACCATTTAGTTCTCTCCTTTTCTCTTCTCTCTCTCTCTTTTCGTTCCCAACTTTAATTTCCTCCTACCCTTTTACATCCATTCCTCCTCCTCCTTCCAATATCCCTTCCTTTTCTCTTGAGGACACCTTTTAGTTCTCTTTCTCTTTCCCAACTTGAATTTCCTCCTACTCTTTTACATTCATTCCTCCTCCTTCTAATATTCCTTCATTCCTCAATCCTTTCTCATTCTCTCCCCTTTCATTTCTCATTCTCCAAATATTCCTTCTCTTTCTCCAGATAGAACCTTATAGTTGTCTCTATCTTCATTTTTCTAGCCTTACTTTCTTTCCTATTCTTCTTCTCAACGTTAATTTCCTCCTACTCTTTTACATTCATTTCTCCTCCTTCCCTTTCACTTGATGACACCTTAAATTTTAATAGATTTTTTACATTGCCCTTTAATTTTTCTAATTTAAACTTTTTCTTCATTCTTTAAACTTCAGGCACTTCACATAATTCTCCCTTTCTTTTTTTCTCTCTCATCTTCTCTCCATACTTTTTAATTCTCTCTCTCTCTCTACTTTCTCTTATTCTTTTCCCAACTTTAATTTCCTCCTACTCTTTTACATTCATTCCTCCTCCTTCTAATATTCCTTCCTTTCTCTTGAGGACACCTTTTAGTTCTCTCTCTCTCTCTCTCATTCCCAATTTTAATTTCCTACTCTTTTACATTCATTCCTCCTCCTTCTAATATTCCTTCCTTTTCTCTTGAGGACACCTTTTAGTTCTCTCTCTCTCTCTCTTTCTCTCTCATTCCCAAATTTAATTTCCTCCTACTCTTTTACATTCATTCCTCCTCCTTCTAATATTCCTTCCTTTTCTCTTGAGGACACCTTTTAGTTCTCTCTCTCTCTCTCTTTCTCTCTCATTCCCAAATTTAATTTCCTCCTACTCTTTTACATTCATTCCTCCTCCTTCTAATATTCCTTCCTTTTCTCTTGAGGACACCTTTTAGTTCTCTCTCTCATTCCCAATTTTAATTTCCTCCTACTCTTTTACATTCATTCCTCTTCCTTCTAATATTCCTTTTTCTCTTGAGGACATCTTTTAGGTGTCTTTCTCTCTCTCTCTTCCCTCCTCTCTCTCTTCCTTCCTCTCTCTCTCTCTCTCTTATCTCTCTTATTCTTTCTCCTCAAATTCAATTTCCTCCTTTTACACTCATACCTCCTCTTTCCCTTCCTCTCAATGACACCTTTAAGTTTTAATAAAATTTTTACATGTCCCTTTATTTATTTATTTTTTCCAATTTAAACTTTTTCTTCATTCTTTAAACTTCAGGCACTTCTCAAGTCTCACATGATTCTCTCTCTCTCTCTCTCTCTCTCTCTCTCTCTCTCTCTCTCTCTCTCTCTCTCTCAATTCCTTTTTATTCCCCCCCCCTTTCTCTCTCTCTGTCTCTCTCCTTTTTATTTGTCAATGAATATGTTACTGCTTCATGTTCTGCTCCAAGAGACTTGCTTGTTATTGCAGCTTATTGACAGTTTTTCTTTTCCATGCTAAAATTTCATCTGGACCACAATTCCCCATCCTGTGCCCAAACACCTTCACTCAAATGCACTCAAAATAAAAACAAATAAAACAATTGTAATAAATATTAATGTGCTTAATCAGGCCTGAAAGAAAAGGTGGTGGGTTTCCATGACAATATACCTCATGTTGAGTTTGGTTTTACAACAATTATTTATTTTTATATATAAATGTATTTATTTTTTTGGTAGTAGAAACGACATTGTTGTTTATATTATTGTTATAAAAATTTAGATCACAATGCACTACATGGGATTCAGTAATATTATTACTATTATTCTCTCATTATTGTAATTCTCAGTATTATTAAATTATTGCTGCTGTTATCATCATCATTATCATCATCATCATTTCTGTTTTCTTCACACCAGAATTCTCCAGTGAGTAAAGTGAAAGATCAAGTGATATCAACATTCCCTTTAGCTCCAACACTTCACAGTATTTAACAGGACAACAATTTATACCCTTTCAATCTTCTTTTCAATATTTTTATCTTTATTTTCAGCATTCTTTTTTTAGTAACCTTGGGATTATTCCCAGTGCTCTATCAATTATGAGAATGACAGTCACAACTATTTCAGTTTTTCAGTAGTTTTTTTTTTGTGTGTTTTAGTTTTTATTTACTTACTTGTTTTGTTTTTAAGTCCAGGAGTAAGGTGTTAAGTTTTTTTTCTATTTCTACATTACTTTCATATTCAATCGTAGGTGTGCAAGTATGGATTTACCCAACACAAATATTTATTTACCCCCCCCCCAAAATAAAAACAAAATTGGAAAGAATATTAAAGGGGTAAAAATTGCTCTTACCCTTTCTATCTTCATTCCAATTTTTAAAATTTTTATTTTAGCATTTATTTGAGAAACCTGGAGCATATTCCCAGTGTTCAATCAATTATTGGAATGACAAACGCAACTATCCTCATTTGTTTTTTTTAGTTCTTCCTTGTTTATGAGTCAATAAGTTTAATTTTTTTTCTATTCTCATATTTCTTTCAAGGTCAATCACGGTTGTACACCTCATTTGAATTCAGAGCTTTCCTTCAGATTGATTTACCATGGCTAAAGAACCCAATCTGTCCTACTATTTACCCATATTTTGGGGAAGAACATATCTTACCCAAGAGCATGAGGTGAAATGCAAGTTCATAAATGCCTTGGAGAGGTTAATATTTATTGCCTCCCCCTGGTGACCATTGCTTGTACTGCAAATGTAAATGTACCAACACAATTTTTTAAAGACACTATCAGGAAAGAAGTCATTGGGAAAAGGTCATAACTTTGGTCTATGGCAAGGAAACTTTCATCTAGATTCCTATTTTATATGATTAAGCAAAAAGATAAAGATTTAGTTTAGCTAACCTGAGAGACAAAATGTCTGGGTTCAATTTAGCATTATACTGATTGTTCTGCCTACTCAGTTTTTTGTTACTGAACCAACATTAGGTCAGGATTACTACCTTCATACATACATACATAGACTCTTCTCTGAAAACCCTTCCTTCCTTCCCACCACCAGTGTCTGAGCTGAAGATGACCTCTGATTAATACATGACACATGACATGTTATCAACACTTGACTGATTCTGCCAGATATTTCCCACCCATTTTGGAATTCACCTGTTCATTCCATCTCTTTGACCAAGCAACATGTAAAATCTCCATTTTCTTAGGAAAGCCACATCTCTCAATCTTTTTTTTTTACCAAAGTTAGTGAAAGACATTCTACGATTATCAGAGGTTAACCACGGAAAACACTGAACTCTTTACTCTCTTCTTCTTATTTCTTTTTATATTTTATGTTTATGTATGAATTTTGATACAATACATAATCTTTGTTACATTTATTGACTTCAGTTTTGCTTTTGTTAGTTTATTTCATTGTTTTATGAAATTTTGCTATCCGTCTGCTTGAAACTACTGCCAATATCTGAGCAGAAACGTCAAGGCAGAATAGTGATATTGTAAATTGATTCTCTTGCTAAAAATTTGTTAGTTTTGGAATTTTGAAAAACTAATGAAGTAAAAATGATAATGATCCCATTAGTAAGCATTGAAGGATTAATGGTTATAACTAATCCATCATTGAATTATAGATGATAGATGAACAAAAATGTCTTCCCCACCCTGTCAGCTGGGGCGTTAGAATACACAGATTGCAGAGGGGTAAGACTCCCCCAATGGAGCCACCTGTTGGCCGTGGGTGGTGACTGTGATGCTTAAGGATGGAACCCAGGTGGCTGAGCAGTCCATGACATGTCAAGCTCTAGCATGATTACCCCAACCCTTTTGCCCTTATGGCAAGCCCCCAACCCATTTTATCATATGGGTGCTAGAAGTTGGTGGTTGAGGGTCTACATGTACTGGGAATGGAATGATGTAAAACTATCTGATGGTTAAGTTCCAGTTCTGGAGGTCGGTGGAATGTGGAGTACCCCTTCATTACCAGTAGAGTCCACTCTGACCCGGAATGGTAGTACCTGTTAGGGTCTCATCTATGGGTTAAATAGAAAAAATGTTTATAAAAAAATTTATACCAAACTATCACTTATAACAAACTTGAACTTTATGCTATAAACTTATCCCATAAACTGATTTCCAATCCACTTAGCAACAAACAACTGCAAACAACCTACTGTCAAAATCAATAAAAATCCTTGAAAAAAAAGACATAACAATAAATTTGACCATCCCTCACAACCAACTGCTTGGCATAAAATAACCCTAGATGAGTTGACATGCCATTAAAATCAATCAATCAAGATAAAAAATATCTTCCCTTTGTATGACACTAAACTGAATCCAGTTGTGAGGAGTTCTAGGACTTTAAGAAATGCAGAATAACTCCTTTATTGCCAATACTCTCGAGTCCACTTTGACCTTGAGCAGTAAAACTTGTTAGGGTCCCATCTCTTAATCCAAGTGATCTTTTTGAGATAATTAAGTGCTTACCTATTTCAAATGATTGTGAATATACATTTTTGTACTGTGAGGAGACGCATTTTGAGTAATAGTTAGCATCGTAGGAAATGAAAATAGCGACCCAAGTTCTAATTCAGGATAAATCTGATAGTGTTTTACTTTGTGCTAATGTCAATGGGGAAGGCATGAATCCATCTGTTCTTCCCCCAGCTATGATCAAATAGTAGAACAGACTGTTCTTTAGCCTTGGTTAAGCAAACAGTCTATGGGAAGGAAAACACTGATTTCAAAACCAGCTGTGGAGCATAGACTGACATTGGCATAAAATAACCCAACAAAGGTTGACATGCCATAAAACCGACCAGTCAACCATTTTGAAAATTATTATAAGATACGACTAGCCAAATATCAGATTTTGAAATGTTCAAGATTTCAGGTTTGGTTTAAATTTAAATTCAGAGTTTTCCTTCTCCTAGACTGGTTGCCATACCAAAGTTAAGGACCAAGGCTGCCCTACTATTTACCCATATCTGGAGGGAGAATAGTTCAATTCATACCTTTTTATAGAACTATTAGCACTATGTGAAATGCAAATAGCCTCATTCAGGATTTGAAGTTGGGTAGCCATCCACTTATGATGATAACCATTGCACAATGAGCTCCACACTAATGAGTGCAGGTATTTCTTGTTGTTTTTTAAGCATTGAACCTATTAATGAAAAAATAAACATGCAAATAACTTAAGGATGACAAGAAGATATCAAGGAAAGGCAAGTTTTATCTTCCAAAGATTGACATGTTAGATTCCATAGGTTTTAGTATCTTGTATGCCTAGGACTCATGTTACTAGCATGTAATAAACCCAGATAGAATTTTACTGCACATTTCTTGATATCCCATATACCTTTCTTTATTGTTAGTTATACTGGGGATCATTGTCAGTTGGCGTACTGAACAAATGCCATTTATACAGAACACAAAAATCTTATATTATTATTACAACTAAATGTAACTGAAATCCTTTTTTGTTCTTTACACTACTTCTAACCATGTAAATCATCATATTAATTATCTTACACTAATTGATTAGGAAGAATTCACTGTGGTGTAGTGGCTAATGTGCTAGACTGCAACATCATTGTGAGTGAGTTCAAACTTCAATTCAGGAAGTATTGAACAAGAAAATGAAGAGTAACATAAAAATTATTTTTTGTAATTTCTTTTATATCTTATAAGTACAATGGAATTGTAAAATTACCTAAATACAAGCAGGGTCTGTATGATAATTTAATTATTACAATGTTTAATATGTTTACTTAAGAGCTATTTCCACATAGTTCAATATGTAAAAAGTATAATAATCTTGATTTAAATCTCTCTCTCTCTCTCTCTCTCTCTCTCTCTCTCTCTCTCTCTCTCTCTCTCTCTCTCTCTCTCTCTCTTTGATTGAAACAGATTAGTGTTATTGTTTTCGCATTCTCAACCCCCCTCTCTCTCTATTTCTCCTACTTTTTTTTTTTCTTTCTTTCTTATTATATTTTTTGTGGAGCATGTCTTTTCTTTCTTTATAATAAAGATAAAAATGGAATGGTCCATTATTTAGATGAGGTGATGACACTCATAATAAAATAAGAATTCGGCAGATAAGTGACACCAAATAATCTTGATTTACATTTTTTCATTTCATCTTGGATGATTTGGACAGTCTAATTTTTAACCAGAGGGTGTTGCAGGATGATAACAGATGGAAGATTTAGGAACACAAATATTAATATATTACTTAAATATTGCTGTAATTTTTTATGGCACTGTTGAACTAGAGTGTGTGTTTATCTACATATCTTAGAAATCTACAGATTGTGGAGTACCTCTTCATTGCTATTAATTCCAGGTACACTTTGACCTTGAGTGGTAATACCTGATAGTGTTCCTTCTAAGGGTTAAATAGATCTGTTTAAAAATTATTTCGTTTTGATATTATCTTTTATATATTTGAGTATTTTTTTTCTGTGAATAAAAAGAAAAATCTTAAGAAACAACTACAGAAAAAATGTAAATATAAATGTACAATGAACACCATTCCCAAACCTCTAGGTATAAAATAACCCAGAACATATTTAATTTAAAAATCAATCAATATAAAGTAGAATTTTGCTTATTTAGACTATAAGTATTTTTAGGAACATTGTTATGCATATTATAATGAAAAGCTGAGCATTGAAGCCTCGAAATAAAACTAAAATTGATTCTAAAATGAATTTTTGAGATAAGGCTTGATAATTTGTATTATTTGTATTATCATTATTATTGTATTATTATGTCCTCATCTTTATTGTTATCTATACAATATTTTGGCTGATGTACCCTCCGGCCTTCTTCAGGTATTTCTTGTTGGATTCAGGAACCTTCTCATAATCGGGAGCCTTCATGTAATTTCGAACCTAACCCTTTATTCAATCCATGGGGATAGGCAGTTCTTATTCCATTTACCATTACTGGGTACAAGTGTTAAGCTGTATTAATTATTATATATTACTGTCACCCTTGACGAGGATTGAACCTGGAGCCTAGAGATAACTTTGACTTAGAACTGTATTAACTCAAGGTTTATACCCACTATGCCATAGAATAATTAACACAGCTTAACACTTGTACCCAGTCATGGTTAACAAAATGAGAACAGTCTAATAACCTTGTGGAAGGGTTATGTTTGAAGTTTCATGAAGGCTCCTGATTACAACAAGAAGGTTTTTGAGTTTGAAGAGAAGGTTCCCACATTTGAGAAGGGTGTTTCTGAATTTGAGAATGTTCCTGAGTCCGACAAGAAATACCTGAAGAAGGCCAGAGGGCACATCAGCCAAAATGTTGTGCAGATAACAATAAAGATGAGGACAATAGTCCGAATAATAAATAATAAAACATAAGAAACAAAGCAAATCTGACCGATTGATAGGACCTTAACAGGTACTACCAATCTGAGTTAGAGTGGACTTGAGAGTAATGGTAATGAAGGGATGACTTCACATTCTCCAAAGATCCAGAATTAGGGCCTCACCACTGGATACAACACTATTAAGTTTACTCATCAATTTTAACCCCTCATCCCCCAACTAATTGAATAGTATAATTGGTGTTCTACAAAGATGACTTTGGCATTAAATAACCCATGAAGGTTGTGTAGAATAATCATACACCATCGAATTGGTAAAACAAAGCAACAAGTAGCTGTAACTGAATACGGATCTAATCTTGTTTCAATCCTATTGCAGAATGCCAGGGTATTTATGAAGCCTCATAATATCATAGAAACCAAGCAGCCAATCAGGACTCCAGGAATGAAATCACCCAAATACATGAATGGACTATTCTTGAGTTCCATAAGTACCAGCTGTCTTGAGCTTAGTTCAGTTGTGCTTAGCCAGTTGCTGTTGTCCAAACTAACAGTATACTGACAGACTGACCGACTGACTTCAATAGGTTGATATGCCACTAAACAAAGAAATCAAATCACTCTTACTTTTGAAGGAGTCTCACCCCTTTGCATGGGAGGCAGATGGCATATTTTAGAACCTGCCAACAGGGTGGATGATCAAATGTATTACTAAAGATTTATTCTGTTTTTTTTTGTTTTTTTTTTAAACTGGAAGATTCAGTTTTTTTAAATTGATTCTAAAATTGTTCTCTATAACTTTCACTAAAAGTTGTAAAAGAGAAACATTTAATCTCCAATATTCATTGTGCTTTTCCTGAAATCAATATGTAAGAATTAGAAAAATTTTTGTTCTGAAATATATGAGGAATTTTAATAAAAAGACAGACTTACTTTTACTTTTATAATGAAACTTTTCAGATTAGTGAATTGACTGACTACCTGTGTGTAAAGAAAGAAGAAAGAATGGCATACATTGAAAAAAATTGATTCTTTGTACTATTATAGAAATGTTGTCTGGTATATGGAATAGAAAACAAGTCAATGGACACATTTTGCATGTAACATTAACATTACAGTCTTTTACTTATAAGTCAGTGCCATGTGCAAACAGAAAAGAATTTCATACTACATTCCATTTGTTGATCCATATTTTGCACTAGCCTGTCACATCCAAGTGGGAAATTAAACAAGGGAATAATATATATATATTTACCAACCCCTCCACACAAAGCAGGATGTGACTCAGGGTCAATTTCTTGAGCGAAGTTCAACAGGTTTGAATTCAGAGTTTTCCTTCTTCTAGACCGGTTGCCTAACCAAGTTTAAAGAGTCCAGTCTGCCCTACTATTTATCCATAGCTGGAGGGAGAGTAGGATTCATACCTTTCTCAAAGGCTAAGTGAAATGCAATTACCACATCCATGATTTGAACTCGGGGTGACGAGTCCATTTCCAATGACTTTAACCATTACACCAAGCGCTTCCATAAATTGTATTAATATAGGGATTGTTGGCATCATTCCATCTGCTAAAGACGTTGGTGTAGTGCCCAATTTTGTTTTTAATTATTTTTTTTTTGACTGCATCTGTGCAAGTGGCTGAACAGGCCAATTTTTGAATGGCAATCTCTGGTGCAGTGACTGCAAACAAAAAGTGATACTTGCTGGAGTTGCTGTTGTCTCTCCTTCTCTCTCTCTCTTTCTGTGTTGGATTCTTTCCTCTCTTTTTCACTCCTTTTCATGCCTTGTTTGACGAAGAGGTGCCAGACTGCTCAGTTTTCTGCACCAACTTTCCATGTCTTGGTTTTGATGTGGCCTTTCTTCATGTTCTTCTAGCAGATATCTTTAAAGTGTAGGCATGGTCTCCCTACTGGTCGGGAGTTTTCTACTAATTCGCCATACAGTAAGTTTTGGGGATGTGACCTTTGTCCATCCTTTTGACATGACCAAACCAATACATAATAATGTCAAACATGCTGTTCATGTTTGCTCTGTCCAGCACGTCTGTGTGAGCACTTTGTCTTGCCAGTGAATTTAGGGATTGCAATCATGAAAAAGGACCATTTTTACAAATATGTCTTTCATAGTATTTAATGAGATACTACACATTACAGACACTAATTATATGAAGAAGATAGAAAAAAAAACAGAAGACAGGAAATGTACAGATTTTTATCTAGAAAACATTTTTTATTGTTCTAATATAACAGTTCATAACAGTTACATTGATTTAAAGGATCACATTTATATACATATATTTTAAGTACATTTAATTTTTTTCAACACTTTCTTTTATTTGCATTATACTTATTACTTGTTATACTATTTTCATTTATTTATTTATCTATCTATATAATATATATATATATATATATATATATATATATATATATAATATAAATTTTAACAGCTAATATAACCGGTATTTAAGTCTTTTTCTTCACTAAATACATATATATCATATATATATATATTTATGTGTTGTTTGTAGTGGGGTACATATATGCTTATATGCTTTTTAGCTGATATATATATATATATATATATATATATATATATATATATATATATGATATAGATTATTTGGGATTTCGTATAAAATTATTTTGTAAATATTTCAGGGAATAACTATTATTATTATATTTACAAAACAAAACATAACATTCAAAAACTGAGTTTCTTATATTTCACACCTAATGCTTTATACTAAATCCCAAATAATATATATTATAGACATATGTATATATATATATATATATATATATATATACACACACGCACACACATATATATATAGATCATAGAATTTCTCATTACTTTATTGTGAGACCATATTATATTTCTATCATAACAATTCCCTAACCTCTAGGCATAAAATAACCCCACAGATTGATATGCCATTAGAATGAATAAATCAGTCAATTAATCATACATATATGCATATGTTATGCAACCTGGTCTCACTGTAAAGTAATGAGAAATTTAATTGTCATGGTAACAAAAGACATTGTGCTGTTGATTCTTTTGGTGATGTAGAAATAGTGATGTCATGTTGAATTTTGTAAATAAAATTCTATAATTGTTCTGTAGTAAAGAGAGTGTTATTTGCCAATTAATTTTTTTTGTCGGGCAGCGGGCGGGGGGGGGGGGACAGAATATTATTGTCTGAGAAGCGGACATGTGTGAATGCATGTGTATGAAAAAGATATTGCATTTAAAAAAACTCTTAAATAGCAATTAGTTTTATAGATAAATAAATATTTAAAGTAAGATATGTTTAGATGATAGCATATATTAAACTAGTTTAATTGTTTCCATTTTTAGCAATCTCTCTCTCCTCTCTCTCTCTCTCTGTATGTATGTATGTATGTATGTATGTATGTATATATGGGAGTAAATATGGAAAATAAATCCGACAATATTAAGAAATTTGAAAAAACAAGTTTTCCGAAAATAGGATGAATTTATTTATCGATGTTTAAACATTTCGGTTTCTTTAAACCTTCAAAGATACATCCTGATGAAGGTTTAAAGAAACTGAAATGTTTAAACATCGATAAATAAATTCATCCTATTTTGGAACACTTGTTTTTTCAAATTTCTTAATATATATATATATATATATATATATAGGGAAGTTGGTATGTATGTATTTATGTATGTATGTCCGGATGAAACTACAAAAATAAAACAATTAATGACTAATTAAATGTATATACACATTGAATATCACTGGTTTTGCTTCTTGTTAAAAAATATGAAGGTTTGATTTATATTGGAAGATATTTTAGAATTAAAATATACATAGAAATAGTATCAATATTCTATTTAAAAATGTCCAGCATTTGTAAATCTCAAAAGTAAACAAATCAATACACCAGGGTTCCCCCTACCAAGTTGATGCTTTTAGTAGAATATAAAGTATCAATTCTTATCTTTGATTTTAACTTTAATTTGATATTTAGAAAGTATTGAACATGATCAAGAAAATGAAGAGTAACAAAAATTATTTTATATTTTTACAATGTCTTTTATATTAAATTACAATACTATTTACAATATTATTATTATTATTATTATTATTATAATGTCTTTTATATTACAATTACAATACTATTTACAATAGAACTGTAAAATTACTTAAGTATTGCTATAATTTTTTATGGCACTGATGAACTAGTATATATATATATATATATATATATATATATGTTGTGTTAAACTCTACAGACGATTCTTGTCGGACGAGTTTTTGTTCGATCCTTTCTAACTGTCTGGCCATCTTTTTAATGTTAGGGTGGAACTGGTGTAGCAATCCACCAAAGGTTTCTTCAAGAGCGCTTTCGGTATGTCTATCTGCCATCAGGTGTGAAACTGATGGAATGTTTCGGTTGTCTCACTTTTAAAATGAGCAGTAGCATAGGAATTGGTAGTGGGTTCAAATGAACAATACCAGTAGAGATTTTTGTAGGAGGGGGGTGGTCACAAGTTTGTGTGAATGAAAGGGAATGGTGGAAGGAGGATAGGTTGGAAATTATAGGCATTTGAGGACATGTTGACTTGTTTCAAAGTTTATTTTGTTCAAAGTGGGATTTTTGTTTGATATATAGAGCTTCGATTATTTGAAGTTTTTGTTTGTTTTTTTTCTTTGGGTAGTGTGAGTGTATTTTCTGCTAAAATTTTCTGGTAGGTAGAGGTGGGCATGAATGTGTTTTCAGGTGTTGTATAATAGAGCTAGTATCAGTCAGTAGAGTTTAACACAACATGTTTAAAAGAAAAATGCTGCCAAAATACACTCATATATATATATATATATATATATATATATATATATGAACAGACAATTCCTGTCTGACAAGTCTTTCGTCGATCCGTTCTGATCTTCGGGCCATCCTTCTGGTGTCAGGGTGGAACTGGTATACCAGTCCACCAAATGTTTCGTCACTTCCACCCTGACACCAGAAGGATGGCCCGAAGATTAGAACGGATCGACGAAAGACTTGTCAGACAGGAATTGTCTGTTCAATTCAGTGAACCTTGTTTAAAAGAAAAAATTCTGCCTAAATACACTTATATATATATATATAACCTTGAATTGAATTTATGAGTATTTCCAATTTTTTTAATTAGATTCAATTTGTGCATCCAGGGTAACAGCGTGACAAGAGGCATTTCAATCAAAGGACTGGTATAGAAAGATTAATTGGAATAAAATTATTTATTAACACCCCTTTTTAAAGCAGGAAAAGGTAAAATTTCCAACATTTGTGAACTAGGAATATGTCTTATATCATTGGACATGAGAAAAAAGTCTTAAAAACTGTTCCACAAGTTTCCCATACAGTAGCTTCAAAATAGAGCCATCTACATAAAAGATTTGAGCAATCAATTTTTGGTGATGTTGCCTTTGGTCATTGTTAATTCATAAGGAATAGGTACGGGTTAATTTGAACTTAACAAACCTAAATTCCAACATCATATGTCACCCCGCCAAAAAAAAAAAAATACCAAAAATCAGGGAATTAACCGAATTTAATGAAATTCTCAGTGTTGATATATTAATGAAATTCTCAGTGTTGATATATTAATGAATAAAGGATATAATGCACCAGTTATTTTATTTAAAAACTTTTACATTTTTTCGAGTCAGTTAACTTTGTACCACATATCTTTGAGGCGTAACACAGATTCTCAAAGTTAACTGACCTGAAAAAATGTAAAAGTTTTTAAATAAAATAACTGGTGCATTTATCTATTAATATATCAACACTGAAAATTTCATTAAATTCGGTTAATTTCCTAATTTTTGGTATTTTTTTTTTCTTTCGGCAGGGTGACATACAATGGTGGAATTTAGGTCCATTAAGTTCGATTTAACCCAGAAACGTTAGTTTCGGCAGTGCCCAGCATGAATTGTCCATCTTTCTTGTATGGTTTGTGTGATGGGAGGTAAGTGGCTGTACAATTGATTTTTTGAATAACATGAAATGAAGGCAATATTTGTATATAAGTGTTGAATATAAATTCAGAAGAATATAACTTTATAAATTGATTTATTTTTTACTAAATATTTTATATCCAGGATAATTGATAGGTTTAAAGGTGTCACACTGCACAGGATGCTCACACATTATATAAATATACACAAGGGAAATACTTTAATAACAATTTACAGTGAAGTTCATGCTGCATTTTGATTGGTCTACAATCAGAGACTTTCAACTGCTAATATGATTTGAGTTAAAGTTTGCTAAATTATTTGACAATGTCTAATCATGACATAATTCAATTCTTCTACTGTAGACAGCTAGATTTAATAAATAGCATTTAAGTTTGTACTTCTTTGATTGGGGTGTTAGTCTATAAAATTGATATTGTATTCAATATAAGGAGCCCATCAGAGTTCATCACTTATGAGTTCATCCTTACTTCTGCAACAGTGCCCAGCATGTCTTGCTCATCTTACTTTGTGAGATGGGATGTAAGTGGCCATATGATTGTTGTTTTGTAGAGAGCTACTTCCAGGATTTGTTCAGTTGTGTAGTTCTCATCTAGCCTCTGATGTGTCCATGAGTAGGAGTCCATAAGAGAATGTCAATTACATCTACAGAATGTCTTGTTCATTTTACTTAGATGGTATGTGAGATGGGAGGGGAAGGTAGTGGCCATACAACTGCAGTTTTGTAAGGTGCTATTTCTAGTATTTGTGAAACATGGACCTTATACTCCTACCAAAAGTTCAAATCCTGGATGTGGTAATTCCATTTCACTTAGCGCTAATACCCTTGGGAAAGGTATGAATCCTACTCTCCCTCCAGCTATGGGTAAAATAGTAGGGCAGACTGGGCTCTTTAACCTTGGTTAGGCAACTGGTCTAGGAGAAGGAAAACTCTGAATTCAAACCTGTTGAACTCCGCTTAAGAAATTGACCTTGTGTCACATCCTACTCGTGCGGAGGGGTTGGTAAATATATATACTCCTAGCAAAAGTGGCGGCTAAATGACTTCTCCCTTTGCTGCCTTAGACGTATACTGGGCATCACCTGGAGGGACACAATCACTAACACAGCAGTTCTAGTGAGAGCTCAACTCCCCAGCTTGTGTTCTCTACTGTGACAATGTCATCTCTGATGGTTGGGTCATGTACGTCGGATGGATGATGGACGAATCCCGAAAGACATCCTCTATGCAGAGCTTTCATCTGGTAAGAGATAGACAGGTCACCCCCAGCTGCGATTCAAAGATGCAAGAATAATCTCAGGTGCTTTGGCATTGCCCCTTCCAGCAGGGAAAATTTGGCTCAGGACCACCCTCAGTGGCAGCAGACTCTCCATAGAGGACTGTTTATGTCAGAAGTCACCCTGATGCAACACCATGAAACTAAGAGGTCTAGAAGAAAGCACCGGCAACAAAACACCGGCACATCAACATCTTCAGGGACAGCCTTCAAATTTGACATCTGTGGCCAAGTATGTTTTTCACAGTCACAGGAGGCGTTGTAACTTCAGAGGCACAAAAACTTTATTATAGTCTTCTGAGACTGAAATGCCAATATTTCCATGATTTGTTCAAAACCGCATGTACTTGTGTAGTTCACATATAACCTTTTCTTCAAACATTTCATTAGAGCCCAAGTGGTGCAACCATACAGTAGTACTGATAGAGCTAAAGCTTGGAAGAATTAATGTTGGGTTCATTTGAATTTAACTGTGTGTCACAATTCTTTTTTTGTCAAAAATTGAGTAGCATGTTTGCTTATTTTGATGTAAAATATGATAATGTTATACCCTAATTTCTTCCCATAATATTCATTTGTTAAAAACAGCATGCAAAATGCTTGAGTAGTTCCCATCTTTATTTTCCCCCCAAATGTTTAATTAAAGTATGGACTCCTCCACATTGATACACCAGTGTGGTCTGACTAGCAAAAAATTGCATTTATCAGCTGTTTATGGACACTAGATGCTGTCTAGAGGACATCTTATTATAATGGAGATTGTGTGTTTTTCTGTCTGTAACCGAAACTATATTACTACTCAAGTCACAATTCCCTTAGTTATTTTCGTCATATTCTCCATGATTTTATTTTCATTCAAACCTTATTTATTAATAAAATTGTTTTACATTATTAATTCTGTTGACCATATCTGCATACTAATAACATGCAATTGTATTTATATATACAACAAAATAGCAGTTTAGAATGTGAACGGGAAGGCTAATTTGCATATTGATATTAAAAAATTGATATTTAATAAATATTTGCTTAGTAATATTGATTTCTAATTGTTTGGTTTTATTTTTATAAATATGAGCAAAAATTTCCGGGATAAATCTTGAAAGAAATCCATTAACAAGAAGAAATAACTGTAATTTTATTCTTTACTTCTTATTTTAACTAAGTAGTTAAATTAGGAAAATTTACCAATGAAAGACGGGAGTAATGGAAAATGATGGAAGAGTTAGTTTCAAGGTAATTCTACTTTTCGATTATACCCCTCTGTTTTAAATAATTTTATCTGCATTCTTTTTAGTTTCATTAGTCTTTCTAATTTAACATATTTCATTGCATTAAAATTTAAATACGTGCGCCCGGAGGGTGCATATATTAGCTAGTACCAATAACGATGGTTGATATAGATAGATGGCAAGAAAGAGTCAAGGGAATCCATGCTGTCAGCACACCTTGATGAGGATGATGATGATTTGATATTGGTGGACTCTAAGGATGCAGTGGTTGAAAGATCTCGGTCTAGATGTGAAGAGTGCAAGAAAATCTAGTGCATCAGGAGCCGTGGACAATGCAGAGAAGATGTTTTTGCTGAACTAATCAGAGCTGTGAAAATTAACTGGAGAGGGAGTGAAGGCTACAGTTTTGGCCCAAAGCAAAAAAAAGTTGTAGAAATGCAGCACGTAGAGAATTGTGCTATGACAATTAGGGCGATGATCCAATGAAAGCAGGGGGCGTGGATAATACCAGATGGTGCCAAAAAATCCTTGCTGAGATTTACAGGAAATTTCAAGTTATCTTTCTTTATCTAATCTATAGATCTATTTCCAGATTCCCTTAATGTGTATAAGTGGTTGCTTAGTGAGGCAGGGGTCTATGACTTTTGTTATTTTGGGTCCTTACTGGTGATATATATATATATATATATATATATATATATAAAAAGATGACTTACCAGGGAATAGAATATCAAGTTAATCATAACATCAATGGTTAATACAAATAATAACTGAATAAAGAATATGAAGTGCTCAATATGTTATTAGAGCGGATTTAAAAGAAAGGTATAGATAACATACTAACGTTTTGCAGTGAAGATGAATGCTATATTTAGCATTCATCTTCACAGCAAAACTGTTTTTAATGGTTATAATTGTATTATATATTTCTGCAATTGTCTTTAATTAATCAATTTCTTGATTAATTCATTACAATTAACCCTGATGATCCTTTTTGGTGAATATATATATATATATTAACTCATATCAGGTGAATACCATCACACACAAAACAATATGAAGGTTAATCTTTGACTAACCTGAGTGTGGCTCAAAGTTTTTAAAATTTATATTGTTTAAACTGTCGTCTAATGTTTCCACGAGCTTGTAAAATTGTTAGTATCAGACCAGAAAACATGATTTTTTTTACAAAGAATTATTATTAGTTACTTGAAAACGTATAATTGCCCGGGATACTTAAAGCCATCTAATGTGAGAAAATTATTTGTAATAAATTGGAATACTTGAAACTATTTAACTGTATACAAAAAATGATTATTAATAGATAGGAATAGTTACTTGAAACCATATCACTGTGTGTAAATCATTAATACTAACAAAAAATACCCTCCGGGCAGTGTAAGAATTATTTTTTTAAAAGATACTGTGTGAGGCAGGGAGTTAAAAATTCAATGTTAGAGTGTTTGTATCATAAATAAGTAAAATCATCAAATTTATTAAAGGGTAAAAAAAAGATAAAACAATTTGAAATGAAAACTTAATTCTGTTCACCTCAAATAAAATGTTGCATGCATTTATTAATTATTGTTTAAATAATCCTTTTGAATATTTTACACACATAAATTTTAAACAAAACCGTAGGTATTTATCTATTTGTAAACTTTTTAGTTAACTTCTTGTTACTGAAAAAAGGGCGAGGGTAAAAAATAATTTTTAAAACTGATTACATGGTTGTTCTTTATTCTATATATTGACGATTTTCAGTATTGAGAGGTAAGCAGTGACATAGTTTCAGTTACAGACAAATGGAGACCAAATCTCCATTATTAATAGATTTGATAGGAATACTTGAATCTATATTTGTTTGCAAATGATTATTATCATTACGTGAAAACATAATGCTTGAAAAAAAACAATAATGACTTCAGCATTAAAATAACCCAACAAGAATTGAGATGCCATAAATCCAACCAACCAACCATTTTTGCCAGGTCTTTTCTCACAACACTCTTTATTTGAGGTGCACCAACCTTTAGAACTACTTATTATTATTCATCCTAGCTTGCCCACTTTCATTTTTGTTTGTAACTTCAGCTCTTAGATTTTTTTTTCTGCTATTTGATTCATGTTGATTTCTTTTTGTTATCTCTTTGATTTAGTTCTTGTGATTAATATTTATCTATTACTGAATTATTTTAGTCCTGATTTCAAATTCTAAAGAAATTTGCCACTGACCTGTAAAGATAAAGATTTGGTTTCCCTTTCCAGCAAAATTTATACAATGATGTTTTGTCATTATACAAGGAATTTCTATTGAAATATAAATGTATGAAACATTTATGCTCTGAAATACGAACATTGAGGGATAAAGGATTTTTACTTTATTTTATCTAAAAAATGATAAATAATGAGAATTTGATAATCTGCTGTATTAGCAAAGTTAATTTACTTTGATAATAACTAAATGTGCACTAACCAATTAAAATAATCTATAATAAAAGCAGTTTAGAGATGGAGATTTTTGATAGTCACCAATTTGAACATTTTTTGAATGGAAAGAACAAAAAAAATAAGCCATTAAGATTCACATTTTTCCATTAAAAAATGTACTTTTTTCCAATTAAAAGCAATTGAAGCAAAAAAAAAGCTTAAAAATATGCTTGTTTGTCTTTACACAGACATACACACACACATACAACCATTAAAAAATTGTGTTTTTTTTTCCAATTAAAAGTAATTGAAGCTATTTAAAAAAGCTTAAAATTATGCTTGGTTGTCTTTACATGCACACAACCATTCAAAAATGTGATTATTCCCAATTAAAATCAATTGAAGCAATTAAAAAAAGCTTAAAATTATGTTTGGTTGTCTTTACACACACATAACCATTAAAAATGTGATTTTTTTTTCCCCAATTAAACGCATTTGAAGCAATTAAAAAGGTTAAAATTATGCTTGGTTGTCTTTACGCACACATACATGCACACAACCATTCAAAAATATGATTTTTTCCAATTAAACCCATTTGAGGCAATTAAAAACCTTAAAATTATACTTGATTTTCTTTGCACACACACACACACACACACACACACACACACAACTATTATAAATGTAATTTTTTCCAGTCAAAAGCAATGGAAGCAATGAAAAAAACCTTAAAATTGCCTTTACACACACATACAAAATTAGATTGATTTTAATGGCATATCAACCCATCTAGGGTTATTTATGCTTAGAGGTGAGAGAATTATCTTCATTGTACATTCAAATTTACATTTTTTGTTTCATTGTTTCTTAAGAGACTTTAGCACACAGTTATATGATATGAAGAAATCAGAGGTGCCCATGGTGTAATGGTTATCATCATAGGAAATGGACATGGTGAAAGAAGTCCAAATACTTGACAAAGCTGGTTGAATTTCACATAGTACTAATACCCTTGGGAAAGGTATGAATCTAAATATTTTTCCTCCTGCAATGGGTAAATAGTAGAGAGAGAGAGAGATTTAAGGTTATCTGATATGAATTTATTTCAACCTCTTGTCTTTTTCCAATTTGATTTCAAAGCAGATAGGGTATTAGAAGATAGGGTTGGAAGGCACAGAGATTTTAATTAAATATATACATTTTTTAAAGTGATCATTACAAGGAAAAAACATACTTAATTAACATCTTCCACCCTTCAACCTAATCTACTAATACTCAACCCTGGTCTGTAATCTTGGTCTATTTTGAAATCAGATTTGAAAAAGCCAAGGGTCTGAAATAAATTCAAATCTTTAAGGTTTTCATTCATTTTTATATATACATATATAAATATGTCATCGAGATACACGTGTTTCGAAGTTTACTTCTCATCAGTGTGGCTTTACTTTAACACCTACCTCTAGCCGGGATCGAAACCTGACTTAATTTTCGTCTGCCAAATCTTTTTACCCGTGCAGCTATTAGCAGCTGTCAATTTTTGAACAATTAATTGATACATCCCCACACGGAATGTTTTTATAAACACAAGAGGACTCTGACTGCCACATTTTGACTGATGGTAGCCTTCTTTAACAACAAAACTTACAACACAAACAGCCTGATTAATGACTTATTCAACTTGTGAAAAATATACAAGACGCATAAGATGATAATGTAGTGAGATGTCTGTACATCATTGGATTATTGTGACATACTAATGCCGTTCTCTGGGTCTACATAGCTACAACCCAATGACAAACATAGCAAGATAACTGGTGATTATAAAAAGTAGGCTTGGCTGGGTTTGGTTTCTTTGTTTAATGACATATCAACCATCATGGGTTATTTAATGCTAAAGCCATCCTTGTAGAAGAACAGTATCATCCCATCTCTCACTGCTCTGACAGCAAGGATTCCCATGACCTTTTCTCACCACCTATACCTATCAGTCATCACCCCTGGCAGATCTACCACATTTCACTATGTTCTTTATGAGTTCATTCTTACTTCTTCAGCAATGTCCAGCATTTCCTGTCCGTCTTACATGTATTGATTGGGTGATAGGAGGTAAGTGGCCGTACAACTACTTTTGTGGGGGTGCTGCTTCTAAGATTTGTTCAAGAAAGCATCCTTATGTAGTTCCCATGTGTTTTAAACAAGATAGAGACATCTTCACACTAGATGGTAAGCCTCTGAAATTAGTAGACCAGTTCACATATCTAGATCGAGAAAGGAATGTTAATATATACATAGAAAAAGCATGGATTACTAAAGACAGATTATCGTTCATATGGAAACCTGGTCTTTCTGATAAGATAAAGCAAGAATTCTTCCAAGTTGTTGTGCCAGTGCTACTGTATGGCTGCACCTTTTATACTGTATATAGTAAGGGAAAATAGGTGGATTGGCCTATTGTTGGTATCAGCCGGGCAGTGAGGGAGTCTATCCCCTTTTCATTAGTGCTAAACCATAGAAATTGTTTATGTGTCTGAGGTGGAGTACCACACCTACTATCAGCTCCCCACTCTACTGCACAGATCCAAGCTGTGCTACCCATGTGCTAAGTTAGTGAGGGATGGTATTGTACTTTCTTACAGAAGAATTAAATTTCAAATAGGATTTATGCTATCTTTTTTATTTTTTATTATTTTGCCCCACCCAGTATTGTCAATAATAGGTAGAATGGTTTAAAAATTGAAGTTAGTTCATTATAATTAAACAAAAGGACTAAGATTATAATAATAATAATAATAATAAGACTTCATTTAAATAGAATGAGTTCTGAGGTGAATAGATAGTGAACTTTGAAATATTCCATCATATAAAAAAAAAAAAAAAATTTGGTACAACCGTAGTAGAAATTTGCTTGGCAAAGAGTTAAGTACTACAACAGTTCCTTGTTCTATTGACTGAGCTACACAATCAGTAAAATATACAAAAACTTAGAGTCATATCACAATATACTAATGATAAGATAAAATAAGAACAAATTCACCAAAATAGTTTTTGGGTTAGCCTATGTCTGTACAATTCATATTGTTTGGATCCCTTATTGCAAGCATATCCTCTCTTTGAAAAGGACCATTTAACTTCTGGTTCTTCACAATACTTTTCCTTTATGCTCCCAATTATATTTAGATACTCATACAATTGTCATAGTGTTTATTCTTGAAAGGAGCCTTGTGGTTATTGTATCTTACTTTCTTTAGTCGCACAGACTCATAGACTATATCTGGTCCATTATTATTTTTCACTGTAGCAAGGTAAACTACATTTTGATCAAGCATTTATTCTTTAATGGGCACACACTCATTCAGCAGTAACACTAATGGTTTATTTTATCATTCTGTTTCTTTTATTCTAATAATTTTCTGCTTATGTTTTTGTATCACTTTGCACATATTATTCATACAGCTATAACTAATTTTTATGGAATTTTTATTAGATATTCCAGGTAGTTTATCAGTTGCCAGGAAAAGTTTATAATCTACTTTTAAAACTTTAATTTTATGTATGTATGTATGTATATATAAGTCATCTACAGACACAGTGTTTTGACGTTTCATGTGTCTTCTGTGTGGCTAGACACAGCAACTACCTCTGACCAGGAATGAAACCCGACTGACTGTTCATCAGTCCTGATTCATTAACCTCTCGGGCCTTTTGACAGCTGGCATATATATATATATATATATATATATATATATAATCAAGTCCAATCTCTATGTTTCTCTGTCTGTCTGTCTGTCTGTCTCTCTCTCTCTCTATCTATATATATATATATATAGAGAGAGAGAGAGAAGGAGACAGAGATTGGACTTTATATATATATATATATATATATATATATATATATATATACATGATATTAGTAATAGTAATAATGGAAAAGAGTTAAGTTACTATTAATAATAATACTGGTTTTTAAAAAAAATATATTGAGCACTTTTGGTATAGAAAAGTTAAAGCGGCAATTGGATACTATATATATATATATATATATATATATATATATCTATACATTCAGGATTTTTGTTTGTATGTTTATTTACATATTTTTTGTGGGGGGAGAGGGCGGTTGTTTTTTTTAAATTGTTTTTGTTTTTTTCCCCAAATTTCCTCAAGCATCCTATTTCTTAAAATTCTCTCTGGTCATACATGACAAAGATGTCAAAGAACATATTTTTCTCAAAGACAATTATGCAGATTATCAACCAACATGTTATATCGCATAATCTAATCTATAAAAAGAAAATTGATGTGCGTGCATGACTTCTTATTTTATATGTAAGAGTCCATATCTCCATTACGACAAAAAGAGAAGGAAAGAAAAGCAGGAGAAAAAAAGAAAGATGACGAATGAGGAAATGAAAAAAAATTGAAATGCAAGAAAATAAAGAAAAGAATAGGATGAAAATAAGAAATGAATCAGGAAAGAAAAAGAAAAAAAAAAGATGACCAATGAGAAAAAAAGTAAATATTAAGAAAATGGAAATTGCAAGAAAATAAAGAAAAGAAAAGAAAAAGATAAAAACATTGAAAAAGGAAAGAAAGAGAAAAGAGATGACAAAAAGAGAAAAAGAAGAAAAAAAGAAAGAAAAAAGGAAAATATTAGAAAATAAAGAAAAGAAAAAGAAAAGAACAAAATTGACCAATGAGGAAAAGAAGAAAAAAAGAAAAATGAAGAAAAAAATGAAAATGAGAAAATAAAGAAAAGAAAAGGAAAAAAGAAAAAGAAAAGAAAGAGAAAAAATGACCAATGAGGAAAAGAAGAAAAGAAAAAGTGAATGAAAATGAAAGTAAAAAGATTCCTTAAAAAATATATGGAGGGGAATAAAAAAAGTAAAATGAGGAAAATAGAATAAAAAAAGAGTAGAAAAGATAAAAACTTCATAAAGAAATATTAACAGATAATATAAAATAATGTTTATTAAAAAAAAAAAAATAATGTTTATTAATAAAAAATCTTAACAAATGAAATGTAATTTTTTTAAATTACCAGCACCTCATAGCTTTCAACTCTAAACATTGTTATTGAGTACTACCCACCAAAAGAAATAATCCATTGGGTGTAAGTGAAAGTGAAAGTGTGGGCCAATCAATTGGTCCTCTTTGGCCAATCTATTTCTCAGACAATGCTTTATTAAGATACTCACAAACTTCTCTTGAATAATGTTGGCTGTGGGTTTGTCTTCTTGTTGGGTGGTTTGTTGGTTTGATTTTACAGCATGTCAATCCTTGGGTTATATAATGTCAAACATTTTAGTTATATTTATTCTTGTTGGTTATTCAATTTTTTTAGACTCATTATTGTAGAACTAATTTTTTTATCTATCTAACCCATAGATGGCACCCTAATAGGTACTATCACTCTAGGTCAGGGTGAACATAGGAGTAATGGCATTTCTTGCCCATAGTAGATTCTAGCTTGTAGGTAATAAAAGGGAGAGATGAGGGAATGTAAGGGATCAGTTTCTTTTTTATTGTTCTTTAGTATTAAACTCATCCTCCATTTGTAGTCCAAAATATTCTATCCATTTCTAATGACAAAAAAGATGCTTGTAGTTAATCAAAGGGAAGGATGATAGAAAGTGAGGGATTTGTTTTGTACTGTTCTTTATTTTAAACTCATCCCTCATTTCTTGCCATAGTAGCTTGTATCCATTTCTATTGTCTGACAAAAGAATATGCTTGTAGTTAATCAAAGGGAGGGATGAGAGTATGTGAGAGATCAGTTTTGTATTGTTCTTTAGTATTAAACTCATCCCCCATTTATTGTCCTTTGTTGATTCTATCCATTTCTACAGTCTGCTTGTAGGTAATTGAAAGGAGGGATGAGTTTTGTATTGTTCTTCAGTATTAAATTAATCTCCCATTTCTTGCCCATTATAGATTCTATCCATTTCTACAGTCTAACAAAAGAATATGCTTGAAGGTAATCACAGAGTGGGATGATAGAAAGTGAGGGATCAGTTTTTTCTTTTTTGTTATTATTTAACTGGTCCCCCATTTCTTGCCCATCTTAGATTCTATCCATTTCTACTGTCCCATCTATCGGTTAAATAGAAAAATGTATTTATAAAAAAATTGTATTATCCATTTAAGAATTGATTTATTTCAAAACTTTATCAGCATTAAATGTTCCACTGAGGTTGATATGCCGTAAAACTAAACCAAACCATTTCTACTGTCTGAACAAAGAACATATTTATCGCTAATCAAAGAGAAGAGAAATAGAAAGTAAGTGATCAGTTTTATATTGTTTTTAAATATTAAACTCATCCCCTATTTCTTGACTGTACTTGATGCTATCCATTTCTATATTCCGTCAAAAGGATATGCATTTAACTAATCAAAGGGAGGGTTGATAAAAAGTGAGGGATGAGTTTTGTATTGTTCTTTATTATTAAACTCATCCCCCATTTCTTGCCCATTGTATTCTATCAATTTCTACTGTCTGACATAAGAAAATGTTTGTAGATAATGAAAGGGAGGGGATGATAGAGAGTGAGGGATAAGTTTTGTATTGTTCTTTAGTATTAAATCCATCCCTTATTCCTTTCTCATTTTAGATTCTATCCATTTCTATAGTCTGATAAAAGAATGTGCTCTTAGGTAATCCAAGGGAAAGATGATAGAAAGTGAGGGATCAGTTTTGTAGTTTGATGAATCATCACTCTACACCAAACTTTCTATTGGCCATCATGAATTTTAAATGGACTTTCTCATTAGATCATTTTCTGCTATGTAGAATTATGATCCTCATCAAAGCATGCTGTCAACTCATGCTCATATGACTCTCTCTCACCAACGCTCCCTATTGTTCATCACAGATCTTCTGTATGGCAGCCAGAATTTGCACAGGGCTTTTTGATGTAGGTTTTAGTCGGTCAGCCCAAACTCGTGTACCCATGTGTAGGTGTCCACCAGATAATGCCACGTATGAGTTCACCCTTGCTTTTCCAGCAGTGTCCAGCATGTCTCATTCTTCTCACTTGAATGTTTTGTGTCATCGGGGTGGCCTAAAGTCGGTATCAGCCAATCAGCGAGGGAGTCTTTTTTCCCCAGTGCTAGACCAAGGAGATTGTTTTTGAATCTGAGATGGAGCGCCACACCTACCATCAGCTTCTTACTTTACCACACAGATCCCTGTGCTACTCATATGCTGAGTTGGCAACAGCCAGTATCGAACTAGGAACTTTGTGGTTTCTAGCCAAATGCTCTACTGAGCTAACCCAACACCCTGTTTTCTTGGAGGGTGAAATTTCAAAGATTTGTTCAAGACAGTTTACAATAACCTTGTATAGCTTCCATCTTATCTTTCTCTAAGCATTTTGTTAGGATTAAGATTCTTGTGTCCATTTTGATCGGAATCCTATGATCCTTGTGTTAAGCAGAATCCTTGTGTCCTTTAAGCAGAACGCTTGTGTCCTTTAGTGTTAAGCATGAGCAACTGAATGCCTTTCCATAAAGGCCTTTAAATAGTTAACCAACCACGGATTTTGAGCGTGTTGATTGGCTAATTGAATCCACGCGTCTACACAGAGTCTATATATTTAAGTTGGATCTGCCAGCACACCTTATATATAGCAAAATATTCCAACGCAGGTGATGCAGCTGTACAATAGCTCTAATACAGCTATGACTCGGAAGAATTCTCACTTTTATCTTATCAGTAAGATCAGATTTCCATGTAATAGATAATATGTCTATAGCATTTCATGCCTTTCCTATGGATGCTGAATTTAGATGGAATATTGAAAGTGTAGTTATGATTATATCAAACAAATTAATCAAATTATTAATAGGAATTAATATCCCATTAAAAGAATAAACTAAACCAAATTTGTATTCGATAGAACATTGAATAAGTAAAAAGTCATCAAGGTGGCCTAAAGTCAGTATCAGCTAATCAGCGAGGGAGTCTATCCCCTTTTTACAAATGCTAGATCAAGGAGATTGTTTTTTTGCATCTGAGATGGAGCGGCACATCTACCATCAGCTCCTTACTTTACTGCACAGATCCCTGAGAACATTAAAAATATAGTCATGATTACCTTCAAGCATCTAATAATTAATTAAATTTCAGCATTAAATAACCCATAAATTGTTGATATGCAATTAAAACAATAAACCAAGCCAAACTAAATTACTTACCCAGTGTAGATGTTTACATCAGCTAGTAAACAGATATTTTCATTATCATAAATAGACTACTAAAAAGATCATTTGATAGATTATAAGATAACCATAATTGGATTATTTGAAAGAGATAAAGGAAAGAGAAAAACCAAAGACTAAAACTCTGTAAGATGTTTATCGTCCTGTTTCTGCATTTCTTTTACTTTTCTCTGATATCTTTGGCACGGCTTTGTCCAAGCATCAGTCCCAGTCAGCCCCACACACCATTTTTTTCACAATGTGGATTGGAGTTGTCTGGCTAGCCATCGTCATTGTCATTGTCGGAGCGTGGATTTCGGATACGTGTGGCCAGTGCCATAAATAGGTGACCGACTACTAACCCTAGGTGAGATCGACACAATGCTGTCGACCACCCATCCGCTTTGCCCCCCACCAACTCCCGAACAGTGTGTGGAATGCTGCCATAGAGTTGGGGAGTGGGGTGGTATATCAGAGTGAAGAATTCTCATCTTTGTGCTTCTCTTCTTCTTTTTCCTTCTCAGTCTTGACGAGTTTAGCTATCTTGGTCTATTGAGACACACTGCTGTCTCAGTCTTCAACCAGGATGACTCTTGTATTATCTAGCTTTCCACATCCACACAGTCATATACATATGCACATTTTATAAAGAAACATATATACACACACACGCACACATGCACACCCTTTTTTGTATGAATAAACTCTCTCTCTCTCACGCATGCACACACACACACACACACATATATATATTATACATAAACTTATAGTAAAAAAAAATTGTATGTGGACAAATACATACTCCTTCATGGATGAAAGATTTTGTGGACACACATATACACATATATTTATATATTTTGCCTTTTTTAGATGCACAACTAAGTTATATACACATAGACAGAAGCTTCTATATTCTTAATTGTATCAGTATGTATGGATACACACACACGTGTGTGTTATGCATACATACTAATACAATTAAAAATGTGTGTGTGCACACATATACATAAATTTATAGTAAGAAAATTTTGTATGAAGACAAGTACATAACCCTTTATGGATGAAAGATTTTGTAGACACACGTATAAATTTTGCCTTTTTCATATGCACGATTAAGTTATAGACACACTCACACACACAGAGAAACACATATGCTGATACAATGTGTGCACATACACACACACATTTACTGTCAAGTCATGCTGAAAGCACTGGTTCCCACAAGATCACAAGCAATTAAGCTAAGCATCAACGAGCCTGTTCAGTACTTAATTGGGTGACCACTTAAGCAACAACGACAATTACTGTAAGCAACTTGAGTCCTTTGTTTATCAAAAATTATTTAATTCAGCATTAAATAACCCAAAAAGGGTTGATATACCATAAAAACAACAACAACAACAACACACACTCGCATATATATATAGTTATTTACTAAACTTAGCTTAGATGGGTCACAAGGCCAGAATTATGGGGCACCCAATGAGAACCAAACTCACTAACAATGGTCTGCAAATCTAGCCTTGCTAACCATTACACCATATTATTATATATATATCATTGGTTGGTATGTGTTAAATGGTATATCAATGGTATATCAACCCTTGTTCGAACAATAGTGTTCACAATTCGCTCATGCGGGGGGTTGGTAAATATATATATATATATGTATATGACAAAATTTAAATTTAGTTCTTAATTGCCTGTTGTGTTATAGTAAAAATATGTATTTGTTTTTACAAAGACACAAAGAATCAGAAATGTGTCCTTATTTATAGATCAAAATATCCAGTATTCATTTTCTATTGTTATTTGAAAAAAAGTTTTTGAGTAACACAGATTAAGATTAATTTTGATGATAAAAGAAGTTAAGAATGTGTGTATTAACATATTAATTTAATTTTGAATTTGTTTCTTTTTTTTCTTTGTTTGCAATTAAAACATTATTTTAGAAAATGTAACCATAAAATAATTGAGGGTTTGAAACAATTTTATTTTTCTAATGGCTAGTTCTTAATTGTCAGTTGACAAAGATTTAAAAAATGTATTTGTTTAATTTATTTTCATTTTTTATCCTAGAAACATTTTACAATAAAAAGAAGCTAAGTATTAAAAATATACAAAATTTCTTTTTTTGGTTTACATTTAAAATATTTTAAGAAAAGGTACATCTTGGTTTTCATGATCTTTTTGTCATGTTTTTGGAGGAAATGAATACAGTGAAGGTAGTTTTCACTTCTTCCAGAGTTTTAAGAACTCATCCATCAAGATGGTTCCACAAACTCCAGAATCAGAAGTGGTAATCAAATGAAGCGAGGTTCGGAGAATAAGGAGAGTGTGGAATTTTTTTCCCCTCAGAAAAGGTCTTCAATCATTTCAGATATGATCTTTACTGTAAAGGACTCTGCATTACCTTTGATGGAATAGCACACCCTTTTGTAATTGATCAAACTGGGCCTCTTTTCCCTGAAAGCACTGTTTAAATGCTCTAATTATTGATAGTAGATATCTGCTGTAAGTGTAACATTGACTGGTAGCAACTAAAAGTGGACCACATCAATAAAAGCCCACCAACATTTTAATTAAATGACAGTTCGTTTTAGCTTATAGCTTAGTGTGTTTGTCTTCATTAAGCCATTATTTGGATCCCTTTATATTCTTGTAAGATATCATTATATCAATACAGTTCCACCAAAATTTTCATTAAATGACCGTTATTTTGGTTTATGGTTTAACCCAAGTGTGGGCAGTTATTTTAGCCAGGTGGCTACTTTAAAAGAGCCATAGTTAGTGGAGGGCCACACCTTCTAAAAATTATTTTTTTTAAATTGAAATAGATCACTAAGTAGGACTGAACCTATTCTAGTAGTGACCACCCCAAATGGAGATTTAAGAGGTTTGAATTCAGAGTTTTCCTTCTCTAGACTGGTTGCCTAACCAAGGTTAAGAGCCCAGTCTGTCCTACTATTTAGCCATAACTGGTGGGAGAATAGTTGGATTCATACCTTTCTCAAGGGTATTAGCGTTATGTGAACTATGGTTAGTTAACATTACACTTTATTTAATATGAAATCAAAATTGCATAATAACAAAGAAATAAAAACAATAGTTTTACAGAGAAGAGGATTTGATAAATTTATTTAGGTGCAAATTACACATCAGCCAGTGCAAGTAATTTAATGAAACAAATGTAACCTCTCACAATTTTCTACAAGTCTTTTCAAAGTACTGGAGGTTTGGGGAATGCGGAGCACCCCTTCATCACCATTGCTCCCAGGTCCATTCTGGCCAGAGTGGTCGTACTTGTTAGGGTCCTGTCTATGGGTTAAATAGAAAAATATGTATATGAAAAAAATTCAGTATTCATTAAGAATGAATTCATTTCAAAACTTTATCGGCATTAAATGACCCACTGAGGTTGATATGCTGTAAAAGAAACCAAACCAAATCATAATTAAGTACTAGCAAATATATGCACCTTCTGGATGCAAATATTTAAGTTTTAATGTAATAAAATATCATATTAATTAGAAAAGCTAATGAAACTAAATAAAAATGCAGATAAAAATATTTGAAACAGAGGTAGGGGTTATAATCAAAAAATAGAACAACTGAAACTTACTCTTCCATCACTCCTGTCTTTCATTGTAAAATTTTCCTAATTTAATTATTTAATTAGAATAGGATTTACAGAATAAAATTAGTCATTTCTTCTTGTTAATGGTTTTTTAAAAAGATTTATCCCCATGATTTTGCTTATATTCATTAACATAAGATCAAACAATTAGAAATAAATAATACTAAGCACATATTTATTAAAATCCAATTTTTGATATCAATATGCAAATTAGCCTTCCCATTCACACTCTAATTGTATATATAAATACACTTGCATGTTATTAGTATGTAGATATAGTCAACAGTATCAATGTAAAACACTTTTATTAATAATTGAGGTTTAAATAAAAATAAAATCATGGGGAATGTAATGTAAATAACTAAGGGAATTGTGACTTGAGTAGTAATATAGTTTTGGTAAGAAACATACAATCTGCATTATAATAAGATTTGAATGTGAAAATATGAATATATCAGTTAGATGAGGTGGATATTCACCAACCATGACCTGACCGAGAAAACGCTGCTTAACGTTCAATTCAGAAAATTGTGCTATACCGATGATATTAGCCACCAGAAAGAGACCCTACCAATAGAAAAGCCATTAAATAAAAACTGGTTACCTGCCTGTGGATACAATTCAGACACTGGCAGCTCACAGCTAGAATGAGACTGAATTACAATTTGACATTTCCAATCTAGCAGGCTCAATCCTACATGAATGTCCTGCATTAGCTCCCTTAATACAATACAATGGTGTCAAGTTACCTCACAACAAGTAGATACTTACCACTCACAATTTAGGATACAATTGATTCATTGCAGAAATGCTCTTCTATGCAGACAATGAGAGACAACCAAAATAGATTATTTCAAAAAACATAAACCACTAAAAAAAAAAGAAATAGCAACCTGTTCCGAGAGTGAATGAGGCAAAACAAGGATCTTATAATTATTCAAATTTATTCAAAGAATCTATTGGACAATTAATCCTCTTTTGTTGCTTTCTGAAAAAATTAGACCTTCCTGATCCAATTTAAGTTAAAATGTTCTGGGCACCTGATCTATCCCACATTCCTTGAGAATTAATTTTGTAAGGACAAAAAGTAAAAAAAGCTGACAAAAACACTTTTTTTTCCAAAAAAATTGCAATCTGTTCAGAGAGTAAAAAAAAGAATTTTATAATCATTCAAATTTAGTCAAAGAATCTATTGAACAATTAAACTATTTATTATTACTTACCTATTTATTACTTTTGGGACAAAATAGACCTTCCTGATCAAATTTAAGTTAAAATGTTCTGGGCACCAGATGTTTCCACATTCCTTGACTATTGGTGAAGATATGTTGTAAAAAGCTGTCCATAGATTGATTGTTGTCATCTCATAGATCAGTGACATTTCCCTACAACTTTGAGTTTTATTTGCCTTCTTTATTTGCTTTATTTGACAAATTAAGTCTTTCTAATCACTTTTCATCTAAAATTTTCTGGGCACATAAATGTTTTAACTCGTACATTCTCTAGCCTTCTTCAGGTGTAATTTTCTCCAAATTTGAGGGGGTCACAAAAAATGGATGTAAAATGAGTTCTAGAGCTTCACTACACTAAAAATTGGTTTATAAAAGCATCATTACATCAACCCAATCTCAAAATCTTTTACAGGTGTGGACTATGTTAAAGTTAGATTTGGGCTTCGAATTCCAAAAATTAATGGAGTTATGTTGATTTTTAGCTTTCCAAATTATGTTCGCAAAAAATGACAACTCTAGGTTTATGATATCATTTTTGCCCAAGAGATCCAAAAATGGTTAACGATTTGCAAAATTTTAACTGATGTTGTAGCTTTGGTTCTGAGCAAAACTTAATGGAAAAAAATTAGTCATAGATGCAGGGCCAAATTGGGAAAAATCATCAATAACTTAAAATTGGTCAACTCTAAGACTTGTATTCCTTGGGTAAAGATGCTTTTATAGACCAATTTTAAAGAGTAGGAAGCTCTAGAACTCATTTTACTGGCAAAAATAGGTTACAATAAGTTACCATTTTTCACGACATCCCTCAAATTTGGAGAGTTAAAAATCGATAAACTTCGCCAATTTTTGGAATTGGAAGCTCAAATTATGGGGATGGTCTAACTTTAACATAGTCCATAGCTGTACAAAATTTCAAAAAGATTGAAGCGGATGGGTGACAATTTTGTTTTTTTCTGGATGATTTCACATGGAATATCCCACAGGATAGTAGATGCACACTCCAATGAAAGTGTATTAAAACTGAAGAAGGACAGAGAATGTACCAGTCAAAACATCAGGTGTCTGAACATTTTAGCTCAAAATTGATAAGGAAGGTCAAATTCAGTCATTAATAAACTGTAGCACATGGACCACATCTGACCAACAGTGCTTTTTGAAGGGCCTATCTAAAATTTCAATTTTATATAGAAAAGATCTTTTTGCAAAAGAGAAAAAAAAACAAAAAAACTATTCCCTATTTCTAAAGTAGATGCTTAAGCATATGGTCTTCTGTAGTGAAAATGGTTAAGGTACCTTCAACAGAAAATTACCTTGAAGTTTTTTATGTTGCACAGCCCACCTGAGGATGTGTCATGTCTCATGAATCCCGCTTCTCAAAAAATGTTGCCCATATTTGGTCTAATTAGAAGTAAAATCGTCGAGGTGGACTAAAGTCAGCATCAGCTAGTCAGCAAGAGAATCTATCCCTTTTCACTAGTGCTAGACCAAGGAGATTTATTTTAGCATCTGAGGTGGAATGCCACACCTACCATCAGCTCCTCACTTTAACACACAGATCCCTGTACTATTCATACGCTGAGTTGGCAAGGGCCAGTATCAAACCAGGAACACTCTACCAACTGAGCTAAACCGGCCTGGTCTAATTTGTTGAAAAAGCAAATAAAACTGGCATCTACAAGAGTGCCATCCTTGTGGAGAACCAGAACTTTTTGGTGGAAAACTACTCAAAATGGGCCAGACTTGATGAAACATGGTATGAGAATTTCCTTGATCTCAAGGGGTGTTTTAAAGTTACCTTCAAGGGAAAAGATCGATGGGGCAGGCCAGCATCCTACTCTTGTCTCCAAGAGGTGACCAAGACATTTTTGCATAAAATTTATAAGGAAATCTAATTAATCCAGAAAACAAATAAGATTGTTATCTGTAGATGCACCCCTATCCGTGGGAGTACTTGTACTTTTTGGAAGAAAATTAATGACAGAACTCATATAGATAGGAAATATAATTTTTTTTTAATAAAATATTTTTTTTGTATATCATTTTTAATGCTGCAGTTTTCTGTAATAGTATATTTATCTAAGCTTAGATAAATATACTATTACAGAAAACTGGAGCATTAAAAATGATATACAAAAAAAATATTTTATTAAAAAAAAAATTATATTTCCTATCTATATGAGTTCTGTCATTAATTTTCTTCCAAAAAGTACAAGTACCCCCACGGATATAATTTTTTTAATAAAATATTTTTTTGTATATCATTTTTAATGTTGGAGTTTTCTGTAATAGTATATTTATCTAAGCCACCCGCCACATACATTGTTATGAGAAAAGACACACAAAAGAATTAAATAGTTGTCCTTGTACCAGACTACGCTGAGCTCTGTAAATATCTGTAACATACCAGTGATTTCCCTGCAGCTTTGCTAAATTAATGATGTTGTGAGAAGAACTGAGGGCACGTAAATACTAATTCAATAATATATACTGCAAACCCACCATTCCAATATCAGTGAATCTGGCTCAGACCTCTTCCTATCTTTCATGGTTTTTCTAATGCTCACTTGCTTCCTCAAATCACTGTCTATGTAGAACCATTTAGGAGGCTTGTTTGGTGTAATGGTTATCATCATAGGAAAGAGAATTGGTAACCTGAGTTCAAATCCTTAACGAAACTGATTGCATATCATTTTGTGCTAATGCTCCTCAAAAAAAGGCATGAATCCATCTCTTCTACCAACCAGCTATGGATAAATAGTAGGGCAGACTGGGTTTTTAGCCTTCTTTAGCCTCAACAAGGTATGTATACTGTATCAGACATGTAGAGGCATGTGGTGTAATGGTTAAAGTTGTAGAAATGGACTCATCGACCAGAGTTCAAATCCTGAATGAGGTTGTTAGCATTTCTCATAGTGCTAATACCCTTGGAAAATGTATGTTTTCAACTACTCTCCCTCCAACTATGGGTAAATAGTAGGGCGGACTGAAATCTTTAACCTTGGTAGGCAACCAGTCTTGGAGAAGGAAAACTGAATTTAAACACCACTTAAGAAATTTACCTTGTGTCACATCCTGCTCGTGTGGAGGGGTTGATGAATATATATACTGTATCAGACCACCCCAGCACAAAAGTGGGATAATCCAACCCAGTCTTATAAGAGGGAAGGCACAGGACTTTCCTTGGAAATTTTTTTTTTTTCTTGACAATTCAATTAAAAAAGCAAATAAAAGTTTGACAAAGAATAATATAATGACATTTTTTTAACAGAATTCAAAATTCACGGGTTTTTTACTAAAATAAATCACATATAGAAACTTATAAAAATCTTCTGATATAATTATTCAGATATCTTTATAGAAAAAATTTAAAAATCAGTTTTTATTGCTTCATTTTTTCAGATTTGATAAAATGAAATAGGGGAGACCTTGTAAAAAATATTTCTCCTAATATATTTTAGGAAAAACCTATTTTAAACATGATTTCATCAAAAGGGAAATAAGTAGCAAAATTGTTGTTAAAATTTGGCTCTTAATTGATTTTTCATAGAAATTTTTTAAAAAGCCTCTAATTGTAACTGGCTTTTGGCAACGTTAGATTTCAATTGATTTAATGGTGCGAAAATGTAAACATTGTTTGCTTTCATAAGCTATCAGATACCCACTAATATTCAATGTAAAAATTGTTTTTGTTCATAATTTTCATTATTTCTGTAAGCTAACAGATACCCACTGATAGTTGTCTCCATGCATTGAAAATTTGTACATTGTCAGCGGTCACAGGATTCTCAATGAAACTGCATGTTGGTATATTCATTCTCTGAAACGACAGGGGGAATCAGATTTATCCACCTTAACCAGGTTTGAAGATCCCTCATTGTTTCTCGGATTGCTGCTGTATTCCTTAGCATACAATAGAATTTTTCCCCAGAATTTTAACTGACTTGTCAGTTAACTTTGGGATAGTCAAAAGACAGGATACTGTAAAATGGGTTTCCCCGTGACCTTGCCTTGCTGCAACGTTAGTGATCTTGACTTCGGTGGATTGAACCTCATGCTTATATATATCTATATACATATAAATATATACACACATTTTTTTAGGTGTACAAAATTTTATTAAACCTTTAAAAAGACCCAATGATAGGTTCATTAGTAATAAAAATTTTTTTTTTTTTTACAATAGAAGGGGGAGGGACGAAAGAGAAAAAAACGAGTAAGTTAGCTAACTAGTTTCGATCCTCACTCAATAGAGCTAAATATCGAGGATAATAGATTTAACAAAGAATGATTAAAATGAGAAAATCTTTTTAAAATTTTTTAAATGTAAATTTTTTTTCTCTTTTGTCTCTCCCATTTCTATTGTAATTTTTTTTAATAAAGAACCTATCATTGGGTCTTTTTAAAGCCCTAATATATATGTGTATGTATATATATATATATATATATATATATATATAGGGCTGGCTTAGCTCAGTCAGTAGAGCATCTGCCTAAGAATCACAAGGTTCTGAGTTCGATTGCAGCCCTCGCCAACTCAGTGTATGAGTAGCATAGGATCTGTGCGGTAAAGTGAGGAGCTGATGGTAGGTGTGCCACTCCAACTCAGACACTAAAATAATCTCCTTGGTCTAGTGCTAATGAAAAGGAGATAGACTCCTTCGCTGTCTGGCTGATGCCGACATTAGGCCACCTCGACGACTTTACTTATATATGACACTGAACTACATCCAATTTGTCATCACCCTTTCATTGCCATTTGAAACTATATAATTGTTTGTAAATTATTAGTAATACTTGAAACCATATAATTGAGCACAAATTATTTATATAAAGAATAGTTACCTGAAGCAATAATTGAATACAGATGATCATCATTATTAGTTGAATTCAAATAGTCCAAATTGCTTCAGAAAAGATGACTGACTTTAATAACTGAACAAGTCTTGACATACCGTAAAACCAACCTCGGATTAAATAACATATGTATATATATATATATATATATATATATATACCCAAACTAAGATAAATGCATATTCATAAAGAAATGATTTAAGAAAGATTCACATGATACATTGCGTATCATCTGGCAAAATTAGAAGCACACACATATATAGAAAAAGATATATGCATATATGAGTGCACTTTTTCAGATACACACACATATATTTATATACATACATACATGCATACACACACACACATGGGAGAGTATGTCACTTGTTGAATAAAGAAATCTGGCGTGGGAGGAAATGGTTACTGATCACTCCCTCTAATCAATCTGAAACTCTCGTTTCGACGCTTTCCAAACCAATCCATTTACCAAAACAAATCAGTAGACTAAAAGAAAATAGGCGGATCCTCACAATGGATAGACTGGTGATTCAGAATCCGTTTTAAGATGATTTCCCTCCTTCCTTTTCATCTGTTCTGTATCAACTTAAGAGATTGCTTTCTTCCCTAAGTTAAATGAGACCTTAATCCCTGCTCTGACAAAATTATCCCTTCCCTCGTCCCATCCTCACAATGTTCTCATGGCTAACACTGGTTCAGTCCCAGCCTTTTCCCTTCTGTGTCAGTCAGTCAGTCAGTCTGTCACACTTATCAAATATTAAACAGTCTGTCTCTTATTTCCACTACTACCATCTTTGGATTACTGCCTCAGCTCAACTGGGTTCAAAGGGATGAGTCAGTTCTCTCTATCATTGTTCAATTCAATTTCTGATGATCTACACCAAGAAATTGTGGGGGAGTTCAGATGTTAGGTGTTGGGAGTGGTGGGAAATGCTGCTGCTGCTGCTGTTGTTAACATGTTAGTCCTTTCGCAAGACTGAGTTGATCCTTGCATATCAAAGTGTGTAGGCGGACATTTTAGATTTGGAGCAAGTCTTTTGAAATATATACCTACCCTTTCTCCTTTACGTACCTTAAGATGCTAGTAAAATCTGTCTGGTAAATATCCTTAGTCTTTGCTTTAACAGGATTAAGATGAATCAGTTTCTTTTGCAAACAAAACTAATACACTTTCTTTTGATGAATTAGAAGAAAGGACAGAGTGTCAAAGCTTATTTGTTAAACATTCAGCTTCTTTATCTAATCAGGCTGACATAGAATTGGTTGAATTGAGTTTGAGCCACTGAGTGAGCATATGGGCCACAGACTACTTGAAGCTTATGGTCTGTTGATTTTCATCAAGCCTGTTGTATTTTCAATAATATAATTTTTTTTTCTGTATGGTTGGTTATAAATTCTTTAACTCTTTCACTGTAGTATGCAACAAGAGTTAAATTCTATGCTTATTCTTGTATTCCTTTTGCACCAGTGTGGAGAGGACACCACCAAGTAAGCCCCATTGCTCTGGGAGATGTCATAAAGGATGATACTTGGTATTGGTACCCTAATGATAATATATTATGGGACATCAATAAAAACAATACTGTTAAAGTATTTCTGAGATCTCAAGATCTATTTATGCTAGGTTTATATATATATATATATATATATATATATATATATATACCTGGCATTAATTGATCTGATATATATGGAGGTGTGTGGTGTAATGGTTAGAGTTGTAGGAAAAAGACTCCTTGACCCAAGTTCAAATCCTTGACAAGTCTGTTAGCATTTCACATAGTGCTGATACCCCTGGGAAAGATGAGAATCCTTATATTCTCCCACCAGCTATGGATAATTAGTAGGGCAGACTGGGCTCTCTAACCATGGATAGGTAACCAGTCTAGGCGAAGGAAAACTCTGAATTTGAAATTTCTGAGGTCAGTCATTGATTGGATTTGTGGCATTCCTTGTACCAATTCTTTCCTATCGATTGTGCCAAAAAGTGCGGATAGCCTTCACCATTATAAATCTTATGAACCCTCATCCAGTGAAGTCAATGAGAGAGTCCATTTTATATATATAGGTACCTTGACTTATGAGTACCCCAAATTATGAGTTTTCTGAGTTACAAGCTATCACTCAGTTGATTTTTTTGCTTTGTGTTGAGAGCTAAAATTTGAGGTATGAGCGAACTTCAGATACGCTTATGTTAATAAGTTTACTAAAAACATTTTAGTTTCCAAATTTATTACACCAAGTAAAAATACTTTACAATAAAAATATTTTTCAGCACATAATTCATTGCATTCTATTTTTATATTATTATGTTTTTATACAATACACTGCTATTTATTCTTTTTTTTTTTTTAAACATAAAAAAAAATATTATGGGGTTTTGGTTGGTGCTCGAACAGATTAATGTCATTTCAGTTTATTTCAATTGGGAAAATTGATTTGATATATGAGAAAATTGATTTACAAGCAGAAGAAATCAAACTCATAATTCAAGGTACCACTGTCTAAGCAAATATTTCCAAACTTTTGTTGATTGTTCCAAGGGAATCAACTACAATTGGTATCACTTTCACCCTTATGTTCTGTAGTTTTTTTTCAATTGTCCAGCAAGTCTATCTTTTTGTTTTCGGTTTGCCAGAACTGCAAAAATGTAAATTCTAGGCAAGCCAATTCAATATTTTTATGTATTTACAAAATCTGCAATAATTATGAGAAAGACATCTATATGGAAATTGATTGATTTAAGCCTTAACTCTTTGCCTACCAAATTTCTCCCACAGCTGTACCAAATTTTCTTACCTGTATGAGGAGATATTTCAAAGTTTACTATCTATGCCCCTATTATGATTTTAATTTAAGTCTTTCTGTTCAATTGTAAGGAACTAACCATCATTTTTTGTACTCAGTTTGGGTGTGGTGGGAGAGCCACTGTGAGAAGTTAAAAATAGGCAAAGAGTTAAAGCTTATAATTCTGCAGTTTATTTTTTAAATTATTTCTGCATTTATCTTATAACTAGCATATTTTCCATCATTTTTAATCAGATTTTCTATGTATGGATCAGAGTGTAGTATCTGTGTGCTCTTCCCATTTGGGGATTTATGTGAGTAATAAGTACCCCAATCCTACTACTGTTGGTGTGGATGGCTGTAAAGGTCCCCTGGAGCTCATCCACCCTTTGACGAATATTTGTTTTGGTGATATGGTTGTTTAAATGCTCCTCACCAATCAAATGAGGAGTGCCTGGTGAGAGTGTCAGTTTAATCACTTGATATCTAAGTTTTAACTTAGTACAAGTCCACTAAAAGTGTCTAAGAGGTTCTGATCTTCACTAAATTCATAGTTGACTCAAAAATTATATTTATTTATAATTTTCTCTTGTCAGTAGGCAATGGTGGATGGAGGGTCAAGGGTTGTGACTATAAAACACAGACATTTAATACGAGATAATTTTTTTCTACACATGTTCCGGTGATTTTGATCTCTTTGTATGCTTATTCCTTTCTTTGTGAGTACTAGTACTCTAATGATTACCAGTATTACCTGAGCCTTTATCCTCAAATATCCTGTTGATTTTGATCTCCAGGTCTTTGTATCAACTTTTTCAATAGTCTTCAAAATGGTGTTTCCCTGAGATGCCAGTTAGCATTTACCTCTTTTCTTGTCTTTGATAATTATGTCAGATTTATCGGCTCTAATTTCCTTGTCGGTGTAGGTGAGCATGTCCCAGAGGATGGCGACATCATTGTGTTCTAAGTAGTTTGTAGTTTCTACATATGTTGCTGACCTGTCACGACTGTAGGTGCACTCTGTCTTTGTCAGTTCCAGACAGTTTGAAACAATTGAATGGTCAATAGTTTCTTTATATTTCCAACAGATCCTGAATTGGAGGCATGTGGTATAATGGCTAGAGTTATAGGAAATACTCGTCGACCCGAGTTTAAATTCTAGATGAGGCTGTCTATATTTCATATAGTACTAATACACTTGGGAAAGGTATGCATCCACCTGCTCTTCCTCCAGCTATGGATAAATAAACAGGCAGACTGGGCTCTTTTTACCTTGGTCAGGCAACCAGTCTAGCAGAAGGAAAACTCTGAATTCAAACCTGTTAAACTCCACTTAAAAAATAGATCTTGTGTCACATCCTACTCATGTAGAGGTGTTGGTAAATATGTACATTGTAGGTCTGTTCTATCTTTGGATTATATGAGAGTGTTAGGATCTGGTCCCAAAGCTCTGGCTGCTCTGTCAATTGGGAATGTAGAATATGCTGATTGCATGTCTGCAGAGGGGTAAAATCCCCCCAATGGGGCTACCTGTTGGCGGTGGGTGGTGACCCATGATGCTTAAGGACGGAATCCTGGTAGATGAGCAGTCCATGACATGCAGCACTACACTTTGGCCCTTACTCAGGCTAGACAGGTGGTCAGAGAGGCCCCCCTCCGATCAATAAGCTTGTCATGCCAAACCTTAGCATCTATATGATTATCTCAACCCTATTGCTCTTATGACAAACCCCCAACCCTTTTTATCATATTTGTGCTTGAAATTCGTATCTGAGGAGCTTAGTTTCCTGGGTATGCTGATAAACTACATTTGGAGCAGTTTTGAGTAACCCCTCATTGCCATTACCCCCAGATCCACTCTTACCTGGCGTGGTAGTACCTGTTAGGGTTCCATCTATGGGTTAAATAGAAAAATATAAGTTTGAAAAATTGAATATCCAACAAGAATGAATCAAAATAACCCAACAAGGGTTGACATGCCATAAAATGCAACCAAGTAAATCTCAGGGCCTGTGCCACAATAACCAAATCTATTATCATTATTATTTCACTTCATGAGAGTTTTTCACACTTGCCATAGCTGGTGGATTACTGGAGGTTGAGTGACAACAAGTCTCCTCAGATCTCCAGGACTCTTCTGAGTATTCTAGCTAATCTCAACAATGCTGTTGTCTGGACGGTCTTGATTTTATCCTCAGGTCTCCAGGACTCTTCTGAGTATTTTGGCCAATTGCAGCAATGCAGTAGTCTGGATGTTCTCAATTCTGCCTCTGATTTCCAGACCCTCAAGTCTTTTTTTTCCAAGCTTTGTGGGACCGTTCCAAGTGCACCAACTACAATTGGTATCACTTTGACCCTCATATTCCACAGCTTTTTCAATTCTCTGGCAAGGTCCAAGTATTTGTTCATATTTTCGTTTTCCTTCATCTTCACCCTGTGATCTGCTGGAACTACAAAGTCCACCAGTTCTAAGTATTCTAGCTGATCTAAACAGTGCTGTAGTCTAGATGATCTTCATTCTTCCTCTGATCTCCAGTTCCCTCAGTCTCTTTTTCAAAACGTTGGGGGATCATTCCAAGTGCGTATTATAATAATCATCATCACCATTATCATTATAATAACATAATCATAATAAATAAACAAAATCAAATTTAATCAGTTTTTGATTTTGTAAAACTTCATTTTGAATGAAGCAAAAATATTTCAGCTACTTGAAGCATATCAGCCAGCAAATATCTTATTTCAATTTGTGCTACTTCTCTTATCTTCAGCGACTATTTTCAACTTAGGAGAAGAAAAAATGAATGAATAAATGTAAAACATCTAAAGAAATTAAGATGAAAAAAAAAATAATAAAGTAATAAACTTATAACCTAATTTATTAATTCACAGAACAAGACAAACAAAAATTCCGCAGTTTAGAAGGAAAAGAAAAATTTGGATCAAAGATAAAATTGTATGGTATCAGTAATTTGAAATTATTATTAAGACGGAAGATTTTTTTTTGTCTGTTTAATTCTTTTTCATTTAAAAAGGAAAAATTCTTTGTTTTTTTTTGTTGTTTTTTTTAATTTTTAAAGCAAATTTTACAAATGTCAAGTAGAATGAAATACAAACTGATATAATATGTTTATACAGCATGAAAATAAATGCATATAGATTTTAATAATAATATCCAATGGTGTCTGTTCCTTTCCCATGAAAAATCAATTTCTTTCTTTTTTTTTCCCCCTCAACATGACTCAAATATTTGTGATGTGTATCTTTAAGAAAAATCATTCCTTGCAACCAAAGAATTCTTGAGACAATTAAACTCCTTCTTATTTCTGTTATCTCCAGGATATTTGATCTGGTTCATTCTCTGGCCTTCCTCAGGTGTTATATGTACTTCAATAAGAAAGGAGTCACTCATGGTGTAACACTGCTCTGTCAGCGGGGGCGTTAGAATGCACCGACTGCACCTCTGCAGAGGGGTAACACTCCCCCAAATGGGGCAACCCATGATGCTTAAGGACGGAGACTTGGTGGATGAGCAGTCCATGACCTGCAACACTCCATTTAGAGCCTTACTTAGGCTAGACGGGCGGTCGGAGAGGCCCCCTCCAATCAATCAGCTGGTCATGTCAAGCCCTAGCACCTATATGATTGCCCCAACCCTATTGCTCTTATGGCAACCCCCAAGCTCTTTTTATCATATGGGTGCTAGAAGGCGGTGGCTGAGGGTCTACATGTCCTAGGAATGGCGTTAAACTCTATCTGATGGTGAGGTTCCAGTTCTGGAGTTTTGGGGAATGTGGAGTACCCTTACATGACCATTGCTCCCTGGTCCACTCTGACCCGGAGTGGTAATACCTGTTAGGGTCCCATCTATGGGTTAAATGGAAAAATGTGTTTATAAAAAAAGAATATCCATTAAGAATGAATTCATTTCAAAACTTTGCCGGCATTAAATGCCCCACTGAGGTTGATATGCCATAAACCAAACCATGGTGTAACAGTTATTGTCAAAGGAAATGGATCTGGCAATATTAGTTCAAATCCTGGATGATATTCTGTTAAGATAAGAGTGTAGTATCTGTGCCCTCTGTCTAGGATCCCATGCACATCTGCCTAATGACTATTGTATCTATACCCATGTACTAATTAAATGCAAGTTCAAATCCTGGACAAAGCTGTTTGCATTTCACATTGTGCTAATATTCTGGGGAAAGGTATGAATCCAAATATTCTCCCAACTATGGCTATATATTTACCCAATCTCACCACTATGGGAAGGATGTGACACAAGGTTGATTTTAGCAGAGTAAAGCTGATTCCTTGATTAGTTGCCCAACCAAGGCTAAAACCCCAGTCTGCCCTACTATTTACTCATAACTGAGAAAATAACAAATGGGTTTGTGCCTTTCCAAAGTGCATTATCATGATGTGAAACACAAACGGCCTCATACAGAATTTTAACTTGGGTTGACAATTCCACTTCCTCCAACATGTTAAGCATGTCTACACATAGAACAAGAAGTAAAAAACATTGAACAAATAAGAAAGATTTTACTTATAAAATATCAGCAGAGATCTACATAAGAAACTTCTCAAAAAATGACCCAGTAATTACTAGACTTTTAGCAACAATCTCAAATACAGATACTGGCTCTGGCATGCTTACAAGTGTATATATATATATATATATATATATATATATATATACACCATACACACACACACATTTATATATATAAATATGTGTGTGTGTATTGTGTGTATATATATATATATATATATATATATATATATATATATTAAAAGTCTAGTAATTACTGGGTCATTTTTTTAGTTACTGATTCCATTTTCAACTATGGTCACCATTACACTAAGCATGCCACAACTATGGGTAAATAGTAGGACAGACTGGGCTCTTTAACCTTGGTATAACAAGCAGTCTATGAGAAGGAAAACCCTGAATTTAAACCAGTACAAATTTCCCCTGTGTCGCATCCTGCTTGTGGCAGGAGGGAGGGTGGGTGAATACCTACTTCAGTAAGAAAAGGGATTCTTGTTCTGGTTTATTTCTTTGGAGTGTGAAGAAAAATGGCATTAGAATATTTTTTCTTTTTTTTTTTTCTTTTTTCTTTCACAGAAATCTATTTTGAGTCCCTCGTTTTTGTTGAGTAGCAGAAAACACAGAAAGTTGAAATCCTTGCTGGTTAGGTTTATACATTCTTCTGAAAACATAATGTGTGCTGCTTCCTTTGTTTTTCCTACTTTTCAAAAGCATTCTTTGTCTATTATTTGGACATCATCCCAGAGTGTATTGTTTTTCCTTTCCCCCTTCAGATGTGGTCCATAAAAATGATGTTTTGAAACTGACCAAGACAAGTGTCTCTTTCTTTACACATGTAAATATTCTGCCTAAAGAAGACCAGAGAATGTACCAATTAAAACATCATTAGAACAACAAAAGCAAAATGATGTTTAATTGTCCAAGGAATTCTTTGAATGTTAATAACCCTCCTGAAAACTATAGACAGCATTGCTTGAAATGTTCAGATATTTCAGTCAATATTCCTGCAAGTATTCCTTTGACACCTTCTGAATAAAAATACATTCTAGCAAAAATAAAATTTGCTGTTGTTGCCTCACACGCTTCAGAAAATTAAAAATATCTTTGTTTCCTTCATGTTGTATAATTATCAGTGTTAATTCCGAGGAAATGAGGTAAAAATCATTTCTCGTAATGTCCCTCTATGTTAGTTAACAATCAATTCCACTGTGTCTATTCCTGAGTCGTTTCACCAATAACGATCCTTGCTCAAAAAATTTAACATATTTTTCTCTTCTTTTTCTATTTTTTCCCTCCTTTTCTTTCCTTTTCGTCAACACATTATTTATTATCAATCATTATTATTAAATTTTATTTCTGTCAGATAAAATTTCCTCCTAGAGAAATAAAAATACCTTTATTTAATGAACATTCTATTTGATTATAAGTGACATGCATTGCCTAAGAGACTTGGTTGTCATTGATTGAACTCAGAGAAATTAATGTATGGAAAACTAGGATATTTTTATGCAGTTAACATTTAGTTGATTGCTAGAAATGTGTTCAACTTAGAAGTAGAGTGAATATTTAAAATCTTAAAGAAAATGGATGGTCCACCATTTAAGTATAACCTCGAGTATGAGTTTTTAAGGATGTAATTCTTTTAAATAAAATTCACCTTTAAGCAAGCAAAAAGCATCTTAAATTCTGAATTGCTTAAAATTTGAATTGCTGTTGGTATGTTTGGTTTATAGATTAAGTAATCAGTGTTTATTCTGTTAGAAATTATCATCAGTGAAATTAGAATGGATTTCTTTACATTTTTCTTGATTTTAAGTAGAATTAATTAGAGAAAAAAAGCTCTTCTCTGAAAAATGATTTCTATAATTGTAGTGATACAATAAATAATTATCTCATTTAGATAATTTGTATGTCCAGTAGGGTGTCCCATAGGGTGTCACATGATACTTCAAAAATCTGTTTTTGACCTCTTTTCACAACCGGTCAGTGTAGTGTAGAGACATTGTCTTTAACTCTGCCAGGAGACAGTAAAGCCACATGACTATCTTTTACTTACCCTCATTAAGGAAGCCTTATGCTATTTTGTACACCTTATACATTGAACAATATGTGTATAGTTTTAGCTGTTGGGATATGTTGTGTATACTTTCCTTTTAATACCATTAATAAGTATATTGCATATAGGAAATATTAAAATGTTCTTACATTAATACCACTAATAGGTATATTGCAGATATAAAAGATTAAAATGTTGGGAAACGTGTATTCTTTTCTTTGAATACTACTAATTGGTATATTGTGTATACAAAATATTGGGAAACGTTGTGTATTCTTTTCTTTGAATACTAATAATTGGTATATTGTGTTCATTGTTAGTATATTAAGGATATACTAATGCTAATATTGGTCCTTCGAGGGTGAGGATTTGACTTTGATAGCTTCCCCACCACCAAGCATACTACTAATGTCTTCTATCTGGTATATAAACGTGCTAAAATACTTATGGTTAATGACTTTTATTAATCAAAGATAGTTTTAAAAATTGCTTCCTCAAGAATGAAGGTTAATCTATCTATCTATACATGTATAAAGTGCAGTTGTATTCATGTATGTATGTCTGGAGGAAATTACGAAAATAAAACACTTAATGATAAAGTATATATATATATATATATATATATATATATGGATTTTTACACCTCTGAAGACTTTTATCTACAACACTACGGATTTATCAACACCACTAGTGATTTGAAACTTTACATCTTTCTTCAATTATGCTGTGGACTTGTAAATTACTTTTTTAATAGCTGAATATATCATGAACAATTTTGATACTCATTATACATTTTTATATAATTTTACATAAAAAGAAAAAAAAATGTATATATACACACACATTCCCTGTTACTGAGTCAAGCTTTTTGTGCAAAAATTATTAAGATTTCATTTATATTTGCGAAGATATCTAAAAATTAAAATAGGATTAAAATTCTATTTAAAAATGTCCGTGAATCTCAAAGTTAAACAAATCAATATGGAATCATTTTTTTTATGGACGTTTTTTTTTTGTTTTCCTCCTCTACCCAGGTGACACCAGGTAGTCATTTCTAGTATATAAAAAGTATAATCAACTCTTGAAACATGTAATTTTTTACACTCTTTTATTTAAATGTTAAAATCAAAAAGAAATTATATTGGTTTCTCTTTATCAAAGTTAGTATCAGTTTTTGAAGTTTGCTGAGAGTTTTCATAATACTGTCATTTCACCTCTCAGAAGTAGGGGTTAAATGTTAAGTTTATGAAAACCAACTGCTTTCCCTTGTTTCTGAAAATTAATTTCCTACAAATCCAAAGCTACTTTTTCCCATCCCTTTCCTGTTTCATCACATGACATCTAACAACCAACCATAATTCAGCTTTCTATAAAAACCCTATCTCATTCAGTTCTTATACTGGAAAATACCTATGACCTCCAGCCTGTTAATCACAACCCTCTTGCCTCTCCATAGGTATTGGATGTCAATGCACTCAGCAACATACACTGAGCTATTACATAATGTGATCTTTAGAATGCATCTCAGAACTTTAAAAAAATCTGGAAATGGTCTACCAACAGTGGAGGAGACTTGTATATGATATAATACATTTATATTTTAACTATTTAGCTTCTTTTTGGTAGTTTATATATATGTATATATATATAATTAATTTTTTGTTATTAATATTGGAGAAATGATTATAAAGTACTCAATTATTTCTTTAAGAGCTGTATTTATTTATTTGTATTGGTGATTTAATAAATAAATAAATAAATATATATATATATATATATATATATATATATTATTATGTGTACAGAAATAACCTACTCGAGTTCACTATAAGGATCTTCAGGATTAAATCCACTGAATTAGTCAAGATATTGATTAATTACAGTTAATTGCTGGAGTTCATGTTGTAATTATGACTGTTGGAAACAGTTTCACTGTTGCGTCATTTTGAAAAGTTGAATGACAAACACGTTATCCCAGCTAAAAAAAAATTTTTTAAATTTTTGAAAATGTTAAATTTGATTTTTTTGAAAAAAAAATATTAAAAAAAAGTATATGTTTTTAAATATTCTATATGAACAACTATATTTATGACATATCAACTTTTCAAAATGACGCAACAGCATTCATTAACTGCGAAACTGTTTCCAACGATCATAATTACAACATATACTCTCGCAATTAACTGTAATTAATCAATATCTTGATTAATTCAGTGGATTTAACCCTGAAGATCCTTATGGTGAAATTTGAGTAGATTATATCTGTACATAATATAATACTAAATTTGCTCTATTTACGTATTGAGCACTTTATATTTGTTATAACGCTGACTTATCCGAGTGACACTTATACCAACAAAATATTGAGACCAATCCAATATTTTTACAAGTAAGTCATTCCCTTTACTTACACACACACACACACACACACACATATTTATATATATATATATATAAGCTAAAGAAACTTGAACTCATAATGTATATAAGAATTCATATATAAAATGTCCTTCTGTAAATTGTTTTAAATTTTTGCAGTTAATTTTCATTCTACTAGATTCAAAATTATTTGAAAAGAATTCAATTCTTTGAAGCAAGAGAAACAGTTGAATATTATTTTAATATTCATAATCTTTTATTAAGAGGTGCTTGTGGTGTAATGGTTATCATTATAAGAAGTGGATTTAGCTACTTGAGTTCAAATCTTTTTCCTGTCCTCCTTTAAGAATTTCCCTTTCTTTCAGAATTTCATTTTCTCCTTTTTCACACTTTAATACTCTTACTATTTTTTCTTTATTCTTTTCTTTTCATTCCTTTCATTTTTTAATTTTCTTCGAGCTTTCTTTTTTTCTTTTCTTAGATGATGTTTCCTTTGATTTATTTGATAGATTACAAGTGGCTACCCAGCATCGACCGGGTAGAGTGGAGGAACAACTGGTGTATTGATTTGTTTACTTTTGAGATTTACAAATGCTGGACATTTTTAAGTAGAATTTCAATTTTATTTCTATGTATACTTTAATTTTGAAATATATTTGAATAGAGATCAAATCTTCATAATTTTTGCACAAAAAGTAAAACTGTTGATATTTATATATATTTACTTTGATGTAAATTGTTTTATTTTACATAGTTTCATCTGGACATACATAAACACCAACTGTCCTTTATATATAAATAGATGGGCTCTGGCAGGCATAAAATAACCCTAGATAAGTTGACATGCCATTAAAATCAATTAATCAATCAAATTTTCTGAACTCCACAGTTTAGAAATTTAAAAAGAAAATTTATAAACATGCCATTGATAAAAGTCTTCAGATAAAAAAAAGAAAAATTTTTTTAGAAACAAATTCTATGAGAGTGAGTCAAAAGTTCTGCATTATTTTGGTAACATGAAGCTGCTCTGGATTCTTTTGATGAGGTCATAAAGATAACAAATAAGACTGGATTGTGAGATGTCAAGTTCAGCAGATAATCTCCATTTTTGCCTCTACCTGATCTTGCAACTGAGCGAAATTTCTTAAACCATCTGCTTATTGTAGTGTGATCAGCTGTACCTTCACCTTTTTCTCAACAAATTTGTATGAGCTGTACTATATTACACTGAAGGAACACGATGCAGCAAAAGAACATAACATAGCGAAGTAGTGAGATGCAACGAATGAACAAGACAAAGCGATCGCACGAGATATAGGCTTTTTTGGAAAAACAATGCTTCCGGTTTGAATTTAAATTATTTTCTGCTTCTCTCTTGATGAGTCCGGATTAAAAACATTTACATCTAAAAACGGACCTAATTATCATTAGGCTCTGATGATGATTTTTTAATAAATCGAAAATATCAGCAATGAAAAAGATATAACAAATATATTCATTTTAACAACAAAGTGTGTTTTACATACCCTTTCATCTATACATACATACATACATATATATGCATGTATATATGAGCTGTACTATATATGCACACACATACACATCACTCAATAAGACCTGGGCCTAACTAATAAAACAACAACTTTTAGGCAAAATTTGACTTTATTCATCAACATAGTCTCCTTCTAGGGTGATACACTAATTCCAATGCTTCTCTAACTATTCAATGGCTTTTTTGTAAAAAAATTGTCTTTGGCCTCAAAATACGCCTCACTTTCTGATATCACTTCTTCATTGGAGCCAAATCTCTTTTTCTGGAGCATTTTTTTGAGGTCTGCAAACAGCCAGTAGTCGCCGGGGGCCAGATCTGGAGAATAGGGTGAGTGCAGAAGCAATTTGAAGTGCAATTCATGTAGTTTTGCCATCATTGCGATCAACTTGTGACCCGGTGCATTCTTAGTGAAAGAGCACTTTTTTCTGCTTCATTTGTGGCCATTTTTTGGCAATTTCTTCCTTCAGACGCACCAATAATGCTATATAATATTTGCTATTGATGGTTCTTCCTTTCTCAAGGTAATCGTTGAACAAAATATTTTGCACATCCCAAAATATGGAGGCCAAAACCTTACCTGCTGATGTTTGCATCTTTGGTCACTTTGGACAGCTTTCGCCTACTGCTGTCCACTAAGCTGACTGCCGATTTGACTCTGGAGTGAAGTTGTAGATCCATGTTTCATCCATTGTCACATATTTATGCAAAAACTCATGTTTAAAGTCAGCATACCACCTCTTACTCATTGTTTCTGATGGTGCAGAGTCCAAATAACACTTATTAAGCCATTGCTTTGCTTGAACAGTATTTTTTCCCATCAGAAAGCAATGCTTTATCAACACACAAAATTCAGATTGTTTTGCAAAAGTAGCTTCACTTAAATAACTGTAATTTGTAAACTAATAATCCAATTGGGCTCAAAATTTGACAGGTGCCATTTGAAGGTTAGTACTTTATGGATTTTTTTATTACTGGTACTATCTATATGTCAGGCCTAGCGCTTATTGTGTATATAGCTGTTTGCATTTCACATAGCCTTAATAACCTTGAGAAAGGTAGGCATCTACCTACTCTCCCTCCAGCTATAGGTAAATAGTAGGGCAGATCACTATGACCATTTCCTATGATGATAACCATTATACCATGTGCCTCTCTATATATAAGTATAAAATTTGACATGTGTCAATGGAATAATGGTTAACAAGTTAAACAAAGCTATTTAGTTCAAGCTTCACAGGTTGTTTATTATTTCCAGCTTTGTGTCTTATCATATCTTATCATATTGTACTTTTCTTATTCTGTCTTATCATATCTTATCATATTGTACTTTTCTTATTCTGTCTTATCATATCTTATCATATTGTACTTTTCTTATTCTGTCTTATCATATTTTATCATATTGTACTTTTCTTATTCTGTCTTCTTGGCCAGTTTGTCTATTCTAATATATGGCCTCTTCTATCATGGCTGGTTCTGTCTTTGTTTTTCTCTCTGCTTTCTTGGTACTTCTTGAGACTTCATCTTTCCCTTATGGCAAGCCCCAACCCCTTTTTATCATATGGGTGCTAGAAGGCGGTGGCTGCGGGTCTACATGTCCTGGGAATGACGTTAAACTCTATCTGATGATGAGGTTCCAGTTTTGGAGGTTGGGGAATGTGGAGCACCTCTTCATCACCATTGCTCCCTGGTCCACTCTGACCCGGAGTGGTAGTACCTGTTAGGGTCCCATCTATGGGTTAAATAGAAAAATGTATTTATAAAAAAATTGTATTATCCATTAAGAATTGATTTATTTCAAAACTTTATTGGCATTAAATGACCCACTGAGGTTGATATGCCGTAAAACAAAACAAAAACAAAATTCTTCATCTTTGTGTTCATTGTTCTTTTTAGTAATGAATACAAAGATTTGATATTTTTCAGACACCAAGTTAAACATCAAGCGTAAGAGAAATAGCCATCTTGAAGACTCATATGTGTTCCCCAGGAAACCACAGCTCACCTACTCAAATTCCAAGTCTACCCCCCCTCCCACAAACTGGACTGACCAAACAGGGAACAGCCATAAGGTCAGCAAAAGGTGAAGCCCTGTGAATTTACTTTTAAGTTTTTTCCAGGATTTAGAATTACAGTTATATTTAATTTCTACGCTACTCTACGTAACTTATAAGCAACTTATCAATTATGTAACATCAAGCTAAACTTCATCAATCACAACTGTAAAAATAGCTTGCAGTAAAAAGAGGAAATTACTTTTAAGTGTTATCACTATTCAAATTAAAAATAAGGGGTGGGAACTTTTTAAATATTTCAATATGTTTATTCATATCAACCTTTAAATGTTACAAATAACTTTCTCTATTTATCATATGAAATAAGAAAGATAAATAAGCTAATGGACTAAATGTTGTCACAGACATAGGAGTATAATTTTTCTTTAATTTAGGGAAAAAGGAAATAGAAAATAATGGGTAGAATTTATAAGGCTCAATTTTTGAACAGAAGTGTGCAATACATTTTATAATAATTCTGTTAATGATTGAGGAGTAAGAAAACAATATTTTAAAGAAAAATAATGATAATTTTACAATTCTTTTGTTAATTGGTTCTTGAACAAATTATACATATATTCAATCTACTCATCTATAATTCTTTTTGTAGCATGTGAATATATATATATATGTGTCAACTCATTACATGAGTAGGAAAGTTTGGATCTGTGTGGTAATGTTGAGAGCTAACAGTTGGTATGGTGATCCAGCATAGTTACAAAAAATTTACCTGGTAAAGTGCTAGTCAAAAGGGGATAGACTCCCTCATTACCTAACTGAAAATAGGCCACTCCTCCTACTTTACTTAAATATATATATGGGTAATTCCATCTCAAATCCTCCAGATTTGAGCAAATATCAAACTATCTTTTTAGTACAAATAATGTTCAATATATGTGAAATAATAATAGAAAAATTGTTGTTGTGGATGCAGTGCCACATTGGGATATTGATCTTCCTAGGAAAAAATCAGAAATCCTTAATAACTTAAAATTGGTTTACTTTAAGACTTTTTTGATAGCATTTCTTGTATTCCTTGGACAAAAATACTTTTATAAACCAATTTTTAGGAGTAGGGAAGCACTAGAACTCATTTTACAGACAAAAATAGATTACAAAAAGTCACCATTTTTTGTGCCCCCCCCCTCTCAAATTTGGAGAGCTAAAAATCAACATAACTCTGCTAATTTCTGGAATTTTGAGGATTGTCTAATGTTAACATATTCCACACCTGTACAAAATTTCAGAAAAATTGAAGGGGGTGGGTGACATGGCCTGGATGATTTGACATGGAATTACCTATATATATATATATAAAAGAGTCCTTAATACATTTCTAAGTTAGGATACTGTGGACATAGTCAATATTGCTTGGTACTGTGTGTGTGTGTGTGTGTGTGTGTGTGTGTGTGTGTGTGTGTATATAATATATATATATATATATATATATTATATATATATAACCACAGTGTATGGTTAATACAATCTCACTTGATAAGACAGTAGTAAGCCAATATATACATATATATATATATATATATATATATATATATATATATATATATATGCTTTTGCTCAGTCGGTAGAGCACCCACACAGGAAAAACAAGGTTCTGGGTACGATAACAGTCATGACTAACTCAGCCCATGAGTAGCACAGCTTAGGTAAGCTGATCAATGAAAATAATCTCCCAGGTCTTGCACTCATGAAAAGGGGATAGACATTCTCACTATTTGATTGATACCAGGCTGCTCCATACACTTTGCTGATATATATATATATATATATATATATATATATATATATATATTTAAAGCAAAATATTAATGGTTTTTACCATTTTTAAAATTGATATTGTTTCTTGAGTGAATTATGCATATATATATAAATATATATTATTTCTTGAGTAAATTATTCATATATACATATATATGTGTATATATATTATTCTTTTTGTAATTTATATATATATATATATATATGTATGTATGTGTGAGTGTGTATGTGTGTGTCTCTCTCTGTCTTTATATATATATATATATATATATATATATATATATATATATATATAGAGAGAGAGAGAGAGAGAGAGAGGGAGAGGTATAGAAACTGTAGATATGTATGCTTGTAACTTTAAGCAACCTTTACATATAATGAAAGGGAAATATAAAGTAGAGATAGGTTCATAGATAAAACAATTTTTCTACTCGCACACATGCATGTCAGTGTGTGTGTGTGTATATATATATATATATATATATATGGAGAGAGAGCAAGATAGGATGGGAAGACACTAATCTATAGATGAATGTTTTAATTCATCACTACAGATGTGTATATACATATATATATATATATATATATATATATATATATAATATATGTGTGTGTGCATGTATAGATATATATATTTATAATCAGCTAATTCATACCTTCCATATATTTTTTCATCTGTCTCTATCGTATTTGTATAATGTATGCAACTAATTTTGTACTATTTTTGTTGGGTTCTCTCAATATTTTTAAGAATCAAATCAAACATTTCAAAAGATGCAGTCAGTGGGGGTCGGAGATTCTTCCTGAGGTATAAAACCATGCAAAAGCAAATGATATTGGACAAATCCCCATCTGGGCAGCAAAATAATCTGAATAAGAGAAGCTCTTCAAGTGAAGCTTTATTTTTTCTGGCTTCCAAAAACCAAGGAGTTTTCATTGGCAAGGATTTTCTCTTACTGAGGCGGGGGGGGGGGGGGGATGCTAACAATTTTCTTGCTTTAATCAAGTCTTTTACATATACACAAACTTTATCATTGTTATTTAAACAAAATTCCTGGACTTTCTTTCTATAATCTGTGCTGGGTGTATTTATCTGTCTGTATAATGACCAGTGTGATTTTTATGTTTATTTTTTATTTTTATCGAGAGATATTCTGTTAGAATAAGAGTGTAGTATCTGTGTCTAGGATCCCCATGCACTAATAACTCTAGTATCTATACCCATGTACTAATTGTTTGCAAGTCCAAATCTTGGACAAAGCTTTTTGCATTTCATATAGCGCTAATACCCTTGTGAAAGGTATGCATCCATCTACTCTCCATCCAGCTATGGGTAAATAGTAGGGAGAATTTAGCTAGATAATCAGTCACAGACCTATATATATGTATATATATATATAGCAATCTACAGACGCGTGTTTCGGGGTTTACCCCTCATCAGTGCATATATATACACACTTAAGGACACTGCTATTGCTGTGGAGGACTGGGAGAAGCTAGCTTGTAATAGACCTGGCTGGAGAGTCCAACCGAATTAAACACCAAAAATTGAAGCACATATTAGAAAGGGTAATTTTTAGCCCAGCAACATTCAAAGTGGAAGAGTATATCTCTCCAGGTGAGTCATCTGAGAAAACACAAGGATAGAGTGTCAAATGCTACTGGCACCCAACTATGGTCTTACTCAAACACAAGTTGACAGCCAACAGCAACAATATATATATATATATATATATATATATATTGTAAACAAGGTTTGTTTAGAATGGCTTTTTGCCGATAATTTTTGGGAGAATAAGTGTTTAATTGGAGTCGTACCTAATTTTGAAAATTAAGCCATACATTTAATAGGTATTCCCGCCTAATTCATTATTAATTAATTAATTTTCAAAATTAGGTACGACTCCAATTAAACATATATATATATATATATATATATATATAGATACATAAGTGTGTGACTATAACCCTCTAAAAACAGCACATCAGAGAGATGTTTTATTCAAACAATATAAAGCTCTTGTATATTGGCGTTGGGTTTGATCAATTATGTTGTGATGCTTTTTTGATATTATTTCTCTTTTCTCTAACTGCTTCTGTCTCCCAGGGAAGAGTGTGTTTGGCTCTTAGTTTGGTCGGTATGCACTCAGCTGCTGCTTTTAGATGGGTACTGACAAAGTTTTAATATTTCTTCATTCTTGCTGATGTCTCCTAGAGGATGTCAAACTTATTCCTCACTTTTACTGAATAGTGACTGCATATATTACAGACTGTTGGCAAGTGAGGACCAGGTTGTAAGGATTATTATTAATTACTTGAAACAATGACTATTATTAGATAGAAAAATTACTTGAAACCATATAACTATTAGTATTAGGAATATTTCAAACTATAAATATATGTGCAAATTATGTGTATTAGATAGGAATAGTTATAACTGTGTGCAAAAAACACTTAAGAAACTTACAAAAAATTTAAATACAAATGTATGATGAATCCAATTCGCTAACCACCAGGCATAAAATCACCCTAGATAACTTAACATGCCATTAAAATCAATCAGTTAATCATAAATCCATTTGTTCTACCTCCAGGTATAATAATAGAGAAGACGGATTTTTTCTAGCTTTGGTTTGGCAACCAGTCTAGGAGAAGGAAAACTCTGAACTCAAACCAGCTTTACTCTGCTTAAATATTGATCTTGTGCCACATTCTGCTTATGATGGAGGAGGTGAGTAAATATATACATTAATATTTAGTCGTATAGCCTTTATTTTTAACTAGCAGCATCTACCCAGCGTCACCTGGGTAGAGGGGGGATTTTTTAAAGTTAGTCCCGTAGATCCATTATTACTGAATCATGAGTTGAATCCTCGTCGGATGCCCTATTTAAATCCCTATGCGAAAAAATAGACCTTGCATTGATCCAGCTACTCTGAAAAGAAATGTTAATGTCTACTATCTAAAATATTAAATGAAAAAAAAATTCATGCTGTTTTAAATCATTTAAATTTTATTTTTTAATTATCTTCATGAATATAAATCAAATCTCTATTATTTTTGCTCAAAAACCAAGCCCTGGTGATATTTAATGTGTATATATATATTTACTTTGTTGTTAATTGTTTTATTTTCTAAGTTTCCTCCGGACATACATATACACACAACTGCCCTTTATATATGTATAGATATAGATAACAGGCTTGAGACTTTGGTTACCAGACATGCACAGACATCAGGAGATGTCTTCTTCAAACCATTCTTCTCCAGATTGAACATTTGACATTTTCTGGTGTGAATCTTTAAATTCCTGCCAGAAATTTTCAATGGGATTTAGATCCAAGACTGGCTGAGCTGCTGAAGAACGTAAATACGATTCCTTCACAGCTAATTTCCAGCCTCCCTCCTCTGAGTCATTATAATACTGGAAAATCCAACCACATTTCTTTCTCGGCTGAAGAAAAGACGTTCTTCCAAAATCTCTCCGTATTTAGCTTTATCCATCTTCAACTCACTAATGTAAAGCTGTCCCCTGCCCTGAGCCCTTACTTGGAAAGCAACCTCCGTACCATATTAACACTGCTATGCTCAAACTCTATTCTTTTAGCTCAGAGGCTTCATTTGGCTTTCCCCAAATATTACGGGTTGATTGAAAACCTCAATTCATTATGTCAGAATAAGGTTGCTAACAGTTTAGCGAACAGCAATCAGTCCACTTGCCTCTAAATATTTAACCAATTCCTCCTAAGTAATGTTCGGCTGTTTTCGCACCTCTCTAACAATCCTCGAGGCAGCATACTGAGACGTCTTCAGAGGAACCTTCCGTTCTCTGCATGTTTACAGTAGTTCCACATTGCTTTCTCTTGTGAACTATTGAGACAAATTGTGGCTACACGAATATTAAATTGTTTTGCAAGTACTTCATAACCTTTTCCAGATAAATATTCTTAAACAATCTTATCTTTGAGGTCAACTGAGTACAATTTTCGTATGACGGCGACATTGTGTCTGTGATGGTTATGGGAAAATGTTCCATATTTTGTTATTCCATGTACATGGAGAGTGCATAGAATATTCAGGGAACCTTCCAGAATGTTTAGGAATAGTATCATAGTATAAAGTAAGTGGGGGGATAATCTTTACAAACATTAAATATTAATGTTAAAGGGGATAAATACACAATGAATTAATAATCAAATATCTATATATTACTAAAATTCACATTTGGTATATATATATATATATATATATATATATTTCTTTGTAGTTATCTCTCTCTCTCAATCTCACTGTCTCCCTCCTCTCCCTCTCTCTCCCTCTCTCATATATATATATATATATATATATATATATATTTGCAGTTATTTATTTATATATATATATATATATATATATATATATTATATATATATATATATATAGAATATTTATTTGCAGTTATTTATTTATATATATATATATATATATATATTATATATATATATATATATATATTTATATATATATATATATATATATATATATAGAATATTTATTTGCAGTTATTTATTTATATATATATATCAGAATATTCCATTGTATAAAAACTACAAGGAAATATTCATACTTACACTTTTGTTTACCTCAATCTCTCTCATATATAAATACATATATATGTATAATTACAGTTATAATCAAATTTAATGCTAAAAGTATTTTTAATCTATATGATCTTTACATTGCACCATACATAAGAATTCAGAACAATATTTCAGTATTCTTCAAGTATACCACATCAGACATTTTAATACTAGCTCTACCTGAGGATCACAATGTGAAACTCTGAGTTGTGAGTTCTTATTCTGTTTTATTATCTTTTTATCTCTCTCTCTCTCTCTTTCTCTCCATATATATATATATATATATATATATATATATATATATATATATATATAGTGTGTGTGTATGTGTAATTATAGCACACTAAAAATAGGACATTATAACTGTTTTTTTTTATCAAAACAATGTTTAAAGTACACTAACACAATGAATAAAGCAATTTCCAGTCCAGTTTGTAATTGAATGATAATTTTGTGGGGTCTGTATTCATACTGAGCATCATTTTTTATTCATCCAAATTCTTAATGTAACATAAATAAATATGTAATGTTAATTAGAATCTTTCATTTAATAGAAGCATCACTATCATCATGGACCACTGTTACAATAGCAATCCACAGGTCATATTGTACCTTTTTATAAGTTTGAATCTTTCAAGTTTTATATTTTATATATTTTATTATATTTTAGTAAATTTTGAAATTAATTAGATGGTATATTTCAGGTTGATGCAACAATTAGAAATATAATTTAGTTTCAAAAGATGTCTTTCAGGGGAAAATATAAAATTTAAAAAAATTATTATCTAATCTTTAGATTATTTGAGAGTAAAAGGCATGATACAATTTTTCTATCACATTTTACACAAAGGACATTACCAAATATATGTCCCTAGCACCTATATTGAGCACTGTTTACTTATAAATATAACACCTATATTATCTATTAATAATGGAGATTCGCTTCCGGTTTTTGTCTGTAACAAAAATTACGTCACTGCTTACATCACATTACCCAAAATCGTCATAAGTAAAGTAAAGTAAAGTTGTCGGGGTGGCCTAATGTCGGTATGAGCCATACAGCGAGGGAGTCTATCCCCTTTTCACTAGCGCTAGACCAAGGAGATTGTTTTTGCGTCTGAGGTGGAGCGCCACACCTACCATCAGCTCCTTACTTTACCGCACAGATCCATGAGTTGGCGAGGGCTGGTATCGAAATAGGAACCTTGTGGTCTCTAGCCGAACGCTCTACCGACTGAGCTAACCCTAGACAGTCCTCATTGTTTTTTAAAACAAGTTTTAATAAATACATGACTGGTATTATATATCTATATATAGTTTGTTTTATTCTAATACATATTTAAAGTTTACACTTTTTTTACTATTTTTTAATCCTTTAATGAATTTAATGATTTTACTTACTTAGGGTACAAACTCGCTGACATTGAATTTTTTACTCCCACCCCTCAGGCAATATGTTTCAAAAATCTATTTTTACATCGCCCGGAGGTCGTTTTTATTTTGTACTAGTCTATATAACAAATATATATAAAACAAAATTTCACATTAAATAACATACAAGGATTAATATGCTGTTAAACACCTACCAATCCTGATAATGCTAACATATAATTAAAACTGTTAACTACAAAATTGTAAATATAGGTATAGAATGTACATAATTCTCCATCTTCTAGGCATCAAAATAACTTCCAGAAAGGTTGAAATGCCATTAAAATTCATCAACCAACCATAATATAGGTACAGATAATAATGGAAGAAATGATATTTTTATTTCCTGTTATTAAATATTGTGGCCATAACTCTGAGATAGAGCTATACACCCTCACAAGAGGCACGTGGTATAATGGTTAGAGTCGTGGAAATGGACTCGTCGACCCGAGTTCAAATCCTAGATGAGGCTGTCTACATTTTACATATCGCTAATACCCTTGGGAAAAGTATGCATCTACCTGCTCTACTTCCAGCTATGAGTAAATAGCAGGGCAGACTGGCAACCAATCTAAGAGAAGGAAAACTCTGAATTCAAACCTGTTAAACTTTGCCTAAAAAATTGACCTTGTGACACACTCTGCTCATGCAGAAGGGTTGGTAAATATGTACACACCCTCACAGCTAGCCTCACCAGCAGATACCTTTTATTATCATACCCAAGACACCTATTTTTGGAGGGGTTTTACCCCTCTGTAGAGGATACAGTTGGCATATTCTAAGCCCCACCAACAGGGCAAGATGGTTTTAAAGAACATTTTAGTTTGGTAACTTGGCGCCTTCAACCTCACGTCATTTTTGTCTGTCTTTGACCAGAGTATATATCTTGTATTATTCATAGTGTAATTAGGTGAAGAGATTTCTAAGTCTCAAGCTTAATTTCCTTTCTTTCTTAATTAGAGGCCACAATATTTTCAAACATTCCTTTGATATAAGATACACAGATAATGGCAATTTCCATCTATTGTCCTCAACCTTTCAATTATTGTTTGTGGAAGCTAATATTATGCTTGCAGGGTAGTTTTTACTTAAATCAGAGTTTCTGATACTGATCATCTTCTGTTGTTATTGGTACTGGAAGTGCAATATATACTGGAGTCAGCATATACCTATATTTTAATTTCTAGGTATTTTGTTTGTTTAGTGTATACTAATATAGAGACATTTATTATTAACTATCCTTTCTCAAATGAACATTAATAAAATAATTATTTATTAATTATGATTATACTGGCATATTTTATTCAGATTTTATGATAAAATACATTGTAGTGATTATCTAGCAAGAAATAATTGTTTTTTAGAAATATTAAAAGTAATTGTTAAAAAAAAAAACTCTAAATTGTAGAAGGTATTTCCAATATTATATTATAATTGTTTAAGAAATATTAAAATTTCTTTTTTTAGAAATATAAGAAAACTTATCTATTTTATTACTACTAGCAAAAAAATGTAAAAATTAATTTTTGAAAGATATTGCCTGGGGCAGGGAGTTAAAAATTAAATTTCAGTAAAATCATCAAATTTATCAAAGGAGTAAAAAAGAAAAAAGAAATAAAACAATTTGAAATGGAAACTTAGTTCTGTCCCCTTCAAATAAAAAGTTGCATGCATCTATTAATTATCAATTTTTAATATTTTACACAAAATCGTTGGTATTTCAATATTTGTAAAATTTTTAGTAAACTTCATGTTATTGAAAATAGCGCGAGAGTAAGAAATAACTTTTAAAAAATTGATAAATATATAATAGCAGACATGTATTTATTAAAACTTGTTTTAAAATACAAAAAGATTTTGAATATAGATTGAATAGTCATTGATAAACTTACACAATTCCGGAGGGTTTGTCATGTAAGCAGTGATGTAATTTTGATTATAGACAGAGAGACAACGAATCTCCATTATTAATAGATACCTAATAAAAAAACTACTTATTTATTATGATTATACAAGTATATTTTATTCAGTTCTTATGATAAATACATTGTTGAGACTAATACGTTATTAAAGTTTAGATAAAAATATAATACAAAAGATAAAATATGCTTTGCAAAAATAATGACTAGCACTATTTCACTAAGTACAAACATCTACAGAAAAAATCCGCAACATTAAGTACATAAATTAATATGCATACATACTACTCAGGTATATCCCCTAATTGGGTGAGAATCCAGTTTAAATTTTTTTTAAATAAAAAAACAAATCTATACATATATATATAAAGGGCAATTGTATGTATGTATGTCTAGAGGGAACTACAAAAATAAAACAACAGCTAAGTAAATATATATACACATTCACTATCACTAGATCTTGCTTTTTGAGCAAAAATAATAAAGATTTGATTTATATTTGTGAAGATAATTAAAAAATAAAATTTTAATAGTACAACATGGATTTTTTTTTTTGCATGTAGTATCTTAAATAGGAGACACTGATTTTTTTTTTTCAGAGTGTCTGTACACTTTACTTTTCTGACGCTCCACCAAGCCAAAGTCTTTTTCACATAGGGATTTTAATGGGGCATCCTGTGAGGATCCAACCCATGATTTAATAATAATGGATCTAGGAGACTAACTTTTTGCCCCCGCTTCTACCCAGGCAATGCCAGGTAGCCGCTTCTAGTAGAATATGAAAATAACAAATGATAAAATAGGAAAATATAACAAATAATAAAATACTAAAAATAGAAAAATAAAACAAATAATAAGTAAAAAAATAAAAACATCACATAATTTCACTTCTGCCAAAAGTTTGAATTTTGGTATCAAAAAGGAAAACTCAGTCTCTTTCAGTGACTAACCAGCCCATTGGACAATATGTACATTGCAGACCTACTGAAATAAGCCATTCATACTGTACAACTTTTATAAAATCAATAAAATTAATAGGCTAGATAAATAGAAACATTCCAAGAGAAACCAATAACATGATTTATAATTTAAGTCAGAATGCTGGGCATCCCATTATGTTGTAATGGTTAGCAAACTAATCTCACACATCCATTATTGCTGAATAGTGGGTTTGAACCATGCTGGATGCCCCATACTTTTGACCTTGTGTCACATGCTACCCGTGGAAAACATGTTGGGTAACTACCTACAATAATGGTTCCGTATTTCGGTTGAATCCTAGGAATTTAGTTGTTAAAACTATAAATGCTAAAAAAGTATCAAGATTTTCAGCACTTTTTAACACACCTTGTATTCTGAAAATTAACGTTCTATTCTTTCTTTATTTCTATCTTGGTAAATACAGCTTTAAAATCTGTACTTTTTGACACACCTTGTATTCTGAACAAAATTAACGTTACATTTATTGTTCATTCCTATCTTGGTAAATATAGCTTCAATATCGATACTTTTTTGACACACCTTGTATTTGTTTGAATAGAATGAATCTTTGATGCATGTGTATGTATGAGGGTGAGCTGAAAAGTTCATATAATGACATCATATCTACTGCTGATTACTTTCTTCACCAATGAGATCCAAGCACTGCAACACCGATGGAAAAAGTGAGTGGACTGCAAGAGGGATTGTGTTAAAAAAATTACCTTATTTAGTCACATTCCAGGAGACTACCTTGGTCAGCCTATGAACTTTTCAGCTAACCCTCATGTAATCATTATATCTAGTGTAGGTTACATGGTCTAAAAACAATTCTGAAATTGGCTATATTTTTAACAAATTGCACATAGGGTCTTACAGCGCTGCAAAACCCCCAGCCACATCATTTTACTTCACTCGTCCCAATGGACCCCACTGTGATCTCCAAGCAGAAATCCTAAATCCAGCCTTGTTGTACTATTTCCATTCCTAGTTGGTATATATCTCATCATTGTTTCTTGTGTGTCTGTTACTGACACAAATTAAGCTTTGAATCGGTAAACCAGAATAATGGTTACAGCTTAGAATAATTTTTGCTTTATCTTATTAGTGAGATCAGATTTCTGTAGATGAAATAGTACTACCTAGGTATGTGAACTGGTCTACTAATTTGAGAGGCTTACCATCCAGTGTGCAGCTCTGTCGGCTGGGACTTTAGAATAGACCGACTGCACATCTGCAAAGGGGTAAGACCCCCTCCCACCCCATAGAACCACCTGTTGGCCGTGGGTTGCAACCCGTGATGCTTAAGGAAGGAATCCTGATGGTTAAGCAGTCCATGACATACAATAATCCACTTTGACCCTTACTTAGGCTGGACAGGCCCCCTTTGATCAATCGGGTGGTTATGTCAACCCAATGGACCCCACTGTGATCTCCAAGCAGAAATCCTAAATCCAGCCTTGTACTATTTCCATTCCTAGTTGGTATATATCTCATCATTGTTTCTCGTGTGTCTGTTACTGACACAAATTAAGCTTTGTATGAATCCTTCAAGCAGTTGATTACCTTTGCTTTCTGTACTGGAAAGAAATTTGATTTTTCCTTTTCTAAGTGTGTTATCTTGCTGACATCTCATATCGCAAGAGATGCTGATAGATACATGTTCTGTGTCCCTGATGCACAATAATCTAAAAGGACGCAGTAAAATCATATCCATGCATCCCAGTGTCTTTCTTTTTTCTTCCCTCGACCATTTCAAACTAACTGTAAATACATTTCAATAGTTTCTTAAAAATGAATTACACAGGATTGGTTACAAAGTAGGGGTTATAGATGGCTTTAGTTATTTCGCCAGATCATAAATAAAAACCCTACAATCTATTAAGAAACTTTAGTTGGACTCGTTAATTTTCCTGAGGACTCATTCAAAGCAAATATGTGTGTACCAGGCCATTCTAACTTAAAAAGCTATCAGTATCATTGTATGGTTAGCATAAGTGACAGCAGTATACAGGGTCAGTATATGGGCTGATGGTGACAACTTATCAACTTAGTGGCCAGAAGCAATTTAAAAAATGTAGTGTAGCTATTGTGCAATTTATATTCCTTCGTTTCACAGTTACCTCAAATGTTTCTCTTTTTAGCCGTTAGATGTTGAACCAGGCAGTAATAGAATGCAGAAGCGTGAAAACTAAATTCATTCTTTTTCTCCAGTTTATTCGAACAATGTAGACATACTTGCTTTCTCCTGTCTATAAGGCAGTGGGGGGGGGACTCTCACTAACTTTTTATACACTTGCACAAGCACTCAATATTACTCTTTCATCTTAACCAACATTAACATTATATATACTTACCAACCCCTCTGAATGAGTAGGATGTGACACAAGGTCAATTTCTTAAGCAGAGTTTAACAAGTTTGAATTCAGTTTTCCTTCTCCTTAACTGGTTGCCTAGCCAAGGTTAAAGAATCCAGTCTGTCCTATTTACCCATAGCAGGAGGGAGAGTAGTTGGAGGCATACCTTTACCAAAGGGTATTTGCGCTATGTGAAATGCAAACAGCCTCACCCAGAATTTAAACTCAGGTCCATTTCCTACGTCTAACCATTACACTACACACCTCTAATATCTACATTATAGGAACTTTTTCACTTATACGAACATGTATAAACTTAATCACTACATATTTCTTCTCCTGGTTTTGTCTCACTAAATGAATGTTTTGTTCTTCTTAAACCATGTATAAATTGTTTTTCTTATATATCCCACACAGAATATATCTATTAATAATGGAGATTTGCTTCTGGTTTTTGTCTGTAACAAAATTTACGTTACTGCTTACGTCACATTACCCAAAATCATCATAACATAGAATAAAATTTATTCTATGATTTTTGGCGTGATCAAATTTTGAGTGTATTTATTCAATAAATACACTCAAAATTTGAACATGCAGCATTAGACAGTCCTCATTGTTTTTTAAACAAGTTTTGATAAATACATGACTGGTATTATATATCTATATATAGTTTGTTTTATTTTAATACATATTTAAAGTTTACATTGCAAATTGTTTTATTTTTTAATCCTTTAATGAATTTGATGATTTTACTTACTTAGGGTACAAACTCACTGACATTGAATTTTTAACTGCCACCACTCGGGAATATGTTTCAAAAATCTATTTTTACATTGCCCGGAGTGCGTTTTTTATTTTGTACTAGTTTTATTAACAAACAGGCTTGAACAAATGTGTCCAGGTCTATTTCAATTATAACAAAATTGTAGCACGAGCATGTGGTGTGTACACTGACACACAACAAAGAATCTCTTCACATATCCAAAATCATTATCTCTAACATGCACCAGCTACACTATCTTGTGTAATTTTAAATCCTGTACTAATGTACTTAAATGTCTTTAGCTACTGCTGTTTATTGAATAACTTTTTTTTGAAATCGCCACTACATATTATATAGAACCAGTATAAATAGAATGCTTATAGAGTTGTATTATTTTTTGTTTTTTTCACAATAAAAACATCCCTCAATGATAGCCCATGATGGGACCAAAAGTACTTGGGAACATATTAGTTATGGCAAACTTATTAGCTATTTCCAGCCTGATATTGTAACATCTATTTGGTGACTTGGAAGTATTGAAATAAGAATATGTAGACAAAAGATATCAATACAATTTAACTAAATATGTTTGAATGAAGAAATTACAAACACACAAACCTATATATATATATATATATATATATATATATATATATATAGGGGTTAGTCAAAAAGTAATGCCATTTCCCTTATTTCATGAGAAGTTTTTTAGAAAACTAGGGCCCACATTGAGACCTTAACGAGTAAGACCCAAGTTGACAGTCAACGATGTCCTCCTTCTGGATGACAATGCTCGATCACACATAATCATCAGGACAAGGGAGAAAATTGCCTCATTCAGGTGGACAATTTTACTGCATCCTCCATACTCACCAGATTCAGCATCTTCAGACTATTATCTCTTCGGACCCATGAAAAGGGATTGAGAGGCAAATATTATTCCAGTGACAAGAAAGTGAAATCTGTAGTGAAGAAGTGGCTCAAAGAACAGTCAACAGAATTTTACAGAGCAATAATTATGTGCATGGCTGTCTGAAGTTACTGATCTCTTTTATAAAGAGACCCAGCTGAAATAAATTTATAATGGCCAAATATTGGTTTGTTTGAAAGTATAAATATTTCTCTGTATGAAATGAATTATCATATGTTGAGCTCTCCTGAGAACTGGAAAGAATTTTCATATGTATCTATGGGTGTGCATCTGTATGTGTATATTTATCTATGTTTCTATCTCTATCTCTCTCTTTCTATATATGTATATATATATATGTGTGTGTGTGTGTTTTATATATGTATATTTATGTGTAAGTATGCCTATGCATGTTGCATATACAGAGGATAAAGAAGGTCCCAAATAGAAATATTTCCAACTTACCTGGTCTATTGGATATATATATATATATATATATATATATATATATATATATATATATAGTCAAAAATCAATGGCAAAATGAATGAATGGATGAAACAAGAATGAATGGAATGAGGGGGATAAATGAAAAATCCTTTCCAAGGGATCCCTCTCAAAAGTATTAAAACACTTTTTGGGAGAGGGGTCCCTGATAGAAAGTCTCTCATCTATTATTAGACTCCTTTGAAGCATCAAGTTAATATAATTATTTTATAAGTTATTAAAGAAGATAAAATTGATCTCTTACCTTTGAAATATCTGTTGAGAATAGGTTTGAATTTTTATATGTATATATATCTAATCTTGTCTGGTTAACTTCCGGTGAATATTCCTACATTGTAACTATCTTGAATTCAAAATAAAAACGGTCAAATAGAATAATTTATTTACTTAGCTTTTATATATATATATATATAAGCAATAGAATGTGCCCTCTGGGTGCAAGAATAAGTTTTAATGTAAAAAAATATATATTAAATCAAGAAAGACTTACTAAACTAAGAGCGAATATATAATATACTTATATTAGAGTTATTTTGATTAATTTCTATATAAAATTATATAGAGGATTGGTTTTAATATGTTTGAGAATAACATGATTAAAAATCAGTAACAGCAAATAATTATTTATTAAACCCAGTTTTATTCAAAACCTTATGCAAATTATTTCTACCATATACTGTGTAAATCTTTATTTCTTATAGATATATAACATATATTTCAGGATTTTAAATGCATTGAATAATATGGGCAGTTTTGCGGCAAAGCTAACCCAGCTTGGCTTTAATAGAGATTTTCATTTGTAAATAAAATGATAATTAAGATTAAATTATGTCTATTTCATAATCATTCAGAATATTACTTAAATAACTAAGGAAATTGTGACATCAGTGGTGACATAGTTTTGGTCACAGTCAGACAGTTACACAATCTTCATTATGATAATAAATAAAGATATTTTGAATTTTGTACAGAATAATTTTTCTTGGGTAAGCAACGCATACCTTACGATATATACCCAAGTGCTTACTACCCAAACACTGGGTCATTATCAATATTATATAAAGACACAACTTTAAAATTCCTCTAATTATAAACAATACATCACCTTTCAAAAGGAAAGCTTGGAATATCATGAAAAAAAAACTGGCTGTTTTCTTAATTAACAAAGTGTCACCTGAAAATCAGATTAATCTGGCATCGATAAACCATGACTACAATTTCAAAAAAAGTACAACTATATATTTCTATAGGTAAAAGTTTTGTTGGCATAAGCCTTTTCCATAATTATTTGAACACAACACTTATATTAGTATACCTATGATTAAAAGTGATTTATGTGACTTTTCAATTTTAACCAACCAAAGACTAATGTCCGTTATTTATACAGAACTGTTTTCGTCTTGGGAACATGATGTAAATATCTTGTGTATCAACCTTGAATAAATGCCAACTTTTTTTTCTTTGTCTTTTCTTTTTTTCATTGCCACCAGTCGTGTCTGAAAATGGTGAATAATGGAATCGGCTTTGATTAATACACTGAGTATAAAAGGTGGCACTGTCAATTCAATTAATGGTTTTTCACCATGCAGAATGATTTCATCAAAATACATTTTGGATCTAATGCAAAATATGATGTAGAGTGAACTGATGCATGTCACCAGAGGACAATTTTGTAAAGTGCTGTCATCACTTTTCAAAGAAACCAACAACAAAAAAAGAAAAGAAAAGAAAAAAAAAAGAAGAAAATTTAAATTGAGAAGGATCTTCTTACATAGGGTAATGACTGTACACAAATGCAGGAATGTGTGTGTATATATATATATATATATATTCCTTATCCTTATAGATTGATAGATATATAGATAGAAAGAGATATGTATGTCTGTGTGTATGCATAGATATGTTTATGTAAACATTCATACATATGCATACACATATGGTCGCACAGAAACACACATGCACAAATGTATAGCTACTTTATATATATATATATATATATATATATATATATATAGTAGTGTTAGTGTGTGACTATATGTGTATGCATATGTATGAATGTTTACACAAACATATCTATGCATTTTTAGAAAAAACAAAAGATGTTCTAAAAATGTTAAATTCATACTGTCAGATTAACTTCCATTTACTTCATATATACATATATATATATATATTCAAACAAATTTGGTTAAACAAAATAGAATCCTTATTGTTTTTAAGTTTCCTAACAATTTTTTTGATATCATCATCTTGAAAGGCATTAATCAGTTGTCTGAAAGAGTTATTATTAGTAAACCAAGTATTGACAGTTCTTTTGCCAACTATTAACAAGGCTGTTAATATTAGTCTAAACTATTACTATCAGGAATATGATTAACACCTTTTAAGATGAGAACATTAAAAAATTGTTAGGAAACATAAAAGAAAAAAAGAAAACAATAAAGATTCTATTTAGTTTAACCAAATTTTTTTGAATGAAAAGATGCTGCCCAAATATACCTACCTACTTATCTATCTATCTATGCACACACACACACACACACACACACATATATATATATATATATATATATATATATATATATATATTGACTAGCCCAGATATTGAACACTTTAGCAGGAACAACATAAGTATCTATATGTATATATGTGACCATATATATGTACAATTGTGTATGTATATGTATGAATGTTTACAAAACCAATCTATGCATACACACACAACCCCTCATATATCTTTCTGTCTGTCTGTCTATCTGTATATATATATATATATATATCTTATAGTGTATCAAAAGTATTTTCATTAACAAAACTTCTTTCATATACACATGAAAAGGCTATCTATAACACCACTATATTATTGTTTATTATTCAGAGCTTTTCCTTAATGTCCTGCTTTGTACACTCATGAAGCCAAGTCCTTTCCTTGGACTTGCGGCTACAGTGATGGTATGATAGATCTATTTGAATCCTCCTTAATATTTGAGGAGAATGATCTTTTAGACTTGTTGTTGACAGAGATTTTTTTTTTTGTATATTTTTGTTCTATCCCTTTTCTTAACCAGACAAAGAGCAGCTATTATCAGTGGTATTGTTGTGGTCTTCATGCCCTATATTCTCTCAATGTCTGTAGATCTTTATATTTGGAGATCTTTTTTCTTTTATTTTCAGGGAGGTTTTTCCTTTGAGGGGGAGATACATGTTCTTCACAACTATATCAGGACTATTGGCCTTAATTTCTTTATCAGTTTGGATTTGTATGTCCCTGAATAGCTTCATCAATTTATTATCTTACTCTTTGTGAGTTTTTCACATCAGCTCTAACTGATAGCTTTTCACTGGAGTCTGAGTGCCAATATATAATGAAAATGTTGAATAATCTTGTGGTAAAATTAAAAGAAATAAAAAAAGAAGTGCTGATATTGATACCTCTTATTCTCTAAATAATGCATTACAGCATAGTGATACATACAATTTGAGTGCAGAATCAGAAATAAGATAGAATTTTACATAAGAATGCCAATTTTTATCAAAATTTCTCCGAAAATAAAGAAATGGTGAAGAAATTACTGAATTTCTTGTTTTGAATTCGTCCGTGATTTGACATTTTTTTGGTAAATTCATGTCCACTTTTGTATCTACAATTTTAGGGTTTTAAATTCTCATAACTTTTAAATCACTGTGGATATTTGCATAATTCAAACAGTTTTGAACTCCATTTACAGAGCTCTATATAATTAATGTGATTGAATAATAATGAATTACATATTCATAAAACTCTTTATAATGCTATTCTCTACTAATATTTCTCTTTTTAGGAGTCTCTCTTGTAGCTTATTTTAAATTGTGACTTTTTAGTCCCAATAATTCCACGGGTGTGTCAGCTTCATTTTTACATTTATTCGATATTCATAAAACTCTTAAAATGCTATTCCCTTATAATATTTACCTATATGATTGCCCCAACCCTATTGCCCTTATGGCAAGGCCCAACCCTTTTTATCATATGGGTGCTAGAAGGCAGTGGCTGTGGGTCTACATGTCCTGGGAATGACGTTAAACTCTATCTGATGGTGAGGTTCCAGTTTTGGAGGTTTGGGGAATGTGGAACACCCCTTCATCCCCATTGCTCCCTGGTCCACTCTGACCCGGAGTGGTAGTACCTGTTAGGGTCCCATCAATGGGTTAAATAGAAAACATGAGTTTGTAAACAAAATTGTATTATCCATTAAAAATGAAATTATTTCAAAACTTTGTTAGCATTAAACATTTTTTTTACCAATAGAAGTATTCGGCATAAAATAACCCAATGGGTTGACATGCCGTAAAACCCAACCAACCAACCAAACTTATAATATTTCTCTTTAATTGGGAGTAAAAAGTCCAATATAAAAGGAGTGTCGACAGAGGGAGCCTCTGTCGACACTCCTTTTATATTGTGACTTTTTACTCCCAATAACTCCACTGAAGGGCCAGAATTTTTGCATTTAAGCAGCATTATTGTTACATTTTTATAGGGTAAAAAAGAAAATAAATTAAAATAATACATTTTCTAACATTGTAACCCAACAGGAAAAATAAAATAGGTTGTTTGAACCTATTTTATTTATCCTGTTGAGCTACAATGTTAGAAAATGTATTACATCACCGAGTTTAGGGTAAGATTTTTGAAAATAATATTTTAAATGTAGGTATTTACCTCACCCATTCACCACAGGTATTCACAAGTATAAGGCATCCAGTAAGGATCAACCTCACTATTCAGTAGTAATGCATTTGTGAGACTAACTTGCTAACAATTACACCACGATGGGACGCCCTTAATTTCTTAGTCTTCATGCAAATCTGTTCACCATGCATAGGATGTGACAGAAGTCAAAAGACACAGAAGACAGTGAAAATCAAAAAATAACCATTACACCACAACTGGACACATCAGTTACCCAACACATTCACCAGTAGTAAAATGTAACACAATGTCACAGGTATGGGGCACACAGCATGGATCAAACTCGCTATGCAGTAGTAATGGAACTGCAAGACTAGCTTGCTGATCATTACACCACAATGGGATGCATTCCTTATTTACCTCAATTGTTCACCACAGGTTTGCAAGTGTGGGACATACAGCGAGAATCAAACTTTCTATTCATTAGTAATGGATCTGTGAAACTAGCTTGCTGACTCTTACACGATGATGGGACACTTCTAATATTTTGAATGTAAAAAAACAAAAGCTTTCATAAAATAAACATTGTAATATCTGAACTCTTAGTGATGTTTTTTAATTTGATAAGAATTTGCTAAATTATTTTCCTCACTTCCTCCTCTCTTCCTCCTCTCTCTTTCACTCTTTTGGTATTCTTAAAATCATTTTACTCCGGTCATTCACCGGATACTCCTGCTTGTATATCTTGCAATATTAAACAATAAAGAGTTCTCAATATTAGTGATATATTATCTAAGTCATCAACTCTTGTAGTTCGTTACTTGTGTAGCACACAATTGTCAGACATATTTGAAGTTTTATACCACCTCTACCATAATAGCATCAATCTCTTTCTTATACAATAACTTTTCTTACTTTATATTTTTCAATTATATATATATATATATATATATATATATATATATATATATGCATGCTCAGATTTTCTTTTTTAGATGGAATTAGCTCATTTTTAATACAAGATAAATTTTACATCAGAAGTGATAAATGAGATTAAAATTAATTAGAGGTTTATACTGGCATAACATCTCCAGGCAATTGATACATAACTAACCAAGAAGAAATATACAGCTTTAATAGAGCTCCAAGGTAGAAGTCACTTCCAACAAGCAAGCCAATCTTAAAGCTCATTGGTTGTTACCTGTATATCCAATAGGGTATGCAAATCTAAAAATTATCTTTAATTTTTGATGTCTGTTTTAAATTCTATTTGGAAATTATTATATATTTTTATATTCAAATTTAAAGTCTAATATCTAATAATTTATTATGTGAATATAATATAATTTAATATCTAATAATTTATAAAGTGAATAGCATTTGCTGATCTAAGTACATCTGAGAGTGCTGAAAAGTTCTTCACCCAACCAAGAAGAGAACCATTTTTTTTAAAAGATGAAAAAAATTTAATTGAATTCTATTTTTTAATTCTTTGAAGGGTTAAAAAACTTGATGTTAAGTTATTGATCTACAGAATGAATATGTGGACTAACATGTATATCTTTCTCATCCACCTTGTTGACCACCTCTGCAAAGGGGGAAGAGACCCCCTCTAAGAGGGTGATCCATGATGCTTAAGGATATAATCCTAGTTGCTGAGCAACTTATAACACTCACTTAGGCCCTTATTTGAGATTGACAGGCAGTTAGAGGCCTCATCTGCTCAGTCGGCTGATCACGTCAAGCCCTATATGATTATCTCAACTGTATTCCTCAATTGCTTGTAGAATGAACATCATACTCACCTTCACAGGAAGGCTGTGACTAGCGTCCAGTCATCAGACAAAACAAAAAAGAAAGTGTAACCAAATACACTCTGTAGCAACTGAGAGGACATGGTCAAAAGTTCAGTATATATGGATAAAAATATACACCCTAAAACCACCAGTTAATCAAAATCCTGGAAATAGACTTGACCATGCCACATAGAAGAATAGCCCAACCTGCTATTTAAACCACTTATCAATTCTGGATTCTGAGAAGCAGATTCAACTTGCAACACAGTCTACACAAATCTTTATATTGCTCTTATGGCAAATCATAGAAGGCAGTGATTGTCTTAGGTATAACACTAAACTGCATTTAGTGGTGAGGTTCCAATTCTGGAGCTTTGAGGAAGGGGGAGTACCCCTTCATTGTTATTACTCATAGGTCAACTCGGATCTGCAGTGGTAGTACTTGTTATGGTCTCATGTATGTTTTAAATAGATTTTAAAAAATGAGTTTAAATGAGTTTTTGAATACCCAACAAGAATGAATAAAACAAAAACGTCTTTGGCATAGAATAACCCACGAGTCGACATGCCATAAAATCCGACTAACAAACAACCAACCAACCAACTATCCATGGTTTTAGGTCAGAGGTGTCAAACATGTTTGGCCAGATTGTAATCTATAGATATATAAAGGGCAGTTGGTATGTATGTATGTATGTATGTCCAGATGTCAGGTCACTTAATGGCTACTGGTACTATGTAATCCAATGCAACTTGTTTCATAGTCGAGTCATTGGCGATTAAGCCGGTAACCCTACAGATTTTATCTGATGTGGAGGGTGGCTAACCCAGGAAGGGTTCTGGTAGTGGAGTTATGGATTGTGAGGGATGGCAATGATCTGTAAAGATTATGCTATTGCTTGCTTGCTATGTCCGGAGGAAACTATGAAAATAAAACAATTAATGACAAAGTAAATCTATATACACATTCACTATCATCATATCTTGGTTTTTGAGCCAAAATAATGAAGATTTGATTTATATACGAGAAAATAATTAAAAAATAAAATCTAAAAGATAACAGCATGGAATTTCTTTTGTATTTAATGTTGTAAATAGTAGACATTTTTCTTATCAGAGTGGCTGAATCAGCACAAGGTCTTTTTTTACGTGGGGATCTTAATGGGACATCATGTGGGAAAGCATGGATCTATGAGACTAAATTTTTTAAAAAAATCCCTCCTCTACCCAGGTGATGCTGGGTAGCTGCTTCTAGTATAGACTAGATCTTGTAGGCCAAGACAGTTATTACTAAAATCTCTAATCATAAAATTATTCCTATAAACTCTTCATAGTGTAAATCCAGTTCAGCAAAAAAAAACTTCAAAATACCATAAACTCTAAATTTAACCAAATACTGACAAAGAAATGACAACCGCTATGGAACCAAAATATCAACAATGAGCTCTACTAAATAAAACCCACAATAAAAGAAAGAAAATTAGATCCTAGTAAGACTAGTAAGAAGACTACCTTGACTTTGCTATGCATAGGCCAAACCAAACTAACTCACTCTTTCATACTAAAACAAGAACCGCCACCAAAATGTGAATGTAGAACACCATATACAGTGAATATACATGGAAGCTCGTGGTGTAATGGTTAAAATCATGGAAAATGGACTCATCGTCCCGAGTTCAAATCCTGTATGTAGTAATTGCATTTCACTTAGCGCTAATACCCTTGGGAAAGGTATGAATCCTACTCTCCCTCCAGCTATGGATAAATAGGAGGGCATGCTGGTCTCTTTAACCTTGGTTAGGCAACCGGTCTAGAGAAGGAAAATTCTGAATTCAAACCTGTTGAAATTCACCTAAGAAATTGACCTTGTGCCACATCCTGCTCGTGTGGAGGGGTTGGTAAATATGTATCCAGTGAATACACATTTTCATGCAATTCAGAAATCTCACACAATCAAAGAAAATTCTACATCATAAAAATCATGAGAGAAATATTTGAAACAACAGAGCCGAATAACATAATCAACTTCCTGAAAAAAATAAGCCTTTAATCAAGGATGTAAGCCCATAGACTAAAACCTCACCCACAAATAGATACAAACACGCACTCTTGGATGTTTAAACCTGCAGCAGGAATGCTGACTTCAGCAGATAACAACTACCAAACCCTTACAACTATACTAAATACCTAATATTTATTGTTTGTTGTTCCAACTGAATCAGGGCATTATTTCTACTGAAATTCGGAAGAACCTATATGCACCTAGAAGTGACAATCAAATGATAAAAGAAAATAAGAGAGGTTGATAATCATAATAATAATTTTGACGTCCCGGCAGTTCACCGATGAAAGTAAAAGAAAGCGAAAAGATAGACAAATACTTGGACTCTTCCAGAGAACTGAAAAAAAAAACAATTGTGGAACATGAAGGTAAAGGTTGTACCAATTGTGATCAGTGCCCTTGGAACTGTCCCCAAGGTAGTGGAAAAGAGTCTGGATGAACTGGAAACGAGAAAGAATCAAGACCATCCAAACTACAGCATTATTAAAATCGGTTAGAATACTCAGAAGAGTCCTGAAGATCAGAGTAGACTTGCTGTCACTCAGCCTCTAGTAAACCACCAGCTAAGGGGTGTGTGAAAACTCTAATTGAGAAAAATAATAATAACTATCAGGATCTGTGGATATGTCACAGTATAATGATCTAATCATTACAACGTTTGATATGTTTACTTAAAAGCTTTTGAAATAGTTCAATATGTAAAAATTATAGTTAGAATTTGGCGGTTAGTCGGAGGGAACAGACGTAATGGTCATCTGTTCCAGGTAAGCCATCTTCTGTATTGATTATATTGTGTAGTTTGTATTGTCTCAGCCGAATTCCACTTTGGCTCTTACTTAGATAGATGGGCAGTTGGAGAGGCCCCCTCCGATCAATCAGCTGATCACATCAAGCCCTATCAATTACCAAGAGAAGTAATATCTGAAATGATATATGAATACTTGAACAAGTAACAACTCTACCCAACAAAGATGATTTCAGCATAAAATAACTCAATGTGGCTTGATATGCCATAAAATACAAACAACTATCAGCAAAAAATATGAATCTGTTAATGTATTAATGTATGTTCTTTTTCTTTTGTGTTATTCTACAATCAGTTTCTTTTGGGGGGGCATAAAAAAGTTAAGTGGATCAGAAAGAATGTAGATAGAATAATTTTGAAAGCTAGAGTAACCTTTATTGAAAGCAGAACACTATCAGTGACAAGAATAAATAGGATTAACTGGGAAATGTGTGTGTTCCTTCTATGATATAAACCCAGTTTTGCTGTTGCCAAAAAAGGTTCACAGCAGCACCATCACAAATCTGCAGTAAAAAAACAAAATTTTTCACCTTTCACAGTATTTTATGTGCATGATGCTTTTATTAAGCAGGGCCAATTTAAAATTTGAAATATTTTTAAAAAATCTCACAATGTGAAATATTGCCCATGACTCAGAGTTTCAGGTCTGGTGATTTTTTATGATCATCAGATAGATAACAGTATTGTGTGGGGGTATTTGCTTTTATATTAATTTTCAACAAAGACCATGTATGTAATAAGAGAGAAGGACAGAAAAGAAAAAAAAGTAACAACATAACATTTCCATCTCCTCTTCCTACCCTCTGTTCACTCTTTTTTTTTTTTTTACTTCGATAATGGGAATTATTCTGAGGATAAATGGCACAACAGGAATTTGTTCAGGTGCCTGCATTTGAGTACAAGTTGTCCTATATATACTATATAAAGTTAAAATCCTGTGTTTATGAGCCTTAAACAGTTCATCTTGAACTCTTAATGGCAATTTATGGTAATCTGATCTGTACAGTAAAAGTGGGGAGCTAACGATAGGTGTAGCACTCCACCTCAGCAAAAAAATCTCCTTAGTACTAGCAAAAAGGGGGTATACTCCCTCGCTGTTCGGCTGATACCGACAATAGCCCACTCCACCAACTTTACTTTTATATACACACATATCAAAATATATACATATGGATGTGTGTGTGGGTATTTATATGTAAAAAATATATATGAGTGTGGTTTTGTTTATATAAATATGTATGTATGTGTGTGGGTTTTCCTATTTGTCTATTTTTCATATTCCTGTTTTTTTATTTCTTAACTTGATTGCATGTTAGACATTTCAAAAACCATTACCCCAGTTATATGCAGATTTTGCAATAGAAGGCAACACATTGTAAAGCTGCATGCCACTCTAATTATTCAGCAAAGAAATCCAACTAGAAATACCATTAGACCTGTTGCTAATCTATATGCTGAGAGCAAAATGCTGTGGAGTGCAGAACAAGAACCTAAAATTTAATTAACCCAACATCTAAACACCATTGTGCTTGTCTTGACAAATTAATTATTCAAGAACAATTTTCAATATTTTTATTAATTTTGTGTCATATTTTATTCCAACATGGTGACTATTCTGACCGAGAGCAGTGATTCAGCTTTCCCTTAAAAAAAAACTCAAAAAAAAAGAAAAAAAAAAACTCAGGGAATGAATGTTCAGCACCATTTCTTTCTGAGAACATTCTTAAAGCATTTCAATTATTTATTTAATTGGCAAAACAACTTTCTTTCTCCACTGTGATCTCACTTGCTCCAATGGCAAAAGTTTACATTTCACAATATTAGATGGTTAGTCACATTTGATACAAATGAAAGACAGTAAAATTATTGATTTTTTTTCTTTCTTCAATATTCACTTTTTATTGAATTAATTTTTTGAAGACATGATATTCTCTACTTTCTTTTTTTTTTTTAATATCTGTACATGTCACATCACATGTCTTATAAACATATACAGCTGCTTTGGTCTGAGAAGACACAGTGACTATAAAGAATTATGACTTCTATTTTAGAAAAGATAAAGACATTGTAATAGTCTAACCAGGACTTCATCCCTGTCGGCTGGGGTTTTAGAATACCCAACTGCACCTCTGCAGAGGTGTAAGACCCCCTCTCAAATGGGGCATGGGTGGCGACCCATGATGCTTAAGGACAGAATCCAGGTGGATGAGCAGTCCATGACATGCAACACCCCACTTTAAGGTCTGGGGAATGTGAAGCACCCCTTCATCACCATTGCTCCCAGGTCTACTCTGACCCAGAGTCGTAGTATCTGTTAGGGTCCCATCTATGGGTTAAATAGAAAATTAGTTTACAAAAAAGTTTGAGTATAAAAAGTTTTCTTCCAAACTATCACTACAAATCTTTCAAAATTTTGCCGACATTAAATGACCTGCTGTGGTTGATATGCCATAAAACAAACAAACAAACATGCAAACAAACTAACCAAAACTTATTTTTATATGGTAGTTATTTACTAAGCTTAGTTTGGCACAAGGTTTAGAAGCATGGAGCACTTATTAGCAAAATCTCATCTACTGAAAATGATGTCAACGTATGCATAAGTTAGGCAGACTGATATTGTCAAGTTAATGACCAAATAGGAATCTGATCCCTCTGAATCTTTAAGAATTTGACTAAAGGTGTACATGACATGGCACTAAGAATTTGATGATAATCTTATATCATGCAACCTTAAAAATTGTATGATAGTCAGTGGAAGGTTTTAGTCATTTGGATCTTATTACATATATATAAGAATTAGTTAATGCTGAAACCCCTGACTGTTTTTCAGTTATTATTAAATGCTGTACATGTTAGGGTCCTATCTGTTTAAAAATTATTTGTATTAGATTGGAATAAAATCATACAACTAAATTATTTCTATTATACTTACTTGAAGCTATGATTGTTTACTAAGGATTATTATGATTATTATAATAACTAGCAAATCTATGCACCATCCAGGTGCAAGTATTTAAGTTTTAATGTAATAAAATATCATATCTAATTAGAAAGGCTAATGAAACTAAATAAGAATGCAAATAAAAATATCTTAAACACAAGGGGTATAATAAAAAAAATAGAACAACTGAAACTTACTCTTCCGTCAATCCTGTCTTTTTTTGGCTAAATTTTCCTAATTTAACTATTTAATTAAAATAGGAAGTAAAAAATAAAATTACAATTATTTCTTCTTGTTAATGGATTTCTTTTAAGATTTATCCCCGAGATTTTTGCTCATGTTCATTAAGATAAAACCAAATTAGAAATCAATAATACTAAGTACATATTTATTAAAATCAAATTTTTAATATCAATATTCAAATCATCCTTCCTGTTCACACTGTAAACTGAAATTTTGTTGTATATATAAATAGAATTTCATGCTATTAGTATGTAGATATGGCAAACAGTATTAATAATGTAAAACAATTTTTATTAATAATTAAGGTTTTCCTATTTTTTATTGTTATATATGCAACATTAGCTTAGCACTTGTACCCGGTCATGGTTAATGGAATGAGAACAGTCTACTCTGTTAGATTGAATAAAGTGTTCAGTTCGTCTTGTCATCCCTACATATTGTTTAAACTTTCATTATTTTTTGTTATAATAATATATTTAAGTTATGTAATCATTTTACCTTAAAAAGATCATTTTATAGAATTTCAGATTGAATTATGTATGTAACAAGACTTTTGGACCACCTTGTACCTAAAAATTCAAAAGCCCTGAGTATGGCATTAATCTGAATCCGTTGGTAAGGCTCTCATTCTAGAACTCTTCAGAGTGTCAAGTTGCCTTTCATTGCCATTATTCTCAGGTCTACATGTGTCCCATCTATAGGTCAAATTGATCTGTTTGAAAATAATTTTCATTAGGTAGTTGTGCTTGAAGCTCTTTAGCTGGGTGCAAATTATTTGTATTAAGAATAACTTGAAACCCTATAACTGTGTGCAAACAAATGATTATCATTAAATAGGAATAGTTACTTAAAACCATATTATTATGTATAAATTAATGGATATTGAATGGGAATACCTGAATCCATCTGGCTGTGTAAGTTGTTTGTGTTGGGAATAGTTGCTTGGAGCTGTAGTTGTTTACAAATGATTATTATTATTTGTTACTTGAAACCATATAACTGTTTGCACAAAAACAACAAAAAACAAAGATTGACATTAAATAACCCAATAAAGGTTGTCAAGTCATAAAACTAACTAATTATTTTAATTCAATGAATTTGACCATGAAAATCATAATCTTTTCTAACACATTCTCCTTCAAAGTACTAGAATTGGCTGAAAAGTTCATTGGCTAACCAAGATACTTTCATGAAATGTGACCAAATGAGGTTTTATTTTTCAACATAGTTCCTCATGTGGTTCACACACTTATTCTATTAGTTTTGCCGAACTTGGATAAAAAAAAGTTATCAACTGCAGATATGACTTGTCTGAATTTTTGAGATGCGGCTTGATATATGAAATTTTGATTTTTTGGACTGTTGTCCTCATTATTATGGTGACATGTAAAATCACAACATTTTCTAAATGATTGTGATGCTCCTTGTGATGCATGTTGGAATGATAGGCATGCAAAAACAATGATATCATTATTTGAATGGGATCTTTGAAACTTCTTCAATGCCTTATTTGATCAACAGCCAAACTATTCAAAATGATTTCCCAGTTTTGGTCATTGCTATGCTCAGATACAGAGAAAATATCTAAGGAAGGTTGGAGGATACAGTTGCCAAAACGTTGTGATTTTACATAACACAATAAAGATGAGGACAATAGTCTGAAAAATCAAAATTATATAGCAGATAGGATGTCATCATATGAACTTTTCAGCCCACCTTCATAGTCCCCCTGTATGCCAACACACTGGGTTAATGATAAAGAGTGCTGCTTAAAACAGATAGCATCAAGTCTAAAGAGGAGGTGCACTTTGTGTAACAGTTATCATCCTAGGAAATGGAATCAGCGACCTGAGTTCAAATCTTAGACTTGGCTTGAGCGCTCCATGACATGCAACACTCCACTTTGACCCTTATATGGGCTAGAGAAAGTGGTCAGTGAGGCCCCCTCTAATCAAATGACTAGTCCCATCAACCCCCTAGCATCTATATGATGATCCTGACCCTATTACCCTTATGGCAAGCCCCCAACCCTTTTTATGATATATGTGCCAGAAGGCAGTGGCTGAGGGTCTTAGTGGCCTTGGTACGATGTTTAACTGCATCTATTATTGAAGTTCCAATTATGGAGCTCTGGGGAGTGTGTAGTACTCCTTCATCATCATTACTCTCAGGTCCACTCTGACCCGGAGATGTAGTGCCTGTTAGGGTCCTATCTATGAGTTAAATAGAAAAAATATGTTTAAAAAATTAGTTTAAAAAAATTTGAATACCCATCAAGAATGTATAAAACAAAATGTCTTCAGCATAAAATAACCCAACAAGAATTGACATGCCGTAAAATCTAACCAACCAGCCAACCAACCAACCTAGACAAGGCTTTTTGCATTTCACTTAGTGTTGCGTTTTCATTCTTATTACTACTTATGTCTTTTCCATCTACTATCATCTGAGGGCTGTATTGAGTTTTCTCAAGGTTCATCTTCTTCATTGGGGGGTAATGTCTCTCTCTCACTCACACTCTCTGTTCCATCTTTGTTAGTTCTTGTTTTAATTAGAACATGGAGACATACTTTGTATATACACTTCTTTATTCATTATACTTAACCACACATGCAAGGGAGCAAAAAGCAGCACTGATGCAACATGCATTTGCACAACATGGCAGTTCGCTCAACTCTCAGTAATTCTAACTCCCAGGGAGTCACCAAGTCACATGATTCAATTAGCCAATCAGCACCCTGCTCAGATGACCCTGGAGTAAAATTAAAACTCTTGTGATTTTTCCTTAGTTTAAATTTAAATCCTACACTACACTTCATTACACAAATGAAAGGCAATGCCTATTCATTATGTAACATTAGTACCATTGTTCTTGGGAAAGGCATGAATCCATTTGTTCTCCCCCAGCTATGTGTAAATAGTACAGCAGACTGGTTTCTTTAGCCTTGATTAGTGCTGTAACCTAACAAAGGTTACTAAATAAGAAATAACCAAATAGTTGGAAATTAAATGGAATCTTTATAACATTAACAAAATACAATACTTGCCAGTGGCATGAAGAAAGGTAAACCACTGCTTATGGTATCAGACTACTCGGTCAGTATAATACTCCTGTATTTATGAAGATTGGACATACCCATTAATGTTCATAGGTAGGGTATATAACAGGCAACCAGTTTAGATGAAGGAAAACTCTTAATTCAAACCAGTTTTACTCCTTTTAAAATTGACCTTGTGTCACATCCTGCCTGTAGTGGAGGAGTTTGGTAAATACATAGAACATTTGGTCTAAGAACATGTGGCTTAGTCTCTAAATATTTGGGTCGCACACCAGATAGAGAGAGAGAGACAAGTAAATATAACATCTATAACTTGAGAAATACAATGTCTGTCCTGTAATTATTATTACATTTAATATATGAAATTTATACACATATGTGACAACTATTTTGAGACAGAGGTAGTATTGCATTTTCAATTTTATATAAATTTGAAACACAATTATTTCACTTTGTCATAAATTTTTAAGTATATAATTTAGAAATATTACTTCTGTTTTTTTTTGTTTTTTTTCTTTTTCATTATATTTTTTTTCTGTTGAAAGGATTCTGTCTATTTCCTTTCTTGCCTCCCAGCTTGAAATTATGACCCCCCCCCACCCCAAAAAACCCAACACGAAGCAATGGTACTACCCACCTTTTCAAATATTTCCAACTAAATCCAATTGCTTGAAAATAATTCTATAGAGAAATACATCTGTGCATCTGATATAGATTTTGAGTGGGAATTTAATCATACCTAATTCAACTATTCATACAATGAAGTTATAGAATTTATTCATTGTAAACAGTAGTAGTAGTAGTAGTAGTAGTATAAAAGAATAATATTTATCAGTAATATATACATGTGTGTGTATATTCTCTGATTTATGTATGGAGGTATATAAGTTTGAATGAGATGTATTTTCAGTGTATAGATGAAAGATTTTATTTGTAAATGCTATATGTGAAATACTAAGACATCAGCTTCCACCTAAATATACAAATATTTAAACATATAAATATCTGAGCATAAATGGAATTTATTCTGGATAAATTCATTTCTGCTTGCATGAGCACAAACTGATATTGTTAAATATGCATAAATTGTATGAATATAATGCACTATTTCATTTATAAATTAATATATATATATATATATGTGTGTGTGTGTGTGCATATATATAAATGTACGGTTATATATATAAAATTCAGAGAAAAAGTATTTATATATAGTGTATATATGTGTATGTGTACATATGTATACATGTATATAAATATGTATATATATATATAAGTTAAGTAAGTAAAGTTGGCGGAGTGGCCCATTGTCGGTATAAGCTGAACAGTGAGAGAGTCTATCCCTTGTTCACTAGGGCTAGACAAGGGAGATTGCTTTTGCTGAGGTGGTGCACTACACCTACGGTCAGCTCCCCATTTTACCACACAGATCAATTACCCAATCTGTGCTACTCATGCACTGAGTTGTCAGGGATCGGCATTGAATCAAGAACCATGTAATTCTTAGACTGGTGCTCTATCAACTGAGCTAAACCGGTCCTTATATATATATATATATATATATATATACACATATATATGGGTAATTCCAGCTAATTTTACCTAAGTTCTGTCCTGAAGGTCCTCAATTTTTTTTTTTAAATGTCTCCATTTGAGATGTAAATCCTTTAAAATTTAAGCACAAGAGCATGAATTATTCTTATCTTATGACCATTTCAGATTTTATGGAATTTCCCAAAATGTCTGCTTTCTCCCAATTTTGGCCACATGCATTTTGAAATTGATTTTGTCACAAGCCTTGGTAAAGTTTTTTTTTTTTTTTTTTATCTCCACCCTAAAATGTTTCTAAATTAGAACCAATTGTTTTAACTTATATACCTTTGAAAAATTAAGTCACAAATACAGGTGTAAAGAAAAAAAAATAATACGGTAACAATGGTGTTGTTTAAAAAAAAAAATTAATTTAAAAAAGAAATGCCATAACTAGACTGCTTCAGTTCCAGTGAACTTTTTAAAAAGAGATATTATCTCGAAAATTCAAGAATTAAATACAAGTTAACACACAACATCATTGTTACCGTATTATTATTTTTTCTTTACACCTGCATTGTGATAGCCTTCTAAATCAACCTCCTAACCAATATATACACAATGCTTCAAGTAAATTATAAAACTCTCTTAAGTCACAAATCTTTTAAAAAACAATCTGAAGAGCAAGTTATCTTCAAGTAGCTCTAACTGTATGTTTAAAGCACTGTATCTACTCCACTCTAGTCTTGGAGTAGACAATCAAACACCCAAAACCCATTTGATTAGAAGTGTCATTTCTCTTTAATAGGGGGTTTGAAAATGGAAGAAAAATCAAAACTCTGGAAAATATTGAATATTTTTCAATCTTTAGATCTTAATAACTCACCACAGAAACACCAAAACCAGAGAAAACTATACGTATTCTTTAAGTACATCTGTGGCAAATCTAGATTTAAGAAAATAGAATGTTTATATGTATTCTTAATCTTAGATTTAGGCCTCCTAAATATTTACCAATTCAGAAATTGTAATATTCACTCAACTTAAGAGTCTGGATTTCCATGTACAACACATTCAAAAACTTTGAAATTAATTTGCCTTAAAATGATGATGTGTCAATTTTGTGATAACAATTATGTCATTAGCAATTGGATCCTCATATTTCCAGGACAGCTTTCATAATTCATGGTTTATCATACAGAAAAAAACAATAGCTGAAATTACCCATATATATATATATATATATATATATATATGTGTGTGTATATATGTGTGTGTATATTTATATGTGGATGTGTGTGTGTATATATATATATATATATATATATATATATATATATATATTGTTGAATAA
>CM042151.1:27482103-27514603 GCA_023376005.1 Doryteuthis pealeii
CCTATTGGCTATTGCCCTTGGAAGGTCATCTGCACAACATCCAGTGTCTTCACAGAACTGATTGATGTACGTTTTTGCTGCCTGACCCACACATAAATTAAATGTAATTTCAAATGGAGTTTTATTTTAGTTTTAAGGATCAAATCAATTGCTAAACCTTTAAAAAATGTAATCAAATTTTTTGATTGATGAATGGATGTTACACAAATTTGGAAACATGTTCAAAATTTCAGTAATGATTATAAAATGAAACCTCAAAACAGTTAAAAATATGCTTTTAAATATACAAAAATGTATAAAGGATGCTGAAAAGTTATCATCCTAATCAAGAGGAGAATTATTTTTTGGAAAGGTTAGAGAAACTTGAAAAACTATGTAGCAAGTGTGTTGTACAATTCAAGACTCTAGGTTATTCTCTTGGTTAGGCCAAACATTTTTCAGCATCCCCTCTTAACTTTGAAAAATAAATCCTTTTTTTATATAAGATAATTGTGAACTGGAAAATTGTGATGAGAAACAAGCGTGATTTTGGATTATTTGGACTATTGTCCTCATCTTTATTGTTATCTGCACACCTCAGCCGATGTGCCCTCCAGTCTTCTTCAGGTATAGGTGCCCACAAGTGAACATTGCTTATGCACAACATCCAGGTTAAAGACCTGTGATGAAGAGTGAAGCATAAACCACTTGGATATTTGGTGCAGTACAATCTTTTTTTCCCTACTTCTCCTTCTGTATTACTACAAGGGTGGCTGAAAAGTTCATATCTGCTATTAATGACGTTTTTGACCAATGGGATTCATGCACTGCAACACAGATGGAAGTTTGTGAATATCAAGGTGGACTTTGTGGAAAAATAATCCTCATCTGGTTACATTTTATGAGAGTATCTTGATCAGCCTATTAAATTTTCAGCCAATCCTCATAAACTGAAATCATAAATAGTATAAAGAGCCATTATTGGAAAGTAGAAAAACTGAAGGAAATATTCAAGTATTCCTATTCAATAATAATAATTTTCTATTGGTCTATACTGATCTATTTAATCTACCACTCCAGGTCAGGAGCTCAGAGTAATGGCAACAAGGGGGTGTTCCAGAGATCTTGAGCTGGAGCTACACCATTGGATGAATTTTAGTGTTATACTCAGGAAAGCCATTTTCTTGTGGGGAGGGACCTTTCCCTTCTACAAGGGATTCTATAGACATATTCTAAGCCCCACCTCTAACTGACAAGGCAGAAATATTTGGTTTAGTTAACCCAAAGGTCCAATACAAAACTCAACAGAATATTATATGAGGCTAGCGTAGATTTTATCATAGTGGGATTTTTTTTTCCTCAGAAATAAAAGAATTGGTGAGTAGTCACCCTTTCTGGTTGAAAACTACTGAAATCCAAGAAAGAATGATCTACTTTATTGTTGAAATACCTGGTCCATATCATTGAGGTGAAAAAGTTATGGAACATGATAGTGACAGTGATATCAATAATAGACGAAGCACTTGGAACAATCCCAAACAATCTGAAAAAACATCTGAGGGAATGGGAGATCTGAAGAAGAATCTTAAGCTGAGATCAGCTAGTGTACTTAAGAGTTCTGGAGAGCTGAAGAGACTTGCTGTCACTTTTATATACCCCCTTTGTATTGGGTATATAAATGGCAAGAGAGAGTGTACTTCTTAATGGTTCTATTTCATCAACTGGCCATCTTCTTTTGGGTTGATTTCTTCCTCTGGTTGATACGGCTTCTGTTATTCTGGGCTGTGGTGGTCTGTGCTCATTTCTTTGTTTTTAATAATGAAGCAAGACTTTGTTTAGATTTCAAAGATGAAAGAAAATTAAAAGATAGACAAATATCTGGACTTTTCTAGAGAATTGAAAAAAACAAAAAACAATGGAATATGAGGGTAAAAGTGATACCAATAGTAGTTGGAGCACTAGGAATGGTCTCCAAAAGCTTAGAAAAAGACTTGAGGAACTGGAGAAAGAACTGAGACCATCCAACAACAGCTTGAAATCAGCTGGAATGCCAGAAGAAGAGTCCTGGAGACCTGAGGAGACTTGTTGTCACTCAGATTTCACTGAAAGACCATCAGCTAATGCTGTGTTAAAAACTCAATAATAATTATAAATCATATTTCTCTCTATGATTAGTTTGTATTATTAGATATAGTTTTAAACAAAATGCATGTTTGGCCAATGAGTCTCTCTGCAAGAAGTTAATTATGAATATTTTTAGCCACTTCTATTAGAATAATGTTTTCTCAAATTTGTTAAAGATTAGGAGAAATAATCAGTTGGATTGTTTATGAATGGCAAATTTGTCTGTAAATATAAGGAGTTATTTTGAGGTTGTTCATATAACAAAATAATAAATACATTCTTGTATAACCTGAGATTATCTAACACAATCAGAAGTAATACACTTATTGAACTCTAGAAAACACTGGTGGAAATGAAATATGATTTTTGTAGCATGAAAAACGTTTAATAAGCCATGATGCGCACCAATAGGATTTGAGCATGAATATTATACAATATCAATTTTTATCAATTTAGAAATGATATTCATGTCTAATGATTGCAAATGTTTCAAAGAGCCATAATTTTCTCGTGTATGCATTTGTACATCGTCCTTTGTGTTATTTTTGGCAAAAGGCATGTTTTATGCATAAACAATGTTGATTTATTGTTGTTATTTAAGAAAAAGGATTCCCCTTTGTGGGTTGGGGTGGGTCACACATAGATATCCCCTTTGTGGGTTGGGGTGGGTCACACATAGAAATGAAATAAGGTTTCAGTGTTTTATTATTCACGTAAATGTTTTATTTATTTACCTGAATTTGATTGATGTGTGCGTGTCACATTGGGAGGATGATTAATAGACCTGTCATTTTCTGTGTCAGTTTATGGCTGTGTCATGAGCAGAATCATTTCAGTGCAGGTTTAAATAAAGAATGGTCTTTCCTTATGTGGAGCATAGTTATGTGCATTTAGTGACTGGGGGGGGGGGGAATGAAGAAGAAGAAGAATATGTAGATTTAGCAGAATATGATTGATCTGTGTTGTATACATACACACATACACACATACACACACACACACACACACACACGCACACACACACGCATGTCTATATATGTGTGTATGTATCTTCATCTCTAATAAAATATGCAAATGCCAGTGTGTCAAATTTGTTCAACTTTACTCCTTTCCCCTTTTGGCTGAGGGTGTAGAATATACCAACAGTACCTCTGCAGGGGAATGAAACACCTCCCCCAATGGGGACACCAGTTGGCCGTGAGGGGAGACCATGATGCTTAAGGACAGAATCCTGGTGGCTGAGCAATCCATTGCAACACTCCACTTTGGCCCTTAGCTGGACAAGATGGGCAGTTGGAGAGGCCCCTTCCAATCAAAATGCTGGTCCCATCAAGCTCTAGCACTTATATGATTGTCCTGACGATATTGCTTTTATGGCCAACCCCCAACATTTTTTATCAGATATGTACTAGAAGGCAGTGGCTGAGGGTGTCAGTGTCCTGGCTAAGACATTAAACTGCATATAGTGGTGAAGTTCCAATTTTGGAGCTGTAAGAAATGAGGAGTACCCTTCATCGCCATTACTCCTAGATCCTCTCTGACCTGGAGTGTTAGTACTTGTTAAGGTCTCATCTATGGGTTAAATAGATCAAAAAATGAATTTAAAAAAAGGATTTTTTTTTTAAAATTAGTTACAAAAAATTTGATTACCCAACAATAATGAATTAAAAAAAGGTCTTAGCATAAAATAACCCAAGGGTTGACATGCCGTAATATCTAACCAATTAACCAACTTTACCCCTAAAGTAGCCCAACATCATACCTATTTGGATTCAGATAGACTCTGTGAGAAAATTTATAAAAAAATTTGTGTTGAATACAGAGACACAGTCCTAAAATTTTGGATTCCCAAGTTTTAATTACTCTGATTGTTTTCGATAAATTTTACATGAGTTTTTGTGACAAATTTTGGTTAAATCCTACTTAACAGACATAAATTCCAACATTGTATGTCACTCTGCTGAAAGAAAAAAATACTAAAAATCAAGGAATTAACCAAATTTAATAAAATTTTCAGTGTTGATACATTAATGAATAAACAATATAATGCACCAGTTATTTTATTGAAAAACTTTTACATTTTTTCAGGTTAATTAACTTTGAACCACATATGTTTGTGAATCTGTGTTATGCCTCAAAGATACATGGTTCAAAGTTAACTGACCTGAAAAAAATGTAAGAGTTTTCAAATAAAATAACTGGTGCATTATATTGTTTATTCATTAATATATCAACACAGAAAATTTCATTAAATTCGGTTAATTCCTTGATTTTTAGTATTTTTTTTCTTTCGGCGGGGTGACATACAATGATGGAATTTATGTTTGTTAAGTAGGATTTAACCAAAATCTGGGTTGAATACAGACGCACAGTCCTAAAATCTTGGATTCCCAAGTTTTAATTACTCTGATTTTTTTTTTTTTGGTAAATTTTACATGGGTTTTTGTGATAAATCTTTTTGTATGATAACAATTTTTTTTAAACAGATTTGGGAAAATCAATCAAGAGCTCTCTGCAGAAGCTAACTTAATTGCTGTTTAATAGAGCAGCTTTTAAGCTAGTAATGACATATCTCTTTCTCTCTCTCTCTACCCTCTTTATGTATATGAGGGTGAACTGAAGAGTTCATATGATAATGCCAATATCTCCTGTTGATGACTTTTCTAACCAATGGCATCCAAGTGCAGCAACATCAATGGAAGAAAAGACTATGTTGAAAAAATAAACCTCATTTGGTCACATTCCATGACAGTATCTTGGTCAGCCTATAGACTTTTTAGATAAATCTTGTATGTGTACATATATCTTCATAATGATATATCTCTCTCTTCCCTCTTTATATATATATATATATATATATATATATATATAATTAATAAGTCATCCACAGACACGTGTTTCGGCGTTTCACGCCTCTACAGTGTAGCTAGACACAGCTATCTTTGGCTAGGGTCGAACTCAGACTGACCGTATGGTAGCCCAATATCTTATCCCCTTGTCCACTGACAGCCATAGCAGGGACTGGTGTTTTTAACCAATAAGTACATAGGTTTGTTTATGTATTTTACGGTCACTGAGAGATAAAATTTCTGGGGAAACGATCATTGCTTATATGCTTAGTAGTGAGAGTTAATTTAAATTACCAATTAGAGAGCTCTACCAAATTTATGGGAGCATATATTAATAAGTCATCCACAGACACAGGTTTTGCCATTTATGAGAGTGGTCTGTGAATAGTTCATATAATGACATCATGCGGTTGATAACTTTTTTGACCAATGATGTCCAAGTGCTGCAACACCAATGAAAGAAGTGTGTGGATCACAAGGGGGACTATGTTAAAAAATAAGCCTCATTTCATCATATTTCATGAGAGTATTTTGGTCAGCCAATGAACTTTTCAACCTAAACTTATATATATATATATATATATATATATATATATGTGTGTGTGTGTGTCTCTGCAATATAGATATCAGCCAGACAGCAAGGGAATCTATCCCCTTTTCACTAGTACTGGACTAAAGAGATTGTTTTGGTCATATGAAGTGAAGCACCATACCTAACATCAGCTCCTCACTTTACTACACAAATCCCAGTGCTATTCATATGCTGAGTTGGCGAGGGCCAGTATCGAACTCGGAACCTTGTGGTTTTTAGTCGGACGCTATACTGACTGAGCTAAATAGTAACATAAAATCAAATGGATCTTGTAATATATTGGATACATGGTATTTTACATATTTTTTTTAGAAAATAGTAGAATCAAGATATGATACTCACCTTTGCAAAAAGATTCCAAGCTAGCGTCCAGTTGACAGACAAAGGAAAGCAGACTGTAACTTAAATACAGACACTGAAATCATGCACACAACACAGTCAAGGGATTATATATTGATCAAAGTAACAACACCAAAGCTAATGGCCAATCAGAACCTAGAGAATAACTTGGCTAAGATGCATAATGGAATGTCCCAGCCTGCTATATACAGTACCTACCAACTCAATTCTTGAGTGGATCTTCAGAGCAAACTCAACTTTCAATACAGATGAGTACTAATCTGTGTGTACAACTAAATGCTACAAAAATAATCATTTCTATTATTGATACTAACTTCAAACTTCATCAGAATATAGTAAATACTTAAGATATACTATATATAATTAAAAAAGGGGAAATATTTGTGTACATTTAAATTGACAAATTCAACATATAAGTTGCACGTACAAGATCTGGACACAAATCAATAAATAAATGATATTTACTAGAATACTATTTCTCTGAATTTTTGAGATAAGACTTGATAATTTAGATTATTCAAACTATTGTCCTCATCTTTATTATTATCTGCACAATGTTATGGACAATGTGCCCTCCACTATGCCTATATTCACTAAGCCACATATTCAATTGAACATGTGGCGTAGTGGATATAGGCATTGAGTTAATACAGTTCAAAGTGACATCTCTAGGCTGCAGGTTCAATCCTAGTCAAGGGCGGAAGTAACATAGAATAATAATTAACACAGCTTAACACTTGTACCCAGTCATGGTTAGCGGAATGAGAACAGTGTACCCCATGAATAAAGGGTTGGGTTCAAAGTTCCATCAAGGTTACCAAGTTTGAAGAGAAAGTTTCCAAGTTCGAGTAGGTTCCAGAGTCCAACAAGAAATACCTGAAGAAGGCCGGAGGGAGCATAATCTGAAACATTGTGCAGATAATAATAAAGATGAGGACAATAGTCCGAATAATCCAAATAATACTGAATTCACTAGAGTGTTCTTATTTGCCATAATGGCTATCAGATGATGAGATTAATTTGATGTAAATTTCTTGAAGAAATTGACACCAATTTTATTCCACTCCTGTTGAGAAATCACATTAAGATTTGCTTAAGTTTTGACATTAAACTCCTTCCATAGTTTTTCTATGGGATTTAGGTTAGGCAACTAACTTTGCCAATTTAAAACCTTTATTTTCTTTGTCTTTAATCACTCTCCTGTTCTCTCTGCAGTTTATTGTAAGGGCCAGTTTAACTCTATTAGTAGAGCATCCACCTTGGAACTATAAGGTTCAAGGCTTTGCCAACTCAGTGCATGAGTAGCATCTGTATGGCAAAGTGAAGAGCTGGTAGTAGGTGTGGCGCCCTACTTCAGATGCACATACACTCCCTGGTCTCAAGAGGGCTAAAATGGTATAGACTCCCTCACTGTCCAGCTAATAATGAAAATAAACCAATCTGTGTACTTCATTTTACTTACTTTTTATATTAAAAAATCTAAAAGATATTTTACAGATTGAAGCTGGTTTTAGAGACAAACTCAATTCATATTGCATTTGTTTTATTTATTTATTTTTTATGACCCACATATGATATGCCATTAAACAAAACTCAAACTCAGGATTCACAATCAGCTGAGTAATCTTTGATTATTACAAGTGAGTTTGGTTAAGTTTATCACAAAATAGAATAAATCATGATAATGATATGTCATAGCACACGCTCTGAATGAGCTTTTAGTAAAATAAAAAGGAATATCCCTATGCTATGTGAGTCTTCTTATTCTTCTGATCCATGTCCTGTTTCCTGTTCTCAAAACTTAAAACCTGACTATTTAGAAATTGATGAAAACATGTTACAGATTGTGACAAACCCACTGAAAGCATTGTTAGTTGAAAACTTCTTGCGCTGTTTCCAGATTGAGAGCAATGTTGTTTCTGGTATGTGGCAAGGTAAAAAAGAACCTTCTATCATGTAAGAATCAGATTACTTTGCCTTTATATCTTTGTCACAATGTAGTGTTGGTATTGGATTGGAACCCCTGAGACAGACTGGCCACATTCTTTTTTTCTTTTCTTTTGCCTAATGACAAGAACAAGACTATGGGAAATGAATACACTCCGATCCCAACTCAAAGGATTTTTTGTGTATGCGGAGAGAGAGAGAGAGAGAGAGAGAGAGAGAGTGTGTGTGTGTGTGTGTGTGTGTGTGTGTGTGTATCTATTTACCCAATTCCTCAGTTATTAAGCAGTATATGACACATTGCCAATTCTGAAGTGATTGGTTGGTTGTTTTTGTTTTACGGCATATCAACCCTTTTCAGAACATATAATGCTGAATCAAATCAATTCTTATGTCAGGTTACTTACAGTACCCACTATTGCTTAAATGGTCACCCATCTAAGTACTTAACAGGCTCATTGCAGCTTAACTTCAGTGATCAAGTACGAACTAGTGTTTACAGTGTGACTTGACCATAACATTTTTTTAAAGTGAAATATAGCTGGTTTGTATTAAGAGTTTCCCTTCCCCTAAACTGGTTGATTTAAAGATTCTAAAGAATTACAATTTATGCATAGAACGCGGGGGGAGATGAATTCATACCTTTCCCAAGGTCATGAGCATGAAGTGGTTTGAACAACTTTATTCAGGATTTGAACTTATCAATGCATCTGCTTCTCAAGACCTGTTGATCTGTACCTGGGCAAGGTTGTATAGAAGACTAACAGTTGCTCATGCAGCAAATCCCCTCTATCAGTGCTATCAATATTGTCAAAATAAGAGTAAGGGAAGATACAGCTTGGCACCAGTGTTGTTGCAGAACAAGTTTGAAGACTTAGATCTCAGACTGTATAAGATTCCATCTGGTTTGTATTCAGGTTTGTCCTTTTTCTAGACCAAAACAAGAGAGCCCAGGGTGCCCTTTGGTTTTGAACTCTGTGTTGTAATTTCATGGTTTCTAAAGTGATTTATAAACTGGAGAATTCTTCAAGGCCATAATAGACAGGCACATGGAGGTTACATATTTATTGCATATTAAAACAAAAGCCGACAAAAACACTGAATTCCTCATTATAAGAGAAGGAATATCATTTATTATTTATAATTCTTAGTCATGTGTATTTCTTTTTTATTTTCTTTATTTTCTTTTGTTAGTAGAAGGAAAAATATGTGTGTTTTCAAATATTCATTGAAGTGTGTATAGACAAAAATCACATAAATAAATGAATTCATACTCAGTTATCCATACTGTGACATGATTTATTTCAGTCTGGATTTTTATTCCAACATGATTTATTTGTAATGTCCAGAAAAATGATTGATGAAATTATCAAAAAATGACACAGGACTGCACGCACTAGTGTTGTCCTGTCCCAATAAAAAAAATGAAATAACAAAAAGTTGTGACCACAAGTAAATCAAGAGGAAGATTATTACAGAGAAAACAAATATTTGGTTTTGCTTTCAATCACAAAAAAATAAAAAGAATGATAGTTTTTTTTTGTATATATACATTTTTGTTTTTACCTATTAAAAATCTTTTTGGGAGTAAAAAAAAAAAATGATAAAAAGATCTAGATAGAAGCTAATTGTAAAACTTGTAAAATATATCCCTTAAAAAATTAATTATATTTACAGAACTGTGAATTAAAACTTTAACTTCTTTAATATTTAATATAAAATATTTCTATCAATTTAAAATGTAACAATCCGATGAATAATGTTTCTTTAAAACTGTGAATTAAATATTTATTTTCTATTATGTTTAATATTAAATGTTTCTATCAATTTAAAATATCAGTAATAATTTAGAGAATAATGTTTCCTTAAACTGAATTAAATATTTTTTTTCTATAATATTCAACATTACATTTTTCTATCAATTTAAAATACCAGTAATAATTCATTTAATAATGCTTCCTTAGAGCTCTGAACTAAATATTTTTTCTTGTATAATTCTAAGCATTAAATGCTTCTATCAAATTAAAATATTAATAATATCCAGTGAATGATGCTTCCTTAAATATGAATTAAATAGTTCACTTCTATAATATTTAACCAGAGATGCTGATAGGTATGCGTCCTGTGTCACTGACACATAAAAACTAAAAGGATGCTGAAAATTGTATCCATGCATCCCAGTGTTTTTTTTCTTTCCCCACCATTTCCAGCTGTAAATATGTTTCAATATTTTCTTGGAAACGAATTACACGATATTGGGTACAACTTTAGTGAAAAAAAAAAACTCTACAATTTATTAAAAAACTTTAGTTGGGATCTATCAAATTTCCCAGGGAGTCATTCAAATCAAGACACACTAAATTAAAAAGCTATCAGCATCACTGTTTAACATTAAATATTTCTATCAATCCAAAATATAATAATAATCTTGTGAATAATGCTTTCCTATTTTTTTTATTTTTAAACTTTTACAAATCAAATAACCTTTTAAAATTATACCATCCAAATATTTTTGGATATCAAGCCATGAAAATGTAACAACACATTTTCTCCATCACATTTTATTCTTTCATTTAGATTATAAAGCAATCTTATGAGGTGAATATTTTGTATTTACTCTTATGAAGATGAATTTTCATATCAAATAAAAATGCAAAAATAACAAACAGAAATTTTCACAAGGGCCAATAAAAATTTATGCCCTATTACCACATACCTTAGCTTATCTCACCACCATCATTGCACTCTCTAAATTGAGAAAATGAACATAATACTATCTCTATCCCATGATAGTAGTTAAATTTGAATATAAATTTCATAGTTTAAATGTAACAATTATTATGGGACAGTGGTTGTATTATGTAATGATTAAAAAAAAAAACAGTATCCTCTGAAGAAAGCTGGAAGATGCAGCTAAAATGTTGCAAAATGACAACAAAGATGAGGAAACTGGTCTGAAATAATGATTGTATGACAGTAGCAAGAAATTCAGACACAAAAATAGTAATTTAATTATTCTCTGGGTCTAATGTAAGTAGTTTTTTTGTTGAAACAACAAACCTCAGAATGTCCCAGACTAAATATTCCTGTTGTGGATAGGAATTGCTTTACATAATCACTTTATCACATTATAAACACAGGCAATTTTTAAATTTTATTGAAATTGGAATTCTTTAGTCATTTTTATCTTGCCCTTTTTTTTAAATCCAACAATATATTTGATACTGTTGAAAGATTTTAGTAATGTATTTTCAGTTGATACATTTTTTCCAAAAATTGGAAGTGAATCCGACGATTATGATGAAAGATAAAAGGAAAGAAAATGTTGAATGGATAAATAAATAAATAATGTGTGTGTCTGTCTAATAAATAATTTTTATCCAAACAACATTTTCTTTCCTTTTATCTTTCAACATCATATATATATATATATATATATATATATATATGAGAAAGAAGACAGTTTTGAAAATCAGATTAATATATTTCACTAAAGATCTAGCGTTACCAGAATGCAAATGTATTTATTAACAAAGAACAAACAACAATACAAGAGGGAGGAGCTTGATAATTTCTGTAGAGTGTATGCACAGTTAATTTAGATTTTTAAACAAACTATCAGTCAATTTTATCCAAGTTTTGTACTTTATGTCTTAGTATTCCCAATCTTTGAGTATCAATTTGGTGAGAAAAAAGGATATACTGTAAAAACCTGGATGTAGATTGACTGCAGGAGACTTGTTGATTTCAGTTGATTTAAAAAAAAATTAATTTGTTGGTTGGCTTTGAAGGCTATCATAATGCAAGTGTAAAGAAAAATGAAATAACTATGATGTTGCTCATCTACCTTTATTTATCTTCTTAATATTTCAGGATAAAGATCAAAAATTTCTGAAAGTTAAACCTTATACTCTCTGCATTTTGATGCTTTTCCCTTGTAATGTAGACATCATCGTTTGTGTGCAGTCAGTGCACCAAAGACTGTCACTCAGGGATTGGCCCGCTCAGCCATATATTATTTATCACTGTAACTCAACAGGCATTACAAGAACTAGTTTTTAGAAAAATAAAACTGTTTCAAACCACTCATGAGTTTAGGGTTACATTTTTTTAAATGATATGGTGTTCCTAAAATTCTTTTAGTCTAGTCATGAACTGGGTACTTCTGGAAGTTATATATATATATATATATATATATATATATATATATATATATATATATTTGGTAATAAATTCATTTGTATTCTCATTACTCTTGACCTTAAACAAAACATATCAACCTGATTTTCCAAACTGTCTTCTTTCTTGTTTTGTTTGGAATTTTTTTCCAAACTTTATTTTTATATAATACTCTTTTTATTAACATTATTATTATTGTCAGCACAATACTTTGGGCACTGGAGGCAGTGGCCTTGTGTCAGTATTTTGATTACTGTTCTCCAGTTGGCTTTTTGATTGCAAAACAGAGGTGAAAGAATTGTTTACTGGGATGATAGTGGTTGTCGGTACTGTTGTGGATGTTGGCATCGCCATGGATGTATTTGTTGTCAGTGCAGTCCACTTCTTGAATGGAGAATTTGGTCCAATTTCATCCGGGCGGAAGAAACATCTAGTCGTTGAGGTCGTCGTGTCACTTTGGTTGCTGAACGCCTGTTTTAAAGATTTCGGATCCGTATTATTGAATGGGTTGAGCAGGGCAGGAGAAGAGTTACAGTACTGGGATGAAAACACATCTGAAAAGACATACACAGATGTATACGAGCAGTAAGGGGCTTTTTTTCTCTTTTTTTTTTAAATTGTTCTTTTTTTGTTTTTAATCATGGGTTGTTTCAGGGTTAGGGATTGAGATCTGTTTGTTGATTGGTCAGTCATATTAATATGTTCTATTAAAAACAAAAACAACTTTTTTTTTATTCCTTTTTTTTTCTTTAAGGATGTTGGTATTTGTTTCAGCCATTTTACTAGGTAATAGTTTTTAAAAACAAAAGTTTTTATTGCCCTTCTTATTTTCATCTCTTTTTTTTTTTTTTTTTTTTCTTCTCTGCTTTTTCTTTTTTACAGGAAAGAGAATGGATTTCAACCATTTTTTTTTCTTTTTTTCTCACAATTGAATATCTACTTAATTACTTACACCTTTAACATTTAAACCATTTTTTTTTTCACAAAATATTTTTAATATTTAAAAGAGAATATAAATTAAATTTATGTATAAATTAAATAACATCTTTCCCTTCACTAAAAGACTACAAGATCCATTCTTAAATAAATTCATCACTGCTTACAGTGATACATTTTTTTCTTCATTTCTCTTTTATTTTTTTCATTTTTTTCCTCTCGAATTGTATTCACTAATTATCAACAGTCCCTCAGAAAAATGTTCACTGATGCGGACGGAGTGTCTTTCTTTGGTTTATTTCTTTTTCCTTTTCTTTTTTTCTGCTTCCCTTCCCATTTCCCATCATGTAGCAAAAGTTTCTTCTGATCTATTAGCCTCAGTTTAAAAGTGGTCATTTTATATATACATACATATATATATATATATATATATTATATATATATATATATATAAATCTTAGACCTTTTTAGGTTCTACATTGTCCACATTTTTCAGTGTATGTCTTTCCCGATTGTCACATACCTGGCAAGTCTTCACTCTGACCAGCATCTCCTTCATTCCAGTTATGTCCATTATCTAGGTGAGGTGAATGTGTTGGCCGCCAAACCGAATAATCAGGAGTTATCAGGGTGTTTTTCTTGTATCTGTCACTGCCAGGACTTTGACTTACTTCTCGTATAATAATCTGACAAAGGAAAAAGAAAAATTTGGTAAATAAATTTGCATTTCATTAACAGCAGTGAATATTCAATTAATATTTTCTATTTCTGGGCTCAGTTTACTTAAAAAAGAAAGTCACAATCATTATAGGAAAATCTATAAGTGTATGTATTATTCAAGTGCTATTTACCTAAACCCTCACATAACACAAGATAAATTTTCTAAGCAGTTTAGTAGATTTGAATTAAGTTTTCCTTCTCCTAGATTAGTTACCATACCAAGTTTAAAAAAAACAATCAGCCCTACTATTTACTGATAACTGAAGGAAGAATAATTGGATTTATACCTTTCAAAAGGCTATAAGTACTATATGAACAGCCTTGTACCAGATATGATTAAAATAAGGTAAATATTGTTAACTATTATTAACTACTAAACTTTACAATAGTAAAATTACCCAGCCACTCCACCACAGAAAAATACTATGTCTATATATATATATCTATAACATATGATTTGAATCATCTGAGATCTGAGATCTAATATCAATCCTCAATCATTTGTAAGAAAAAATATAGAAATAATTTTAAAGTCAATCAAACCCCCTTTATTTGATTGTATAACTTAGTGCACAAAAATAGGAATATGCAAGGTTTCCTAACCTCCAGGCATAAAATAACCCTAGATTGGTTGACATGCCATTAAAATCACTCAATCACTCGAGTATCAGAAACCATGCTCATTGAATTAATAGAAATCCACATTCCCAGAAATATAAACAGCCATAACAATAGCATTAACTTTCATCTGCACAAAAACAATTCCTTAAGATAATTTTAATACATTATCAAAGAAGATATAGTATAAATAGTATAATGTAATAATATAAAAAGGATGCTTAAGGCATTCAATATTTGATTAACAAACAAGTTATGACTGATTTTGTAAATAGGTTGTTTATTAACTTCAATAAAAAAAAAATAATCTTAAAAGATTAACAAAATCAATCATTACTTGTTTATTAATAGAATATTGATTATCTACAGTCATATTTTTAGAGTTACTTTCATTGAATACATTATAAAAAATACACACAACTAAACATACAAAACATAGAACTCAGTAAATATAATTTAAAGTAATAAGAACTATAAGACTGTATTAAATTAAGCTCCTTGCCCTGTCAGCAAGACTTAGAATATGTTGACTGTATCATCTGCAAAGGGGTAATACTACCCCTCCCCATAAAAAGAGGTGTCCTGAGTAGGACACTAAATTGCATCTACAGTTCTAGAGCTCTTGGGAGTATGGAGAATCCTTTCATTGCCATTACTCCCAGGTCCACTCTGTTCTGGAGTGGAAGTACCTGTTAGGATCTCATCAATAGGTCAAATAGATCTGTTAAAAATTATTTGTAATTGATAGAACCATGTGCAAAAAAAAACTCTTAAGAAACAACTATACAAAAATAATGTAAATATAAACATACAATGAACATACCTAAACTCTTGGCATGAAATTAGCCCAAGACAGGTTGACATGCCATTAAAATTAATTAATAAATTAAGCTTTATCACAATGTATTTTAAATATAAAATAGGATAATAACTCATGATACAGTTTCACATTGTCAATCCTCTGATGAGCAAGTATTCATAACATCTCCCTATATAATCCAGTGTCCTTCTTCTTTACTATCTTAGCTATTTAACTCAATAAATACATGCTGATTAACTTGAATCTTTCTGCTCCATCAAAATTTCCAATTGACACATCATAAATTTTAATCTGGTTTCTTTTCACCTATCTCTCATCAAAGTAGAACAATAAAGATATTCTGCAATGTTTTATGATTTCCTCATTTTCATCTTTTAAATCCATATAAGTTATTTCTATATTAATTGCTTTGTCCAGTATTTCTTTTGTTATTGAAGAGTAGATGTCTTTTATATTAAACTGTTTGAACTTGCAAATAGTTTTATATGTTATTTTTAAACCATTCAAATCTTGATTTGCACTTTTCCATTGGTTAACCAGCAAAATTTCTTTTAATTTGTAGATGTGTTGAATAAGAGCGCACCTGAAGATCAATAACATGGAACTCTGAGTTGTGAGTTTTAATCCTGTTTTATGATTATCCTATTTCATACTTGAAATATATTGTGTTGTATAGTACAACCCTTTTCCCAATATGTCTGGAATATTAAAAATAAATATGGCATGGGCTCTATTACAAAGTGAAGATTGTTAAAAAAAACATGAAATTATAAATTGGGTCATAAATTCTGCTTTCTCTGTATGGAGGAGAAATTGGCTATCACAACCTATACTAATTCCTAAAAACTATTAAATCAAAGATTAGAAATTTTTGAACTGATGTCTACATCTAAAGTGGCGTCTTAATTGTTAAAAATCAAAACGCATGCTGCATTCCTTTCTGTATCCTTCTCTAATGCTTTTTGTTTACATCCACTTGTTTTTATGAATTTCAGTCAGAATTATCATGATGATCCAAACGGTCAAACCTAGGTAGATATATTCTGATTTTATTGGTTTTCTAAACCAGCTCAACAATTGTATTGAGCACTTTTATATTCATTCATAATTCTACCTTATTCGGTTACTTCTTTTTATCGGCAGTCAAAATTGTGATTTTTGTCTTCTCCATTAAGTCATCCTCCCTTCAAAAACATATATACATATAATATGAAAAAAAAACCCAAATATCCAGAGGACATATGTATTTATATATGCTAATTGTTAACTTTCTTTTTTCTTTTTATTAAAACCATCTTCAGGGTAATGTTATGATGCTTCATCTGAAAATTTTTTAAATTCTTAGTCTTCTATTTATTAATAATAGTGTTCCATTTCAAAATGTAGTAATAGGAATTAGGAACTTTTTAAAGAATGTTTTTGCTAAAGATTTAAAAAAACTTTTATAAGAATTAAGAACTCACATTCTAACATTGCCCTGAAGATGGCTTGATAAAAAAAATGAAATGTTAAATGATTGTATATTATCATTTATAATTAAATACATCCTCTAAATATATATTTTTTAAATATTTACCATCAGATTTATGTCTTTTTTTCTCATGTGTGTGTGTATATATATATATATATACACACACACACACACACATCTTAAAACAAATAATTCCAATATGATGCATGAAAAAATATTTGTTGTAGTGATGACACTAATGATATATTTTTATTGAAGATTGAAAATGAAGTAAGAAAGAGAAAATGATAGAGAAAAACTTGTTGGAAAGTAGATGATGACTGTTTTTAAATGAGATAATTTATTTAGCCGTTATCATCAATAAAGTTTCCTCAAGAAATGTTGTTGATAAAAAAAGATGAGGACGGGAGACAAACCAAAGTAAACAACAAATTGGCACCATTATAAGAAGATAATGTCTTATTCTTAGACATCCAATTTATGGAAAAATGAATCCTAATGTGTATGTGTGTGTGTATTTTCTTGCAGTCAGTGTAAATGCAGTATACTCAAGCTCTAGCACCAATATGATTACCCCAACCCTATTGCCCTTATGGCAACCCCCAATCCTTCTTATCATATGGGTGCTAGAAGGCGGTGACTGAAGGTCTACATGTCCTGGGAATGATGTTAAACTCTATCTGATGGTGAGGTTCCAGTTCTGCAGGTTTGGGGAATGTGGAGCATTCCTTCATCACTATTGCTCCCTGATCAACTCTGACCCAGAGTGGTAGTACCTGTTAGGGTCCCATCTATGGGTTGAATAGAAAAACATGAGTTTATAAACAAAATTGTATTATGCATTAAGAATGAATTTATTTCACAACTTTGTCGGCATTAAATGACTCACCGAGGTTGATATGTCGTAAAACAAAACAAACCAAAAAACCAAACCTCTTTTCTTAGAGTTTGATGGAGCAGGTATACTGTACTAGTATAGTCTTTTTAATAAAAATGTTATTTCTTTAAAAATTACATATTCATACACACTCGACCAAATACTTATATAGAGCTATATATACTTATATAGTTTTGCTGCATTTAGTAATAATGCAAGTGCAGATAAATTGCAATATATATTTGCATTTAAAGATATATTGCAAATAATCACAATATAAAAGTCATCGGGGTGGCCTAAACTCGGTATCAGCCAATCAGCAAGGGAGTCTATCCCCTTTTCACTAGCGCCAACCAAAGAGATCATTTTTTGCATCTGAGGTGGAGCGCTACACCTACCATCAGCTCCTTACTTTACTGGACAGATCCATGTGCTACTCATACGCTGAGTTGGCGAGGGCCTGTATCCTGTAGTTTCTAACCAAATGATCTACCGACTGAGCTATGTATAAAAATGTTTTCTATTTCTCTGAATTTTTGAGATGAGGCTTGATAATTAGTATTATTTGTATTATTCAGACTATTGAAGTCAACCTCTCTTCATATATATATGTATGTATATATATAACCTAATGAGTCAGACGAACCTACTATTAGTTTCGCATAAAGCTCTTCAGGGCTAAAATCTGACTGTAGAGATAAGGAGCAAGACAAATAAATAGTACTAACCACAGTAGTCATTTAAATTAGCAGAACCAGACTAATAAAAACACAGAACACTATAAGTTTATTGTTTAATAAATATTTAGTTTATATATTAAAATTTTTTTTTTTAAATTTATATTTTATAAAATTTTAGAATTAAGCAGATTCGAAACCATTAAATTAGTACAAGCACCCCATCGCCATTCTGATCTCCACAACTAAATGGAACCCAGCACGCCGACAATTGTCCGTCTCTTTGCTCGTAGTTATACGATCCATCAATACGACTAAATCTAGGGAGACAGGGTTTATTCAGTGAACCTCGACATCCCGAAACCCATCATGCTGCTTCTCCCATGGTTATCATCATAGGAAATGTACATATCGACACAAGTTCAAATTCTGGATGAGGCTGGAAGCATTTCACATAGCACTAATACCCTTGGGAAAGGTATGCATGCACCTATTCTCCCTCCAGCTATTGGTAAATAGTAGGAAAGACTGGGATCTTTAACCTTGGTTTGAGATCCGGTCTAGGAGAAGGAAAACTCTGAATTCAAACTCTACTTAAAAATAGACCTTGTGTCACATCCTGTTCATATGGAGGGGTTGTTAGATACATAAAATGTATAAATACACATACAATATCTGTCTGGAAAGTAGAGTAGATTTGGGAGTAATGTCAATGAAGGGTTAGTCCACACTCCCCAGAGCTTCAGAACTGGAGCCTCACCACTAGATGCAGTATAACCATAACCATGGGAGAATCAGCAACAGACAGATTCCCCAATCATGTGACTCCCTAAGACAATGAGAGTCCCATTCCTGGTCAGTTTTGAGGTAAGACATGTCAATTTAAACTCTCAGTGATTTTCATTTATGGTTAAATTTGGATTCTAACTTTCTTACAAAAATGATAGCCTATATAACACTAAGAGCATCAATGGAAAGTGGATGTAAACAGACTTTGCCAGAATTTGAACTCTGTTTGTTGACTCCATTTTCCATGACAATAAGTTGCACCACCTGCACATCCCATATATATATTGTTATCTACTCTGTTAATTCAAATAATTGAGTTAATGTCTCACCTCTGGGCTCATGAAAACTTGTAAATACAAAAATATATGATAGTTATATTTTCATCTGCCATTCTAATACTGAGATAAAAAAAAACATAAAAATTTTGTGGTATTGTAGGATACTACTGGGCCACTCTGGGTTAGTGGTAATGATGTTTTAGAACCCAAACTATACCTGACCCCAAAGTCATTCATCATCTGATGAAGGCTTTGTTGGCAGATCAGCTGTTGCTTTTTGCATCAACAGGGGAAGGAAATTTTATACATATATAATGTGTGTGTATATATTTCTGTGTATTAGAATAGATACATAAACATTAGTTGAAAATATATATATATATATATATATATATATATATATATGTGTGTGTGTGTGTGTGATTAGAATAGATACATAAACATTGGTAGAAAAAAAATACATATATAATGTGTGTGTATATATTTCTGTGTATTAGAATAGATACATAAACATTGGTAGAAAAATATTTATTCATATATATATATATATATATAACCAATGTTTATGTAGCTATTCTAATACATAGAAATATATACTTATATATATTATATATATATATATATATATATATATATATATATATATATATATATATAGTAATTACCTTTAAATCCACCAAGCAAACAAGTATAAATAAATACTATTTACTTCTGGATTTTTTCCTAAAACTGATTTAAAAGTGCTCAATATAAAGAGCTAAATATACATTTAAAATCGAATGGATTAAAAAGTACCAACTTAAGCTTCTCGCAGTAGTGCAAATCTTTAGGGTATCTGAAGATTTGTGCTACTGTCAGTACTTTTTATAGCTCAGTCGGTAGAGCGTTCGGCTAGAAACCACGAGGTTCCTAGTTCGATACCGGTCCTCGCCAACTCAGCATATGAGTAGCACAGGGATTGTGCAGTAAAGTAAGGAGCTGATGGTAGGTGGGCGCTCCACCTCAGACGCCAAAAACAATCTCCTTGGTCTAGTGCACTAGTGAAAAGGGGATAGACTCCCTCGCTGACTGGCTGATACTGACTTTAGGGCCCCCGACGACTAAATTTAAATATATATAATGTGTGTGTATATATTTATGTCTATTAGAATAGATACATAAACATTGTTAGAAAAAATATTCATATATATATATATATATATATATATATATATATATGATAATCCCTACTCATTTTGGTCTTCAAACATCATTATTATTATTTACATTTCAAAACTGAAGGTGTATGGGTAGGACTGGATTGGCTTGAATTGGGAATAAAACTTGAACTTTAAAATTTAACTTAAAGATTTGATTTTATAAATAGTTGACAAAGTTGTTGTTTTGAATTTTTTTTTTAGTTGGAGATATCATTAAGCAGAAAGATAAGTCTAAAAAATAAGAATTTTCAAATTTGAATTTGAATAATGGATTTTCTAATATATTGATAAGTATTTAAGGGTTATTATGTAATGTTTTGTTGACAGTTTAGTCATTGAGTCTATTTAAGGTAGGGTTTCAAGATGTGTATGTGAATATATATATATATATATATATATATATATGAAGAGGGGTCAACTTAAAAGAAATGATAAAATATCAAAATAAGTTGGCATTATGGATGAATATACACACACATAACTGTAATACATATTTGAATATATATATGTAGTTTGCTATATCTATAAATAAAAAATGCTCATTATCACTGATAGAGTATGAATATCTAGATTAGGGTAGTGTAGACTTACTTTGAAAATCACATCACAATCATAATAAGTTACATTAGAAAATTTTAAAAGAAAAGCAAATCAGTTTTTAAAATCTGTAAATCAACTAATTATTGGATTTTAATTAAATAATTTCAGTACTTATTAAATAAAGAATATTTTTAAAGAATCTTTCTATTCCAAATTTCGGAGAAAAAAATATATGTACATATATATATATTATATATATATACACAAGACAAAACGTGACCAGTTGGGTCACCCATTGAGCTCTGAATAGCTAATTGTGATTAGGGAAAAGTGAATTTGCAAAGCAGATTAAATTTTTTTTTAATTAAATATGACCGGATAATTTAAAAAAAAAAAACATTGAAATTATTTTGCAAGTTTTCTAAGAAAGGGAATGTTTGATCTAATTTAAGCTACTGGCTAGCTGCTTGTGAAACTTGACATACAAATATAATTCACACTCTCTAAATCACTCTCAGAGAAACAAACATATAATAAAGAGGTAATCAGTTATTGACTTAATTGCAAATTACAACTAATCAGAACCAACTGATTCACTCAGGTTTAGTATAATATATATATATATATATATATATATATATATATATATATATATGTGTGTGTGTGTGTGTGTAAGAAAAATAGAAAAACATGAAGCATTCCAAAAGATGAATTTATTTGTTTCTTTCTATTTTTCTACATACTGTTGGATTAATTCTCTAATATACTCCCCTATATATATAATATAATATATATATATATAACAAATAGGTACAAGTGATAACCTACTCGAGTTTCACCATAAGGATCTTCAGGGTTAAATCCACTGAATTAATCGAGATACCGATTAATAACAGTTGACTACACGTGTGTGTTCATCGCGTTAAACGTTAACACGATGAACACACACGTGTAGTCGACTGTAATTAATCGATATCTTAATTAGTTCAGTGTATTTAACCCTGAAGATTCTTATGGTGAAACTCGAGTAGGTTATCACTTGTACCTATATTGTAATAAATTTGCTCTACTAATGTATTGAGCACTTTGTATTTGTTATATCGCTGATTTATCTCACTGAATTCTGCACCATCTAACCATCGTGACCATATTCACTGGTAAGTCACCTTTTCCATCATACATACATATATATATATTTATACATATGTGTGTGTGTGTGTGTGTATGTATGCACACTGAGTTCTTGGGTTGGGGTAAGTATATTTTTTATAAATCCTTCCAACTTGAATAAGCTAAATCTTCACCAGATGTCCCACAATTAAATTCTCATGCATTGCTTTATCCTTGTTAGTTAATAACACTAGTTTTGGATTTTGCAATAGCGTACAGTCATACTTTGTTATCCGCAGAAGATTAGTTTCATGACTACAATGGATACCAAAATCCACTCGAGTCTCTTTTATAAAATGGTGATGGTATTTGCATATAACCTATGTGCATCGTCATATATATACTTTAAATCCTCCTAGATTATTTATAATACAATGTGGAATCTACATTAACTGTTGGAGGTATAAACAAATCATTTCAGTTAGGATATTGATAACTAAGGAAAAAAAATCTTGGAAGTTGTGATTTATATAACCTATTATTTTTAATGTATATAATCTATCATTAATGGAGATTCAGTCTCTATTTGTCTGTAACCGAAACTATGTCACTACTTATCTCACAGTTACCAAAATTGTCAATACATAGAATAAAGAACAATTAATATGAATAAAATAGATAAAAGCTGTTCCTTATAATTCAAAGTTTGATTCTCCAATTTAATAAATAAATTATATATTATTTAAATAAATAAATTATACAAACAATGAAATTAATTTTTAAAATTGTACTACTTAAATGGAAAAATTATTAAGTGAAATTTGTAATCATTTTTTAAATTTTTTTACTCACATCCCTTTTTTCTGTAACAAGAAGTTAACTAAAACTTCACAAATAGATAGATTTATGTGAGGGGGTACAGAATTAGGTTTCATTTTCAATTGTTTTATTTTTTTTTTACTCCTTCAATAAATTTGATGATTTTATTTACTTATGATAAAAAACTTCTGGCATTGAATTTTTAACTCTACCCTACTCAGTTTTTTTTAACCTAACCTGGAGGGTGTTTTTTGCTAGTCTTATTAAAATGGAGATTACCGTATTTGACGGCATATAAGATGCACCCCCATTTCAGCAGGTCAGATTCAGGAAAAAAGTGTTTTAGTCTATTTAAGCATATATTGTTGAAAACAGTCTAGCTGTGCATTGCACAAGCAGAAACATAGCTGTATAAAAGCAATTTGGCAATACAGGGTAGGTAAAATTACTGAGCGTAAGCTGGGTTATTTAGCATCATAGAAAAGATTAGCCTAGGCCTATGGGAGGTCTCAAACTTCACTTACGATGTATAAGACGCAGGGCAATTTTTTGAGCCAAAATTTTGGAAAAATATTGCATCCTATATGCTGTCAAATACAGTATGTTTCTGTCTGTAACCAAAACTGTCACCACTGATGTCACAATTCCCATAGTTGTTTATATTACAGTCTCCATGATTTTATTTTTGTTTAAATCTCAATTATTAAGGAAATTGCTTTTTTTATCAATACTATTGACCTCATCTATGTACTAATTAAAGTTACATTTTCGGAGTGACTTATTGTCAGTATCAGCTGAACAGTGAATGAGTCTATCCTTTTTTGCTAGCATTAGACCTGGGGGGTTTTCTTTGCTGAGGGGAGCACCACACCTATCATCAGCTCCCATAAGCTTTACTGCACAGATCAGATTATCCAAGTTGTGCTATACAGAGTTGGCAGGGACCAATATCAAACCCAAACCTTGCGATACCTAGGTATATGCTCTACTAATTGAGCTAAACTGAACTTAATGATCTACATGTAATAACATGCAACTGTATTTATATACACAACTAAATAGCACTTACAGTTATGTATATGACCTATTATTATAACTTATTATAATGGAGTTTACATGTCTGTAACCAAAACAATGTCACCACCAATGTCAGAATTCCCATGGTTATTTATGACACATTCTTCATGATTTTTGTTTTTTCAAATCTCAGTTATTAAGAAAATTATTTTCTAGTATTAATATCTGTTGTAAGTTTTTGCTGGTTGGCCAACACTGGTGTATCCATATGTTGGAGTCTACAAGAGAATGTCACATGAGTTCATCCTTACTTCTCCAACTGTGCCCAGTATGTCTTCTTCTTATTTGGATGGTTTGTGTGATAGGAGATAAGTGGCCATATAGCTGCTTTCAGGATTTGTTCAAAACAGTATGCAGTGTCCTTGTTTTGTTCCCATCTAGCTTTTTCTCCAAGTGTTTCATTAAAGTCCAAGTGGTGCAGCCATACAGTAGTACTGATACAGCTATAGCTTGGAAGTAAAATGAAACAGAATAAAAATGAGTGTGTTTTTTTTTTATATGTGTTCCTATTTAGTTTTATTTGTCTTTCTGATTTAATACATAAAAATCCAAATCAGTATTAAAGTAAATTTTATCATCAAATTTATATAATCAAAATCTTTTTATAATTAGTATTAAGAAAGGCTGGTGATAATTCTGATACAAAAATTATTTGTACACATTTTCTCACTGTGTCACTGGCCCCGTAACCTGGACTAGTATAGGAGCACAACTCATGTAGAGACCATTCCTCTCCAGGTCTACAAGTGATTTAAATTCAGAGTTTTCCTTCTCTAAGACCAGTTGACATACTAAGGCTAAAGAGCCCAGCCAGTCCTATTATTTACCCATAGCTGGAGGGAGAATAGTAGGATTCATACCTTTTTCAAGGGTATTAATGCTATGCAAAATGCAATCAGCCTCGTCCAGTATTTGAACTCAGATAGGTTACACCATAAGTGCACATTATAGAACTGTTCTGGACACTGCTGGAGAAGAAAGGACAAACTCATAAGTGATGTTCTCCTGTGGAAGTTAACATGTGCACATTCTAGTGCGGGCTGCCCAGCAAAGACCTACATTGACCAGCTTTGCAAGGATACTGGTGCTGTGCAGAGGACCTCCCGGGGACAATGAATGATAGAGAAGGCTGCCGAGAGATTGTCATAGATATCCGTGCTAATTGCGCGATATGATGAAAATGATGATAATAATAGAACTGGTTATATCGGGGGGGGGTTTAGTGTAAAAAATTCTTGTAAACAAATAAACAATCATGATAATTTATATTAGAAAAATTCTTAAGTGAAAAGCAGATCAATTTTTTTAAATCTGCCAAAAATCAAGTAATTATAGGATTTTAATAAAAATGTTCAGTACTTATTTAAAAAAAAAACATTTTTTAAAAGGGGTTTCAATTTCAAATTTTTGAGAAAAAAAAAAAAAATAAACAAAAAAAAAAACTCCCAACAACAAAAGATGCAATACAACAATGGATGAGGTGCATGTAACCAATGCTCAAACAGAGTTGAAGAAAAATTAAGGATCTGTAAAATAGCTGGAGGCAACAACAACAGCAGCAGAATATAACTGTGCATTACTTCATTAACATGGAATTGGTATTGTGCTCAGCATGCGACAAATTCAAATTTTGCTTTTTGGAACTTTTTAGAAATTTAAAAAAAAAAAATTTCTGAATACTAATATTAAAGATGGAAGAAAATAAGAAAACATTTTTGGTATTATGTTTTTCTTAAAAAATCTTAAGAAATATAAAAATTTGACTCAAACCCAAAGATTTGTGCAATTTATTGAGAAAGTGTCATGAATGATAGAATGTGTCAAAGTGTTTTTTTTTTTTTTAATTTTGTAAATTTTCACTCTTCTCCATCTTTAGATAAACCGGTTGATCAAATGAAGACATTACTTGAGAGTAATCAGTATGATAGAAACATACTTAATACAGGCTGATTACAAAAAAAAACTCCTGCTGTTTTGTGGGGTGATACTTCCCTGATTTATTCAAAGCACACAGTATCCTAGTGTTGTTTCCAACTAACTTATTACATATACACAATCATAATATATGTAGATATATATTATATATTGTCTATATTTATTATATACTAGCAGTAGCTGTGGATATTCCACAGTATCAAATTTAATTATTACGTTTGATATGTTTACTTAAGAGCTATTGCAAATACTTCAATATGTGAAAAGTATAATAATCTTGATTTAGTTCTCTCTTTCACCATTTTTTTAAAGTGTGGTTGTAAAACATTTACATTGATTTGTTGATAAAAATCTGTGGGGGATGCGTTTAAAATATCTACATTAATAATGCCAACAAAAAAGTGACAAAAACACAATTTGGAAAATATCTAAGTTGGGCCGGAAATTCGCCCAACACTGGCTCACTAAAACATAGCCTAAATTAAGGCAGCTGACCAGGACACCGTAAGATCTAAATTACCAAAATATATTTCGTAATTCACAATTTCAATATTACAAATAAAACAAACCTGTAACTTCTTTTTTAATTTCAACGTTGGGCATTTAAGCAATGCAAGATCATTTGGAATGTTTCATTTTTAAAATTGGGCGAAATAAAATGGGACAAATAAGAAATCTACGATTAAGTGACACCAGATAATTTGTATTCACATTTTTGCATTACATCTTGGACAAATTAGACGGTCTCATTTTTAACCAGAGTATGTTGCTGGAAGATTTAGGGACACACATATTAGTATTATATATAATAATCTGTGAAATTATATTTGGGTCGGGTATAAACAAATTATTATATATTAATTGAGGTGTCTGATAGCAAAGGGTCAATCACTGGACCTCAGGTGGTAGGGACAAGTAAAAACCACTCAATGTGAGAGTTGTGGATTTTTTAAAGGGGTCAGTCAGTTATTAACCTTTAGAGTAACATGTAAGGACCTAACTTTCAGGGCTAACAAAACTACCCCCCTTCTTGCATTAGAGGTGGGCTATATTTCAGCAATTCTTTCATCGACTCAGAAAATACCACTTCATTTTTTTTTTTTTTAGATTGGTCCAGAGAGATATTGAAACACAAATAAAGTGAATGGTATTTTCTCTGTGATCACATATCTGACTTTTTCCTTTCCTATGGACTTTTTGTCATTGCATCTTTGTCTCAACCAACTTTCATCAAGACCACAAAAGATCACAGTGGTTTTCATATAGATTAGATGAGAAGAACAAAAAACAAAGAACAACTGGACTATTTTGTTCTGTGCAATTTATTATTTTAAAATAATAAAAAAGTTTTTTTGTTTTTTTTATATATTTTTAATATGTATTATTTGGATTATTTGAACTATTGTCCCCATTTTTATATCTGTACAACATTTCGACTGATATGCCCTCCAACCTACTTCAGGTATTTCTTGTTGGACTTGTTGACTTTAGTTGATTTTCCAAGTCTTGACAAGAAATACCTGAAGAAGGCACATCGGCTGAAATGTTGTACAGATAACAATAAAGATGAGGACAATAGTCTAAATAATACAAATTATCAAGCCTCATTTCAAAAATTCAGGGAAATAATATTTTTAATATATATTTTTAATAAATTGTGACAAGCAACGAAAAGTGGATACTTGACAACAATATGGAATGCAAAAGATCATGAGGCCAGCAAAATGAATACAATACTGAGTGTGGGATTGGAAGGGAGTCAGTCTTCTACTTAGAATTTCTTCCAGAGAACCAAATGAATAATTCAAGCAAGTACTTCTCCCAATTACCATGAAGGCATCTTGAACCCAAAGGGCATGATATTCCATCAGGATAATACAAGACATGTTTTTGTTTTTTTCTTTTCTTTGGGGGGGGGGGAGGAGAGTCAGGCAAAAATTGTTTTTCCTTAGCTGAGAAGTTTTCACTCATCTAGAAGGTCTCTATTTATTCAGGTCCTTACATTATATATTTCATAGATTTTTTTTTTTTAAATCCACAGAAGACTGCAAAAGGAACCTGGATCTGTTTTTGCTGGGACAGTTTTTATTCTTCTTTTTTTAAATTCTTAATGGGTGAAATTATCAAGTCCAAAAATAAATAGTAAAACAATTGCCAAAAATGTTGTTTAATAAAGCTAAAAGAAAAAAAAAATATATATATATATATATATATATATATACACACACATACACAGGGTGTTCAGGAGAACTTTAAGTTTCATAAGGAAAAAGAAAAAGTGTTTGGTAACTACAAAATTTAATGGATTGTTGATAAATTCAACAGGCACGGAAATTACACTACTGTCAACAAGTTTCACTCAAAATAACCGCCATTAGCATCAATCACAACCTCAATCCTGCTCCAGAGCCTAGAGCAAGCTGATGTTACAGTTTCCCTGAGAAGGGTCTCAAAAACTACCTTAGTTCTGTAAATTAACTCCAACTATGCGTAAATTGTAGGGCAAACTGGCATCTTCTATCTTGGTTAGGCAACCTGTCAAGGAGAAGGAAAACTGTATTCAAACCTGCTAAACTCTGCTTAAAAAGTTGACCTTGTGTTGCATTCTGCTTGTGCAGAGGGGTTGATATATATATATATATATATATATATATATATATATATATATATATATATATATATATATCCTGTCTATATGTAAAGAATGTTCGATATCATTGGATAGAGCATGTATATCTAAGTTAAAAAGTGCTTGGTTTGAAAATGTATCGACGAGAAACTGACAGTTACCAAGTGCTGTTGCCTTTGTCTTTCCTACCCTAATACACACACACACACACACACACACACACACACATATATATATATATATATATATATATATATATATATTATTAATAGTTTAATTCATTATTTTGTTATGAAATAAGTAATATTTCTAATTAAAAAAATAGTTTCAAATTATTTAATTAGGAAGAATTAGATTTTTTTTGTTGATTTAAATGAATAAAGGTTTTTTTTTATTTTTGCAATATTTCTCAAGATCATAATTTTTATTTTGTTGCTTTTTTATATTAGATTTATTGATTGATTTTAATGAGAGTTTAGTGTTTTTACATTAGAGGGAATAATTCTAAAAGTATTACAATTTTTATTCCCCCAAAATCTATCACTAATTTACAAAATACAGGAATGAAAATGGGAAACAGTTGTTTAAATTTGTAACTTTTTTATGTTTTTTTTCATAATATATAACTACACTTTATCTATTTCTTCCTTTCTTTTTCAATTTTTTCTTTCTTTCTTCTTTTTATCTTTCTTAATATATCCCCACTCTTTCTTTTTTTCTTCTTTACTTTTTTTATTTATTTATCCATAAGTTTATCTTCTATTTCTATATATTTCTTCTTTTGTTTTCTTTTTCTTTCTATCAAAATTCTTTCTCTCTTTCACATTTATTTATTGTCTTCCTTTCTTAATATATATATATCCAAGCTGTATTTTTTATATATATATATATATATATATATATATATATATATAGAGAGAGAGAGAGAGAGAGAGAGAGAGAGAGAGAATGATATCAAGTGGTTCACCAAACCCTAGCATCTATATGATTGTTCCAGTCCTATTGCCCTTTGCAGACCAGTTCTTTGGAACCCTGGAGCAAAGAAATTAATAACAAAATGTCTTTGGCATAAAATCACTCAAGGGTTAAAATGCCATAAAATCCAGCCAACCAACCAAATCCCATTGAAAACTGGGCTCTTTAACCTTAATTAGGCACCCAGTCTAGAAGGAAAACACTGAAATCAAACGTTCGCTAAACAAATTGATCTTGTGTCTCATCTTACTTGTGCAGAGGGATTGGTAAATAAATATAACATTATTAATATTTATAAATTTATTTAAGTCATCATTTAAACTGATGATGTTGTAACAGTTATAAAAAATAGTAAATTAAAACCATTAGAAATTTTCAAGATTATTCATAATAGTTAATTTGTTTACTCAACTCGTGTTATTAAACAATGAATAAAAACTTGTTGTTACTATGCTAAAATGAATTTGCCTGAGCGAGCAGTAACAACTTTTGTTATTGTTATGAACAATAAATTAATTTTTGAGTTAACATTTTAAGTTACAAAGTGATATTCGTTGAAAAATAATGAATTAAAAGCACTCAGGATGTTATTATTCTTAATAGTTTTGAACCGAAATTTGTCAGCGTCAGTCACGAATTATCAGAAAGTCAGGAATGAACAAGCATTCTAAGACATTGCTTGTTGGTTTGAGAGAGACGTGACAGCTGGGTTACTTGGCCTCAGCCAGAGTAGCTCAAGTGATTTGCCACTGATATATATGACTTGCTCATGTTGGAGGTCGCAGACCCAGATAGATTGTTGAATGGGAGATCAGAGTTGATAACAAAGTGTCGCCATTTTAATAGGTGGTTGCTTTGTCACTTGCCCCCAGAATGAGTTCAAATTTATAAGCGTGCAACTTGCAAATTATAGTTCTTTGCTCAATTGTGATAGATTTTAATGGACTGTTTTTTTTTTCTCATTTTCTCAAGATATAAATGTGAAAAACTGCGCACTTCATAATATTTACTGTCTGATAATTGTAGTTATATGACTTTTATAACAGACACACACACACACACATGTGCATATTTTTTCTTAAATTTGTAGAATGATTTAAATGTTTTTCAATAATTTATAACATGAAATATATATAAATATATTTCAATAATTTATAACATGAAAAATATATAAATATATATCATAAACTCATTACATGAGAAATATATATATATATATATATAATGAATTTATAACATGGGAACTCTTAAAAACTGTTTTTACAAAAAGTTTTCTTCATATGAAATGTTCTCCTAACAATGATCTAAGGTTGAAACTTGTGGAGAATAATAAAAGAATAGATAACATAAAATTATTCCTGTCTTATTTTTATTCATGAACACACTCACTCACACACACACACACACACATATATATATATATATATATATATATATAATATATGAAACCGTCTCTTTATGGATTTGATGCATTATTAATCCCCCTCAGTTAAATATTATGAATTATATTCCTGTTGATATATCTTTATATATTATTCTAATATTAGTGTTTTATTCTCAAACATTAAATGCAATCCTATGTATAATTTCATATAGAAATCAATTAAAATTAATCATTATTTTATTATCAAATTATTAATATAATATTTTATTACATTAAAATTTAAATGCTTGTGCAAAGAGTGTGCATATTTTTACTAATTATTCTATCAGAGATTTTGAAAAAATAGCAAATTGGTACCTCAATGAAATCAGATTTTTACCATCTGATGATTAAAATTTAAAGGTAGATATAAAAAATTATTTTAGATTTTTCTCAATTCATAAATTCATACAGAAAATATTCAGTTAATTGATTAAATATTCTCTCTAAATGAAATAGCTGTACAGGGGTTTTAAACCTTTAGTTTTAGAATTAAAGTATATAAAAAGGTCTTTCATAGGGTAAATATTTTGTGACTACATGTAAGTTACTTAATAGAGAATCAATTGGAAAATCATGTAAATAATGGTCAAACTGATTATCTAGACAAGAAAAATTTTGATGATTACTTGAGAAATAGAAATCTCTTCCTATACCTATAGTATGACTGAATTTGTTGATAGGTTATATCTTATTACATAGGCAATAGTGATGTTAGAGAATTACCACTTAAACCTGAATGTATAAGTAATCCATGTAAATATTTTGTGCCTACATGTAAAAAAAAAAAAAAAAAATTAAGATTGGTGGAGTGTCCTATTGTCAGTATCAGTAGAAAAGTGAGGGAGTCTATCCCCTTTTATCTTGCACTAATTCTGGGAGATTGTTTTGGCCTGTGAGGTAGAGTGCCACACTTAACATCAGCTCCCTACTTTACCATACAAATTCAAGCTGTGCTACTTATGCGCTGAGTTAGCAAGGGCAGGTATCAAACCCAGAACCTTCTGGTTCCTTACTTGATAGGGCATTAATTCGAAAATCATGTAGATAAATATCAAACTGATTTTCTATATTTATATATTTTATAACATTAAAACTTAAATACTTTCCTCTGAAGGGCACCTATTTTTTTGTTAATTTGTATTATTTAGATGTTTTTTTTTGTTGACTTTATCTTTATTATATACACAACATTTTGGCCAATGTGTCTTCCAACTTTCTTAGATGTTTCATAGGAACTTTCTCATCAATTCTCAGTATTTAAGGAATTAAATCATTTTGTTCATTGTTCAAAAAACATTTTGAATTTTAATGAATTATTTAGATTTTTTTTTTGTTGACATTATCTTTATTATATACACAACATTTTGGCCAAAGTGTCCTCTGGCTTTCTTAGATGTTTCTTGTTGACCTCAGGAACTTTCTCATCAAACTCCAGAGTCTTTATGTCATAATCAAGATCCTTCTTGGAACTTCAAACTGAACTCTTTATTCTTTTCCACTAGGATATATTATTCTCATTCTGTTAAACATGACTGGGTACAAGTGTTAAGCTATATTATGTATTCTATGCTATTTTC